>CM049396.1:35872500-36472500 GCA_026929865.2 Hyperoplus lanceolatus
TGACATTGTCAGTCTGGTTTAACAGTCTCATGGCCTGGGGAAAGAAACTCCTCCTCATCCTCTCTGTGTTGGCCCTCAGCAGACGGTGGGGTCTCCCTGAAGGCAGCAGGGTAAACAGACTGTAGTTGGGGTGGCTGACATCACCAGTGATCTTTTTGGCTCTTTTCCTGCATTGTTTGATGTGAATGTCTTGCACATTGGGGAGGCTGGTCCTGATGGTTCTCTCAACTGAGCGGACCACCCTCCTTAGAGCCAACTGATCCTGCTTGGTGGCGCTCCCCATCCAGGTGGTGATACTCCTGCTCAGAATGCTCTCTATGGTGCAGGTATAGAAGTTCCTGAGCACACTTACTGGCCCCCCTCTTCTGTCTTGATGCAGTCTCACCCCTCTCACCAACCCCCCCCCAGGAGTAGCAGCAGCAGGTCGCGGTTTGCAGTTTTCGATAGAAGAGTGAATATTTGCCAGAGTGTGCCAAATCCTCAAATGCATGCTGATGTTGCTCTATATCTTCGTTAATAAGTGTAAGTATGCCATTACTTGCTAACACCGCAACAACTTCATAGGATAATAAAACAAATAGATGTTCTGTTTCCATTGTCGGCAAAAGTAGCAATGACTGTCGCTTTAATGAGCCAATCAAATACCTAGTGGAAAAATTCTACTTCCCTAAACAAAGGGATGGCTTTTCAGTGGTGGCCTCATTCAGCAATGGTGTTCGAACTAATTAAGTCATTAAGTCCTTATTTAGTTGCCAACAAAACATGAATTCTAACACCTCCACCTGGCAGACTGACTGATTGATTGGTTGATTGATTTTATTCGACCATTTGATATATAAAAACAGGAACAGCACTCTGTTACATTTAAAATACATAAAAAGCCAGGGATAAAAACCCAAAAAACCCAAAGGCTTATTTCCATTGTGGTCCCTAAAAAAGACATGTAGTTCCGTCTTAAACATACAAGATTTCTGAATACTTCAGGTCCCAAACATGCAGGATCATACAGACACATGTATTCTATTCCTTTTACTCGGACATCCCAGTCAGAACTAAGCTGTCAACTACAGCTATGATTCCTTTCAGCAGGCTGTGACCCTGCATTGTCACATATATAATTTGATTGAATGGCTAAATGATTTTAACAATGGTGTGACTGAATAGTAAGGCTCAATAATTGTGTGTACCGGTGAGTGAGTGTGTTTGTGTGGTCACACTCTGGAGCCAGTAAATGATTTTGGACCAATAGAGGGCAGTGTGTTTTCACTCCAATGAGACCGGTCCCAACATGTCCCACTAGGACCTCTGTTCCAGAGCAAAAAGTGATAGTGTCGACACATTCGTAATCTAAAATCTACTTTAATCATGGTTCACATTAGGCCAAAGGCACACCTGAATAATTAATTTTTTCCGTCTCTCCTTGCATGGAGACCACCCACCGTCTATATACTTTATGGCTCCGAAAGCTGCTGCACTCCACTAACCTTCTGATCTCACCCCCACGCATCTAAAACTCGCCAGTTATTACATTGAATTCCCCCTGGTTCACCCACAGCTAGTCTTCTCATGGACTGCTGCCTGACCTTACAGGGACAGCATGTTTGATTGGACGCAACTGACTGTGGGGTGTAATCATCAAATACCAGCATATACCTTCTTATTTTATCATTACATAAGATAACTTCATATCCGAGTGAGAATCAAGCAGTGGAACAGAAGTGGTACAGCCATTGGATTGAGGAACAAAACAACAGGGAAGTTGTTCGTTCCACAATCGATGAGGTTCCCTGTTTTAAAAGGTGTTGTGCTTGACATTTCACACACACAGCAAGTCAAAACTGTTGGCTGTTAATTACCGAGCTGCTAATTGCATGGCTTAATGTAAATTACTGCTCGAGATGCATTTTAAAATGCGTGGGGAGAGAGACACCCTCTCGCTAGTTTATTAAATCATCACTGCCAGCCGAGAGATGTAAACCCCGCAGCCAAGCGTGACAGATCAAACGGACATGGATGTGTGCCGGGGCAAACACAACAGCAAGCGCTCACTCGCTAATAACATTAAAACATATCTAGGATACCTGCTATCAACTCCCAAAGGACTAACATATGTCGGCATGATCTAGAAAATGGAGTTGTGCATTAGGACCGACATTTCCGAACCATATGAGAACGTGAACACACACACACACACACACACACACACACACACACACACACACACACACACACACACACACACACACACACACACACACACACACACACACACACACACACAGATTATTTACTTTTTTATCCTTGTTATGGCCTTTTAGTGACATGAAGAGCTGTTCAAACCACATTTGTGTCTTTTCACCCTTGTGATTTGACACTAGATACACCTTTCACGCATAGTGGTCACTACAGTGGACAGCTATTCAAATGCTGTTTTCTTGAATATGCATGGGTGTAGATCGCCTAGTTGCATATCAGCCACTACAGTGGACTCTTGTATGTCACCCAATGCACTGCCAACTAGTGGCCAACCTTTGTAAGAGCAGCCACAATTAGTCAAAACCAAGATGGCCGACAGGGAGCAGAAAAGTTGTGTAGCTCAGGAATATCCTGGAAATACTTCGAAAATAGGAGAGCCTGGCAGGCAAAAAAAAATATGGCAACATCAAGTAACATCTTAGGAGTCATATAGTTGTTAAAATTTCCAATTATTGATTTTACATTGGGAGGAAATTATGTTCAATCACCTGTCCACTAAATTGGACATCATGCATCGCCGACTTCAATAAATACTATGACTGCAGATGTGTTGTGCTTGAAAAAGCTTACTTTGCTGTAACTTTTTGGTTTTAAATCAATAGATTTATGTTATTAGAATGCAACTTGAAGTATTTGTTTAAAAAAATATAATTTTTTCCAGATTATTCCATTATGTGTGGCACCTTTGGACAAAACAGTTTTTAAAAACAGCAGCACATGCATTAGTTTAGGAATCGAGTAAAAGAGAGACCGCAGGATGCACCGCAACAAGGTAATGCATTTATTTGTGTAAATCTGAAATTACTGTAGTAGTTAAAGGTTCAGTAAGCGGAATGGTCAGTTTAGCTAACTTCCTGTCAGTTACTGCAGTTAGCGGTCCCCTCCATCGTCCCTACGTCACCACATTAATGCAATGCGGTCTTCAAGCAGCGAGTTATCTAGCATCATCTCAGATCCATAAGTGTGATAAAACATGATAAAAACCATCAAAACAGACATTGGGAAGGATTTTTACCTGCTCCGCCATTGTAGGCGCATACGCATTCACCAATCTGTCTCTCTGCACGTGCACCGGCAGTGAGACGAATGCTGGTTTGTAGCGTTCTCTCTTCTGATTGGATACCAGATTCAGGATCCCCGAAAAGTTTATTTGCTGATTACATGCAGAGTGAGTGACTGAGAGATCGGCTTTATGAAACGCGCACACTATACAGTATAAGTGATCACTGATCATGTTAAATAAATCGCTTACTTCATCTTTAATAAGATGACAAGACACCTCCCACCCTCCCTCCTGGGTGTGTGTGTGTTGATGGTTGTGTGGGGGGGGGGGGGGGGGGGGGGGGGGGGGGGGGTGGGGGGCTCCTGTCAGTCTGCCCCAGGGCAGTGTGGTTGAGTTTACCACCACCGGTATGACTGTGTGTGAATGAATGGAACCTGGAAGCGAGCACGCTATATAAATCCAATCCATTATTATTATTATTATTATTAATAAGGCAATATTGAAGCAGATTCTACTTTGATTTAGTAGCGTTCGGGAAACACACGTTGTTTATGGTCGGCCTTCTGAATATTGGTTTGTCTAAAAATCGGACCAGAGGAAAAGGCATTGATAATAACTAGATATAAATAGCGTTGTTTGCGCTGATAGTCTTGTTTGCTATTACATGGCATTTATGATCATCAGAGGACAAAATGAGACCGTTTCATGAACATGTAAAAGTTACTTGTAGACGGTCTAATTCAATGCACTTAAAATTGAAATAGAATGATGTTGTGGAAGGTCTCTTGTAACTTCCATCAAATAGCCCCCCCCGTCCCCTCCCCCCATCTCCAGCACACTGAGCAGGAAGCTGCTGCTCTCAAGCCCTGCCAAAACACTGTGGCTATGCACACACTATGCCCATATCCTATTAATGTCATGTCTCAGCCAGACAACAATGTAATGATGATTAAAATGACACTAATCGAAATACCACAAATGGCTGCCATTATCATCACAGTTAATTATCTCTCGTTCCACTGCACAGAAGAGTGCGTGACGGGGGCCGCCGCTAGCCGAACAGAGAAATAACCTGGGTCAAAAGAGGCATATCTGAATACTCCCCTCTGATTCTCACAGTGGGAGGTGTATCAGTGATGCATCGTTGATCTGACGCAACGTGGACATCTTAGCGTATACCTTTTTGTCTTCGGGAATATTTTGAAGGAGATGCTTACCGTTCCAAGATTCCCCTATTTACCCATACCAGAAAAAAACATATTTTGATAAAAAGATGTTGAAAAAGGTGACATTGCTGACATCTTGAAACTACTTTTAGATCTGGAAGAAAAGGTCGCTGAAAACCTGTCTGCAAAAATAAAGCAAATACTCACGTAGGCTATATGTGGTCCCGAAAAACCGAGGTCAACCTTGGGTTTAATTTGGACCAAATCCGATTAAACACAGCCCGATTTTTCCAACAACAATTTTTGGGCTAGATAAAAAGTTGAGAAAACCCCCGCACATTTAGCCCAAAGAACACAACCAGCTGGTAGTGGTAATATTAACAATGTAAGCTGTAGTTCCAGGGAAGAGATATATCCTTTATTATGCAACAAGAGGAAGGGAAAAAAAGGAATGTGTTTGTAGCCATGTTGCGAATGATCTGTCAACAGATTGCATGGGGGATTCAAATTGAATAACAATTGAACAATTTTCAAGGTCAACAGCGAGAACAGCTTAATCTTCAGCGGATGTAATCCAATTTGGCCTTGCCTCCCTTGCCCCCCGGCCCTCCATGGAGTCTTGGTGAGGGAGATGGGAAGCATTATTACTCCTCCACTAACCCAGTCAAACTATCAACCCTCGCCTTGGCCCTGGGAGGGCCCCCTGCCCCCGTCATGTCATTGTCTGACAGGCATGTGGGTCCGAGAACAAAGCATGCTCTTCTCTTTCAACGCCACCATACGCTAATGAATCTGACTTTGGCCTTCACCAGCCAGATAAACAAGATGACACACATACACACACAATAAGATGCTGAACATGCCAATACCACCCTTGTACTAATTTGAGGATTGCTAGTTCCCACCTCTGAAAAAGAATGGTTGGCTGACTGTCCCATCCTAAGACGAAGGTAGCTGCGCCTGAGAAAGCGACACACCACTACCCTTGTGCCGCACCACTTTCTTATTTCATATTAGGATTTTATTTATTTCTATTTTGCTACTGACCTTTTAAAGTGAGACCATTGAGTTAATAGCTTCAAGCAACGTGACTTTGCCAGAAGGGCGACAATCTCATGAGGAAAAGTAAATGCTTGGCAAAATGCTAACGTTAGCTTAGCTGTTTGTGTATGTACGCTATGTGGCGTTGCTGTTGCCTACGCTGACTGCATGGCTCGACATTTTTGATGATGTCTACCTGAGCTCCGCTGTGCCTTGAAGGTCACTTAAGGATTGAAATGGATTAGACTATGTTTATCTTCTACAACATATGCAATGCTAGCATGACCAGCTAACTGCCTTAGAGCAATAGTGTGTAACTTTTTCATATGAATAAATGTCGGTTACATTCAAGCTATCGCCAAACAAATTGACACAAAGTTGATTTAGCCTATGAGCTACACAAAACTCTCGTCATACTGACGAATAGAGAGAGAATGGTATTCAGAACATAATTTACGCACTATAGCTTTAAGCATTAATATCCTCTCCTGGAGACATTAAAAGTCTATGGGAGAGTTTTTCTAATCAAAGTCATCCAGAGTTTCCACCAATCCATGGTTGGAATGAGAAGTATGATTTTGTTTACTCCTAAGATAATCAAGGATTCATTGTTTCAAAGATTACAGTTCATCATTGTAACACGGATTATGCCGCTTTAAAACGTCAAGCCTAGCAACAGTAACTAGGAGGAGGCGGGCGTATAGCAAATTTTCTTTTGTGATCGCGGCGACACCAGCTGCGTCACAATAATTGAAATGCATAAAATACATGACAGGCATCCAAACAATCTGTCTTTCTGAGTCCCCTGCACCAACGTGTTATAAGGAAATTCAAAAAATTCAAAAAGATCAGACAGAAAGATTGTAACGTGAGCCTTCCCTTTACGTGGGCTGAATCTTTACTCAGGCAGAAGGAGGACACGCTGTATGCAAAACTTTTTCAGCTGCTGTGGATCAAAACTAAATGATTTGAAAAAAGTAGGCTAATGAATGCAGAACATTAGGAACCGTTCCCTACAGTAGATTGTTAGAGCACAGTGCTGCTCACAGTCAACCTAACACTAAATCATTTCAGTTTCTTCCTCTCTTCTGCTCAAACAGACACCCCGGGCATTGATTAATCTAGTCAGACTCAATGACTGTATGCACTGCTACACAATACGCTGAAGAAGTGGATCTTAGGGTGACATCTACATTAAGACATCTGACACTAAGTTATCATGCATTAGCTCCTGTAAAAACATATCGTTAAAAGATAAGGCAATCATAAATGACTACCCCTCCGAATTGCACGTTCATGTGTAGTGGTGTCCCATTCCATCTGGCATCGAGGGGGAGGGTGTAGAGGGAGGGCTATGTGGCCCTCCAAACGGAGATATTCCAGAATGAGAAATGGGATTGGCCCCAAGACATATACATGAAAAGTACACATTGAGAACAAATTCCACAGTGCTTCTCTTGACCATTCACATCAACCAGTTCTAAATGATGTATGTACAACAACCAACCAATATCTAATGCAATGCTAAACCCTAGCCTGTATATAATCATATACTGTATATTGTAGGTCCTGACCTCTACTTTATACAGTCTTTATACCAAAACATGCTCACACTTGTATGTCTGGAGAGTGGCTTTTTGGCTGGGGGATCTACTGACTGTGTGTGATAACAAGCCATAGATATACAAGCCTCTTCTGTGATAATAAGATGTACACAGGCAGACAGACACACACACAGCTCCTCAGCCTTGCAGCTGTGCCTGGATGCTACACCTTGCTGGACACCTCATACTTAATCCTTCTGAACCGAGTCTGCTCCAGCTCACTGCCTGTCAGGGAAATGGTTAAAGGATCTCAAAGTGCTGTTTTTTCCCTTTTTTGAGTGGAGGCCTAGTGCGTTTCAAGGCTGTCATTCTATGTACTGTCGCAAAGCCTGACGACGTCTTAATGCTGTGACACTCTTTCCCTCTTTCATTTGGAAAATCCTAGACGACAGGATTACGCATGTTGTTATAGAATTAAGAGTGACGTGGCAATCCAATCTTTTGGTGGGAGCGATGAATGGATCGGCTTTATGCCCTGGCAGTGCGAATGACTCTAGTGCACTATAGAAATCTATCACCACATCCACCCAGCATTCACGGCTTAAAAGTGGAGCAAATGAGAGAGCTCTGATGTTGGGAAGAGAACACCGCATTTTGAGAGAGGAGAGAGAGAGAGAGAGAGAGAGAGAAAAGCCGAGCAGAACTGATGGCTTTGCTTCTCAGTTATTTTGGAGTTAACATGGAAACCGGGGTTTTATCTGCCAGCCAGGTATAATGATTGTTCCTGTTGTTGCCTAAACCAACAAAGCAGTGACAACTCTGATTTATAAATCAGGTTAAGAGTTTGCACTTAAAGGCATACTAGGTCATTCTGGAGAATGATTCTTGACAAATCACTTTTTTTTGTCAAAATCAGTGAATATCTCCCGACAGCCTGCTAGCGGTCCGTACTGTGTGCTCGCTGACATTTTTGTTGTTGTAAATACAAAGCCTAGGCTCTGTAAACTGTTAACACACATTCTCCAGCATGACCTAGTATGCCTTTAACCTGTAAACTATATACAGTCATATGAAAAAGTTTGGGAACCCCTCTAAGCCGGCATTATAATTGACTCTGCTTTCACAAAAAAAATACTAAAGTGGTATGTCTTTAATTTACCAGTAACAGCTAAGTACTGGGATGTTTTCCAAACAAAGATTTTTTGAAAAGCAGTATTTGGTTGAATGAAATAAAATAAAATGTGAAAAACTGGCTGTGCAAAAATATGGGAACCCTTGTGGTTTTGTTGATTTTAATGCCTGTAACAGCATGTAAAACGGAGGACTTTAAACACAACATTGGTTGGATTATGTTGTTAAGCCTTGAACCTCATAGAAATGTCTGTTTAATCATGAGAAAATGTATTTTAGGTGCCTAAATGCAAGTTGCACTTCTCTTTGGCTCTGTGCTGAATTGAGACAGAATGGGATCATCAAAGCAGCTCCCAAAATATCTGAAAAACAAAGATTATTCATTGTCATGGTTTAGGGGAAGGCTACAAGAAGCTTTACCAAAGGTTTCAATTGTCAATTTCGACTGTAGGGAACCTTGTCAGGAAATGGAAGGACACAAGCACCGTGGCAGTTAAACCCAGGCATGGCAGACCAAGAAAAAAACAGGAGCGGCATAGGTGGAGGATTGTGAGAATGGTTGCACACAACCCACAGATCACCTCCAAAGACCTACAAGATTGTGTATCTGTACATGGTTCAAGAATTCAGCGCAATTTGCACCAAAACATCTGTATGGCCGGGTGATGAGAAGGAAGCCCTTTCTGCGCCCACGCCATAGATACAGTTGCATGGAGTATGCAAAAGCTCATTTAGACAAGCCAGCTTCATATCGGAAGAAAATGCCTTGGACTGATGAGACAAAAATTGAGTTATTTGGTCTTTATAAAAAGCGCTTTGCATGGCGAAAGAAGAAAACTGCATTCCAAGAAAAACACCTGCTACCTACTGTCAAATTTGGTCATACTGTGGCCACATAAGGGACTGGGGCCCTGGTTAAAGTCGATAGTTGGATGAATTCAACCCAGTTTCAACAGATTATTCAGGATAATGTTCAATCATCAGGCATAAAGTTGAAGTTTCCCAGGGGTTGGATATTCCAACAAGACAATGACCCTTAACACAGTTCAAATTCCTGCAGAGGGAAAAGTACAATGTTCTGATATGGCCGTTGCAGTCCAATGACTTGAATATCATCGAAAATCTATGGGATGATTTGAAGCGGGCTTTCCATGCTTGGCAGCCATCACATTTAACTGAACTGGATCGCTTTAGTATGTAAGAATGTTAAAAATACCTTCATCCAGGATCCAGACACTCATCACAGGCTACCGAAGGCGTCTAGAGGCTGTTATTTTTGCAAAAGGAGGCTCAACTAAGTACTGATGTCGTTTTTCTTTTGGGGTGCCCAAATTTATGCACCAGTCAAATGTTGTCATGATGCCTATTGCATATTTTCTATTATTCCAATAAACAAAATGACACAGCTGAATTGCTTCTGTTTACCTAAGGTATGTCATATATGTAAAGGAATTTGCTTCTTTGAAATCCCAGCTAATGATGAACAAAAATCCCCAAAATTAGAAGGGGGTCCCAAACATTTTCATATGACTGTATGTAGACCTATACAATACAAATATATCATCCTATTCACCAGAGACACATCAATTTTAGATTACATTCATAAAGGGAAGTAAAGCATGTGTGAAGAGAAACAAGCCCAAAAGGCCTTACAACCAGTAAGTGTGTGTCACAAGGCTTAATGTGCTGAAGAGATGCAATGTGAAATAGAGATCCACATCCATTTCCTCAGTATGGATAGCGGACTGAATATTTAAGAGCAGCCCTGTTTAACTTGTGCCCCGCCAGCTTGCCTGTTCTGAACTGACCTCTCTGTCTGCAAGTGTCCACACAGCGATAAAAACAAATTTATTTGGTTTAGACATGACTCATTTTACTTGAAAAGTGCAGCCTCTCTTAGACTGTTCACTTTCACCTAACCATTTAGCTAAGGTTTTTTGTCTATCCTTTTCATATGCCACTGTCTTTATTGACTTCCATCGTTATCTCGCTGTGTTTGACTCAGCTTCATTTTCCATCTCCATCCTTGAATCACTGCCGTAAAACACTCCTCTTCCGTAACCATGGCTACAACTGATCAAACATCTCAAGAGAATAGGTAATGAGGGATTGGAAATCACCCCTATCTTTTAGTATGGATTTGAGAAGAGACAATGGGCCCATTGTTATAGCCCAAAACCTATAGGCTTCACTTCCACCTCAAGACGTTTGCAACAGTCTGACAGAAACACAGTGTTTGCATTGCACGACTTGAAAGTAAGCGTGTATTGATACACCAATGCAGCTAATGTGGAGCACGTACTGTATACTGCCCACAGAAGGAAACAAGGATGACATTTAAAAACAGACACACAGCAACATGAAGTCCAATCAAAGAATGGTGATGTTGCCGTTATATACCCTGCTTTAAAAAGGTGCACAGGTATACTGAACCTAATTGGTTTATTCTAACAATAAAACATATGTTCACAGGATCAGAGCATACAAACAAGAAAACGCTGTATTTTTTTTCTCCAGCTCATAGAACCCTACATTGCAATTCAGTGCAAAGATACAGTACTTCACTGAAGCTACAGAGTGCATAGGGTTGATCCATAAATGATTTAAACACAGACCAATATAGGAGCACTGTAACGGTATGAAGAAATATTTTAAAGCTAGAGTTGATATTTTTTTCACTGTAATATTTGGCAAAACTGTCATAATAGCCATTCAGCTATATGTAGGTGAAGTGGTCTGAACATATGTTTTCATCATTTTGCTCCCCCCTGCCTCTGTGTGCTGCCCCCCAAAATTGCCACCGCTCATGTTAATTTTGATCAATCGAGCGAGGCTCAGATTCTCCGGTCTTATTGGCTGTGGGACTGTCCTTTCACTTGGTAACAACGTTGATGCGTCAGTTGCGTGAGCGTTCACGACCCTAGCAGTCTGACACTACAGTTTGGCCCTACTACGGCGGACAGCGAATAGCAATGTCTTCACCAACAAACTATCTATCTATGCAACGAACCCTCAATTTACCATTCCCCGGATACCAACAACTAAAACTGTGGGAGGACAGTGTGTACACAGAGGCTGAGAAACACAGAGCAGGCAGGTGGGGGCATGGCCGGAGCGCACCTGAGCACGATGCAGCATCACCATACATGGAAAATCCGGATTGATCTACGTAGATAAATCTCGGAAATTTGAACAAGTGAATCGCGACCAGCGTTCCTAGTGTTTAGCGCTCTGCACAGCCACCCCAGACGGTCAGCAGGGAATACGTCTAAATGCATGTAAGTCATTATTTGACACTTAAGTATGGTTAAACATGACTATAAATCATTATAACAACGTTTATAGGTCATAAAAGTTGAAAAAGCATAATAGGTGCTCTTTAAACTATGTGAAACAGCCCTATCCTGTACCTGATAACAGTATGAGTGCTAACATTGCTGAAAATGACCTCTGGCTGCAGTGTAAATGAACATTCTTATCGCTCAGAAACAAACACGGACAGAGTGACATTGTTACAACGCCATACGACCTTACAAGAGCACTTCACTGATTTGACATTGCACTCTATAACACTGTTGGACTCACAATAGACAATGTAAAAACAAGAATCTTTTTTTTATTCAAACATTCTTCTTTCATGCATAAATTATCCACAACTGAACTGAACTCATCTACTAGTGCAGTTATGCTAGTAGCGGCTTAAG
This sequence comes from Hyperoplus lanceolatus, assembly GCA_026929865.2. Taxonomy (NCBI): domain Eukaryota; kingdom Metazoa; phylum Chordata; class Actinopteri; order Uranoscopiformes; family Ammodytidae; genus Hyperoplus; species Hyperoplus lanceolatus. The sequence continues at coordinate 35,884,346 of CM049396.1, forward strand.
TCACCTTCCCACCTCATTGTACTTTGGTCAACTTTTTCAACATTTGTAGTGACATTCCCCAATGCCTTTAAAGACACTTTGAAGGGGTGGACATGTTTATAAGTAACTTTTATAGATGTGTTAGCCACTCAAGGGGGCAGAGGAATAAGCAGTTTATTAAAATACATTAAGATTAATCTGGAAATCTTGTTTCTGTCCACCTGAAAAATGGAAGACCAATATACAGTATGTGTCCAGACTCCTGAGAGAGGGATCCCTTCTCTGTTGTTCTCCCTAAGGTTTCTGACTTAATCTCTGTTCAAGTTTTTTTTTTTGGGGGGGGGGAGTTGTGCCGCAGTGGAGTGGAGGGTCTGAGGACAGTGGGTGGGGTAGTGCTTTACAGATTGTGAAGCCCACTGACACACACATTGCTATTTGTGATTATGGGCTGTATAATTCAAACTGATTTGATTCATCTTTTCTTTAGCTACAAGAGATGTGTGATCCAAAAAAAAAAAAAAAAAAACTACAAGCTAAATGTTAATGCATTGTCAATATACAAATACAGATATGTGCAGAGCTTTTATGGATAAGGTGGATGGCTGGGGCCAACAAGTGAGTGTGACATGGTATTCTGCTGTCCTGACGTTAAGTGCAGATTACACCTTGCTGTGAAGTGATACATCTGTAGAGCCAGCACAGTGTAACACAGTCATCATTACCAGTGAAATGAGTGCTAATGTTCAGCTGAAGCTAATACAAGGTTTCAGCAAAGCCAAACCAAAGTCCAAAGTCTGTCTATTCAGGAGAATTCTTTTTTTTTCACTGTAACATGTAAGTTTCATAGCTGGTGTTGTATCGTTCGTGCATGCGACTAAGACCAATGCTGAAACCAAACTTTAACCATGGAAGACAGGAGGCGTGAGAGGAGGAGATGGGGTTGTGCTCTGAATGAATTGAAGTCTTTTGCTCAAAAAGCGTCTTTTTCCAGTTAATGCAAAATGGAGGCAACTATTAAATAATAGCATTTAACAACTATACATCTCCAACATCTAATCATTTGCTTTCCTTGGCAATATCAGTGAGATATAAATTGGCATAATTTTTTCAGTTGAATCAAAAGCTTATTTAATTAACAAGCGGGAAGAATATCAGTTCAATTGGGTCTGAAGATAAATGAATTTTTAGACAGAGGCAGAGGGAATGGGTGAAATGTGACGGAGAGAATGGCTGAATGCCAGAAAGCACAAGAAACATTCATTACCCTGCACACTATTTACTGTGTGGCCTTGTTGCGTGGCCCGCAGCCTCATTACCATGCTGGCCTCGAAATAGGCAAAACTGTATTGACAAAAGAGGAGACTTTAGAATCCGCTATTGCATATTGTAAACTGGAGTTACATTTAACTTGCAGAACAATTGCCTAAAGTCTTCTGCTGGCTGAGAAGTTAATCGAAAATATATATACCCCAACTCCCAGAGAGAGAGAGAGAGAGAGAGAGAGAGAGAGAGAGAGAGAGAGAGAGAGAGAGAGAGAGAGAGAGAGAGAGAGAGAGAGAGAGAGAGAGAGAGAGAGTGAGGTTGATTCAGAATAATATATTATCTTGACCCCAGACCTGGCTGCTTAGCAGCAGGTTCACACAGGATAGTTGAGTAAAAACCGCTATCTGATAGTAGCTCCACAACCTGCTTCTTACAAACTCACTAACATTGCCGAATATTCCCCATCAACTTTGCAGGAGTTGCTTGTATGGTGGTGAGCTCCCTCCACAGAAATAATATGGCAGGAAAGGCTAAAGCTCACCTCCATTTCAATGATGTGTACCTCTTCCATTGATCTTCCTCTGAACAGCAGCTTTAAGCTTCAAACATTGAAATGTACTTTTCTCTTTATTTTCGTAATAACTAGGACCATTTTGAAGGCAAGGATTTTTGATGCATTACATACAACTATATAGAAAAATAGGGGAGAGTGGGGTGAGTTGTGCCACCCCTTGTTTCCAGAAAACCATAGAAGAAATCGGAAATGTGACCATATATTTAACAGTGTTTCCCGCAGGATTTTTTTCAGCAGCGGTGGCATGGTCCCCGAAGCTCCTAGGGGGATCTGGGGGCATGCTCCCCCGGCCAATTTTTTTTTGTACCCTTTACATTTGAAAGCATTGATCTAGTGCACTTTGAGAGGAGAATGTGCACTAATTACTATTCAGATAGATGGGATTATTGGTGTTGCAACTTTGCCTTTTGTGTCTTTATTTACAGATTTTGACATTTTTGTATAGAAATTAATATTTAAACACAAAATGCCACAACGCAGAAAATGATTTGCACAATTTATTTACAGTTCTTGCTTAATGCTTAAACCAGACCTGCAAACTCATAAGAGGTGAAAAAGGTGATAAACACCCGACCCCTCTAGACGACACGGTAAATTGGGGGTTTTCCTTTATTTGATTTTTTGGGGACATGGAACTAGACAGGGACATTGGGTGCTATAAATGGGAAGAGGTTCAGTAATGTCCAGAAGTAGGTCTACTGGTTATTATGAGCAATTGATAAGCAGGACCTAAGACTTTAATTTAAAATAATGTGATAAAAATTACAAAGTATCCTTATACAAAGGCCTATAGATACAAATAAAACAAAACTATTCATGAATTTCAAGGGTGTAGGTTGTGATTAAACCTTGGTTTGGGACACATTTTAATGTGAGGGTCTGGGGGTGTCCCCCCATACATTTTTGAGCATTCAACACTTCATTTCCTGCATTCTGGTGAATTTGTATGCACCAAATATATGTAAAGTAGGCTAATTGACAACATTTAAGTTCCTGGTGACAAAAATAGAATACAATACAATGCAGTAATATTATGCATTCTGTATTGCTTTCAAATATTTATTCTCCTGTATTGTTCAAATATTTGATTTAAACTGTAAAAAAAAAGGTAATTATTCGTCTCTATCATTGAGAATGTAGTGGCTGGTGGTACTTTACTTGTGTTCTTCCTCCTCCTTCTGCCACTCCCCCTGTCTGTCTCCACACCTGGTTCTCATCACCAGGGCTGCCTTTACTTGCCACTAGGCCCCGGGGCTGAGAGGTTTCGTAGGCCCCCCCGGGCGGCGGTCTTACAATACAGATGCGTAAAAGCCATGTTTGTCTACACCGCAATATCTCTGTTGATGAAATACAAAATCACCTAAGGTAACATGTACTTAAAGGCCTACTTCACCGGTTTGAATATGAAGGTGTATTGAATTCTGAGATCCTATGTAGTATAAATGTGCAACAAAAAAAAAAAATCAGTTCATCCTAGCCTGAGAAAAGGCAGAAAGAGTGTTTTTTTTAACCCTATATTAATCTTACTGTGACATCACAGTAAGATAAATATAGGGTTAAAAAAAAATTACTTTGTAAATATTACTGTGATGTCACAGTAGGAGAAATCACAGTAATATTTACAAAGTAAGGTTTTTTTTTAACCCTATATTTATCTTACTGTGATGTCACAGTAAGATTAATATAGGGTTAAAAAAAACACTCTTTCGGCCTTTTCTCAGGCTAGGATGAACCAATTTCAATTTTTTTTGCACATTTATACTACATAGGATCTCAGAATTCAATACACCTTCATATTCAAACCGGTGAAGTAGGCCTTTAAACCCCCTCCTGGTATAATGACTTTTAATAACCAAACACACATGGTTGGTTACAGTGTTTTTCCAAGTTATTTCAGAGACAGCGGTGGGGACCCAGGACTTTCTAGGGGGGTCCGGGGGCATGCCCCCCCGGAAGAAAAATTTGAACCTTTTAAAGTAAAATGCATCAATCTGGTGCACTTTGAGAAGAAAACTAAGGCTAAATCAACTGTGTCCTATGTGAGCTATTTTCTGGAATCATTTGGAGACACAGAAATACCAAAAAGCAGAAACAAAAATATACAGGTTTAAAAAATCCAATCAGTCAGCATTCCAATTTTTTTTAATAATCCCTTATCCCAAAGCTACTACTCTCTTTTTAATTCTTCGTTTTGTTTTTAATGGCTCATCTCAATATAGGCCCTTGATCTGCGTTGCCCCGAACAATGTTATTTAAACAAAAATAACAAAAATGTACTGGTGAATGATAGGCCCCTTGATCTTCGTAGGCCAAAAATAATGTGATTTTATTTTCCTTTTTCTTTACTGGTTCATGATGGGCCCCTGATCTCTCTACGCCCCCCTAAGATCAGGGGCCTATCATGAGCCAGTCAATAATTTATTTAAATGACAATGTGCGGGGCCTTCTTAGATCAGGGGCCTATAATGAGACAGTAAAAAAAAAAAAAAAAAAAAAAAAAATCTTTTTTTTTTTTTTTTTTTTTTGAGAGGCCCCTGATCCTTGTAGGCCCTGGGGCTTCAGCCCAGGTAAGCCCGTGCATAAAGGCGGCCCTGCTCATCACTAATCAGCTCACCTACATCTACTCCTGGTTTCCCTGCAGTCAGCGCCAGAGCGTTCCTCGCACTCAGTGGTAATTATACATACCTGGCTACAGTGTATTTGTCTACCTCGCTCTCTCTCTCTCGTCTCCTGTTGTGTTTTTTTTGTGATCACATCCTAACTTTGTTTCCTCTGCCTGCAGTTACCCGGATCTCTCACTCCAGCTCGCCTGCCTCGCACTTCCCCCCGGCTTCCTCAGTTACCCCCAGCTTCTCCACCTCATTCAATAAACCTTTTATTTGTCCAATCCTGTCTCTGCCTGCTCTTGGGTCCAACCAGCATCTAACCGTAACAATAATCCTCCTTCTGCTTCCTTAAAACTAGTGGTAGTAACTAAGTGTGCAGTGGAGAGAGAAATATAGGCCCTATACAGACAGATAGAGGGAGGAAGAGATAGCTTTACTTTATAATTTAGCTTTTTGATTTGTGAGAGTGATCATCGCTGACTTTAGACTGACTCCCGCTGTCCGACACGGAGATGAAAAACGAAACTGAAACTTAACTATCCTGTCCTTTCTGGACTGGTGGAGCAGCCAAATATAATTTAATACATATTGTACTAAACTGTAACACAAGTAATGAGTTGTGGAATTTGCACCAGTAGCCTACAGTAGTCCACATTCTTCGCTCAGCCACTAACTGTTCCGTTAGTGAATGTTCCGCGATCTGTTTGTATGTCTTGAGCCCGGATACACAGAGCCCTGACGGAAAACTGACAGCGCGACTAAAGGGACTCTACAGTGAGTCGCTCCCCTCCGTTAGTTTCTGTTTTCCGGCGAGTAAGTTGCATTCACCTCCGACGCATGGACAGCGTTTATGTTAGGCATTGCCCCGTTTCTAAAATGAGCTACGTACCAAAAAAAAAGAAAGAAAAAAAGTAGAATAATGAGGAGGAGGAGGATTTTAATAGCAGCGGCGGAGAAAATATAGCAGCGGTGGCGCGCCGCTGGTGTGTGAACGTGGGGGAAACAAGAGCCGTCCATTTGACTGAGTCTGTAAAGAAGGGAGAAACATGGCCAGATAAAAGCACATTTAAGCTCAAAAAACAGTTTTTTGCCTTTCAAAGTTTCCATGATCAAGGTTTTTTGATTATTGTGTCTTAACAATTATAGACACGTTTCACAACATTTGACACATGTTTTAGTGCTTTAGTATGCTACACTTTGTGTCTATATAGTTAGCACGATGTCAGCCCTAAACTGCTGCATCATGCTTATTATCCAAAATTCTGGGGTTGGGGTGATTTGTGCAAGACGGCCTGGGGTGAGTTATAAGTAAGTACGTAAGTAAAATGTATTTATAAAAGCACATTTTGCACTGTCCTAAGTGCATTCAGTAGGTAAAAATTATGGTAAAATAAGAATGACAAAAATAAAAGACATAAAGCCCAGACGTCCACATATAAACATAGATAGTAGTGCAGAGGTAAGAGGTAAATGGTAAATGGACTGCACTTATATAGCGCTTTTCCCTGGTTTTTCACAGACTCAAAGCGCTTTACATTGTTTCGTACACATTCACCCAATCACACACACATTCATACACCGATAGCAGCAGCTACCACACAGGGTGCAAGCTAACTATCGGGAGCAATTTGGGGTTCAATGTCTTGCCCAAGGACACTTCGACATGTGGCGGGTAGGCGTGGGATCGAACCCCCGACCCTGCACTCCAGAGGCGACCTCCCTGCCCACTTCGCCACTGCCGCCCCTCGCCACTGCCGCTAGATAGTTAAAGGGGAGGAAAAACCAGGGTGTACAGATGGGCTTTGAGCCTTGATTTAAAGGCAGAAATGGAGGGGGAATCGCATATGCCAGGTGGCAGTTGATTCTACAAGGGCGGAGCAGCTAGTGCTAAAACTTCTGAGAGTTGTGCCATTGGCAGGGCTGTATACGCTGGTCACCAAAAGAAAGTGATTGTCTACAGTAGCTCAGAAGAGACTGACATCTCCATTCCACTTAACGACACCACTGATGAGAGTTCAGAGGGCCAGAAAGATGATGATGGTGACTTTGTCATTGTGAGCTTTGCAGGTAAAACCATTATATCTGTTAGGCCTTGTTTAAGAAAATCGTCCTTGAAGAGGACCAATGATACTTTTCGACTTTTATGACCTATAAACGTTGTTATAATGATTTATAGTCATGTTTAACCATACTAGCATAACAAATAATTACGTACATGCATTTAGACGTATTCCCTGCTTACCGTCTGGGGTGGCTATGCAGAGCACTAAACACTAGGGCAGCCGGTCGAGAATTAACTTGTTCAAATTTCCGGGTATCATGTCGTCACGTTCCCGGATGTTTCCATGTATGGTAATGCTGCTCAGGCAAGCTCCGGCCATGCTCCCACCTTCCTCTCTCAGAAATCTCCCCGCGTGCTGCTGGAAATGTTCCAGAAGGAAGGTAAACAATCACAACGGAGTGGGGTTTGCAGGAGGGAGGGGGGGGGGGGGGAAGGGGCGGAGAAGCTCAAAGCAGTGTGTGGAGCAGACTGCTGTGCTCGCTGTGAGAGGAAGAGTGTCCCAAAAATCTACATGGTTTTTTGTGATGTGATTCGTGTCAGGTTGCTCCATAGCAGTTTTTAACAAGAAATTAAGACCAGAAAAGTAGTATAATAGGAGATCTTTGCATTTTTGTAAAATATTTACTTTATCTACTTTAAATACACCTTAAATAAGTGAGTGTCTAATGGATTTGTCTTGCATTACAGTTTATGAGATATATATATACTCAACAAAAATTAACGAACCTTTGTTTTGCTCCCATTTTTCATGAGTGGACTTAAAGTCTAAAATCTTCAGATACACAATTGTACCATTCTCTCAAACATTGTTCACAAATCGTCTAAATGTGTGATAGTGAGCCGCTTTGCTGAGATAATCCACCACCTCACAGGTGTGCCACATCAAGATGCTGATCTGACATCATGATTAGTGCACAGGTGTGCCTTAGACTGTCCACAATAAAAGGCCACCCTGAAATGTGCAGTTTTGTCTCACAGCAAAATGCCACAGATGCCACAAGCATTGAGGGAGCGTGCAATTGGCAGCTGACAGCAGGAATGTCAACCAGATCTGTTGCTCGTGCATTGAATGTTCATTTCTCCACCATAAGCCGTCTCCAGCAACTTCGCACAGCCATTGAAGAGGAGTGGAACAACATTCCACAGGCCACTATTGACAATCTGATAAATTCTATGCGAAGAAGATGTGTTGCACTGCATGAGGCAAATGGTGGTCACACCAAATACTGACTGGTTCTGAGTCCCCAGACCCCCAATAAAGCAAAAAAATGCACATTTCAGAGTGGCCTTTTATTGTGGACAGTCTAAGGCACACCTGTGCACTAATCATGATGTCAGATCAGCATCTTGATGTGGCACACCTGTGAGGTGGGATGGATTATCTCAGCAAAGCAGAAGTGCTCACTATCACACATTTAGACAGATTTGTGAACAATGTTTGAGAGAAATGGTAATATTGTGTATCTGGAATGAATTTTAGATCTTTAAGTCCATCTCATGAAAAATGGGAGCAAAAACAAAAGTGTTGCGTTTATATTTTTGTTGAGTGTATATCAATGGCACAATGTACCCCATGGTATTCTCTCTTGTGGCACAACTTATACCACACCGGGGGCAAGTTGTGCCACAAGACAACTTTTTTTCCGAAAGCTATATTCCTTAAACAGTTTATTTCAGATCCAAAGTTATTGTTGCCGGGGATGCACAACACCCTGAAATATAGGTACATATTTGAGTTGGAGACTTTACTGTCAAGGCCTCACTTTAAAGTCACTTTCAGTAAAAAGTGGTACATCTCACCCCACTCTCCCCTATATACTCTTTAAGAGATACAATAGAATACTATGGTTTACTTTACTGCACTTACAACACAATGAATGTTGTGTTGAAAAAAAGTATTTTGTTTGTAGTTGTTTATGGAATCAGTATTGAGTTTTGTGTCCTGATTTACACCCACTATTTTTGTTCACTTATTCAAGAATTCAACACTTTCATATTGGTGTAACCACCACTGCCCATAATACCTATATCCAATTCAATTCCTGATCTGCTTTGGCCTTTAAGTATGAATCCCCTGATCTTGAACAGTGGTTCTGATTTGCTATGTCGGCCCGCTGCAGCTTTCCAGCAGCTTGTTGACAAGGTTGTCCATCCAGGTTGTGATCGTGGAAGGTCCTAGATGTCATTTTTGGTGAACAAACTTTTACAACGCTCCATGTCCATACAATCACTTTGCCCCCTGGGTATGTATGTATACTAAGCTACTGAGCTAAGCTTTGACACAACCTCCCAGCTTTTGTTTTTTTTACCGTTATTGACCTATCACCACCGTCAGATGTCAACTCCGTCAGATTTCCTGTCTGACGCTGTTGACATATTTAACGTTTCTTAAACATAACAAATGGAATTTATCTAGTAGCCATTTGGCTTTTCTGTTGATGTTAGGTGCTAGTATGAACTACTTCAGGAAAATAAAATGATCAAAAAATGTCAAATAACTTATTCAGAAATTGTAAGTTGGTGTTGATATATCATGGTTGTGACACAGGACTTTCAAGATTCGGAATGTAAAATATTCTAAAACTACAACACTTATCAGAGCCTGTCTGACTCTAATGTACTCTGCAGAGGTAGAATTTGACAAGGGGTCCTTTAAAGTGACAGCTGCCCCTTATTTCGCCTGATTTTATTACATTTTAAATAATGTCTGACGGTGTTGACTTTCAGTAAAGTTGTCCCACCACTTAGAATCCTTATAAAACATGAATGTGTTGTAGAAGAACTGTTTTTATTGATATGAGAGATTATTTAGTGTTGCTATTGATGAAGAAAAGCTCTTTTAAAATCATTAAAGTACATTTTGAATAGGTTTTATTGCATATGAAAGATTGAAACCTTCTCTGAGAACACACTGTTTTGGACGTCGTGAGAAGATAACAAGTGTCATATATTTGACATAATAATGATACAATTAAATTTAAGGGGATAATTGTGCTCCAGACATTATATTCTTAATCCCTAATAACATCTACAATTTTAAATATTTTCAGTTTGAAACATAACAGCAGTTACATATGGAAGACGGCCTGTTGTCCCGGTTCTCAAGAATCACTGATGTTATATATCTTGTCTCCAAGTACTCCCCTCTTAATTGAGACGGTACATCTCAAGGGGTAATACACTCAACAAAAATATAAACGCAACACTTTTGTTTTTGCTCCCATTTTTCATGAGATGGACTTAAAGATCTAAAATTCATTCCAGATACACAATATTACCATTTCTCTCAAACATTGTTCACAAATCTGTCTAAATGTGTGATAGTGAGCACTTCTGCTTTGCTGAGATAATCCATCCCACCTCACAGGTGTGCCACATCAAGATGCTGATCTGACATCATGATTAGTGCACAGGTGTGCCTTAGACTGTCCACAATAAAAGGCCACTCTGAAATGTGCATTTTCTTGCTTTATTGGGGGTCTGGGGACTCAGAACCAGTCAGTATCTGGTGTGACTACCATTTGCCTCATGTAGTGCAACACATCTTCTTCGCATAGAGTTTATCAGATTGTCAATTGTGGCCTGTGGAATGTTGGTCCACTCCTCTTCAATGGCTGTGCGAAGTTGCTGGATATTAGTGGGAAGTGGTGCACGCTGTCGTATACGCCGGTCAAGCACATCCCAAACATGCTCAATGGGTGACATGTCCGGTGAGTATGCTGGCCAAGCAAGAACTGGGACATTTTCAGCTTCCAAGAATTGTGTACAGATCCTTGCAACATGGGGCCGTGCATTATCTTGCTGAAACGTGAGGTGATGTTCATGGATGTATGGCACAACAATGGGCCTCAGGATCTCATCACGGTATCTCTGTGCATTCAAAATGCCATCAATAAAATGCACCTGTGTTCTTCGTCCATAACAGATGCCTGCCCATACCATAACCCCACCACCACCATGGGCCACTCGATCCACAACATTGACATCAGCAAAGCGCTCACCCACACGACGCCACACACGCTGTCTGCCATCTGCCCTGAACAATGTAAACCGAGATTCATCCGTGAAGAGAACACCTCTCCAACGTGCCAGACGCCATCGAATGTGAGCATTTGCCCACTCAAGTCTGTTACGGCGACGAGCTGGAGTCAGGTCAAGACCCCGATGAGGACGACGAGCATGCAGTTGAGCTTCCCTCAGACGGTTTCTGACAGTTTGTGCAGAAATTGTTTGGTTATGCAAACCAATTGTTTCAGCAGCTGTCTCAGTGGCTGGTCTCAGACGATCTTGGAGGTGAACCTGCTGGATGTGGAGGTCCTGGGCTGCTGCGGTTGTGAGGCCGGTTGGATGTACTGCCATATTCTCTGAAACGCCTTTGGAGACGGCTTATGGTGGAGAAATGAACATTCAATGCACGAGCAACAGATCTGGTTGACATTCCTGTTGTCAGCATGCCAATTGCACGCTCCCTCAATGCTTGTGGCATCTGTGGCATTTTGCTGTGAGACAAAACTGCACATTTCAGGGTGGCCTTTTATTGTGGACAGTCTAAGGTACACCTGTGCACTAATCATGATGTCAGATCAGCATCTTGATGTGGCACACCTGTGAGGTGGGATGGATTATCTCAGCAAAGCAGAAGTGCTCACTATCACACATTTAGACAGATTTGTGAACAACGTTTGAGAGAAATGGTAATATTGTGTATCTGGAATGAATTTTAGATCTTTAAGTCCATCTCATGAAAAATGGGAGCAAAAACAAAAGTGTTGCGTTTATATTTTTGTTGAGTGTATATACCTAATAAAGAATGTCCACGATTCATCAAACCAACTGTATAGGCTGCTGCTGTATCAACAATGGTAATGCAAACTACTGAAAGGAAAGCAATGTATGACTATAGTGAGAGCTTTTTGGAAAGTGAACGCAGCAAACATGTGATGTGGCGGCCAGTGATAGGCTGATTACAACTGCACCAGATAATGTTGACTGATGCCATGCTAGGCCACAACAGCCCCCTTTGGCAGGAACTAACCTCCAGAGTGGTGGACCAGGCACAAATCAATTGGAATATATCGTACATAAAATCACAATGATTACAAGGAAAACACACCAAAATATAGAGATATAGCTATTTGCTTGACCATCCAATTCGAGACACATGACTGGGGCCAAACCAAATAACCAAACTCCATAGCACTATATGACTGTGTATGTATGTGTACGACAGGCGGGGTATGTATCTGTATGTTGTTTTGCCTTAGGCGCCAAAAGGGGTGAACCATCAATCTATCAATTACAGCTTCGGTGCATCCCTTCCACTCCTCCCCGAGGGCAGCGCGAGCGAGGCACACTTTAGTGAGATCAACACCCCCCCCCTCCCCTCCCATTGATCTAAAGTGGGGAGACGCCGTGCGGGGCTGCAGTCTTAAAACTACTGTGTGTGTGAGCCTACTGCTGCAGCTATACAGCACATCAATATGTAGAGCCCGGGCAGCTATACTTTAAGGTCACATATTATGCTAAATGCACTTTTTAAATGTGTTCTAACATATCCATGGGTCCACGGTGTGCCTAGAGACTGCCAAAATATTTAAAAAAATAACAATCTCTCCTTTTCTCACTCTCCCCCTTTTTGAAACCCCCACCCCTCCCCCTAATATTTCTGACCTCAAAAACTGGAAAGCCAGAAGCTTCCACTGTGCAGCCCACACCCCTATTTCTTATTGGTCCACAGCCCTGACAGACAGATGGGCGAGGCGTATCTGGACAGGGGGCGTGGGGAGCTCAAAGATTGTATATTTACGAGGGGAGCTGCAGCTCTTTTTAAAAAATAGGCCATTGTGAGATTAGCTGAACATCAGCATAATACAATAAATTATCTGAAAGTTTTTTTGAGCAAACAATTAAAGAAAAACGTATTAGGGACCACTGAGACCATATAATATGGTGTATAATAGAACCCGAAAAGTGTATAATATGGGAGCTTTAACACCAGTTACAAAGATATTGACCCCGTAGTCAAAACATAAAGCACACTTGTTCGTTTTGTCTTTTACGTCTGAAGTAATGTTGTTTTTGTCAGCGAAATATATGACAAAATATCGTCGTCAACGAACATGTATCACGTGACAGAAACGAGACGAGACGCAACGTAAATGGTGGTCATGTGACGAAGACTATAATCAAATATATAATGCTTTATTGTTGACTAATAAAAACGGGACTAAATCTGGTTTACAAAAACTCTGATAAAATATCTCTTCATGTTCGGTGACAAAAACGAGAGGACACGAAATGTTATAAGGCTATTTTGTCTCGCCATTATTATTATTTTTGCAATATTTCGATTCCCTGAGTCTTGGGGCTGCAAAAAGGCTACGGCTTCAGATTAAAAGCATTTCACTGGCTTAACATGAGCATCTAACTAGACAAACGTGAGTTGGCTTTTATTTTGAAATAGCAGGAAGTTAGCAGGCGACGTTACTTCCTCAATCCCCACTCGCGGCAATATGGAAGATGCAGCTGCGGCGGTGGGTTAACTTTAACGACTAACCAGCTGCAGCCTGACGTTACTGTATAGGCTAACTGTCAATATGCGGCCAAACGTACTCACGTCATCTTGACTGGATTCCTGTCGGATATTAACCATGACTCCTGTGTAGTAGAGTAGTAGCCCTGTTTGTGGACGTCTATCCATCAAAACTATGACGTAGGTCCTTAGCAACGGTCATTATACCCTTGACAGAGGTCTGTCTTGCTGGAAATAACAGACCTGTAGAATGCCGTGATTTACGTAGGATTTTCAAAGTGCCATGTAATAAGTTCTGTCAACGAATTCCACTGTATGCAGTCTGTGCTTCCAATCTTATGGTTCAAACCATTTGTGTTATATCTTGTAATACAAAATCTGACTTCAGTTTACAAGCAATACAAGTCATACACAAACATTTTATTTGCACTTTGTTATTATGTTATTGTAGCTCTAGCATTCAAGAACCCTTTTTCTCTTAATTAAACTTGTATGTAAAGCTATTTTATATTTATTTTATGTAAATGTTTGTCATTAGACAGGAGATTTTGAAAAACAAAGAGAAGCAGTCCGAGCTCCACCAGACAGCTGTTCAGGTTGAGGAATCCGGCATTCTTACATGTTTGGTAGCTCAAATAAATATGATGTAAATTCAATCAGAGCGTCATCCGTGTCTGGAATTGCATGTATTCTTGAGTCTATAAAGTAAAAATAATATGATAAGATAAGATAACCTTGTTTGACTTGTGAAATGGGGGACTTAAAGAACATTTTGATTTTGGCTGTACTATACTAGGTACTTGTACTATATTAACTGAGTTAAATATAATTGCATTACTAAAAATACTAAAATACAAATGTTATTGACTAAAACTAGACTCAAATGTTATAATTGTTTGTTGACTAAGATGAGACCCAGATAATTCTGACTAAGAGAAGACTAAAAAGCTCAAGACTTTTAGTCAACTGAAACTTGACTAGACTAAAAAGAGTTTAAACGTGACTAAGACTAATAAAAACTAAAATGACAGTTTGACACAAAGACTAGACTAAAACTAAACTTAAAACAGGCCGCCAAAAACAACACTAGTCTGAAGTGCCCATACGTCTTTTGTTGGGGAAGAGAGAGTTGTTTGTGATATGTTAATACAATGAAAGGTTCAGAGGCTCTGTGAAGACATATCAGATGTAGTAATGATGCCCACTTGAGGAGGTGAGAAAAGGGGGGATGTAGCTCAGTGGGTAGGGTGGTCGACCCGCAACTGCAGGGTTGGTGGTTCCATTCCAGTCTCCCCGCCACATGTTCAAGTGTCCCTGGGCAAGATAATAAACCCTACATTTCTCCAGATAGTAAGCTTGCACCCTGTGTGGTAGCTGCTGCTATTGGTGTATGAATGTGTGCTGTAAGTCACTTTGGATAAAAGCGTCTGCTAAATAACATTTAATAATAATTAAAAATGTTCTGAAGACACTAGCCCAGACATACATGTTTCGGATATACACAAGCAACACCATGACACCAAATGGACCTCATGATGACTACAGTTTAAAATGCTTACTGGGTTAGGTCTGTTTGGAATAGATGTGTCTTTTATGCCAACCAACAGGTCTTAATGGCCATTATCTATGTGTTATTGTATATACTGGTGTTTGAATCACCTGTGATAATCCCGTGTTTCCGATTTGATTTGTAGTTGAACAATTGGGCCCCAACTCCCAGCTTTAGTCAAACTGCCCTTGTTTGTACAATTAACCCATCTACAGTATGTCAAGCGCTCTGAAAAAGGCTTTATGCCAAAATGCATCAACGTTGAATTATTGTGATGTGAGTCTAATTAAACAAGTGAAGTGACAATAGGACAGCATGTCCTCCTTAACTTGGGAACTTGACATGTGCTAAGTTTTGTTTACTTGTTGGCAAATGCTTATTGGATTTTTGGGAATGAGAATCCCCATTGTTGAAGCGCAACCTCTTTTTTTCTCACACTCAATTCAGATGGAGCCTCGTTAATTATTTTCAGGTTTTTCCCAAAACGGTGTGTGGAGGCCAAGAGTAGCAAGCGCCTGATGGTAATGTCTCAGCTATAAGGTTTGTTCATGTTTCTTTCAGTTTAGAAGCCCATTCCTCCCGCGTGCCAGGCGGTGGAGTCTTCTCTCATGAGACCCTGCTATAGGCAACAGGCTCTATCCATACCGAGTGATACTGAAGGATGTGCTGGCTGGCCCCACAGTCACTGCCCAGCTGTCTCGCATCACCCCAGCCATCATCCACTAACACGGATAGCCAAAAGCAAGATGCACTGTTCATTAACTGCTGGCTCATGCTATTATATTATTGTATTATTATTTTTATTTCCATGTACAGTGACCTGTGACATTATGTTGCATTCTACTCTATATTTATAAACACTTTTTATCAGCACTGTGTCCTTGTACTACACTTGTGTGTTTGTGTGTTTACTGTCTTCCCTTGTACTTCTATTTGACATTTTCGTCTATATATTGCATTGTTGAGAGGAGCCTAAGACTGAAAGAATTCCATTGCCAATAACTGCTGCTGTAACGATTGTGCACATGACAACACACCTTCTTGATATGGAGGCCAGCGCTGTCATTCTGAGAGACTCTTGGTGTTTGAGGTGGTAAACATGCTGCATTTAAGTTCGAGCGTCGGTGAGCGTGCATGGTGAGTAAGCAAGAGAAAGCACGTGGCATTATCGCATGTTCAGAAAGAAGTTCCGCCAACACGGCAAAAAAAGGAATAGATTTGCAAATGTTATGACACAACGGCTAAATCCACGCTCATGGTAATCCCATTCATTTTAATGAAACAGGAAGGATTTATAGGGTTTATACTAGGGCTGTCAAAATTATCACGTTAACGCAGAGTGAATAATTTCTGGAATTAACGCGTTCATTTTTTTTAATCGCAATTAACGCATGTGCAGAATGATCCGCCCCGTGCATCCCACCGGCTCTGTACTACAGTCACTCTAACGTTGTGGCTGACCCAGGATCAGTAGCTGCACACAGCCAAACATAACAGCACGCTAGCCCATGCCGTGTTTTAAACTGCTAACGGTCACGTCTGTGTCGCGGGCATAGATAGTTTATAAAATCAACTGCCGCGGGTGACAGTTAATGTCGGGAGCAACAGGAGGAGAAACATTGTCCGCTCTATTCAGAGCGCGAGGACACAAACGTCTGCAGTTTTCAGAGGTGTGTGTGTGAGTAGACAACATAACGTCGGCTTCCTGGTACAAATGAACAGTCCCCTAGGTCGTGTTTGCGCGTACAAACGTACGTACAAGTACACACACACACACACACCGCGGACTGTAATCAAGTTGTATTCAAGAATGCACAACCTATAGATTCACAAAATAAATGCCATTATATAGCCTATATTTGCCCAAAGACATATTAAAGAGACAGACCAATTGAATTATGGTGTGGTAGGTATATATTTTAGTTTGATTTAAATCTATTTTCAGTATTAAAACCATCATTTGGATTTTTAATTAATAACAATACTAATTTTAAATGTACATATCCACCTCCTGTCCTTTATCTTTCCGTTCATACAACAATATATAGAGAAAATTTGAATTTTTCAAGCATATTTCCAATGGTAAAATTAATCGTGATTAATCCACAGAATCCTGTGATTAATCTGATTAAAAATGTAATCGTTTGACAGCCCTAGTTTATACATTTGAAAGGGATTACTTTTTGTCGTCATTCTGGTGAGAGGTTGCACCTTGTACGAGAGAGCCACAAAATGTTGCCATGGTAGAAGTGGTGATTACAACCGCTGGAATGTCAAATATTTTATTTTCAACTCTGTTTTTTTAATGCACAGCGCAACATAGGGGACTGTAACTGATTGTGGGGGGCTGAAATGGAAGTGGCCTCACATCAGCGATAGTCAGAATCAAAAGGCAGGGAGGACAGAGTAAAGAAAGTCTGGGGCTTTGTAACAAATCTAACTGTGCAAAAACCCAGAACATGTGAAGCCCAAAATACAGAGGTGGCCATAGTCTTGTGGAAAAGGTCATTTTGGCAGCGGTTCGCGTTAAATGTCAGAATTCATATTCATAATCTTGTTCGGGGGCGAGGAAAAACGAATTGGTGGCTTTACTGTATTCAGAATGTGCTGCGGTGTGTTAAATTGCTCCCATGTCAGAAAAATAACAGTCCTTCACACTGGCAACACACGCCCTTGTCATTAGGGGAGGCTCGTGCTGAACCCAGGCGCTTTTCACGTGCGGGTGGGACTGTGTGTGTGTGTGAGTGTGTGTGGGGGAGAGGGTGGAGTCAAGCAGATTCAGCGACCGATGGCACTCTTCCCTCCCTCTGATAAACAATCCATCACTAATTACGTTCAACACAAAGCACACGACAGACAGCAACATGCACGGATATGATCAAGCTCTATGACGCCACAGGTTTGTGTTCACAGGGGCTGCCAGACAGTTCAAGGCAGCAAAGCACAACCTGCCAGTGCTTTAATAGGTGGCGGCTGACCTTTCTTCCGAGCAGCATCAGTAATTCAATTAACCCTGGGATTAACTGATGAATGTATCCCCATTGATTTACCTTGATGTCTGCCGAGTCCTTTGGTTGCTCCAAAAGGCACCAACACTCAAAAACATTTAACCCTCCTGTTATGTTGCGGGTCAAATTGACGTATTTCAAAGTTTGAAGATCTAGAAAAAATAGTTAAAATTATTTTTTCAGTATGAAACTTCTTCTGCTTGCCTTAATTAGGGTAATCAACATATAATATGAAAATATTTTATCTCACACATTTGCAACCACCCCCTGCATGTTTATATCACATAGATACTGTTCGGGTCAATTTGACCCGGCAGTAAAACTGAAGGTAAAAGGGTGTCAGAAATGTAAGACTATTTCTTTCTTTACAACTGTGAGACATATTTCACCCAAATCTCACACACGCACACACACGCACACACACACACACACCCACACACACACACACACAGAGTTGCAAGTGTTATGACTTTTGACGGGAACCATTTATGTTCCCTTGGGAAAACTCCACCCACATTCAGTGGACACTCAACAGGGGAGGGGCAAAACATATAAAATATTCTCTGCATGGGAGTCCTACCAACATTCCACTCTGTCAGGCAGACCTTTACAAAATGAGAAGCAGAAGCAAAAGGATGACAGTCCAGGAGGCTCTGGAAGTCATCATTGATCATGACAGTGAAATAGAGGAGGATGTATCTTAAGCTAAATTCTGATTTTAATGATTCTGAATTTGAACCAGATGAAGGAATTGCTATTCCTATTCCTCCAAGCAAGACATTCATGTCAACAAATTGGGAAATTCCTCCCCAAATATGTGTCTGCAGAAAACATACAGGTGAAACTCATATAATTAGAATATAATTGAAAATTTATTGGAATTAAGGCAAGAAGTCATGCAGAATGGACCCAAACCAAGTACTGAGTACAAATGCATGATTATACTTTATAGAGGGCTGATATCTCTTTATTAAAAATCCCTTTTTTTTATTGATTTCATGTAATATTCAAATTTTCTGAGATTTTAAATTTGGGGTTTTCATAAACTGTGTAAACCATAATAATCTAAATTATAACAAATAAAGGCTTTGAATATCTCACCTTTCATGTAATGGGTCTATTTACTATATTAGTTTCACCTTTTGAGTCAAATTACTGAAATAAATGAACTTTTGCATATTCTAATTTTTCGAGTTTCACCTTAAAGACAGTGCCAGGGCCCACTAGGATGGCACTCACTCGTGTGACTGACATCAAGTCAGCTTTTGAGCTGGTCATGCCAGATTCAATACAGAAAATCATTCTGGAAATGACTAATCTAGAAGGGAGGTGTGTTTTTGGGGAAAAGTGGAAGGAGCTGGACAAAACACATTTAGATGCGTATTTGGGGCTCCTCATCCTGGCTGGGGTCGAAGGATGAATTGACAGCCAGTATGTGGGATGGAGAGACAGGCAGGGCTATATTTCAAGCTACAATGTCTCTGGAGACTTTTCACATTGTCCCCAGTGTTCCAAAAGTAATAAAGTGGTGAAACATTACAAAAAAAGTTTGAACATGTATTTTTTTAATGAAAAACGAGTGAATTATCCTTATTGAACCATTACCTGTTAGAGGTAAGGAACACCACATTGCACTAAATATTGATAGAATAGTTAGTAATGGAGTTGGTAATGACATGTTCACACTGCTTGTTAGGATTCTTTTTGGTTTAGGACATCTTTTTGAGATTTAAACATGCACTGGGTCAAATTGACCCGGAACACCATTGCTGTTCCTGACAAATGAACATAACAGGAGGGTTAATCAAATTACATGTTCCATTAAATTGTATAAGGTTAGTTAAAAGCAAAGATGTTAGGTGTATCTAAATTAAAGCTATTGTGCATTGTTGTTTCTAGTGGCAGTAAATGTAGTTGCAGGTACTTCTGGACCAGAGTTTCTTTCAAAACCGAACATTATTGACTGTATGAAGTCAGTATATTGGCAGGTCTTACCTGCGGAGGGCTTTATCTCTGTGTTCTGATCCAACATTGTGACCCAGAAGTTATAAGAAGTACAGACAGAGTCTGTATCGCAATAGCCGTTGGCACTGCGCAGTGAGAGCACTCACCCAGGCATGCATGCTGCATTCGATTGCACGTGGAAAATCAGGAACTTCAGACATGGCAGCACACACAGCGTGCAGAATGACCTTTTCATCAATCTTGAAATTGTGGGACATAGGACCATGTCTTATACAAACCATAGACTGTATATAAAAGATAAAAACAAAATTAAAAATCTAACAGATACACAGCTGCAGCGCGGGTAATACAACATAGCCCCTCTGATAGTATTACTGGGCAAAGCAGCAAATACAGGCACGTTCATCAGAGGGTCATTATGCTTAATCTCCATTGTTCAGTACAGTACTTCACTCAAGTCTTGCTAGGGTCAGTGTATAGAGGCAGAAAATGTACTTTTTCTATTCTGCTCTGCATTGTTGCGGTCAGAATTTGATTAATCTCATTCCCGACACAATCCCATTGTGTCTGTGCTGTGGAAGTCACTGCATTTAGTCAAGTTCTATTTAGTTGCACTCTTGCCACAAAAAGAAAACTGCTGAAAAAAATCAGTGTGTGCTGCCAGGGCTAACACATCTACCCAGGAAAACACAGATGCTCTATCTGTTTGAAATAAGGGCCTTGCTTGGTTGAACACTCATAGATTGTGACAAAACCCCCGTTACAGTGTAGAGATTTAAGGAAAAGACCATTGTACAGGTGCTGTAAATAGTCAATTAAAAAGACTGCAATGGATCAACATTTGTTCTGGCAGCAACTTGACAGTGCAGACACGGCTCAAGTTATGAGCAACTAATTAAGTTGAGACTTTGAGTCCAATTAATGAAGCATGTATGAAGAGAAACCTAATAGAAGGGTCAGAAGGGAAATAAACTGAACTGGAGTTCCCGGAGTGTTCAGTATCCCACTGGTTATGATGCATACCATGTAACTGTAACTGTTGGATTTTAGCAGGGGATCTAGCTGTGTTGCAAAGGGAGATCACACCTGAACACCTATATGTCATATAGAGAATAGAAGATGGCGCCCGTGATGGCAAGCCGTCCGCCTCGCTCCTTCGCTGTTACGTTTGTTTTCCTGCTCCTATTGCTTTTTGCTTTCGGATATGTTTCCGCTCTGCTGGCATATGATCGCCAAACCCTCCTTGACCTCAGGGCTTGGTCTGAGTCCCTGTTGCCATCTGATCGCCCACTTTTCGATCAGCAAACACCGGTGCTGGCGGACATTCCTGATCACCTGCGCCGACTGCCTACTGTCTCTCCCCGTGACCAAAAGTCCCGCTCCAACGGACCCTGCGGCTCCGAACACCGATGCCGGCTATCATGCCCTCTCCCCCAGAGAAAGCGCTCTAAAAGACGTGGGAAACGCGCCGGTGTGATTGCCCGTCTCAAAGCTCACCTGAGAGTATTTTCCTCAGCTGAGTTGCGCCTAGGATCTTCTCCCTCTGCCCGGCTCATATGCAGCCGATGGATCCGCCCTGTCTTCCCGGAGCCAGCGCCACTGATTACTATTATTATATCACACAAAGCGTTCTCTCTCCCATTGCACACAAGCATGCCCCGGCCTCTTCCGAGAGCACAGACAGTGTTGGTTCCACCCGATAGAAAAATAAAATAAACACAACTGAAGCTATGTAAAGCGCTTTGAGTGCGAGAAATGCGCTGTATATATTACATATAGCCTATTATTATTATTAAGCTGAATGGGGAAAAAAACCTTATACCTTAACCTTAACCTTAACCTTAAAGTCTTATATTCGGACCAATACGGTACAAACACGTTGGCTTAATAAATATACCTATAGACCTATAATTAGGCCTAAAAAAGGAGTGGAGCAATTATATTGCATACCGCACGGTTTAACCACCCTGACTCACCGCACGGGGTATTGCTTCATCGCGACAGCCCTAGTCAGTATATGACCTGGGCGTTTCTGATCACAGCATCATTTCCATGGACATTTCCTGCCCATACCACTCCCCCCAGCCGGAACGCAATATTCATTTTCGCAACATAAAAAACATCAACCCTGCCATCTTGCACTCTGACCTCCAACTGCTGGCCTCAGTCAACCTTCCATCAGTTAACAAATTGGTCGAACACTACAACCATTCTCTTCACTGCCTCCTGGATATACATGCCCCTCTCAAAACAAGAACTGTGTCTTTCTCCCGCTCTGCCCCCTGGTTCATGAAAGAACTGCGCAAGATGAAGGCTGCTGGCCGTGCCATTGAGAGGCGTGTTAAATCATCTGGCCTGGTGGTACACAAGCTGGCCTACAAAAATCACCAGAAGGCCTATGCAGCAGCCCTTAAAGAAGCCCGGTCCATCTATTACTCCAACATCATCAATAACAGTCCGGGAAATTCAAAACTGCTTTTTTCCACCATAAACTATCTCCTTAACCCCAAAAACCAAACCCATACAGAACCCACAGCAGAACACTGCAACAGGTTTCTTGTATTTTTCAAAGACAAGATCAATTCCATCCGGTCCCAGCTCTCAGGCTCCCCAGCTCCATTTCTGCCATCTGCCTGCCCTCAACCAGCACCTCTCAGCACCTTTGCTACAGTCACACAGACCGAAGTTGAGGGTTTCATCAAAAAAATGAAGCCTTCCACCTCCCTCCTGGACCCCATCCCTACAACACTCATCAAATCAAACCTGTCTGTCATAAGCCCTCTTATCACACAAATAATAAACCACTCGTTAAACTCCGGCCATGTCCCGCCCTCACTCAAAACTGCCATTATCAAGCCTCTCCTGAAGAAACCCAACCTCGACTCAGATTGTCTCTCAAACTACCGGCCCATTTCCCATCTTCCATTCCTGTCCAAAGTGCTTGAAAAAGCTGTTGCCGTACAGCTACAGGAACATCTACAACGTCATTCACTGTTTGAAATATTTCAATCTGGTTTCCGTTCAGCCCATAGTACTGAGACAGCATTGTTGAGGGTAACCAATGACCTTCTCATCTCTGCCGATTCTGGATCCCCCTCCCTGCTCATCCTTCTCGACCTTTCAGCGGCTTTTGACACTGTTGACCACCACATCCTCCTGAACCGCCTCCACACCGACATTGGTCTCCATCATTCCACACTGAAATGGTTCACTTCTTACCTCGCTGACAGGACAGAGTACGTCAGCCTGGGATCTGCCAGGTCCCAAACAGCCCCTGTTATTTGCGGTGTCCCCCAAGGATCTGTCCTAGGACCCCTCCTTTTAATCCTGTACATGCTGCCACTGGGTCGTGTCATCAGCCGGCACGGCATCTCTTTTCATTGTTATGCCGATGACACTCAGTTGTACCTCCGAACCGACCCCAACCTACATTCAACCCCGGTCCGCTCATCATCACCTACTCTAACCCTCTCCAACTGCCTGGAGGAGATTAGGGCGTGGATGAGTCACAACTCCCTCCAGCTGAACAGTTCCAAAACCGTAGCCATACAAATTGGCACCCCTCATCAGGTCCAGTCATCACCCATAACCACCATCTCCTTCTCTGGTCAAGTCATCCCCCTCTCTACCTCAGTTACCAACCTCGGTGTGAAGCTGGACCCACAACTTACCTTTGTAAACCACATCAAACATCTGTACAAAACCTGCTTTTTCCATATCAAGAACATTTCTAAACTCCGCCCATTCCTCACTTTCTCTGATGCAGAAAAACTTGTCCACGCCCTAATCTCCTCCAGGCTTGATAACTGTAACAGCCTGCTCATCGGCATACCCAACAAACACCTTCAGAAACTTCAATTCATTCAGAACTG
The DNA here is from genome assembly GCA_026929865.2 of Hyperoplus lanceolatus. NCBI lineage: Eukaryota > Metazoa > Chordata > Actinopteri > Uranoscopiformes > Ammodytidae > Hyperoplus > Hyperoplus lanceolatus. The sequence goes on from CM049396.1 coordinate 35,907,756, forward strand.
TGCTGCCCGAACTCTGACAAAAACCCGCAAATACGACCACATCACCCCCATTCTTCAAGACCTCCATTGGCTCCCCATAACCTCAAGAATCCAATACAAAATCGCGCTCATCACCCACCTTTGCATCTACAGCAACGCCCCTCAATACCTCAAAGACCTCCTTACCCCTCACTCATCCACCCGTAACCTCCGGTCCCAAAGTACCAACCTCCTCCATCAGCCCCGCACACGACTCCGCACCATGGGAGACCGAGCCTTCTGCTTCGCTGCCCCCCACATCTGGAACTCCCTCCCTGAACACCTACGACAACCCCAGTCTGTGGTCACCTTTAAAAAAGGCCTTAAAACTTTTTTTGTTTAGACAGGCTTTCCTAGGTCGTCCCTAGTTGTTTTTATTCTCTCTCTGCAATTTATTCTCTTTTAGCTGTTTTATCTACTGCTGATTTTAACGTGTCTGATTTATTTTTTTTCTCTTAGTCTTCTGTTTATTTTGTTTCTGGTTTCTGTAGCACTTTGAGATTACTTTATGAAAAGTGCTTTACAAATAAAATGTATTATTATTATTATTATTATTATTATTATTATTATTATTATTATACCTGCATGTGGAAGACACTACATTTTATTTAGCTGACGCTTTCAGCCAAAGCGACTTCCATTTAAGTGCATTCAACCATGAAGGTACAAACTCAGAACAACAAGAATCCCACAAGTACTATAGCATCAAATAAACCAAACTACTACTAAGTGCCACATGTGAGTGCTACATGGAGATGTATCCAGCACAATGTTTCTTCTTTTTTTTAGTCTGAAGTGCAGTCTGAAGAGATGTGTTTTAAGGCTGCGGCGGAAGATGTGTAAATTATCAGCTGATCTGATGTTAATGGGGAGCTCATTTCACCATTTTGGAGCCAAGACAGCAAATATGAAGACATTCTTCATATACAATACTACAATACTCTGGAAGCCCACTGCTGCTGCTACTGCTGAGGAGAAAGCTTGCAGTTTTACTTTCTCTTTTCTCTTTCTTAACCACAGCTCTCCTTTGCCTCTGGCTAAAAGCAATGATTAATGTATGGGGAGATTGCAATCTCTAACCCAGGCAGTATTTGAAAAACCTGGAGAGGCCAATTTCCACACATTTAACAATGACCCCGAAGCACTTACCAAATTATATTGTATTGCTATGCTGATGACAAAGTAAAGGCTGTGTTAAAATAGATATCAAGGAATTCATAGGTTAAATATAATAATGTGAGAATCAAGTGCAAACAGAAAGCTGTACTGTATATGGGCCAGCTTTAGTTCCTTCACAGATCGGCACTTTCATGGTGCCTAGGCCCAGGATTACACAGACGATAAAAACCTAGAAACCTTATCCATCAAATATTGTGTATGCTTGGTCATTGAAATTCAGTGGTCTCTGTGATTAGATTGAGTATCTTGAAACAAATACGTTTCTTCTAATTAAAAGCACATATCTGAAACACCCTAATGTCACAAACAATATTACGAGGCATTGCAATGCCATGACTTTTTCTATGGAGCATCTTTCAAGTGCATTTAATCCCCACTTCCATGGTAATGCATTTAACCTTTACAGCAACACAATTGCTTTGATTCTTGGAAACTGCCCCCCCCCCCATCAGAGTTTTTATATTGTTTTCAGAAACATTCTGGTGATTCTGTCCATTTAGGTCTCACACCAAATGATAAAGTTTGAGATTTGTCAGCTGGCACTGGTAGGATGAAAAGCTAGTTGTTGACCTTAAAAAGTCTGCAGCTTCAATTGTAATGATAAAATCTGCAAAAACAATCACAGCCGTTTTAGATGCAAGGCTATACCGGATAGATTGTTAGTACATTTTACTAGCAGTACCATGAGGTGGACACAATTCTTTTTTCTTTAACCCTAACCCTTTTTTCCTCATTGATGGATAGATTGGATGGATGGCACACAGCAGATTAAATCCTGATCGCATCTGAGATACCCTGACAATTCCTCTACTGCTGGCAGGACAATATGTGCCCACTGAAGTAAAGCTCTTAAATGTAGGAAGAAGCCAATAAGGCTGTACCAAGAGCCCTGTGTGTAATGGCGGATATTTAGATATTCTGTTTATTTATCTATATTTTTGTTGTTTTGGTTCATTGTTTGCATAGTTATACTTATATAGACTAATTCATCTGTTTAGTTTTATTCAAAGTTAAGGTTGTTTTCAAGATGTTTAAGGTCAGTTTAGTCTTTTCAGTTGTATATGCAGTTTAATTTGTGTTTGCATAATGTGGTAGCCGAATCCCCCATGGCTTGACAAAGACAAAGGCGGCAGACTGGACTTATCATCAGTGATCAGGTTTATTCAGAAGTTTCCAGAAGACATACAGAGGATTTCAGAGTGAGCATGATAGCAGCGGGCTGGAGGCCGCAATGGCACTACTGATTAGTTACAGAACAGTGTCTTATATTCTCATGTGTGGGGGGTATCAAGTGTATCATATCTACAAATAGACAGATCGTTTCATCATTTGTGCAATACCAAGTCAAACACACGTCCATCTAGGGAGGTTCTACTTCTTCCTCGTAACCTTAACCTTTAAGACTATCTGCTCAGTAACTCTGGTGAATAGAGGCTATTCAAATCTACAACAATAGCCTGAGGGAGGCTCTGTTTGGTTGACATCCTTTATTCTTTAGACATAATTTCATATTGTCTTAAGCCTTGTGTTACCTTAACGTTTGGGTTACACTCATTACCTTAGAGGAACAAAAACATCCCCTCCCTATAAACTGCCATAAAAACATTATACAGTAATATTTTTTTCTACTTTTTGTTATTACAAACCTTTTATCCCATTGGACCTCTTTACATATCAAATATTCATTCATTTGTAATTGCTTTGAAGCCTTTACATGCAAGCTTATGTGATGACGTGAGCCATTTTTATTTAAAAAAACACAATAATTGAAACATTTCTCATATAATCGATGCAAAGTTGATGTTTTTGAGTGGGATAATTAGACTCTAGGATATTATAATAAACAGACACAACCGGTTAAGGTATCCATATGGATCCACACTTTCGATAAATTTTTCATATTTCTTGTGTTTAGGCCTGCAACTCTAAAAAATTACAAAAAATTACAAAAATGGTTTCAGGGAGCATATTTGATCCTCAAAAAAAAACAGGAGAAAAAAATTGAGCTAGATAGGGTTAAAAAAGCGATTTTGGTGTCTCAAGTTTTGGATTATTGCCTATTATCATCAAATTCACATGTGTTTGTCACCATGAGTATGGTTTGAAAAAACAGAGTTTTTATAGTATAGGATTTAATGCTTTCAAATTGGGCCATTTGTTCCATACAAGTTTGAGTTTGTAAAGTTTAGCTGCGTGTACACAAACACACACACACAATATTTTCTCAATACACGCATATGCACCACACACTAGCATCCCTACACTCACACCATTTAGGTTGATTTTTTTTTTCTTCTATTGCACTGTGGGGGGCAGGACCGACAACCTGGAAAATTGCTTGTAATTCAACCCTATGCCAAATAAAGGGAAATGGCTAAAAATGGTGATGGTGTTGAAAATTATAAATTTTGATGCTTTATGTCGAGGATGAAAGCACAAAATCATTTAAAAAAATGTATGCTGTAATGACAGCAGGATCATTTGGGAATGGGAGTCAATAGGGGACAAACACGTCCTTAGGGACATGAGTGTAACAAAAAGGTGTCCTGCCTTTGTTATAGATGATACAAAGTTGCTGAGTAGAAATTCACAAAATATATATATAAAAAAATCCCTGGCCTAAAATGTATTCAGTTAACATAAGCACAGCCAAAGTTATACACAAAACAAAGCGTTAAAAAAGTGCGAAAGGACAAAAAACGTCCCCAAGAGCAGCTAAGGGTTAAATTGTTTGCTTCAATTTAGTTAAAAAAACTCCCTCATTCTGAAAAGACTCCTCCTGTGCCAGCATGGTCCCTCACTGGCACATATGCTGTTTTCTTGGCTATACTCTTGTTTGTTTACGATAATTAGACTAATGACTCCAAATGAACGTGGTAATGATTTGTTGATGCTTAAAGGGGCGACATGACGTACCTTAATGAATGTTCAGTTACAAAGCAGGTGCCACCTCTGGAAACAAGCTAATTACTTCCTTGCTTCATTGTTTGGGGGGTTTTCAAAAATAGCCACAAGTTGTATTCCAAATATAGCAACCGACTGCAACGCACGCACATGCCCGCACACACACACACACACACACACACACACACACACACACACACACACACACACACACACACACACACACACACACACACACACACACACACACACACACACACACACACACACACACACACACACACACACACACACACACACACACACACACACACACACACACCAGAGTTTAGGACTGGTGGATCTCCAGCCAATCCCTCTCATGGGAGCTTGGAGGGTAATTTAGCTAATGGCTGCTTTAAAAAGGAAAACATAGCTTGTAATCAGTGCCACACTATTGTTCCAAGGATAAACATGGGTACAACCAGAGGAAAGAGAATTAAGAGGATTGCCTTTGTATATCTGAAGCTGACCATCGGTGCATCGAACGCGGCTAAACAGTTATTCATTTTACATGCTGCATTTAGAGATGCTTGCTAACCACAATGAACAACAGCAAATGCCACGGTGCATTTGAACAATACCTGTCCGTCCCCGAGCATATAGCAGAAAGAAAATAACACACTAAACCTGCAGAAAAATCCAGTATGCTACTCCTGTGTTCCGAAAGCTGTGCTGAAATAAGAGTATGTGGACACTCTGCGATTACATTTCACTCTCTTACCCTCCCAGATGGCCCCATAATCTCACATTACAAAACTGCTTCGAGACAGACAGAGAAATGAAAAAGACCCTGACTTGGGGGTATAGGGTGGATGCTGCGCGTAGTTCTATACCCACCTTCAAGAATGACCAGTGCCAAGAATGACTAGAACATGCGCGAATCAAAAGGAGATCATTAACCCATACCCGATTTGGAAGAGAATGCAGGATTGTTGTGGAGAGCCTATAAAAGATATTTCTTTGTTTTTTTTACAACATATGAATACGACACTGTATACATAATAGTGGTGAAAGAGGCTTCCTCTGATACAAACTTTAATTGAATGAATGAACAGATAGCAAAGAGATATCTGTATTTATATTACACTTAAAGAAAAAGAGCAGAAGAGAGAACCAAAGTTCACAAGAAAGCCTCCATCGAATAATCTCTTCTGTTATGAATTGCCACAAATGTCAGTTTGGAGGTAATAACTCTAAAAGCCTGGCAAACTGCAGTGAAAACTAACCACTTTCAGATAACACATCTCTGTGTGATCAAAAGTGACTTCTCTGGGCTAATTCAACGTGGGTGGTGGTGGTGGGGAACAGATTATGTCAGTCAATACACTGTGCATTAAAAGTCTAGTAGGCAACACATTGCAGGGTTTGATTTCATGGTGCTCTTTTCTTTCTATGTCATCTGGTCGGGGTTAATGAAGAGAAAGCAGGGGGATCAATGTCGCCACTGCTGCTGCTGCTGCTGCTGGCCAGCAGAAGCCTACAGCTCAGTCACACAAACAGGCTCACACTTTTTTTTAGCAGTGCTGAAACCACTAGCCAAAAGAGTCTATTTCAACGCAGAGGAACTCCCAAGACGAGCGCGGGAAAAGGAAAAAGGCAAGGCAAGATTTACGATCTATTTGCTGAACTGCATCTCACAATGAGAGAGAGAGGAATAGGTCAGAGTGTATGGTGACGCTTGGTGGGCTTAACTGAAAAAACAATCCGTTCAGACAGGTGGATAGTGTCAAGGGAAAAACATACACGTACACCTTATCTCTCCACTTACTTTCATCCTGCTCTGAGTGCGCTTGTGAAGTTAAGAGGGATGGCTATCAACAATTGAGCCATTCATTGGAGCGTGTATATCTTTGAACTATACGAAACAATACTTCAGTTGAGATGTTGTACAGTTAGACGAAGTTAGACTGTGCCGGGTGCTGTGGTAAAACATAAAAAGTGACAAATGAGAAGGAAATAGTGAGCCCAATTATAAAGACCCTGTTCAAGTGAGAATTCATCAAACAGGCAATGTCACATTTTGAAACTGGATGAACATATTGCAAGTGAGTCGGACAAAAACGGGGACAAAAAGAAAAAGTGAAAGGTTATTTCATCAACATATGCCACCACACAGCTTCTGCACAGCAAGCAACGACGGCTCAAACAGGGCTTCAAGGTCTGTATTTAGTCCAGACCCTGTTAAATGGTTTCAACTCAACCCAGCAATTTGAAACCTGGATCCAGATGAACTAAGTGATTATCGGCCACTTTCTAATTTACAACTTTTATAAGCCCTAAGTACTGGAAAGAGGAGGGGTGCAACAGCTCTCGGATCACATGATTAGTTATAACCTATTTGAACCATTTCAATCTGCCTTCAGGGCACGTCACTCGACTGAAACTGCGCTAACGAAAGTAGTAAATGATACTCTGTTGATGATGGACTGCAACACGGCCTCTTTGCTTCTACTGTTAGACCTCAGTGCAGCGTTTGATACTATCGACCATGACATACTCCTGGGGCCTCTACGGATTCTCTTTTTTACATAGGAAATTTCCTTTCCTATCGAGATGACCCGGAAGTACTCGGCAGTTAGGTGATTCGAATTCTCCAAATGCTTAGGAAAGGTATAGGAAAGGAGCCTCGATACATCCTTTAACCCTCCTTTTAGCATAGGTTACTCCGGACCAACCTATGCGAAAGGAAAGGAGATAGTGGTATCGCATAATCCTTTACTGCGGCAATATTTAAAGCATCAAGCCACCGACGGAGTTTACCGACTCTACACGAATACGAACGAGAGGTAAAACAGAAGAGAGGAGAAGAGAAGAGAGGAAGATTTAACTCGGCTAAAACAAAATAACCCCTCCCCCATAAAGATCAACATCATAATAGTTATTTTCGTAGCACATAATTTACACCATAAGAAAATAAAATGCCAACTTCACATTTAATGAAGACTATAGGCTCCTGGGGGCAGTTCATTTCAACATCAACATAAGTGTAGCCTCTTTTTTTCACACGTGAATTGGGATTCAAGTGGCCTTAAATATTCCCCTTGGCCAAGTCCGATGTAAGTGATTCTCACTCTGTTGGCGACAACCTGATTAGATAATCAGGGCGCTGCTGCTGGGGGGTGGGATCATGCCTTGCCTCCGGACGGGCGGTCGCGGCGGCCTCCTGGGGCTTGGCTGGGTGGGTCATGTCGGCTTGTGGGTTGGGCCGGGGGCGGGGCGCTGGGGCGGCGGCGCTGCCTGCCGCTGTCGTTGGGGTGCCCTGGGCTGGGGGCGGCCGGGGGGGTGGTGGTGTCGGGGTGCGTGCTCAGGCAGCGGCGCCGTGCTATTGCCTGACTGGACCGTTGGGTGGGGTGGAAATGGGGCATCGGGTGCAGATTGTGTAATTGTTGCACTGGTAGGTGGGCACTGTGATGTTTTTAATCGTTTAGATACGGGTTGCTTTTGACCGCCTCGGGTGAACTGCGGATTGATTGTGCTGGGGCGGTTAAAAAGCAATCCATGCAATTTGCGTTTTAACTGTTTTTAACTGTTTTAACTGTTTTTAAACTGTTTAATCATTTGTCCCTGCCTGGCGGTCCGCTCTGTGGCGTCGCTGTTTGGCGTCTGTGTTTCGCGGCCCGGCGTCGGTGCTCCTCCGGCCGGTCCTGGCTCTGGGTGTGCCGACGGCGGCGGCGGATGCATCGCGCCCTTTGTGCCTGGCGCCTCTGGCCTTGCCTCATGGGCTGGGCATGGCCGGTCCGGCCGGCCCGGGTGGGCTGTACGGGCCGCCCCTCCGGGGGTTTCGGCTGTGGTTGCTCCTCGTGGCAGCGGTGCATTTTAGCTATTTCCCTATTCTATACTATCTATTCTCTATCTATGGCCCCGGTCCTCCTCTGGACTAGTGCCGCACTGGGGCGTGCTCTCTGGGGGCGAGGTGCTGGGGGGCAGGCTCTGGGTCTGGGAGGCTGGCGCTGATTGTGTGTCGGTGGGGAACGGTAGAGTGTAAATCAATGTTATTTAATGTTAATTGTGTTCATATTGTTGAACATTGTTATAGCGTTATTATCATCAGCCTGATGAGCTGCCTTCGGTCTCGGTTTGTCAGGGCCTGAGTACCGGCTGTCCTCCCACTGAATAATTGTCCTGCCGACGCAAAATTAAAAAACTGATACAATTTCTCTAACATTTGTGCTCTTCTATCTATCTTCCATGATTGCAGAGCGATGCCCCGGGGGTTCTCTCCCCCTGTCTACCTGCTCGATTGACTCTGAGCTCTGTGTGGAATCAGCTGTCCTAGGAACGGATGCTCCCCGCCTGCTGTTGCCTCACATCAGCACTGATTCACCGTCCATCAGGATAGTACTATTTCTACTCGCTTGTTTTTTCAATCTTTAAATTCATTTTTGCTTTGCTCATTGGTTGCTTGTCTGTCCTCTTCCAGTTTCCCTGGTCGTGGTGAGACGGTGTGGATCTGGTCTCCCCTCTGGCAACATCTGAGAATGGATCGCCTATGCGTAAGATGTTGCAGTGGTTAAGGACACGAGATGGAGATGGAGATGTGCGGTGAAATCCCAGTGCTGGTAACCTTAGTTTTCCCTGGTGGAGACGAGACGGTGTGGATCCTCTGGCAGCATCTGAAGTCGTCCTACATCCACACTATTTGCGCTTTACTTTAGTATTACCATGTAAACATCTGGACAATGATCAAAATCCTTCGTGATTTTTCTCTACTTATGACATCTATTACAGCATGTCCGTCCTGGGAGAGGGATCCCTTACTCTGTCAACTCTCCCTGAGATTTCTTCTATTTTTTTTTAATCCCGGTAAAGGGTTTTTTACTGGGAGTTTTTTCTCAGCCGAGCTAAGGGTGTAAGGGCAGGGTGTCATATTGTTTCATATTGTATCATGTTGTGTCATATTGTACCATACTGTATCATATTGTATGGACTGTAAAGCCCATTGAGACGAATGCTATTTGTGATTTTGGGCTATACAAATAAAACTGATTTGATTTGATTTTGATAATCAATATGAAAAGAACGCATGGATCAAACGAGCGCTTGTTGTAGTCCATTTTCGGAAAATAGTGTAGTTTCACGCTAGTGACTCACGTCAGCAATACTCGCCGTCGCGCAATGACGTCGGTTAGGAAAAGTGGAGTCGAATTCATTTGAAACAGTGCTGTCTTTTCCTCTGCTCGAAAGGAAGCACCTTTCATCTCTCCTAAACCCCGATGACGTTTAGGGGTTAAGGTATAGGAAAGGAGGCTTATAGGTTAGGAGATTGGACTATTCGGACCGGTTGAAAAACCTGTTTGGTGTTACAGGAATAGCCCATGCCTGGTTTAAACCCTACCTATCCGGTAGAACTCAGAGCTACTCCTTACAACTACATTCCATCCATATTCACTGAAGTGAAATATGGAGTACCTCGAGGTTCTGTTCTTGGACCTCTGCTTTTCTCTCTGTATATATAGCAGATAGGCCCAGTGGCGGACTTAGCCATTTTGGGGCTCCAGGCGAACAGTCATTTGGGGGACCTTGCATCTGATGTAACTTATATCGCGCATAATGATATACTCCATACAAGGGATGAACAGAAGTCACTAGCTTTTTTTCATTTAGGATCGGACTACTCAGGTATACATGTCAGAGATCTAAGATGATCACACATCACAGGGTCAAACTGAGCCATTAACTGAACCTGACCCAAGACATGTCCGTTGCCTGGTTATAAAGTTTGTCAGAGTGGCCACAGAGAGGAAGCTTTCTCTCTGACAGGAAGTTGATGATTGCCACTAACCTAGATAAAAGTCTAGACCAATATGACTTTGCTTTCAATTAAATGTGTTGTTTTATTTTAAAAATCCACAGTGAATTACAAAATAGCCTGTGTCCACAAAGGCTATTTGAAATAAAATCTTCAACTATTTAAAAAACAATGAGGTTATAACCCAGCTTCCTTTAAGCATGGATAGTAGTGACTGGGTGTGCAGGGGAGAGAGAAAGACAGACAGAGGGATAGAGGGAAGAGATAGCTTAATTTAGCTTTTTTTACTTAGAGTGATCATCACTGGCTTTAGACTGACTCCTGCTGTCGCAAGCCTATCAGCTGTTGTTCTGAACAGCTGTTTAGACACTGAGGTGAAAACGAAATTGAAACTTAACTATTGCCTGGCTGGGCTGACTTGAGGTGGAGCAGCCAAATATAGCCTAAACTAATACATATTGTTACTAAGATACAGGCAATGTGTTGTGTGATTTTCATCAGTGACCTACAGTAGGTCTAGATTTTGCGCTCCGATCGCCACTAACTGTTCTGTAAAACACGATTGCCGATAATGTGAACAGACAGCCGTTTTTTTTATTATCATTTATTTTTTTAGCATAGGCTACATCTAATCGATGGGTCCCGAACCGTGAGGGTTGGTACGGACCACGGATCAACCGTGATCTGTTGCACCACTAACTATCTCCATCAGTTTGTTGACACACATTAACGTCATAAGCATTACTGCTGGCTGAGCCAGAGACACTGGATTGACAGGAGGAGATTGAACGTTACCGGTTAACGTTGTAGACGGCTGTTATTCCGCCGAAGGTCCAGCTGCTGTAAAAAACTTGATAGCTTTGGCAGCTTTGATATCAAGTGTATTTTTTGTTACTTTGTATTAAGGGTTGAATCCCAAGTGACAGAAAGGAGAATACCGCTCGTATTTTCGTTTTACCGTTTTCCTGCTGGAATGCAGAAACGAAAATACCAGCCGAATTCTCCTTTTCTTGCTTTTTGGTAGGCTACTGTCACTTGGGATTCAACCCTGAACACAAACTAATAAAAAAAAAACACAGACCCAAGTCCTGCCTTTGGTCCTTCTTTTTGTTTTGTGAGACGCTCTCGTATGTTCGCTTCATTTTGGTATAGAGAGGTTATCTCGTCTCTCTACCTTCTCCCGCTATTTACTTTTTTGGATTTTACGCCGTGTGAAGCGTCATGAGCGTGATGTGTAATGGAATAGTCCATGTAGTGCAGACTGAAGGGGGGTGCACGGTTGGCAGAAAGGCCGACAAAACGAGGGAATTAGACAGACCGATGATACTATTGTGAAAAAACAATAAATATGGGGCAAAACATAAAGAGGGCTTATGAGGCCCCGGGGCTCCAGGCAATTGCCTGGTTTGCCTCTATGGACGGCCCGCCTCTGGATAGGCCAAATAATACGAAGCTACGGGATTCATTTCCACTGCTACGTGGATGATACTCAGCTATATGTCCCAGTTAAACTAAATGATAGCATGCTTGTACGATGTTAAAAGCTGGATGACACGTAAGCTTCTACTCCTGATTTCAGATAAAACTGAATTGTTAGTAATCGGTCCCGCACACGTTACAAATCAATTTCAGCAACTGACAATAAATGTAGACAATTGCATAATTTCTCAAAGCTTAGCAGCCCCAAACCTTGGTGTTAAGTCCGATTCTAACCTGTCCTTTGATCACAAGTTACCAAAATTGCGTTTTCTAGCTTGGGCTCTGGCAACATGTTGTCTTTATGGATGAGAGCCTCTATACCCTTGACTGTAAAGATGGAAGACAAAGGGTGCAGCGATTAAGTGGCGAACACCTCTGTGATTGTGTGTGACTGTATCCAGGAAACAGCTCAAGCAGGTGAAGCTCTGTGATGGTATGGGCCAGTATTCATTATGGAGAAAAAACACCATTGGTGGTGCTGGATGGAAACCTCATGTGTGCCTGCGCACAGTTGTCCGCTGAGATTGGCAAGATATGACCGTTTGATGAATCCAACTTGAAACCTTGCATAGGGCGATTTCAGCGCCAGGATCTGCACCCGTTTAATTTCTTTATAAATAAGGCCAAAATTAACAAAATTAACTTAAGTAAAATATTATTATTAGTATTAAATATTATTTTTACTCTACGATTTGAATGTTTTACTGTTTCATTTTGAAATGTGGGGTTGCTTTTTAGTAGAAGGCTTCGGTTGAAGCACCTTGAAATAAAGTAATTAATAAACGTTTTTGTTAGAAGATCTGTGGCTATGAAAGAAAAGGGTACAAAGAAATATCCAATACAAAAGAGACAAGCCATTGTAGCCCAAATGGTTTGATTAGGTCCGTTATTTTCCAAGAGTGTAGAGTGGCAATATGTCCTCTGGAAACTCTTGCGTGTTGTTCCTTCTGATGAGCCCAGCGTCCCGGACGGGCTAAGGGATTGGACCTCACGTATCCACGCTCTGCAGACTGCATGAGACGAGCTCACAAATACTCATGCGTTCTCTCACGGCCATTGGAAAGTTAATTAACTGCCTTTTTGGAGGCAGCAGGCCTGTGATAGCCGGGCTGTTAAAGGCAATAGTCCGTATTGCCTTTAACAGTGATGAATTAGTACACCTTCCCTATACTGGCCTGCCTCCCATCTTTGGAGTCTTTAGCCTCGGGGAAGGAGCGCTGCAGTCTGCTTGGTCCCTGTATGTCGTACATCAACTAGCTACACCTACATCACAACACTACAGTTTGGGGAAATAGGGGGAGGAAAATAACAGAAAGGGAGCCAATAACTAAGATCATACAAACAAGGCCATTAGTGGAAATGATTGTAAGTTATTTTATGTGCCATGTGCATAGAAATTACAGGAACATTCATATTGGCAGTAAGATTCTTGATTGTCAGTCTCCCTCCAACCATTCAAAATAAAAATGTATAAAAAAGAATAAAGCATTAAAAGATTGGGAAAACTGTAGAATGTTAAATGAAATACCTGTTTGGAACATAACTAACATAAACATGTTAACTGGTAACATGTGATATTAAATGTGTCTTGGGCATATTTGGTCATTTCAAGGGCAAATATATAATGTTAAGAAACATTTGTTTCCTTTATCAGGTTACCACCAGCGTTTTCCAGATCGAATGTAAGACTTGTTAAGATTTTTTTAAACCACTTAGACTTCAACTTTAAGAGAAAATGGTGGGCATGTTTTACTAACTCGACATGTCTGAAATCAAATACATCTCTGTTGTGTTTGAAAGAAACACACTATGGATGCCTAGCTGTACAATTTCAACCCTGATTTTTGCAAATTCATAATTATACCGTTAAAATCCCCCAAAAATAATGTTCTATATTACTGGGGCATTAAAAGTCCCGGTCAAATTAAATTCAAGGACAATTTCCGATTTTCAGGTGTATTCTGCCCCGAGCCCCCGCCAATTTCCTACCCTGACATGGGCCATGGAACACTTCTGAAAACCATTGTCAATAAAAACAGTTCAACACTACATCCACAAATGCAACATAAGACTCTACCATGCAAAGTGAAAGCCATACATCAACAACATCCACAAATGCTGCAGACTTCTCTGGGCCTGCGCTCATCTGAGATGAACTGACGCAAAGTGGAACAGTGTGCTGTGGTCTAATGTGTCTAATGTGTCTACATTTCAAATTGTTTTTGTAAATCATGGATGTTGAGTCCTCCGGGCTCCAGAGGAAAAGGATCATCCAGATTGTTACCAGCGCAAAGTTGAAAAGCCAGCGTTTGTGATGGTATAGGGGTGTGTTAATGCCATGGCATGGGTAACTTGCACATCTGTGAAAAAAAACGGCTCGTGTTTGGGAGCCGACCCTGTGGGATTTTTTCTCTTTATTGGGACAAGAACAATGTAGGACTTCATAAAACACTTGGGGACTATACTGGAGCAGTGAAAACGTCTGTTAACACATCTGCTTGGTGATCTGCAATCACCTTGAGAGCTCAGCCAGGGATGCCATTGGGTCCAGGTGCTTTGTGTGGATTACTCCTTTCAAAAGGTTCTGCACACATCTGCCCTAGTTATAACTATTGGGCAGGGATCACTGGGCTATTTGTACGTCCCCATCCTGGCAATTGTTCTCAAACTTTGTATACAAAAAACAAGTATGCTAGTTAGTTCCTCTTACATCTGGAGTATGTATAACACAGCCTTTTTAGTCATAATGGTTCTGCTTCTCAAGCACACAAATATTTATTATCTAACGACATCCTTTAGGTTTTATTCTGATGCAAAATAAACTACTAGCAATGATTAAAAAAAATACAGGACAATATATGTGTGATGTGAATGATGAAACCTACAATAAGACGCAGCTTGGCATACTCGATATAGAGCAGACCTCAATTCTTGAATCCCCCACACACACATTATCTCCCCTGGCTGAAAGTAAGAATCCTTTCAGCAGTGTCAAAGCTATTCAGAGTAAAACATGAAACCTGTGTGTAGTTACACAAAATCTCCCTTTCATGTTTTTTTTTTTGGAAGAAGCAGGTTCAGGGAATGAGATGCTCCTGAGGTGTTGCAAAGCAATGCTACTGCTATTATTACTGGTTTCCACCAAGCAGAGCGGCTGGATTCGGTGCGTCTCAGTCCGCTTATATTGGCGTTTCCATTGGCAAAAGTTGGGTAAGGTCCCAAAATAAGCAAACCGAGGCGCTCTGAGCCGCTCCTACTTTCAGTACTCCTCCGTTGGGGTACCAAGCCGTCTGAAATGGTGTCGAAAAGGTGGATCTTCACACTGCCCTCCCTCGATAGGTAAATAATAATTTCCGCGTTAAACCGCTGTGTAGTCACCTTGGCAGGAGTGAAGAGAGTCTTGTGTTTAGCGAGAAATGTCGGCGCAGCACTCTGTTTATTGTGTGGTGTTTTTCCTCTTCATCAAATGAATCAGAGGGCTACACTGTTGTCCCACTGCCACGATGTCACCGTAGTTATGCAGCTGCCGAAAGGATAGGCGGTGGAAACGCTTGTCACATCTAGCATAAGCAAGATGACCCGCTTTGAGCTGCTCTGCCCCGAGCCGCTCTGCCCCGAGCCGCTCTGCTCGGTGGAAACAAGGCATTAGAGTCTTATTAAGCTGCAGCATTTGAGAGTCACCATGGACACAACCAGCCTACCACACAACACTGAACTTAAAGGGGCTCTTATCATTTAGAATTGCACTTCCACAAATAATAAAAACAATGTACGAACAATTACTACGATTAGAGAGATTAGCAATACAATTTGCCCCCACGTGCTACAGTTATAAGTGTATAAAGTCACCAGTAACCCTCTTGCATTGTATCTTACTATCTTTGGTACAAAGTGGCTCCAATAGCAGCCACGACTTTAAGTCACCAGGTCAAATTAAATGATTGTATCAGTTTTAACCAACCCTTTCTCATCAAAATTACGTTCCCAGAGGACTATTCGGCATTCTCAATTACGTTTGACCATTTACGTATTTTGTCCGTGATTACGTTTTTATGAACATATTCGGCATTCTCAATTACGTTTGACTGGAAAACGTATTTTGTCCGAAATTACGTTTTTATGAACATATCGCAAACAAGTTCGTTCTCAGCCTAGAGCTGTTCAGGATGCTCAATTACGTTTGGCTACAAAACGTATTGATTACGTTTTAATAAACATATCGCATACATTCGTTCTCAGCCAATTTTTTGCCATTTATTTACCTATAGGCTTACGTTTGGTTGAAGTGTGCATTGTCTGGTCGGCTGCCTGAACTACAGCGCTGCAGGAAATTAATATGTTCCATAGATATGTTCACATGTTTCTTCATTCATTCATTCATTCATTCAAACAAACTGGTGAAGGCAATCAACGTTCCGACATGGCCACGCCCCTTTGGGTGGAAAACAAAGCGATTTTGACTATAATGCAAAATTGCGGTCCAAAACAGCACAAAAAGAAAACGATCAGAGATAAATAAGTTAAAATTTAACCGACAGACACAATGTTAAGATCCTTTACAACAACTCTGCCAGCTAGATAACGTTAAATGATTAATTTGATCAATCTAAAACTAGTGTGTCTAGTCTCTCAGCATCAATCTGGCGCAATGATCCGACCCATTGGCCAGAGATATCATGCCCTGATGTATATATTCACCTCACTGAGTCTCTATGTAAGCTGATTACACGTGAACTAATTGTTCGTTACGATAGCAAACTCCCACTGAATGCAGAGCGCAGCCGGGAGCTTCCTGCTGTCATACAGCCCTTCTTTAGGGGAATTTTTGGGGGCATGGCAAAGGAATAAAACCATGATGTTTGTTTTTTTACTTTGTAAACCACAAAACAGCTCAGGACATTGCAGATTTGAGCTATAACGCTTATTTTGAATGATCGCGCTGTCTTTGAGTACTGCCACGAGAGTTCTGTCTAGATGACGTATTGCCGACCTGAGGAAGGGTGACGTCAGACGCACGCTCCTCTACAAACCAATCAATGTCGAGGAATGTCACGTGACGCGAAACGAGCCTATAGCGGCAGCCCTGAGCTACGAAGAGCATAAATCGTTGTGAGATGATCATTGTTGTTTGTGAGAAATGCAACACAATCGTCACTCAGTAAATGTGCACGATGTAGTTTGATGGTTATCACGAATAAGGAGTTGTAGGCGGCCTTTACAGTTAAATAAGCAGGACAACTACAACCATATACCCACTTTGCTTGTCTTTTTACCTCTGTATAACCTTGTGGATTAAATTACTTCTATTTTCTTCAGTATTTTACATTAAATGATCTTTGAAGTAAGATATCATTCACAACTTTTTTATATATATATATCTCACCTGCACAATATGTTGCCTTTTAAAAAATGTTTTATATTTTATATTTCTGTGGCCAATGTTCTTTGTTGTTTTTATTGTGCAAATAAATTAAATCTAATCAAAAGCATGGTGGTGAATTGTAGGTGTGTTTAAATGTAAAATTGTACAATCTTCACACTCTCAACATTAGCACCTTTCCAGCAATGTATTCAGTTGGTGTTCTTTACCGCAAGGTTGATTTTATGATCAATTTGAAGGCCCAATATGGAAAATTAAGCTTTTTGTTTGCTCATTTGTTTTCTTGTGGAAATAGTAAACCAAAAGGTGTGTCCTTCAGAGATTATAATACAGAACCCATATGCATAGGCGTTGTTTAAATATACCTGCATGGATGGATGGACTTATAGATGGATAATGTACTTTATTTATTGCCATAGGGAAAGTGTGGCATTGTAGTAGCAGTTATTGTGGATTGTATCAGGAATGACTTTCTGTAGTGGTCAAATAGCTGAAGGTGATGCTGTCCATCATCTTCAGCAGCTTGTGCATTATCATTCTCTCCACAACCAACTGGGCTTAGTAACAGGTTAATAAGGATTTGCTCATGAAGTAGAGTCTGCGCTGTCCCTTCATGCAGTCTGTTGTTTAATTAAATGCCCAGGTTTCTGTAGCCCTCCATCAACTCAACCTCTTCTCCCAGAATGGAGATTTAGCCTAGTCCTCCTGGTCCTCCCAAAATCCATATCCATCTCTCAACCTTGGTTAAATTTAAGAGGTGTGTAGCTCCTACCATGCCCGAACACTACTGTCCACCTGTTCCCTGTCCCTGTAAACTGTCCTGTGAACTGCACACAGAACTGACACACCTTGCATCTGCTGAATCATCTGAATATTTATTTAAAATAGGCCCATGTGAAAGTGACAGGTGCTAATTGAGGGATGTGAAATACAAAGGCAGTTTGAACAAAATAGGCTAGAGTCATTGGAAAAACTGTTATAGAGGGATCTTAACCTTGCAGATTAAATCAGGGCGCTGTCAAGGCTTCCTCGCCCAATGCTACACCACAGGTCCAGCGATACATACGTGGAATGTCGCTGCCCGTATGAAAAGAACAAGAATAAATCTCTTATCAATACAGGTGAAACTCGAAAAATTAGAATATCGTGCAAAAGTTCATTTATTTCAGTAATTCAACCTAAATGGTGAAACTAATATATTATATAGACTCATTACATTCAAAGTGAGATATTTCAAGCCTTTATTTGTTATAATTGTGATTATTATGGCTTACAGCTTATGAAAACCCCAAATTCTAAATCTCAGAAAATTTGAATATTACATAAAATCAATAAAAAAAGGATTTTAAATACAAAAATGTCGGCCCTCTATAAAGTATAATCATGCATATGTACTAAGTACTTGGTTTGGGCCCCCTTTGCACAAATTATTGCCTAAATGCGGTGTGGCATGGATGTAAGTAAGTAAGTAAGTAAGTAAGCTTTTATTTATATAGCGCCCTTCACAGACCAGGGTCACAAGGCGCTTCACAATGCGCTTCCAAAGGATGCTATCTGTCTGTGGCACTGCTGAGGTGTTATGGAAGCCCAGGTTGCTTTGATAGTGGCCTTCAGCTCCTCTGTATTGTTGGGTCTGGTGTGTATCATCTTCCTCTTGACAATAGTCCATAGTTTCTCTATTGGGTTCAGGTCAGGAGAGTTGTCTGGCCAATCAACACAGTAATACCATGGTCAGTCAACCAGTTACTTGTGGTTTTGGCACTGTGGACAGGTGTCAAGTCTTGCTGGAAAAAGTAATTCAGCATCTCCATAACGCTTGTCAACAGACAGAAGCATGAAGTGCTCTAAAATCTCCTGGTAGACAGCTGGTGGTGACTTTGGACTTGATAACACAGTGGACCACCACCATCAGATGACATGGTGCCTCAAATCATCACTGACTGTTGAAACTTGACAGTGGTCTTCAAGCCCCTTGGATGTTGTGCCCCTCCACTCTTCCTCCAGACTGTGGAACCTTGATTTCCAAATGAAACGCAACATTTAATTTGGATCAGTGATGATTTGAGGTATCATGCTGTTGGTCCACTGTGTTATCAAGTCCAAAGTCACCACAGCCATCTACCAGAAGATTTTGGAGCACTTCATGCTTCTGTCTGTTGACAAGCTTTATGGAGATGACAATTTCCATTTCCAGCTAGACTTGGCACCTGCCCACGGTACCATAAACCACTGGTAACTGGTTGACTGACCATGGTATTACTCTGCATGAATGGCCAGACAACTCTCCTGACCTGAACTCCATAGAGAAACTATGGACTATTGTCAAGAGGAAGATGATACACACCAGACCCAACGATACAGAGGAGCTGAAGGCCACATCAAAGCAACCCAGGGGCTTCCATAGCACCTCAGCAGTGCCACAGACTGATAGCATCCATGCCACGCCGCTTTTTTTTTTTAACCTTTATTTAACCAGGAAAGTCCCATTGAGATTAAAAACCTCTTTTTCAAGGGAGTCCTGGCCAAGAGGCAGCAACAAGTTACATGTTCACTCACAATAATACACTCACAACATATAGAGGCAATATTTAGGCAATAATTCATGCAAAAGGGGCCCAAACTAAGTACTTAGTACATATGCATGATTATACTTTCTAGAGGGCCGACAGTTCTGTATTTAAAATCCTTTTTTTATTGATTTTATGTAATATTCTAATTTTCTGAGATTTTGAATTTGGGGTTTTTATAAACTGTAAGCCATAATAATCACAATTATAAAAAATAAAGGCTTCACATATCTCACTTTGTATGTAATGAGTCTGTATAAGATATTATTTTCACCTATAAAGTTGAATTACTGAAATAAATGAACTTTTGCACGATATTCAAATTTCACCTGTATATCATGCCAAGTGTGTGGTGGACAAACCGCCGTCAAGACCACTTACCATTAAGACAGGGGACAATATACTGAGTCAACTGCATATGCAGAAAATAATAAACACTGCCACACCACACCGCAAACACTGATTAAGCACTGTTCATAAGACTGCCTAAAATTCTACCTTTTTAAGGTCAAAATCATGAATAAAGCAATCTTTAAACTACTCCCATTTGAGTAACTGGCCTACTCCTTCCAAATACTTTCAGTTGCAGGATTCACATTCAATATGCACCTAGTTTTATATTATGTGTAGGCTATGCACAATTTATAGCAACATTTAATATCATTAACTAAAAGAAAACAACCAAATCCCTGTCAGGGTAGGCTACAAGATGTGACACACGCACACACGCACGCACGCACACACACACACACACACACACACACACACACACACGCATTGTAGAGTACTGCTTTAGTAAGTTCAAGAAGCCTATTCAATGAAATTTTAAACTGTACATTTAATTGTTTTATAATTTCATGTATAATCCGCCACATATTTGATCAGAAACTTTAAATTATACAACCACAAAGGCTATAAAACACATTTTTCTTGCAGAAATAGTTTCCCTAGCCTACATGCTTTAAGGTTTAGGGTAGGCCTATAAAGAATGTGTTTCAATTCAAGTTATTTTATTAATTTTTTGGTAGTGCAGCATGTTTCTGTAAGTGGTTCCATTATTCCTAAGGGCCCTTATGATGTTTCTGTGTGGAAACGGGGACGTTTCGGAGGAGGGGAATAATGTAACCTACTTCCTGTTAAGTTTTTTTTATTATGATGGGGCAGAACGGAAGTGTCAGCCGTGTGAACATGTCTGACTTGTGGTTTTACGGCGGAGGCCCTGAATTGTAAATGGAATGCGCCCTGAATCGGCAGACACTCTGATAGGAGTCGAACGGGTCCACCCAGCCCTAAAAAGGATGATGGGAAATGTAGGATTACATAGCAACGGTGGTAAATACGTCAGCAAACTAACCAAATAGAGATCAGATACTCCCAATTACCGAATATAATGATATTCTGATGTATTTCTCGCTAGATATGTTTTCAAAACATATGTTTATGCACTTACTAGCTGAAGTGTGACGTATTTGTGTCACCATGATAACCCTTGACTTCAAAAATTTGCTCTGGGAAAAAAAACTCGGCGGGTGGAGGGGGAGGGAGGGAGCGCTCTTGTCAGCTGTGTGTGTGTGTGCTATCTTTGATTGTGTCCAGTTGATCAACAGCTTGGCACGTAGCCTATTTGTGTACCGAACATTTCTTGAGAATTAGCCTATCAGACTTCAGACAGATCATATGAATTCGCTATATCAAGATTATGAAAATAAAGTACATAGGTCTCGCTAGAAATCTTTTTAGCTCAGGGCTGCCGATAGGCTCGTTTAGCATTCCTCGATACTGATTGGTTTGTAGAGGGGCGTGCGTCTGACGTCACCCTATTTTCCCTGCAGCCCTGTGTAGTTCCGTAGTCTAGTTTAACGTTATCTAGCTGGCAGAGTAGTTGTAAAGGATCTTAACATTGTGTCTGTCGGTCAAATTGTAACTTATTTACCTCTGATCGTTTTCTTTTTGTGCTGTTTTGGACCGCAATTTTTTGCATTATAGTCAAAATCGCTTTGTTTTCCACCCAAAGGGGGCGTGGCCATGTCGGAACGTCGATTTCCTGTTTGAATGAATGAATGAAGAAACATGTGAACATATCTATGGAACATATTAATTTCCTGCAGCGCTGTAGTTCAGGCAGCCGCCCAGACAATGCACACTTCAACCAAACATAATCCTAGAGGTAAATAAATGGCAAAAAATAGGCTGAGAACGAATGTATGCGATATGTTTATTAAAACGTAATCAATACGTTTTGTAGCCAAACGTAATTGAGCATCCTGAACAGCTCTAGGCTGAGAACGAACTTGTTTGCGATATGTTCATAAAAACGTAATTTCGGACAAAATACGTTTTTCAGTCAAACGTAATTGAGAATGCCGAATATGTTCATAAAAACGTAATCACGGACAAAATACGTAAATGGTCAAACGTAATTGAGAATGCCGAATAGTCCTCTGGGAACGTAATTTTGATGAGAAAGGGTTGGTTTTAACACTGAAACTATGCGTCATATTTCATCTTCGTATCCAATTTTGAATTCTTATCCAACCAGGGTTTACATTAGCATTGAGGGGACAGCCCTCAGAAAACTGGCATTTCCCCATTGTTGCGTTAATGCTTTGTTGGCGCCCATTCAGTCTACACTAGAAGCCAGCTGCAGCTTCCACCCCTACAGTATATTCTCAAAAACATGAGGAAAAACTTGCTGCTTGAATAGTCTTTTTAATGAGGAATTATTCAAACACAAGGAGGACAGTAGTCCTTAAGGTACAAATGTTTTTCCATTTAAATAATTTTCCAAACCTGGAAACAATTCACATCAAATTCCATTTCAGTCCATACTAAAATAGGAACCTAAAGAAAACAATACTGGAAAAATATGCCTTCATGCTTCGCATTTTAATGGGTGTTTTGTCCCCCCAACTGAACCTTGAAGGCAGCGCTGCCCCCCACGGTTAGGGTTAGGGTTAGGGCATAGGCATAGGGCCTTTCAGGCAGATTTGCCTTGCAGGCTACATTGGGGGCACAAAAACCGTTGAGCATTTTGATGACGCATGCGGCGCTGTGACTCTGTGGTGGCTGGTGTTGCCAGATACGGGTGTTTATCCGCTAAATATTAAGGCCTGTTTACTGTGTGTTTAGCTGGGTTTTCTATGGAAATCTGGCACTCTCTTGAACGACGAACTGAGGGCCGTTCACAAATGCCGGAATGAACGCGTTCACGATAACGTTCATCAGGCAGAAAACAGTCCGTTCAGTTCACGTTTGCCCCAAATATAAACGAGTTCATGAACGATTGTTCACTGAACGCATTCAGGCACAACACTGCATACTGAATCATTGATGAACCAATTTACCTCAGACCTTTGAAAGCTCCTCCAGATCCACAGAAAACATTATGCGAGGGTTGAGAAGAACTCCATGTGAGTAGTAAACTGACTTTGAGAACTATGACTGAGAACTAAGTACCATATGTACATAGGCAGTAATTCACACATGATGTGAATTAACAGTAAAGATGAGTTCAGTTGAGGACACCCACCCAAGGTTAAAGAAAATGTATTTGTGCTGATGCTTGAAAAAAAAATGCAACTGGGGCACAGTATTCATGGAAATCTAGAAATATCCCACCAGCTGCAATGACGGCCATTGTTGTTATTTTAAAATCCCATGCAGCTGAATAGGCCGAATGCTTCGTCACAATCCCAAACAACCGCGACACGGATGCAAAGAATCCCAAACTTTTTTTTTTCTTCCAGCTCTGGCACAATGTAGAAAATTGAACATGATTTTAATTACAAATAAAACAATAGCTTCCCACTGTGACGGATAGGAAACAGTGGCTTCATAATCAGCACACTGTGGGTTTGGAGACAACTTAATCCTGAGTCACACTTGGGTGTTTTCAATGACTTCAATACAAATCTCAGAGAAAGGCTGGTAATGACATGTTTTTAAATGCAGGGATGGCAACTGTTGGAGCAACAGAGATAGAGAAAAGTACAGAATGGCAAACAGAACAGAAGCCACAGAAAAGTTTAATGATGTTGTAGGGCTATGACTGGGGAGGGGACTGATACATCAGCAGCAAGCCGGTCGACACTAAAGTGTGTCTAGATAGAAATAAAGGCCCTTTTTCCACCTGGTATGATGACGTAATCTGATCACAAGTGGCCAGCTCTCAGTCCGTGTGTTCACACTTGTCTTTCCACATGTGACTTCTTTGTCCAGCTGTGATCAGATTGCATTTACCCACTCTGTATGTACAGTAAATCAACACGTACATCATTTCCATTTGCATTGCTGTTTTTAACCGGTGGGGTTCAAACAAGTTAACATTCAGGGCTGTACAGTGTTTTAATCGCATTTGCTATTAAAATGCATTACGTGCGAAGATAATTACAAGTCTAGGTTGACGAGATAGGCTACTGTCTCATTTAGATAAGGAGGAGCGATGCTCACCACTGCTTAGAGGGCTCTACATTGACACTCGCCAAATGCGGGTAAATATCATAGATAGTATATAAAAGTAAAAACTCTTAGGCGAGTAAGTTATTACGCAACTTTGGCCGGTGAAAGATGTGTGCTCGCCGGGCGGCTTTTCTAACGTGTGCCTCTGATACACTCTTGACACGACCACCAGTACACGGCTATAGTAATGCAGTTAAGTTACTGCTTGTGCGAACCGAATATTTCCTGTGCGCCTTCACATTGGAGTTGACTTTTATTTTTAAGCAAACAAGAACAAGAAGTCGCTGCCCTGCAGTGCACCAGTCAATAGAAGCAATTTCCGTGTTTTCAGATTTGCGCAGTGAAATGAAAACAGAGGACAGAAAGCTTGTACTTTGCAATACTGGCGTATGCAACTAACGTTCATGAGGCTTCTATAAAAGCTGCATGAACGCCAGTGATGCATTTTCAACGTATTTCCGCTCAGGCAGGGGGGGGCAATTGAGTAGGAGGTCTCTAATGTGGACAAGAGTCACATTGCTGTTTACACTACGATTTCAATGCGGAAACCGTAAACCACCTCTGAATGTGGTTTTTGTGATCCGATCTCAATGCGTCTTGAGAGTGTTTCCACCTGTAGTTAGAGCTGTATTCATGTGATCAGATCACTAAAATCAGATGTTAATGCCAAGTGGAAATGGGGTCTAAGGCACAGTCGACTGAGTGGCCTGCAAGCTTTGTATTACCTACATGCAGACGGTCATCAATAAACCTTGCAGCCTGGAAAAAAACAAACAAGCAACTTAAAGCCACTACGAGTAAGTCGGCACGTTGGCGACACCTTTGAACAAAAGCGGTAGTATTTTAACGACGCCAGCTGTCGTGAAGCTGTTTTCTAGCTCGTGCAGGGAGTGCAAGATTCAAGTAATCAGGAAGCAATATGGTGCGTGTCCGTGTGTTGAAAGTGTGGAGGGCACCGGACTCTTTTCGGCTCTGTGAGTCTATGGGTGACACAGCATCAACTAATGGCAGTAAGTGCTAAACACACCTGATTGCAATGAGTTGATGCATTGTCACCTCTCACGGAGCTGAACGAGTCCGTGTCCTCACACCAAGCGAATGAACGAGAGATGGCAGTTTGTTAGTATGGATCACGATGAGGTAATGTGTTTATGTTGTAAATAATGACTATTTCAGATGAATAATGGTCATCTGATGATGCTGGTGAGGCAAAGTAAACTTTGTTTTAGTAGGCTACCGCTCATTCATTTAGGAGTAATCACTGCAGTCTAGGTTCGCTGCGTGAAATTGTGTATACGCCTATCACTCTCCCTTTTAGCTTTTCTTCATTGCATTTTCTTTTTTTTCTTTTATGGTGCAGCCCCGTTATCAGTCATTATGAACAAACAACTGTCTCAAACAAGGCTCCCGCTCCCCTTCCCTCACCTGGAGCCATAGGCTTCTCAAATCGCGTTCCTGCGCCGCACTGAAATCTGCGACCAATACGGATATGTGACCATAGAGCATGCACGCGTGAACCGAAAATCGGACTGGGTGTACGACCAGATCAAATGCAGTAATAAAAACTATATAAAAAAGTATTTCTTTGCACAGATGGTCTCGTTTGCTGTTAAAGGTAATTTATGATTATGAGAGGAAACATGAGGCTGTTTAAAAGATATTTAAATGTTACTCGTTGCTGCTTTAAGTTGCAATAAATCTAAATGGAAGCTGGTGGCAGCGTACTGCATGTCAGACAGCTCATCAGGACAGAAATGATTGAAACTTAACCCAAACCAGGTGTGTACTTTGTATTATCCATACTTGAAAGTTATATATTGTGTTAACTTAAAGGAAGAGGGAGTCTTTTAGACAGTGCATACAAAAAAGAAGGATGGATCAAATGCTGAGGTTTACAGATAAGCCATTTATAAAGATCACTACCTGCTTGCTCTAGCACAAACTGGAAGTAATCAGGACTTCACATTAGGCAGAGACCATATTGAAAAAGAGATACACACAAACACCAGATATTGGAACTATTTGAAAGTCTTCATACCCCCACTGAGCTCAGTGGAGTTAGAATTTTTTTTTTTTTCAATATGATGAGTTGGTTTATCTGAGAGACCACCTTGGCAAACATAACTGAGGGGAAGTACACCTTTCCAATAGTTAGTTGAAAAGCGTTGTCTACAAATACATGCAGTGTAGAGCTAACACTCCAGAAAACAGTTGCTGGACATTATACATGTACAGCTTCAACGATAACAAATAAAATAACCTATAATGAAAGCTGGGGTTTAGGTTCATTTTTCATAAAAAAAAAAAAAAAAAGTCAACACAAGGTCAATTTATATTAATCTTTATTATATAAAAAACTATTATATAACCTTAGTTAGTCTTATCCTTTTCCCCTTTGTGTTTTTCAACTGCACCTGCTGTGAGCAATGATGCTTTATCAGAATTTCCAATTTCAATTCAGTTACCAGTCCTGTTCATTTTTCTACACTTGGTTATTGATTTTATGGCTGTCCAATGACTGGATGGAAGACTGAAATTACTCTACTTAGAATTAAGTGTCCTTCGGAGTATAAAACTAATTTGGCTTGCCTTGTGCATATCTGATAGGGTTGTATGCTATAGTCAAATAGTGCTACATCACTAATTACTTAAAAGTAGGAGCCCGTGAGAGGCAATGTAAGAATAGAGTGCTTCTTCCAGATTCGATATGACTTAGAATCCAATTTGGATGACTTAGTATCTAATTTGGGAGAACTTGTTAAGCTTGGAATAATTGACACAATTTTGCTCGCCTTATCCCATGGCTTTGAGGGTGTACATAAAAAAACAAGCTACTTAAAAACAAACAAGCACATAAGGTTGTTTTTGTTAACAATTGAAATAATGACCTTGAGTTACGTGAGACATGTTCCTTCATTTGACAAACCATTGAGAATTTAACCAATTTAGCTCTGCTCTATGAAATGTGTCATAAGGGTTTGTTTTGTGTGGGCACAGGATGCTAGCTGTCTAATCCAAACAGCAGACAGATGAAGTTAGCATCGTGCTGGTGGAACAATACTTCAAAATGCTATTGCAGTTATTTGGGCCTTTATGTATTTTTAGCATACTACAATTGACCTGCATGTATTGGGACATCCTAAATCTTTTTCTGGCATACTAAATAGTAGGGAAGTATGGGGATTGGAACGCAGGGTAAAACTTAGCAAAAAAGATAAGTGAATATTGACTTGTTAGTGGGCCAGAACCACTATTCCAAATGAAAGCTAACTTTGATTTGTGTTTTCTGGGGGTCTACGTAGGCAACTGTTTAACAGCTAACACTAACTATATCCAATTTGTAAGATGATAATGTGGTAATGTAGTGTTTACAGCTTGCAGGGCTGCAACTAACACAATCAATGAATTCAAATGTAATTAATCACATTTTGTGCAATTCAATTGAGGTGCTGCTTTTCCAAGATAAAAATCAATCCTCCGTGTGATGTCTCAGTTTGCTAGATAAAAAAAACCCTTTAATATTCTTACTTCTTCTTGAGTAAAAGAGCAGGATCACCACAACTCTAGACGTACAAGAGGAGATAAGCCAAGAAGAATAAAGTGTTCTCATCTCTCGCTGTTACATTTTTCCTGTTGAGGAACACCTTTAATCATACATCTGACAAAATACAAAAGCCCCAAAAAAATCTGTCTCCAAAGCCCCTTCACTGAACAGCAGCATATTGCTTCACAGTGGGATTTTTACCTGAAACAATGTATCGCTTCCTCCATGCCCATCAGGGGTCTGATATAATTACATTGGTTATCCTATCCACACACCTACCTCCTATTGTAAGCGCCGGCTTGACCCAACACGTCATTCAGAACTCAACTCCCTGAGCAGCTGTAATTGCTTGTCCCTTAATGTTCTTTTTTCGCAAATATGTAATAATAGAGCGGGACTGCTTCAAGACCTCAGTTATCACAAGTGTTATGCACTCTCATTGGTCTTTCTCTCTCCATCTCCGAGGCTAATTAGAATCAATAAACACAGTAAACAAACACAGCTCATTAGGGCTGTGTTCTCTATTTCCTTATTCCACAAGCAAAAGCCTATATATAGGGCAGGTTTTCTGTATAACTTCCCCACAAACGTGAGCTGTTAGAATTGCTCTTAAGCGCAGTGCCTGGATACTCGATAGATAGAGTGAGCGAGGCATCGCGAGTGAAAACCCTTTGAAATTGCCAGGAAGCTTTTGAAGCCTATGTCCCACTGCTCAACGCTCTAAGGGTTTCCATCTCTCTCCCCATCTCTTCTCATTTGCAGAGGAGCTATCAAGGGCCTCACTAAACAGCAGCAACAGCAATGAACTCCAAGGAAATGCATCCACTGAGAGAGGGATGTGTGGACAGGCATGGACAACCAGTTCACTGTACTCTACACATGTCCTGTATGTGATCATCTAAAAATAGCTGAAGCAAGTCAGCAATGGCTTGTCATACATCGTTAAAAAAGATTGTTTATATTTAAAGTGTAAATATTGTATATCAAATTGTATAAATATTTTCACGTTATATATGTATATACTGTATATATATATATATATATATATATATATATATATATATGGATTGTATGAATATGTATAGATAATATATATATATATATATATATATATATACACACATCCACATATATATATATATATATATGGGATATGAATATATGATACTATGATATATATATATATATAGGTATAGGTATTGATTGTCATAAGGGGGTGGGGGCGGGGGTCTGTGAGGATAGATATGTATATATAGATATAGATGTATTGATTGTATAAATATTAGGGCTGTCAAATGATTAACATTTTTAATCAGATTAATCACATTCTGTGGATTCTGTGGATTAATCACAGAATAATTCTACTATTCGAAATAGGCCCGAAAAATTACCATTTTCTCTGTATATTGTTGTATGAATGGAAAGATAAAGGACAGAAGGTGAATATATACATTTAAATGTAGTTTTTTTATTAATTGAAAATCCAAATGATGGTGTAAATACTGCAAATAAATTATAATCAATTAAAGCATATGTTACCACACCATACTTCAATTTGGCTGTCTCTATTCTTATGTCTTTGAGCAAACATAGGATAGGTTATAGAGTGGCATTTATTTGGTGAATCCATGGTTTTGCAACCCTGAATACAACCCGATCGCAGTTCGCGCGTGTGTGTGTGTGTGTGTGTGTGTGTGTGTGTGTGTTTGCACGCGCGACCACGTTCTATGGGACTGTTCATTTGTAACAGAAAGCCGACGTTATGATGATGTCACGTATTAATCACACACACCTCTTAAAACTGCAGACGTTTGAAAACGGAGCAGAATGTTTGTCCTGTTGCTTCTGAGAGCAACTGGCAAACAGTAACTTAACTGCAAATTGGGTTGCATACATCACAGCAGAATTCCCCTTGCATAGCGGGTGGTTGATGACGTAGTACCCGCTTTGCAGCTGCTTTGTTTTTTAATTGAGTTGCGTAGGTTACAGAGTGTGACAGGATACACTCCATTGATGTCGGTCAGAGGCCAATGTCTCCAGCACTAGTGGTTGGATGCCACACAACTTAAGAGAAGTTTTCAAGTGATCTTTGTATCTCTTGCGCTGACCCCCTGCTGACCTACTGCTGTCTGGGATCTCTCCGTATAGGACCTTTCGGGGTAGCCTATCCTGAGGCATGCGGATTACATGTCCTGCCCAGCGCAGCTGTTTTTGGAAAAGCAAGACTTCCAGGGGCTCGATGTTAGCGCATTCATAAAGTTCAGTTTTTGGGATCCTGTGCCACCACTTCAGTCCCAGTATTCGCTGAAGGCAGCCTGTATGGAATGATTCCAGTTTACTGAGATGTTTCCTATATGGAACCCACGCCTCACATCCATACATAAGTATAGATAAGCATATTGCTTTGTAAACAGTCATTTTGGTATTTATTGTTAGGTCCCTGTTATGAAAGACTCTGTTGTTCAGTCTTCCAAAGGAGGCAGATGCTAGGCTGATTCTTCTGTGGACTTTGCTGGTAATGTCACCAGTGTCTGTGATTATGGAGCCTAAATATGGAAAGTGTGGGACGGTCTTGAGTTGTTGGTTGTTTATATGGAATGTGACGGGGTCTTGAGGAGGATCCCGCATTATTAAAACCTCAGTTTTGGATGTATTGATAATAAGACCGGCACAATTGTATGTGTTGGCTAGGGTGTTTAGGGTGTACTGCAGGTGTTCAGATGAACAGCTGACATAGGCAGCATCATCTGCATACTGCAGATCACGGATGATTTCTTTTGTCACTTTGGTTTTTGCTTGGAGGCGTCTGAGGTTGAATAAATTACCATCGAGGCGATATTTGATGTTGATCCCGGCATCCGGCAAGAGCAAATGGGCGGAAGACTTCATAACACCGGCTAGGAAGAGGTTGAAGAGTATGGGGGCAATAACAGGGGTCAGATTTCCCACCTCCACTGATGACGCGTGCCATAGCCCCATCATGGAGGGCTGTTAAAACTGCAAGGAAGGTCGGAGGACAGCCAAATTTCTCCAGGATGCTCCAGAGAAGTGGTCTGTTGACTGTATCAAAGGCCTTTGTTAAGTCGACAAAGACCATATAAAGTGGTTTGTGGTGTTCTTGACACTTTTCTTGCAGCTGCCTTGCTACAAAGAGCATGTCAATGGTACTTCTCTGCTTTCTAAAACCACATTGTGTTTCAGGTAAAACATCCTCGGCAATGTGTACAAGGAGCCGAAGCAGCATGAGCCTTGTAAGGACTTTGCCCGCTGCTACGTGTCCTCACAGAAAGCGAATGAACGAGAGACGGCAGTTAGTATGGATCACGATGAGGTAATGTGTTTGTGTTGTTGATGTAAATAATGACTATTTCAGATAATGGTTATCTGATGATGGTGAAGCAAAGCAAACTTTGTGTTAGTACCAACCGCTCATTCATTTAGGAGTAAACACTGCAGTCTAGTTTCGCTCTCGTGAAATTGTATACACGTTTCTTGGCAACGCCCTTGTCCTGCCCGTAGCCTATATCACTCTCCCTTTTAGCTTTTCTTCATTGCATTCTCTTTTTTTTTTGATGGTTCAGCCCTGTTCAGTCATTATGACGACAAATAACTGTCTCAAACAAGGCTCCCCTTCCCTCACCTGGAGGGATAGGCTTCTCAAATCGCGTTGCAGCGCCACACTAAAATCTGCGACCAATACGGACGGATATGTCCGTCACGAGCGAACCGAAAATCGGACTGGGTGTGCGACCAGACCAAAAGCAGTAATAAAAACTATATAAAAACGTCTTTCTTTGCACTGATGGTCTCGTTTGCTGTTAAAGGTAATTAAGTACGGGTCCTCAGTGTAACTGGGGACCCGTAATTATTACTCTCCACCATACTTCTTCTTACTTCTTCTTACTTCTTCTTATTCTTCCTCACATTTTCTAGCTGCTTCTCCTCCCACACCGTTGCATGTAGAAACGGGAAAATTTCACACAACGTGCGTCCCCACCCCACGAGGTGTGCTATTATACAGCTTTTTGAATTTCCGCTAGGGGGCGC
Source organism: Hyperoplus lanceolatus (assembly GCA_026929865.2). Taxonomy (NCBI): domain Eukaryota; kingdom Metazoa; phylum Chordata; class Actinopteri; order Uranoscopiformes; family Ammodytidae; genus Hyperoplus; species Hyperoplus lanceolatus. The sequence continues at coordinate 35,939,123 of CM049396.1, forward strand.
TGTTATGAAGTCCCGACTGAAAGAACTTTGAGAGGCCACGCCCCGCACACCGTAACTCCGATTGACTTGAAATTTCGCACACAGGTGTATGTTAGGGTGCTCTACAAAAAAGCCTCTGGGACCATAAAAATTCTTCTGGGAATATTTCCCGTTAATTAGCATAAACTGAAAAACAGCGTGTTATCCACAACTTTCTGAAATTTGACTGTATCAACACCAAATTTCTCGTGAAGCCCCGGAGGACTACAATAAACATACCCGTAAAAGATTAGTAGGACAACTTGAAAAACATGGCCGCCATTGACCAAAACGTTTACGAAGGGGCGGGGCTTAATAACACGTTGGCCATAACTCCTTAACCATAGGTCCTATCATCATGAAACTTGCTGGGTATGTGCAGAAGTCATGTGGTAGCATGTCCCTCGAAGCTTATCGCGATTTACCCATAGGGGGCGCCACAGGGGCAGGGCCTATCCACAAATTGGCCATAACTCCTTAACCATAGGTCCTATCATCATCAAACTTGCTGGGTGTGTGCAGAAGTCATGTGGTAGCATGTCCCTCGAAGCTTATCGCGATTAACCCATAGGGGACGCCACAGGGGCGGGGCCTATCCACAAATTGGCCATAACTCCTTAAACATAGGTCCTATCATCATCAAACTTGCTGGGTGTGTGCAGAAGTCATGTGGTAGCATGTCCCTCGAAGCTTATCGCGATTAACCCATAGGGGGCGCCACAAAAGTCACCCGACTCCGATTGACTTGAAATTGATTACACATGTACAGCTCATGGTGCTCTACAATTTAGCCTCTCGGAATTTTTTTTAAATTTCCGCTAGGGGGCGCTGTCATTAATCCCCGACTGAAGAAAGTTTGAGAGGCCGCGCCCCGCACACCATAAGTCCGATTGACTTGAAATTTCTCACAGTGGTGTATTTTAGGGTGTTCTACAAAAAAGCCTCTTGGACCATAAGAGTCAACCTGGAAATACTTTCGGCTAATTAGCATAAACTGAAAAACAGGGTTTTATCCACAACTTTTACAAGTGTTACTCTATCAACACCAAATGTCTCACGAAGCCCCGAGGGACTATGACGCACGTCTCCGAAAAATATTAGTAGGATAGCTTGGAAAACATGGCCGCCGTTGACTAAAACGTCTACGCAGGGGCGGGGCTTAATAACACGTTGGCCATAACTCATTGACCGTAGGTCCTACCATCATGAAACTTGCAGGATACATGCAAAAGACATGTGGTAGCGTGTCACTCTAAGCTTGTCGAGGTTAACCTGTAGGGGGCGCCACAAATGCGAAAAACGCCACTCGCCGATGCAATGTTTGCCAGGCCACGCCCCTTTCCCCCTGACTCCGATTGACTCATCATTTGTCAGACATGCACAGCTCGTGTCGCTTTACGATAAAGTCTCTCGGACCACGGGGGTCGGCCGTGATCTTTTTTCTTCCCCGATTTGCACGGGCGGCCCGTACTTTCAAAATCTCCGTGGGACTTCTAGTTTATGATTATCAGAGGAAACATGAGGCTGTTTAAAAGAGATTTAAATGTTACTCGTAGCTGCTTTAATTCCAGAAATGAATCAACCTTTTTTCTCAGTCTGCTGTTTCTCTGTAGTGAAAAGAAACGGCTGTAAGCTACACTGATAGCAGCCAAACATCTTCTTCTATTGTTTTTAAATTGTGGTTGGCATCACCACCAGACAGACATCACTTGTGTTTGCGTGGGCGGGAAATACTTCAATCTGAACAGCAGGTCAGCCTCCACCAATCAGAGACACTCTAGGAATGTAGTGTAGTTATTCTCCCCAACATCGCGAATAAAACATGTTTTTCTTAAAGCACGGGTGATCTCATACGAACTTGTACAATCTACAGGATTGTATACCATTGTTTCAAACTGAGGTAGATTGTGGTAAGTCTACCTTTGGATGGTTATGATATCATGGCTAATAATAAAAATCCGCTGTGGAGAAATGAATGGGATTTTTAATTCCGGAACCGCACTGTTCATTCTCCCCCTTGTGAGTTGGTCATTTGAAGGAAGAGCCATGTGTGTCATCACAGGGGTCTGTTCTGCCCAGCTCTATCCCAGAAAGTGCTACTTCACTTATACCTCACGTCTGTGGTTGTCCAGGGTGTTGCTTATTATCTATCTGAATGGGATTTAGAAGCATGAGGAGGCCACCCACCAGTATGCACACAGTAGGCAGTGGAAGTCTAACCAGCTAAGAAAAAAGGGACCGACAAACAAGAACACACTCAACGGCAAAAGTGCGGAGAATGGCAGGCTGGGAAATGAGATGTTCCATCAGGTTGATGAACAGAGTGAGACCTGTTAACTAAAGAACCTCTACAGAAGAAATGCTGTAATGAGATAGCCAAGTCAAGGAAATGGGCTTAGAGAGAGAGTTGTGGTCGGATGAATATAAGGTGACGTCAAGAAAAAAGCCTTTTAATTTACCCAAAAGATGCCGACTTCCATTTGCGACAGGGATAACTTCTCCTACATGGAGGGGCAATAAGGTTTAGAGGGATCTCTGAGACTTCATATATGGGCAATGAGGCGTGGCGCCTGCAACATAAAAGAGAGAGCCACATTCAAGCAGTTCAGAATGCACATTTCAAGAAATGTATAGTATTAAAACATTGCAGACAGCAACTGATGCACGGGCGATGACATGTTTTCTGTTGCAGAATGAATGGTGCCATGCTGTTTACCAGAGAGAGAGATGGGGGGGGGGGTGTCTGTTAGCAGGATAAATCCCACTGAGCTGAAAGGTTGCAGTTGGCAAAAAGAGAGAGAGTACTTCTGTCCATTGCCTATGGTATTTTAATGCCATCAAATCAGTACTCAGGAACTCTTAGGTATGCATTATCACAACCGGCTGAATCAGCACACAGAGCTAACGGCAGAGACAGGAAGAGGACGGATGAGACATGGTCAGAATGTGCCAGGCTGAGTGTAATGTGAAACAATAACACTGAAAACAGATATGAACAGGAAGGAAGCAGAAACCAAAAGGAAGCAGGTAAGAATGACTTTATCTCCCTGTTGAAATCTCTGATGTGCTAGTACAGTAATTGTCAACAATAACATGTTGTCATATTTTCTCACTTAAGGTGAACAATAGTATTGTACATTTTAGTCTATATTTTCATTAAGACAATACCAAAGTCTGTCAAATGGAAACACATAAACAGGTGAATTATCTATAAAAAAAAAGTATCAATTTTGTATAAGAGTGAGTGGAAAATATCCCACGAGCAGCGGAGTCCACAAACCTTTAATTGACAAATACAACACAACACCGGTGACCCAGAGCGGGACATGCTGGTCAGTGTGAATGGAGGCCTGGCCATAAATAATCCACCTTTAAAGGGACTCTTACCGATCCTGCATTTGAGAATTACAGCACTATCATACCATCCCGCCTCCCTCCAATGCCCCCACACCCTCATTCCATGCTTGTATCACTGGTTTCACTTCAGAGTTGTCGGCCAGAATACCACTTATGGCCAAAGGCGTCAGACTAAAAGCATGAGACTAGGAGAGTATACTCCTCCTTTAAGGAAAATAAAGAGCGGATAAAACCCTATAGGGTTTTATCCGCTCTTTATTTTCCTTCTTTCACAGGCACAGTCGCATATAGATCGCGGGAAAAGAACAAAGGTTTAAACTCCGCTTGTGAGGAGACGTTACAACAGCTGTTGCGACCCGCAAATCGCATGCAAACTATATTATAACAGCGATCGGGACTGCATGTACATACTCACACACGGTTTCCATGTGGAATGATCGCTTAGTGCGGCAACGCTCACACATCTGACCGAGGGAGAAGAGAACGGAAACTAAACAGGCTCTCTGTCCGACTGACGTCACGGCCCTAACTGACTGCTATCCACACTGAACAAAACACATTTTAACACACTGTAAGAAATAACAACACTGTAACTTATGAACGTTGGGGCCTTTTCTACAATGGTCGCTACTCGCTACTGTCTGCCGTGGAATCAAAACAAACCCTCTAGTTGAGAATGCGCAATACAGAAGCAGACCACAAACACACAGGTCTGTCGGCCAATCAAATCGTTCGGTCCGAACGATTTGATTGGTTGAATTTTATATATATTTTTCATAATATTACGAGATTGAAATCATTATTTGTTCTTACTCCTGGTGGGTCTATCTTATATTTTAGAGTGTAATTACCTTATTAATACCATTTTAACCTAATCCAAAAAAAGTGTAAAAATGAAAGATGAAATATAAGAGTCCCTTTAATGTACATCTCCTCTTGGTACCTAATTGCTGCGGCTGGCTGAGGAATAGAAGAAACAGCCACTTGTCACTGAAGCAGTCCATATTGAGGACTGATGCTGACTGGGACACTAGCTATTGTGCTGCCTCTGGATGACCTTTGCCTGTACAGCACTGGGCCCAGGGCCAAGTCTACATTCACAACTTCCATCTACAGTAGAAATATTGGCAGCGAGAGGTTTTCATGTTTCTCATTTTCATGGAAAAACTGTTGTGTTCTGTCATGGGGAAACATCAAGGGAGTCATTGCAAAGTCATTTTCCTAAAAAATATAGTTGTGTTTTTTCAAACTTCTAATAACAAAAAAAACAACAACAGCGCCGGTGTCTGATAGTCTCACAAGCATCAACAACAATCAGAGAGAGAGAGAGAGAGAGAGAGAGAGAAGAAACATCTGTGTGGGACTTTATAATGCGTGTCATCTGGGAGTTGAGGAGCATCTAAGTCGGCCTTGACAAACTCATAAACTTTCAAGGTGGATGGCCGAGGGAGCACTAACTTCAACAGGGCTGGGTAAAGGCTGATGTAAAAAAGAGCATTAAATAGATCACTGATTAGCCTGAGAGACGAGGGAGGCAGGGCTGTATGGGCTGAATAATAACCATGGTTCAGGCTTTACTGGGTAAAGTGTGATCACAGACTCTTGTTGCCAACAAGCACTGGCACTTTGATCAACAACTGCCAAATGGATCCAGTTATTTGAACTTATTTGTGATATATGAGGATATACAGGCAAAAAGCATATATACTGTATATTACTACACAATATGTTTGGATTAAAGGAGAAAATATGGTGGTAAAAGATTATTTTTGGCATTTTCATGCAGAGAGGGGAATGACGTGCATGGAACGACCACAGGCCAGATTCTAACCTGTGGTCCACTGCAACGACTGAGCCTGAATGGACTGGAGCTCTAACCACTGCACCACGAGTGACCCCTTCTAAAGGTCTTTGAACATCGGGCGCGTTTTATTTGTGCGATTTATTCGTGCGTTATTAATAATTAGCGAATGTATACAGAGTCAATACAAGCTTCCACATCAGAGCCGTAATTTTGATTTGCAAATTTGCTGCTTTTATTTTTTCGAACTGAGTTCGATTTTTCTAGGAAGTCGCTTCCGATAATGAGATGCGACGAAATTCACATTCCAAAATACTTGCTTTTTCTGTGCCGTTTATTTGTGTCGCGCCCGGTGTGCAACTGCCTTAAAGGAGTATTCTGAACTTTTAGGGTGTATTCACACATGCCGTGTTTAGTTTGGTTGAAACGAACTCAGGTGCACTTCCGCCTTCGGTGCGCATCTTTCAGGCAGGTGTGAATACAGCAATCGCACTCCGGGGCGGACCAAACAAACGCTCCGAGACCCAGCTGAAGAGGTAGTCTCGGTGCGTTTCCAAACGCACTCTGCTGCAGTTCTTTTGTGGTGTGAATTTGTCCGGACTCGATCCGACCCGAATGTAGGAAGCACTGTGCCTGTGCTTTTTTAATAAATTGCCTTCAGCTTCACATTATGGGAAAGTGTTGTTGTCGCCATTGTTAGGACGATAAGTTTTGGTTTGACCGGGAGCCCAGAACAATATATTACATTTGATCGAGAGGACACGTAAAAATGCTGAATGTGTTCAGCGATCAGAGGAAGGAGAGGGGAGCGTCTCCCGCACAGTGCCAACAGGTTCACGCTGTGCAAGAAGTGTGTGTTTTTATTTTCCTTCCCATGAACGGGACCGTCAATACTGTCCCCGTGTCAGTTTGGAGCTGAGCTGCGCCGAACTGACACCCAGCTGATACACAGCTTAATCAGCTGAGTGTCAGCTTGAGCCTATTCTTCTCACGAGCCGCACGTCCAGCAGCAAAAATACAGTAAAAATGATGTTTCACATCGTAGACTACAAGCCACATAACATGGCATTGTCATAGGGCTTCATATTATAACCATATGAAACAACAATAATTTGATTTTTTTCTTCTTTATTTATAGGCTAGATGTAGGCCTTTTTATTATTTTTAACCCCATATTATATCAATGATATATTTTGTAGTTTTTACTTCGCTTCCGGCTTCTCTCCACCCCAGAATGTCTGTCCAATGAATGAATGACCTCAGATCATGTGTGGTTTTGCTTCGTAATGCTGGTTCACTTACAAAAGGGGCAATATGAAAGTGGACCACACCAAACAAAATAAATCTAAACTCTATTTGGTCTGGACCAAAGAAAGTGAACTAGCGGACTTTCCCTGTGTGAATACACCCTTAAACTCGTCAGTTCTTCTTTACTATGTCTGCAGTAAGTGCATTCGTTAGGGACTATTTTCTGCTATGGATGAATACCCATTTGGTGCTGTCATGAATAACGTAGCAGCAGGATAGTGTATGTGAGTCAAGACAAAGAACAGCGTGTGCGCGTTAAAGGTATTGAAGGAACATGTCACCCAGAACAGCAGTGCGACTCATTAATGTATTTTTTAATAGTTTTTGGAAGTATTGAAGGCAATTTCTACACACCTGAATATGTGACGGATTAGTCGGAGGAGGGTGCAATACATTACAATGAAAAGCAATGTTTTGTATAGCATCCATAGAATGATCTTTATATATAAATACAGAGACTGAATCAGCTGAAACTAGTCAATGCACCGTCAGCTCTGCAAAAGAGTTAACAAATCATAACTGACCTTCAATAATAAACATATAACATATTTAGATTTATTTCAAAAGTTCCAGTAGCTTAATAAAAAAAAAAAAACAATAGCCAGGCCCCAAACATGCCCCATATGGACTCTCAGAAGGAGTTGGACATTTTACTTTTTAAAATTATTCATGTATGCAGTGACAAAAGATAGGCCGTTAGAGAGAGGCATGAAAGCAGTGTTGTGTGATCAGACACAGCAAACATAATAGCGCCTTCTTCCCTCAAACAAATGGTATATGCAACATTTGCCATTTTACATCAAAGCAGTAAGAAGGGGCCATAAAAAGACACACCAAGTGACACACTCTGCAACAGACCAATACAAGAAATACACACTGTATGTACTTTCTGCACATTCGTTTTCATATAGGAGAAGTCTTTAGTAATTCAATACTAAACACTTCAAACTGTAAATATGAATATGGGTCAGTGAAAAACATGAATATTTCCTAGTAAATAATAAGTATGTTTCAAAGTTATGTCATCTCGACTGACGGATTAAAACTAAATGTAACCAGCCAAGTTGCCCTCTAATACGGCAAAACGGCAAACCTTCAAGCTCATTGCACTGATGGGAGGACCCTGTGTTAAATGTAAATCCAAACGAAAGCATTCTACATGGGGAAAAAAAAAAACTTGCCCTCAAGGACACATGGGTCGTGCTCTATTGTGACCCAGAGCTGCCAGTAATAATCTCTCCTCCATGGAGGTTAAGTGCTGGATGGAGATTTTCCCGCCTGCCTGCCATATAAGCTTCCTGTTATCACTGGAGTGCAGGTTCTCTCTGCTGACGTAACCCCGGTCTCTAAACACTCTGGCTCTCCCAAAACTTCTAAACTGTGCTAAAGTGGTTTCAAGGTCTAGTTTAGCTTAATAGTGGTGCGTATGCAGGAAAACACACAAAGTCACATTCAAATTCCCAGCGCTACAATGAATATGCGTACTGAAAATAACAATGAGCTTACGTTCAAGTGTTGTTAGGTAAAGCAAAAGCACTGATACTGTTAAGAGTTTGACTTTAAAAAGGGATTCAAGATTGAAAAGTGCATGAACAGGCTTTTAGTACAGCTTCCTGATAACAGTAACTTTGAGTGTCCTGTATAGGCACGAGGATTCATTCATGTCTGTCACTCACTCTTTGGTAATGTGTGTGTTTGTCTGTGTGGGAGTGTGTGTGTGTGTGCGTCACTTGGCGTAGTAGTTATTAATAATCACCTGCACCTGTTGGATTTAGTGAGTTGATGATTTAGTTTGTTTGTCAGAGAGGGGGTGAGTAGAGAGCCGACACTTTCTGTAGACCGCAAAACAATGACTTAAAGCCACTACGAGTAAGTCGGCACGTTGGCGACACCTTTGAACAAAAGCGGTAGTATTATAACGACGCCAGCTGTCGTGAAGCTGTTTTCTAGCTCGTGCAGGGAGTGCAAGATTCAAATAATCAGGAAGCAATATGGTGCGTGTCCGTGTGTTGAAAGTGTGGAGGGCACCGGACTCTTTTCGGCTCTGTGAGTCTATGGGTGACACAGCATCAACTAATGGCAGTAAGTGCTAAACACACCTGATTGCAATGAGTTGATGCATTGTCACCTCTTACGGAGCTGAACGAGTCCGTGTCCTCACACCAAGCGAATGAACGAGAGATGGCAGTTAGTGGATGGGGTGGGGGGGGGGGTGGGGTGGGGGGGGGGGGGGGGGGGGGGGGTGTAGTGGAGTGGGGGGGGGGGGGAGGGGGGGAGGGAAGGATGGATCACCGATGAGGTTAAAAAAAAAAAAAAAAAAAAAAATGTGTTTATGTTGTAAATAATGACTATTTCAGATGAATAATGGTCATCTGATGATGCTGAGGTGAGGCAAAGTAAACTTTGTTTTAGTAGGCTACCGCTCATTCATTTAGGAGTAAACACTGCAGTCTAGGTTCGCTGCGTGAAATTGTGTATACGTTGCTTGGCAACGCCCTCCCGCCCGCCTATCACTCTCCCTTTTAGCTTTTCTTCATTGCATTTTCTTTTTTTTCTTTGATGGTTCAGCCCCGTTATCAGTCATTATGAACAAACAACAGTCTCAAACAAGACTCCCGCTCCCCTTCCCTCACCTGGAGCCATAGGCTTCTCAAATCGCGTTCCTGCGCCGCACTGAAATCTGCGACCAATACGGATATGTGACCATAGAGCATGCACGCGTGAACCGAAAATCGGACTGGGTGTACGACCAGATCAAATGCAGTAATAAAAACTATATAAAAAAGTCTTTCTTTGCACAGATGGTCTCGTTTGCTGTTAAAGGTAATTTATGATTATGAGAGGAAACATGAGGCTGTTCAAAAGATATATAAATGTTACTCGTTGCTGCATTAACATCATGTCAAATCTCAACAGAAGCATCTTGCGCGGTCCAATATTCAGGGGCCGTATTCACAAAACATTTTATCTTAGCGCTAAGAGAACTCCTAAGGAACACTAAACGTTCTTAGTTGGGAGTACTTTCTTAAAACCTATTCACAAAGCCTTTAAGAGCAACTTTTACTAAGGAGTGGGAGGAACCTCACACCTATTCATGGATAATGTTGAAAACAAAATTCTTTAACATGAAACAAAACGACTCAAAAGTTGTCTCCCCACCCAACGAAAACAATAAAACGCTAAATAAATTGTGCTGGACAAATGAGGCTACACATCTTCATGTATTGGACTCGCATATCACAGCTATACAGTAGGCACATGATGACTGACATGTCCTATTTCACAGCAATAGTGAACACAGTAGTCAGTGAGTTCCTCCCTTTTGCGGGGTCATGTATCAATGCAGCCACACTGACTGTGCACAAAAAAAACAATTATCTGCATTTGGTTTTCCTGAGGGAGGGAGGGAGGGAGGGAGGGGCGGGGGTTAGATGTCAGTGGTGATGGTGTTGTTGAAGAGTCAATACTGTACACTCCCCCTCTCTTAATCAGAGCAGTATAACAAGGTCAGTTCATGTGGAAACACACACACACTGGTGCTCTGCTGTACCGCGGCCTCTCCAGCACCATCCATCAGGGCTCAGTGCAATAACCAAGGAAGAGATAAACACAATCTGAGCCCCTCGCTACAACACACGGCTAAGCGCTAATCTAGTGAGTGTGTGAATTTATTTTCCCCCGTTGACAAATCCCAGGCAACAAAACACTCCCACCTCTTTACTTTGCTCCCGACGGATGAGTAGCGTGTATTTTACTTCTGCCACTTACGTAACACACATTGTGCCGTGCACTGTGGTGTATAAAAAAAGCAGGTTTGAGCTTTATATAATGCCAAAATCAAAATGTTTTTTACTAGAAATGCTGGGTCATGTCCCAGACTATTGTAAGCATGCTTGTTGTTCGTGGTATTACTCAACACAGAAAGGGACATCATTTTCTAATGTTGGATTTCCAAAGTCATTTTTTCTTCGTATTAGTCAATGAGTTGTTGTTTTTCTAAAACTCAAGGAATATAACAAACCTAATGCTATGTGCTAATGCACAAAAAGCCCTGGAGGACATTCTCCGGTCCTGCTCGGTTCATACAAGTTGTCATGCAGTGATTATATGACAAGATGAAAGCATTCTTTTTCTCAAAAGGATACAAATAAAGTAATGGCGTATACAAGTAGCAATCTGAGAGAAATTTTAAACATTGCCCAAACTATATCATGTGGACAGAATCCAATTAACCGTACTGCATCAGTGTGAGCCATCCTAATTCTCTCATCAGCATCACATCAATGACATGTATATATATATATATAGAGAGAGAGAAAGATGTATATGTCTGTGGTAAAGACACATATATAATCACTGATGGTGCCCACTGCCCAGCTCATATCATGTAATGAGGTCTGCCTTTAAAAAAGCAAAGGACTACCTGGCCATTCATTATTGCGGTCTATCACTTTGTTTGAATACCGAGGGCTAAGAGATCTGTCCCTGTGTTCCAATCCCCATACTTCCCTACTATTTAGTATGCCAGAAAAAAGATTTAGGACATCCCAATACATGCAGGTCAATTGTAGTATGCTGAAAATACATTAATGCCACACTAACTCCAATAGCATTTTAGAGTATTCGTCATTATCCTTGACATTTCTCGACATAACGAAACATTACATCTTCCTTAACTGATTTTACTCTTCGTACTTTAGTATGTAGTGTAGTAAAAAGAAAGAGTATGTGATTTGGAACGCAGGGTGTGTTATGCAGGCTAGGCTTTGTGTTCAACTGTGTGCCACTTTGCATTTTGCATTGCCACAAACACCACAACATTTTGCTCTGCTCTGATTGGTTGATTGAGAGAAGCACAGGGAAATATGGCCTACATCTCCTCATCCCCAAGGAGCAGATCAAGGAATGGAAAAACAAACAGGCCCTTGTTATTACACATAAAGCGTAATCAGGGAATGTGGGCCTGTCTGGCTCTACAATTCCTGAAGGATAGGCTAACATACTGGAGGTTATAGAACAAAACACTATGTGGCAAAAGCCTCATTCCAAATCTCTTTCACAAGGATATTTTCAAAAGCAGCACCTTTGTGTTTGATGGACTGCTGCCAGACATGATAGCTAAAAGCAATAATTGAATTAAATGGCAAGGTTTTTAGGACTTTGCGCAAGTTATAGCTGAAGGCCCAGGCATTATATTTTTCGGGTTGTCCTTATGACTTCTGGGCCATTGGATATATCATCAACGGTTTTCTTCAAAACTTTGCACACATTTCCACTCTGTGTCTCTGACTCAAAGAAGAACTGATCAGATGAAGCTCATAGGGCAATGGTTAAGGTGGCTGTGACCCTCAGTAGTGTGAATGCAATATCTCAAGTAAGTTTTAAGTGATGTTCATCAGATTTGGCACAAACTCAAACCTGTACTCAAAGATGAACTGTATAGCTTTTGAAGATATAGTCAGTGCAACATCTCATTCCAATATCCAATTCTGACACAGTGTGTGCTTAGTAACAATATTCTTCATAACAGTACAATTTTTAAACATAATTAGCGTTTATTTTTATTTAGCCCTGATGATTGGTTAGCAGAGAGTCTTATGAGCCAAGTGTTAAGTTAAATAGTTGGGGGTTGACATGAATATTCAACTAGACACTAACTCTCCAGCTAGATTATATTCAGTATGGACATTTTGCATTAGAATTGGACCAGATGTGAAATAAAACACGTTTCTTTTGTTCTGTTAATGTTGTAAATTGTTTTGAATTTGTATGAAACAGAGTTGGAAGAATCAAGCAAATATTATTTTATAATCACCATGATTAACAAAGAAAAATACTGATGACGTCCTTCATCATGCCAATTGTTCAGCAAAACAAGAACATTTTATAGTTTGAAAACTGTATTTGTTTTTTTTACAAATGGCATGGATGATAAAGCTTCAAGATTTTTTTTTTATTGAATCTATTCGGCGCATTGCCTTGTAGAGATAACATTTACTTTGGAAGTAAAATGTTGTATTTGTAAATTGTTCATGACTAACACCTGTAGCCCCTCTGAAACAGAGCAGAATGAAATGCTCAATTTTTTTTCTGTGAGCCATGGGAGATTTTCTCAAGCAAGATGTATTGGTGCATACCACGTGAAGGCAAATAGCCACTGGCCACTACAACCCATTAACCTTGGTATGAACCCTCTCACAGAATGCCATGTCAGCATACAACAAACCTGCATTTCTCACAGCACTGCAACATTACAGCTGCAATGGCTTAGAACACATCAATGCATCATCAGGCCTATTGAACAGAACACTAGATTCAAGGGTGAATATACAGACATACACCATTGATACTGTATTTTAGAAGTGTACACACACAGACACACACACACACACACACACAATCACACTCACACACACTCACACACACACACACACACACACACACACACACACACACACACACACACACACACACACACACACACACACACACACACACAATCACACTCACACACACACACACACACACACACAATGTGTGACCTTGTCTGAGGTTAACTCAATATTGGCTCTCTGGTAAGTTAAACCAATATTGGTTCTTAACACTTTTATAAAAAAGAATAATGACCAATCAATGATATGCACATAGAACATGTGTACCTCAACATATGTATGGTCTTAAACTTTATCATTCATCATATATTCACGTTGTTATATAACATTTAATTATTGTGGGTTTATAATGTGGAGGTGTGATGATGAATAGTGATCTAAATCCAGGCTTTTACACCTGAACAAATATTTTCTTATATAGGCAATTGGGAGTTCTGCCAAATAAAAAGAGTCAGATGAGGCAGTGAGTCGGTGAGTCCAACAATCACTCTCCATATAGCTCTGATTTGATGCCAAAAAAACTCCAAAGGGAAATAACAGGCTCTCATCTGCTTATTTCTTCACTGTTAGTTTCTAACTTTTTATGCCATCTGACGCTGGGCAACAAACAACGTGTGTATTTATTTATTATTTATTTATTATTATTCTTCCGGACAATTACACATAATACATAATTTTCTCATTGCATATTCATACATATTACTTTGTGTTATCGTCCGAAGGGAAGCAGGAGAAGCCAAAGGCTTATCGGGTCCCGCCCCCACTGCCATAAGATTCAGATACACAGATACACAGCTACTACGTATCTGAATCTTATGGCAGTGGGTATCATACCTTGTTTGAACAACTAACCCTCTTGCTGTGGCTGATGAAGCAAATAATTCTGGACCTTACAACCAAAACAATGAGGGGGGAAGTAGCTCAGTGGGTAGGGTGGTTCGATCCCCCCATCTCCCCGCCACATGTCCCTGGGCAAGACACTGAACCCTAAATTGCTCCTGAGAGTTAGCTTGCACCCTGTGTGGTAGCTGCTGCTATCGGTGTATGAATGTGTGCTCCAGTTGTAAGTTGCTTTGGATAAAAGTGTCTGCTAAAAATGACGTGTATGACATATAGCTATAAAATAGGATAAAAGGTTGACTGGAAACAAGTGATTAGTTCCATCTAGGGCTGTCAAATTAACTCGTTAATTTCGATTGAAAAAATTAACATAGATTAATCGCACTTCTATAATGCCCTTTGACCCGGTGCAAAAGTGGTGTGCAGCTGCACCGAGCTGAACCTGTAGCTTGCATACACGGCCCGTACGGGTGAAAGGGAGAAAAGTAAAGAGAGAAGCTGGGGGAAAGGGCGGGGCCGAGGGCTCTATGGACGGTTTATGGGATGCTTCGGGCAAATAAGCATGACAGTAGGAAGAGATCTTACTTTATTCTCCGCAGTGTCTGTGCATTATTGATTTAGTGGGTGCAACAATGCAGGTTCAAAAGTATCTCTCAATCTTCCTCCGTGTGTACAATTTTGTTTGCTAGCTGTCTCGTCTCCCACGTAAACGGACACCCGCCCTGTGTGTGTGTGTGTGTGTCAATATTTTTGCTTATGAGTACGACGATGGGGAATGAATCGGCATAGGCATCTGTGGCAATGCAGCGCTGTCTGTTGTGGAGACAGAAGTTACGAGAGACGGAGAGCCAGAGAGAGAAACAAACTGTAGCAGGCTATACAACTGTTTATAAACAGGTATAAAAGTGTCATAAAAGTATGCGATTAATTTAGATTAATTAATCACAGAGCCTGTAATTAATTAGATTTTTTTTTTTAATCGCTTGACAGCCCCTAGTTCCATCACATTATAACAGTGTTACATTGTTGTTGACAAAGTTACTCTGACATTGGGTAAAGCAAGGCAAAGAGCTTCAAGTTGAGGCTGAAAAGCTGTTATAAAGGACATATTTGTGCTTACGGAAAAAAACTGAAAGATCACTTTGAATATAAATGAATTCCTGAACTTTGGCATATATAGAACACTGAAGGTTTCAGAATATGAAAGCATTTGACTGCGGGACATAGTCACATATATTATTAGTGAGTGTTGTCATTTTACCTTCCCAACAAAAGGCACCCAAAGAAAATTAGAGTTTGTTACTCGGGGCTCTCATTAAATTGCCATGAAGAGGCAGCGGGTAGCTTTTGGAGAGCCTCACATTTTAAAGCATGAGAAAATGAGAAAAGGGAGCAAAAGCAAAATGTCAAGAGAAAAATGAAGGAATGAAGGGAGCGGCTTCATTTCCATAAAGTGCATTACAGAGAAGATTTTAATCTATTAATCTTGTTGAGTGATGTAACAGAAAAAAATCGGATAAACAGAGCAGACTACAGTGCACAGCAAAGGAAACGTCTAGCAGTGTGGGTGAAACACAACCAGCAGTGTTGTAAAGACGACTGAACAGTGTCAGTGTAGATTGGTAAATAAACTAACCCTGCGTTCCAAATCACATACTTCCCTACTATTTAGTACGCCAGAAAAAAGATTTAGGATGTCACAATACATGCACGTCAATTGTAGTATGCTGAAAAATACATAAATGCCCCACTAACTCCAAAAGCATTTTGGAGTATTTGTCTTTATTCATTTCTCAACATAATGAAAAAAAAAACTTAATTATCGGAGTTTTTTCTCTCCTATGGCCCTACTCATCTGTACTTAGTATGTAGTGTAGTAAAAAGAAAAAGTATGTGATTTGGAACGCAGGGTTAATATGTCAGGATCATTGGACCCTGATCAATGTACAACTCATTTTGAGATGCATGTTTCACAAGCGAAGAGCTTTTGGGTTTGGACAAAGATGTATAAGGTGGGTATAAATCCTTTATAAAGAACCGAAGGCCACAGTGCAATGAACTATCTCACCCCATCTTACAATATAAATGCCCTGTCTACCAAACTACCATTGAATTAGAGCCTCATCATTTTATTTAGTGTGTTTTCCAGGGCTGCCAAGTTTCACCAAAAGTTTGGAGTGAGATTTTTTGGCCGAGGGACCCAAAACCGTGTCCTCTTTCCCACCCAATCATTTTTACTAGTGTCCTGCAAGTTTATATATTGTTCATAATAAATCAGAAATAAAGACAATTGGAAAATGTGATAAAACATCAAAAATCTTATTAAAATAAACAAATTCATGAATTGTAAAGTTGTAGGACAGGTTTTAATTAAACATTGAGTGTGGACATATTACAAGTGGGAGTTTGGGGGTCCCCCCCAGAAAATTTTGAGCATTAAACACTTAATTTCCTGCATTCTGGTGAATTTTTATGAAGCAATGTGTGCCTTTTCTGCATTCATTTTTATGTAAAGTAAAAGAGAACATTCACGGTTTCGCTGATACAAATTTAATTGAATAGCCTACAATGCATGTGTAGTGTTCAAATATCTCCTGTAGCCTATTGTTAAAACATTTGGTTAAACTGTAATAAAGGTAATTATTCTATATCATGTCTACTATTGAGGGATGAGTGGCTGGTGGTATTTTACTAGCAGCATTAGGCTTTATTCAAAGAAGAAAAAAATTAGGGAACAGTTCAACACCAATGCAAACTACTAAGCTAAAATAAAACATCTGGGTTACTTGGTCCCTCCTCTTAGGCTACCTTGATTTGTATTTTGAAAAGTGCTATAAATGTGCAATACAAAGGCTACAGTTCATTACACAGAATAATAAAAGCATTTTTATTGGCGGATGAGCCATTTTTACTTTGCAAACCTAATGTTCAAACTAAATTACCAAAAACAATATACAAAGCGATCCAAAGATCTTCTGAATTTACTTGAGTGAGATTAATATGTTAATATGTGAGGTTAATATGTTTGATGCACGCACGCTCACCGGCCGGCGGGGACACAATTCTTATCAGCGGTAACTTAGTCTCGCAAAGCCAGACCAAACTACAGCAAGTAGTATGGTCTGGAAGCACTCCGTTTAGAGCCGTCTATTCGGGGGGGAAACTGGGCTGGCCTGTTTTTATTTCTTTAAACCAATCACAATCATCTACGGTGGGGCTAACCCCGGGAAGCAGCCAATGGAGGCATAGCGTTGTTTGCCGACGCCAGCGCTTAATAGACGCTGGCGGAAGTGGTCAAGCCAGACTAGCGGTAACTTGGCACGCTATCAACACACACCTCGGAAGAAAAGGTGCAGGTAGGGGGCTCGCCTCCTTTATATATCCATGCTCGCCTCCCGCTTCGAATGCACAGTGCACATCAAACATAACGTTAACGCGCGTTCAGAAAGAGGAAATCACGGCACTCATGTCTGTTATCTTTTCAAAATAAGAAATTTAAAAAAGAGGTCCCGCAAAACAAATGTTATTTTGGGGATTCATTTCTCCGCGTGAGAAATGTGTGTGGCGTGTGAGAGTGTGAACTGTTTGATTTGCGTGTGTCTCACGGCCAAAGAGTGAGACTTGGCAGCTCTGAGTGTTTTCACTGTATAACTCATTTGTCAACACAGCCAACAAACATGGATATGCTGGAAAATGCCCACCACCCACCTGCATGTAAAATACTTGAACACAAGCTTGTACATTTGTACACACATTGGCTGGACACCTGCGGGGGCCATCAGTTTGCCTCTATACTGTATAGTAAAGCCTTGTTGGTAAGACTACCAGACTGGCAAGTATATATATATTTTGTAATTTGCAAACTTCTGTGGCCAATGGACAAATAGGTACTTTTGCTAGCAGCAGAGTGACTCAACCCCACACTGAATGTAAAGCTCCACACTGGAGTCATCAGTATTCTGTCCTGGAGTTCAATCAAACCACCACCACAATAAAATATGCTGTCATCCAGGATCTCAGTAAAACATTGCTGACACAATTGAGTCCAGGTGTCTCATACAGGGGTCAGTAGTGGAGACATGAAGTGGAGCAAGCATCTCTATTCAGCTGGGCGTGATCACCATAAGAAATACTGTCCGCCGAGCCCCTGCCCACCCTCAATATCCCACACTTTCCACCACCAAGTCAAGCTACTGTTAAGAGCTGAGGTAATTCCATTTATCCCGCACTGTGAAATGTTTTTTAAATATATTTTTTGGGCATTTTCAAGCTTTATTTGACAGTACAGAGTTGAAATGGGGAGACAGAGAGAGGGGGGATGACCTGCAGTAAAGGTCCACGGGTCGGACTTGAACCCGCGACCACTGCAACGAAGGCCAGAGTCAATATGGTACGCGTTCTATCCACTACGCCACCGGAGCGCCCTGTTATTGCACTGAAGGCTGTTGCACAGCTTCAATATCCTTCTAAAGCATAAGCTCATGAGTGTTTATCCTTGACCCTCTAAAGAGATATGCTTTAGACTGTCAACAAATTCAATCCTGTAATTCTTTCCAATTTCATGGGCTGATCAAATCTTCTCTCAATGTGACTTCACAGTGCCTGCATATTCACAGAATGATGCTCTTTGAACAAGCCACTGGGTGGATTAACTGTTAGACAGAAAGAGAAATAACGTTGTCAGAAAGTCTGGATGGATGTACCTAATAACAAACGATATGTGAGGGTAAGCCTACAGAAGAAGGCTAACATTAGCATAGGTAAGAGTTTTGTCTCGATATTGAAAATTTCTCAATATTTTTTAGCACAAACAGCTCGTATAGACAGACAAGAGTCCTGGCTTTAAAGAAACTAACGTGTTTTTGTGAAAGGCATGTCTTATTAAGTTTTTTATTAAGTTTGTTTGCAGAATACAGGTGTCATTCAATACAAAGTGAATGGAGCGCTGTGTATTGTTTTACCCCTAGATGGGCGTGGCCTCCGATTATGACGCACTGTCTCTATGTCAAACTGAATGTTGATACAAGCTGAGGATATGAAGTTTGTATTAAACCTGGAAGGTGAAATCCAGTTAGCACTAGGGGTGTGCACATCTGCACGTGTACGCGTATAACGGGTTAGTAAATCATAACCGTTTAGGAAAATAAAATGAACGAAAACCTTTTATTTTTCTCTATAAAGTTTTGAAAATGATTTCAATATGTTCTGGAGAGACGCATTCATTCATTCACATCACAAATAACACACGTGTAGTGTAACCATTTAGACAATAATGTAAACCTTCACGCCCCTAGTTAGCATCAGCTCTACATTATACAAAACAAATTATTGTTGTACTTTTGGTGATTACCATTTTCCTTTGAAGTTACAGGATAACTATGTTTTGGCAAAATGCAATATTAAAATGGCTGGAAGAACTGATTAGTAGGTCAGAATCATTGCAGTGATCAAATATGTGGGTTTTGGATTGAAACAAAAGCTGCTATTTGAAGACCGCGAGTAGCTCTGAAAACCTTGGATTTGCATTTTTGACCATTTCCTAGCATTTTAAAGATTGAATTGATCGATTTATTTTTAATGCCCTGAATACAGATGGAATTCTAACCTACAAAGCCCAGTTTAACGTCCACTTCTATCTGTTATATCAGACGTTTTGCTACACACCATAACAGTCCAGCTGAAGCATCTATCACTGTGATGAAAGTGTTCTGCTGCCAGGCGAATGGACACCTTGTTTTATCAAAAGCCAAAGTCTCTCAGGGGGACAGGCATTTCAATTCATCTCTCCTGGAACATCTCACTTTGTCTCAGGAGTGCAGTGCCACATGAGGCGGTCAGAAACACCGCGGTCTGTCATCCAATACTGGCTTTGTCACACACTGAAATGGATTTAGAGATTCTGATCCCAAGTGTTCCTATCCATTATAACCTTCCTTTCATGAAACCCAAGTGTAAATGCCCTCCAGAGATACATTGAGGGGTACATTGATGGTGACAGATGCACCCACATAAAAAAAAGGTAGAGCAGTCAATTGTTCAACAAGATTAAAAAGCAAATAACCAGAAATGCAACTAATTACATTTAGACCTAACCAGTGGACACAAGCAATCTAAAGCAAAGCTGAAAAGTGTGTACCACATATGCATTGTATTCAGCCACAATGTATCTGTAGAGGTAGTCTTAATACAATGCATGGAACACATTGCACAAAGGTGCACCTCAAGGTCCCTCTTAAGGAACACTTTAGTTAAATGTGTTAATTGAGTTATTACATTGTTAGAATGTTAGAAACAAGAGGTTTCAATCTGTCCATACTTCTTAACACGTTTCATTCGCCCACACAAACGGAGTGCCTACATAATCTTGTGTACTTTTGAGCTGTTTTTCTTGGTTTATGCTAGGCATCTACTTCCTTCTAAGGGAAATCTTAATAGTACAACTAACAATGAAACGTAAAGCTTAAATTGACACTGCCCATAGCCTTTCCTCAGCTTACCATGCCTGCCACTTTATGTCATATAGTGTAAGAAGAGCATGTACCCATGACTGTGGAAAGTCATCCTGGCTACAAAACAAGACATGACTCCCTGGTTGTCAACCCTGGAGATAGAATTTATCAAGCACAGATGACATCAGAGAAGACACACACTCTAAGATCTTGCTGCTTCCTGCGGATAAAACAATAATCTTATCTGGATAGGGTGGAACTGACAGGTGAGGGGGCATCACAATAGATGTCCAGAAGGGTTAAGAGAATGCTGATGCATTTTTATGAGATGGCGTGTTGCTTTGAGTAGTGTAAATAGAAAAACAAACTCCACAAATGTGTGTATGGAGAATAATGAGTCTGAATGCAGAGAGGTTTGGGCAGCACATACCTGACGTTCCTTGAACTTTCACTTTCAGATCTGTGAATGACAAAAAGAACCAGGTCAGGAACTCAAAATGGAATACCGATCTACATACTGAAATGCTCATACTGAAAAAAAAATAAAGGTTTGCGTCTGTTTTGTCAGGGGCTTATTTTGCAATCATGATAGGAACCTATGTCCGGTGAAATCCAAAAGAGAAAATCAAGACACTGATCTTCTGAGCAATTAAAACATGAGACATGAAAATTAATCAACTGACCTAATTTACATATTAGCAAATAACTTTCTTACACATAAATGAAGGCAGTTCCGTTCAAAACGAAGCTGCCAGTTACACAAGTGAAACTGCTTTTTTTGTCTTTCCAAACCAAGCCATCAGATAGAAAAGCCAGCAATCAGAAGCCAACCATCAAACAAACATGTATCACAGGAGTTCCTCCATCCTTACACATATTCATTCATTCACAAGCAACCTAAATTATTGCTGCGATTTACTTTGTACCTTGGTGAGCAGTTTTAACCTAAATTAAACTGAAACATTACGGGGAACCTGTTTCCCCCAACTCCACATTTTCTTGAAAGTTGCCTTGAATAAAGGCTACAGTAAATGTAAGGTAATTGATTGATACATACGAGTCGACTGATGCCATTATCTGCATTGCTGATTGTGTGGCACGTAAACCTCAGCAGAAAGCACAGGAAATCACAAGCAGAATGAAGCAAAACGACCAATTTGGTTCCTCTAACCTTGGGCCTGATGTGCAGCCAGGCATGTGTGTGTGTGTAATGTCAGATGCCAGCACGACTGTGGGTCACCGCAGTTTCTAAAAGTATGTCGTGTCGGAGACAAGTGGTCACAAAACTGGACAGATCTTCTCAATTCACTGCCAAACTTAAGGTGGAAAACTCCACTGTGAAAGGGTTTAACCATCTGTGACGGACCTTCAGCTTCACCCAGGGAAAATGAACCTCTTCAATTGAGCCGGTGTTGGACTAGCTGAGAGAGTGTAACCAAGAAGCTTTAATAAAATTGACACAGAATCCTCCATTATGGCCCAGGTTGTCTTTCATAAGCCGGCACGTCCAGCTAATAGGACTCCTTGCTTTTTTCCCCCTTCAACAGAAACATGTCCTCTCTTTGGCTCCCGTTGCTCAATACTCAGCTAATGAGAGTGATCTATCATCTGTATTGAATACCACTCCATAGCTGTAGGGCGAATCAAACTGGAGGCAAAAGTAGCGCTTTGACACTTTTCGTCCGTGCTGTGCTTTTTTCCAGATAAAGTAACTGAAGCGTAACAAATCCGTTCCTAATGACATAATGGTACCTGGCCTGTACAAAGCTGCTTTGATGAGACGTTTTATGAACTTCAAGTGTTTTACTTGGTAATGAGTGTTTTTCAGATGACACAGGGACATCAGAAAGAGCCAGGCAAGTGAGTTCCGATTGGATACAAGACGACATGCCGGCATACCCAAAGGAAATTTCATTTAATTTCATTTAACTTTTATTTATCCTCGAGAGACCAATTGAGGGGTGACCCTCATTTTCAATGACTTCGAGTTCAAACAAATTCCAAGGAAAAACAACAATGCATACACAATATTCAATGCAAATACACAACAACAGGTGAAGAGAAGAAAAAAAACAAAAAAACAATTGAAACATTTACACAGTGGTGAAGAGTGTCAGCAATTAAAATGAAATGGGTGAAAGTACAATATAGCCTAATTAAAACAGTTACAGGTAGAGTTTGGCAGATTTAGGATAGTTTGTTTAAATTGATTAAAGTATATGAAGGTATTTAATTTAATTTGTCGCTGTAAGTTGTTCCAGGAGTCGGGGGCACTGAAGCTAAAAGCTGTCTTTCCCAGCTCAGACCGGGCTTGTGGGACATAAAGCATGAGCATGTCAGTGGAGCGGGTCTGATAAAGCCCATCTGAAACTTGCAACATTTCTGTTAAATAACGAGGAAACTTCCCGGTCAAGGCTTTGTAAATAAAAATATGCCAATGTGCGTAACGTCTCTCTTTAAGGGAGGACCACCCAACCTTTTCATATAAAAGACAATGGTGTGTGTCATAAGCATTTTTTGTCGTAGTCGACAAACAAGATTTTTTATATGGAAATTAAAAGTGAGTTTATCATCTAACCAGATGCCTAGATATTTGTACTCTGTGACTCTTTCAATTGAAATCATAAGCTGTCAGTATGTATGAGACCTAATGCAAAGATTGACCAGAAGCCAAAATCAATGGTAGATTATAAACAACAAGACTCACGACTGGACGTCTTTGGCCTTGTCAGCAGCAATGGGGGGGGGGGGGGGGGGGGGGACATGAGACTCCCCCTTTAGAATAACTGAGAACCAGCAAAGACCAGATAGTCACACAGACACAGTCACAGAGATTAAGATTGCCGACCTGATAAAACCCAATTAATGATATAATCTGCAGGACGCGAGATAGCTGAGCTTTCCCCCAAGAATTTGCCTCCAGTTAACAAACGGGGCACATAAGGACTGAAAGTGCTGAGCCAGGGTTGTCAGTGCTGGGCAATAATGGCGGCAGCTCCAAATGCGTTATGCTGTGAGAGGGTGGAGGCCATAGTACATAATTTAAGATACCTACATATTGAATCTCTCTAGAGAGTTGTTGTATCTCTATGGATGTATCTATATAAATGGATATCAACTCACAAGTTCCTCTACAGTGGTAGCTGTGTTGAGGTTATTCCAATGTTGGTCCTGCTACATTTTAGTAACACCAATAATTGTAACATACAATATAAATCATTTATGACTAAACAAATTCAATAAATTCTGAATTCTGTATCAACATGAGTTTTTCTCTACGCTCCTACATCACTGAATACTCAATTCCTCCCCAGTTTATTGTGCGCAAGACAAAAAAATAATAAAAATTTGATTTCAAAACACTAAAGGAAAAGAAAGAAAATGTCAGTTTTTGAATGTCCAACATTGAAGTCAATGAGATGAGATGATTCCAGTTATAGTCCAGCACTCTCCTCCCAGTGTCAAGGGGATTAAAGAGGACAGCACTATTCATGGTTAACTAGAGTTTACACTATTGACATTTTCATTTATCTTGGACTTTCAGAATGATTTTCAAAACAGCCACATTTCCAACCGCATTATCACCCCAGATACAGCTAATGTTAAACGTTCCGTCTCAAAACACAAATGAGCTGACATTCATCTTGTTTACTGAAAGAAGAAAAAAATATTCTACTATATTTATTTCATTAGGAATAAGTACAGAGAGAACCCATCCAACTCTATTTCAGTATTGTCTTTGGATTGTAATTGTTTTCATTGATCATGTTTAAGATAAGAGTAAATGTTTATTCTTACAAATTTAAGGGAAAAGAAACCTTGTCACAGTTGACAGTTTGCTCATTACAGCCTTAATGTGCCAAGCAAGGTAGGAACATTTTTGTCCAAAGTGCCAAACATATTGGAATCAGAAATGAGATTCAATGAGAACCCGATTGGAAAGGCGCCATTAGAATCAGGAAAATTGAAACAATATCCACCCCAATGTCCGACCAGTTTTCATAGTGTCTATTCGTTTGGTAGAAAGTAGTAGTCTACCAAAGCAAGCTGTTGGCAACCATGTTTTTGGATTATCCAGATAAACAATAATAGTTTCTGGAAACAAAGGCTGTTTGTTGCATTCTTTTATGTCATGTTTTAATGTTTAAAGGCACTACGAGTAAAATGGCACGTTGGCGTCCCCTTTGGACAAAAGCGGTAGTATGTTTACGACGCCAGCTGTCGTGAAGCTGTTTGCTAGCTCGTGCCGGGAATGCGAGATTGATCAGGAAGCAATATAGTGCATGTCCGTGTGTTGAAAGTGTGAGGGCACCAAACTCTTTTCGGCTCCGTGAGAGTGGTTAGTGACACAGCATCAACTAATGCTAGTCAGTGCTACACACACACCTGATTGCAATGAGTTGATGCAGTGTCACCTCTCACGGAGCTGAAAGATTCCGTGTCCTCACACAAAGCGAATGAACGAGAGATGGCAGTTAGTATGGATCACGATGAGGTAATGTGTTGATGTTGTTGTAAATAATGACTATTTCAGATGAATAATGGTCATGCTGGTGAGGCAAAGTAAACTTTGTTTTAGTAGGCTACCACTCATTCATTTAGGAGTAAACACTGCAGTCTAGGTTCGCTCCGTGAAATTGTGTATACGTTGCTTGGAAACGCCCTCCCGCCCGCCATATCACTCTCCCTTTTAGCTTTTCTTCATTGCATTTTCTTTTTTTTCTTTGATGGTTCAGCCCCGTTATCAGTCATTATGACGAGAAATAACTGTCTCAAACAAGGCTCCCGCTCCCCTTCCCTCACCTGGAGGGATAGGCTTCTCAATTCACGTTGCTGCTCCACACTGAAATCTGCGACCAATAGGGATATGTGACCATAGAGCATGCACGCGTGAACCGAAAATCGGACTGGGTGTGCGACCAGACCAAACGCAGTAATAAAAACTATATACAAACGTATTTCTTTGCACTGATGGTCTTGTTTGCTGTTAAAGGTAATTTATGATTATCAGAGGAAACATGAGGCTGTTTAAAAGGTATTTAAATGTTACTCGTAGCCGCTTTAATCACCCAAAATGAAACGTGACATCTACATTGTAATAGTTTGGGAGCAATTTCTCTTAGAGATGGACATCTCAAAACCTAGACAAATCAAGTCAACCCTTTGAAATGTAAAAGGTTATAAGCCTCAGAGATGTGTATTTCTGAATCGATTCTTGGCAAAACCTCTATTGACTGTAACTGCTCTCCAGGTTATACACTGCCTGGCCCAAAAAAAGTCACACACTCATATTATTTCGTCAGACCATTTTTAGCTTTGATCACGGCACATATTCGCAATTACACATTTTGATAAACTATATTTGGCACATAAGGTTGCTAAGAACATATAACTGCCCAACTGCAGCAGCCCCAGATCCTACTGTACACTGCCCATACAGGCTTGTACAGTAGGCACTAGGCATGATGGGAGCATCACTTCATCCACCTCTCTTCTTACCCTCATGCACCCATCACTCTGGAACAGGGTCAATCTGGTCCCATCAAACCACACAACCTTTTTCCATTGCTCCTGAGTCCAGTCTGTATGCTCCCAGGCAAATTTAAGCATTTTGCCCCACTGATATGTGGTTTTCTTAAGGCTTCACATCTGCATCTTATGTTCTCTTTGCATTGTACTTGTGGAAATGTTTAGTGAAAACTTTCATTATTAAACATAGCCGGGAGTTCTACTGTCGATCTTTAACATTTTGATTCCACCAAAAGTGATCTCCCATCATGATCATTAAAGATTTCTTTCGGACCACATTTCTTCCTCAAAGATGATGGTTCACCACTATCTATCCAGGTTTTAATGATGCTTTGGACAGTTCTTAACAAGATTTTAGTAGTTTTCTTTGTTTTATGCAGGCCAATCATTTCACCCTTCTGAAACAGAGTTACATCGTTTCCAGAACCACAGCATATGTCTTCTGACATGGTTGTTTAAGAATCAAGAAGCTATTCACTGCATCAGTTAGGATTAAATAACTTGTTGCCAACTGAAACATACATGTATTAATCAGAGCAGATTTTGACCGATGGAGGGCTCTTGCCTATTTGCTTAGTACAATCCAGATGGCAACTTTGGCTTTGGCCGGGCATTGTATAAATAAACAGGAACTACACCCAGTGGGCTCATTTCCACTCACGAAAAAAATTAATCGACTCTCTTCACCAACAGCAACGCTCCTGCTTTATCTGCCTTCCTAATGGACAGATCCTCATAGCATGACCTCCCCCCCCCCCACCCACCTTTTGTTCAAATAGAGATAGAGCTTCTAAAAAAGGGCAACCGTAGGAGAGCATGAAAGCACAGGATGTGACAGACAACGCCTGACTAATTGAAAGGAAAAAGAAGGGATCAAGCCATGCTGCCGGAGCAGATGCTTTTTAATGGGAGCAAATTAAACAAGAGCTGAAGAGTTGTTTGATATGGTGTATTAACAAAATGTTTAATTTAGCTGCTCATTAATTGCTGTTAAGCAGGTGTGAATTGTATCGTGTGGCTGGACATCGGACATTATATTAATTGTAGAGATTAGCACAAAAAGGTAAAGGTCAACATGGACTTAAAGCTGCAGGACATGAAATATTTTATTGGCCACCAGGATTTCTATGGAAGATTGGGGTAGGGTTATCAGAACCTCCAGTAGGGAGGTAGGTTTAAAGGTACAATATGTAAAGCGTGTGCATTAAAACTTCACACAATGACATAACCAATGTTATATAGGGGAGAGTGGCCTGAGTTGTGCCGGTGGGGAAGTTGTGCCACCCCTTGTTTCTAGAAAACCATAGAAGAAATTGTAAATGTGACCACACATTTAACTCAAACTGTAAAGAAGGGATAAACATGGAATAAGATATAAGCACATTTAAGCTCACATTTTGCCTTTCAAAGTAACATTTCCATGATCAAGGTTTTTTGATTATTGTGTCTGAAGTATAGACACATTTGAAAACATTTGACACGTTTTAGTGCTTTAGTATGCTACACTTTGTGTCTATATAGTTAGCACGATGTCAGCCCTAAACTGCTGCATCATGCTTATTATCCAAAATTATTGGGTTGGGGTGATTTGTGCCAGAGGGCCTGGGGTGAGTTATAAGTAAGTAAGTAAGTAAGTAAAATGTATTTATAAAAGCACATTTATAAGATGCATTCAGAAGGTAAAACATTAAGGTAAAATAACAATAACCAAAATAAAAGACATAGAGCCCAGACATCCACATATAAACAAAGATAGAAGTGCAGAGGTAGTTAATGGGGAGGAAACACCAGGGTGTAAAGATGGGTTTGAGCCTTGATTTCAAGCGATGGTCCAAAAATGGACCATCGCATATGCCAGGTGGCAGTTGGTTCTACAAGGTCGGAGCAGCTAGTGCAAAGTGCATTTCGGAGAGTTGTGCCATTGGCATGGCTGTATACGCTGGCCACCAAAAGAAAGTGATTGTCTACTGTAGCTCAGGAGAGACTGACATCTCCATTCCACTTAACGACACCACTGATGAGAGTTCAGATGGCCAGAAAGATGATGATGGTGACTTTGTCATTGTGAGCTTTGCAGGTAAAACCATTAGATCTGCTAGGCCTTGTTTAAGAAAAGTGTCCTTCAATCTTTGTAAAATATTTACTTTATTTACTTTAAATACACCTTAAATAAGTGATTGTCTAATGGATTTGTTGTGCATTACAGTTTATGAGATATATATCAATGGCACAATTTACCCCATGGCATTCTCTCCAAGGGCACAACTTACACCACACCGGGGGCAAGTTGTGCCACAAGACAACTTTTTTTCAGAAAGGTATATTTCTTCAACAGTTTATTCCAAATCCAAAGTTTGTATTGCCAAGGATGCACAACACCCTGAAATATATGTACATATTTGAGTTGGAGACTTTACCGTCAAGGCCTCACTTTAAAGTCACTTTGAGTAAAAAGTGGCACATCTCACCCCACTCTCCCCTACTGTATATGTTTGAATTATGTACTAGAACATAAAAAAATAAAAATAATAATAATTCAAAAGAAATTATAATTTTAATATAGTAACGCCCGAGTTTATCGGTCGCATGTCAATGACGGATGGGAATTCTACCCTGCTTCTTCCCCCTCTGACTCCCATAAAATTCCTTGTGAAATACGCGGCGGACAAGACAATACATCAGAGCAAGTCACTTGACAACTGCATGGTAAACAGGTGGAAGAAGTATCAGATAGTAAATAGTGAAACATCCAGTTCACACGGACACATATTATTTTCCCTAATCAACCATGGCTGATAGACCTGTCAACAACAGGGCAATATGTGCATGGCGTAACAAATACAACAACATTCCCGACAGCTGTGCCAAAACACGGATGCAGCTCGCAAATATGCCTACAGGCCTATACTGTGAAAATCCACATGGACATTGCAGAGCTCTCTGGCTTCATGACAGCCTCCCGTGGCGCAAACAGCTGGGTGACTTCCACTGATGCTAACTAGGGATGTGCGGAGACGTCATTATCTGTATCTGTATCTGTATCTGTTCAACCAACAAAATTGTCTGTATCTGTATCTGTATCCGGTTACACAAGAAGAAGTCGGCGTGGCGTATAAGGAAGTTTCTTTTACATTAGCTTACATTAAAGGAAGTCACACCTACATTGATTTTTTAAACTAATATTCATTGTCAATGCAATTGTTGTCCCTTCAAAGCATCAAATTGATGTATTGTTGAAATATAAGTCAAAAAGTCAGATATATTTCTACCTTTTCACCTCTCTCTTCTTTGTTCTCATAATACGAAGAAATTCAGGGAACGAAAATATTGATAAATAACAGCCCAAATCTGTGCATAGGCTTCTCACTGTTAGTAAATGAGGGCCAGTGTTTTACTTTTAACTTAATTAAGGTCTCCCTTTAACTGGGGAAAATACAGCTGTATTTCATGATTTTTTTATCTCTATCTCTCCCTATCGCTCTTTTTTTACATTTGTTTTACTAAACTAAGGTTTAGGAACAATCTGTATCAACGTGCCAATCTCATAAACCCTAAATAATATTTTAGCCTTTCCACAAAGCCATATGTGATTTCAATGTGTCAAGTTTGCAGTTTCCGATTTTTATTGTATAGGTCCTGAAGTAGGCCTAAGCGTCTACGCACTGATTGACAGCTGAAAAAGTACAGGTCCTAAGCATCAGTTTGATGGAAACGTTGTGATGTTTAAAAGAGTTTAAGCAGTAGGCCTAGTGAATGTAAATAGCCTACATCGGGGAAGGGCTGACGGTGACTCGGGGTGCAGCATATTCCATCGGTTCGTCTCTTCTCTGCCATAGCAGCGGGTTACGAGGAAACTCAAATAAAAACGGCAGCGAATGCGGCCGGTAGAACCTTCTATTCAAGGGAAAGGGCGAACGCGCTGCGTTTATCAGTGGATAAAAAGAGAGAGACCGCGGGTCACGGGACGCGCCCGGTCCTCTCATGTCCACCGCAGAACAGCTGTTAGTGTCATTCTACCTGTTGTGTCATTGAGGCGGAACGCGCTGCGTCAATTAAGCGCATAATAAAAAAATAAAAAAATCCCCGAATAATAACGGGACTATTCGGAAATTATCTGTATCCGTATCTAACTCATTATCCGTGCTTATCCGAATACATATTCGGATTCGGGCTCATCCCTAATGCTAACGTCGCTAACTTGGTTTATTCGGCTATAGCACAACCAGTACTGTATGTCATGATGCGGCATTAATCCCTTTATAATAGGTCCATGCGTTAATCACAAGCATCACATGCAGTCACAGTGTGAAGGCAACTTCATAGATTTTCATTTTGGAAAGCATTAAGACTCAATCTCCCATGATCCCGTGCAACACTATGACGTCATCAAACTCCGTCCTTTGTTATTGTTATTGCTGACTTATATAGAATACAAATACAATTTATTTTAAATGTTTTAAGTCTAGACTTTCCTTCTCTCATACATAGATAGAAGCCTTTTACAAGCTCCAAACACAGCACAGGGGACTACAATCGTATAAATGAGGATTTTCCGACATTATTCCATGTCGTTGAAGGGACTGGACAGATGAAAGGATGAATGAGAAGGGGTATCCTCAAGTACGTGATGGTGTTAGGGGGGAGGAGGAAGACAGCTAAACGCACCAATGAACAATTAGACAGTGCTTTTCTGATTGGTCTGATTGGGTGAGGCATCTCTTGAGAAGCCACAG
This sequence comes from Hyperoplus lanceolatus, assembly GCA_026929865.2. Classification (NCBI taxonomy): domain Eukaryota; kingdom Metazoa; phylum Chordata; class Actinopteri; order Uranoscopiformes; family Ammodytidae; genus Hyperoplus; species Hyperoplus lanceolatus. The sequence continues at coordinate 35,969,550 of CM049396.1, forward strand.
CAGTGAAATGAGTGAAGTAGTGAAGTAGACTAGCAACGACACACCACCGAGTAAAAAATCATTATTATCGAACAAAATATTGGATCTAAGAGTATGGATTTTTTCCCAGAGACTCCAAAAAGAGGTACACGTTCAAGGATGGATGTACAAAAAAAACTATATGGACTAGAAAGGAGCCGAAAGTAGCAATAGAATCGTTTACCAACCCATATATAAGCACATTGCTCTCATCACAGTAATTGCTGAGCACTAGGAACATGGCTACCTCGATACTACAATGTATGACAAGGCTGGGGGGTCTGATTGTCTAACTGCTTTATGGGCATTATAACCAATTGGAATAATGGTCAAAACTATCTGCTGTGATTATTTAATGTGTTTCTTGTCCCAGGTATTAAAAACGACTTCCACTTCACTATAAACTATTGTCCTGTAAATTAACAGTACAATACTGGCAGCTGTGTTGCCAGCAATACTGTACATTTTACAGTTACAATTTTGTGTACCTTGTTGTGAAGTGTTACCAGTATATGAGTAATACCAAGGAGATAAAGGACTAAATCAAGGAAGAGATTATTCTACAATGACAGAAATGCTGCTGTGTTATTTGTTCAAGTCATTTCCGCCTTGCACTCCAACTCACACATCAATACATCCAGTGCTTAATGAAAAAAAATTGAAATAAATCTTGAAAAAAAGCACCAGTACCAGTCAAGGATGTTTTCCTCTCTGACAATCAAGTGGGCTCCAGCAGCTGTCAACCCAAATCACAGTTTAGGATTAGTATAATTAACATTCTCTAGACCCATTTTTTTTCAATCAAGTATAAAGTTTTAATAATCACAGATGAATGGGGTCTGCAGGGAATTATGTGGGCATGAGCATGTCTCCACAGCGCCTTAGACCACGTTTACACGACACTGGTCTCGCTTAAAACGGAAAGGTTTTTCCTTGTGATGATGCAGTTGAGAACTTGTGAAAACAGAAGACATGCTGCTAGTGACTTGTGCCATGCGGGGCTGTGTCAGCACTACCTTCCTGTTCCTTTCTGCCTCAAAATCAAATTAAACTCACAGTGAAATGCTTTTAATGTGAAGCCGCAGCTTTAGGAAATGCTCTGTTTGTATCAACTAGTATTCTAGCAGTAGTACCCTCCGCTGATCACAGTGATGATGCGGGTGAGACCCCGTGCATGTCGTCTTCTAAGTTCTAACTTTTGAGTGGCTATTTGACAGCAAATGCAGTAGGCCTACGCATGTGTGGAGTGGAGCCGTGATGTCATCGTTATCACAGGGAACAGCAATGATGTTCACATGGTGACGCTGGAGATGCGTTTTGAAAAGATTATGTTTTCAAGACTGCAAACGCTGTCATCATGTAAAGGAACGGCCCCAAATGTAAAAATACTTCTGCGTTTGTGATTAAATCATTTGGTCAACTGATGTTGTTTTTAAATGTGATATAGAAATATTTTTGACTTTGACATTACAGTGTAAACAGGCCCTTAACCTTCCATCAGGAAACACACTTCATCCAGGTGTGAAATGACGTTCAATCTTATTCTCTGACACATTTCAGTACAATACAATGTAACTCAATCAAAAAACCATGAACACAGCATTGCCTCGACTTGAAGTGGGCAGTCACACACACTGAGCAAAAAGCAAAGATTTTCCCCTGTAGTTGAAGACGGAATGGCAGAAAATCTGTGGGGCAAAATGCGATCCAGGCCTATTGTAATGAACTGGCATGGGGCCACGACAAAGCCAATTAAATGATACGAAGCTGGCAGTAAGTGATTTTCATTACATGACCCCCAAGAAACCCACAGCAACCAAATGTAATCATCTCACAATGTAGGGTTATATGAACCCCTTCATGCCCTGACAAGTTCCAACATGCAATTTCAAATATTTTTTTCATTTTTATAAGGGGCTGAAGTGTGAAACTGAAGTGCCTTTCTGACATTCAATAGACACCTCCCTTTCTTGTCCGCTTAAAGCTGGGACAATCGGAATGCAGTTTTTAGATTCAGGGACTGTGAAAAGGCAAATAATGCAAATGCTCTCATATTTTATTGCGTCTGTGATTGTTTAACCAAACGTGGGTAATGACATTAACCTTTGCACACACTTGGCAATAAATCACAGCCAAACGAGACATGCGCAAATTGGTCAGCTCTTTGCAGCAGCTATAAACCCACAAGGTGTAGGATGACACTGGAGCAAGGTTACAGACACACACACTGCATTTCCACAAATATTAGACTGCATAATTATATCTAACCTAATATGATTACATAATTCAATAATTTGACCAACAATGTTTCTATATTGACCTACATCACTATGTTTTGAATAATTCCTCCTCACTTTTATGTTTTAGCCTTTGGTAGATTGAATACTTGATCCGCAGGTTGTTTAGACAGGTTTAAATATTTTAGAAGTCCTGCATTTTAAATCTGTATCCTGACCTTTGGAAAATAATGGTTTAGCAAAGACCACACCAGCTTGCTATAATTAATATGTGGGGCACATTTAAAAAAAAAGATAAAAACTAATTTATGCCACAGAGATAACTGCTCGCTAAACAAAGCCAAGTGTCTATGTAGGGCAAGCTCCTGCAGACAAGCCCAATGTTTTCCCATGGAAAGTGAGGAGAAAATGATGTATAGAAAATAAACTGGAAAGTATTACATGTTAGTAAGAGATGGCGTCGTAGAGGGTTCAGATTGTCATGTTACCCTGTTTGATACACATGTTTTCCCAGTCACATAAAAGGGAAACGTACATCGTCCTACAACGTTTCACAGCTACAAGGACATGATCCGTCATTGGCTCGCTATACATTCACAAATCAAACGTTAATTGTTCTTGATGAAGCACTTGGCCAAGCAGGCAGAGCTAATCGCTAACAATTACAATGAATCTTATGCACCATGAGAGCGCTTTGGCTGAGAAAACCTTGTTTTAAAACATCTTTGAATGCATGCCCATACAATAGTGCATGTATTATAATGGACAGAGTATTAGTAAATGCCGAAAATGAATCTATACAAACGACAAAAGACATTTGTTCTATTTTCCAATTTTTTTTCGGCCATTTAAGAACTGGGGAAAATAATGTTCCCACAGCCCGATAGTCCCACAGCCCGATTGTTCCTGAAATTGGTGATTAGGTTCAGGCATCACAGCTGGGTGGTAAGGGGACAGGGAGAGGTTAGAATAGGAGTGACACACACAGACACACAAACACAGACATACTATTCTCTATTATATAGTTGGATTACTTAGGGGAAATTTGGGAGCAACGGGCTGTGGGAAAACATAGACACACTCCCCATTCAACAATATGTATTGTAGCGAGAAAAAAAAAAATTATTTAAAACACAAAATAAATTGTAATCAATTTTATTATCTATTTTGTGATTTTTGCAAAATTACTCATAACATTAACCCAACATTTAGACAAAGCCCGTCGAAGGAAGATTGAAACAATGCAGCCGTGAGTAGGGGATTTTGATGGCATGTGATGTACAATATTAGCCTAACAACAGCCTCAATTTGATGGGATACAATGACGCCTCATTCTCAATGGAAGGTACCATAATGTTGCCTGTAAGGATAGCCAATATGGGCAGTTGGAATACAATTAGCTAGAATGACATTTGTTTTTATTATTCTGGAGTAATTGTAATAATCCAATCCGACAATGCAACAATTGAATCCCTGTATGAGTGTGTCCATGATTAGATGGCAGCCGCAACACAGGTAGACAGCAGCAGCACACACATCAGCCTTCATCTAAAGTCAAGTGGATTTCTATTGATTTCCACGGCGTATGACCTCAGCACGTGACAAACGCCTCGGAGAACAAATTCAATCTGCATTTAAATACCACACACAGTAACAGGCACAAAGGGTGAGCTATATTGCAAATGTTCCCTTTTGATTTCACCATTTTTTCCCTTTAATTTTCTTTCCAATTTACTCAGTTTCTCGTCGATTTCCCAGGTTGGTATTGAAGGTTCTTTTTTTATTTTAGTAGCCCAAGGTTTTAAGATACTGTAGTCATTTTGTGAGATTAAAATGGAGGTTAATGGAAAATTGTTCTGTGGTCTTCACATTATTGCAAAAATTGCCAGTTTCAATTGATGAATAAAGAGTGATTTAACACTTATATTAACATAAATAAATCGCTTACTTCACCATTAAGTTCATCATCTTGGCTTTGCTGTCATGACTACTTGGGTTCTATTCTGCTTTTGGGTCCAACCACAAGCTATCACAACATTTGCATTGTGCTGCACAGCAGTTCATTGGGGTAAAACAACACAGTGGCTGTCAGTGTTGTGCCTGAACGCGTTCAATGAACAATCGTTCATGAACTCGTTCATATTGGGGGCGAACGTGAACTGAACGTATGTATTTCTGCCTCATGAACGTTTTTGCGAACACGTTCATTCTGGCGTTTGTGAACAGCGCTCTTACAGTCGTTCAATCGTTCATAAAGTGCCAGATTTCCATAGAAAACCCTGCTGAAAGACAGCGTAAACAGGCCTTAACATGTAGCAGAAAAACACCCAATCTGGCAACACCTGTCACCACAACGCTGCACCACCGCTGCGTCATCAAAATGCAAAACACCACGGCAAAAAACAAAAACAAATGAATGCAGCAGTTATCGCATTAACGGCGTACAGTAGAGGCTCCGTGGTCTCCATCTCCCAGCCGCAGCTGGACAACCTGGTTTTGCATTATATTGTCGGAGACCTGCAGCCTTTGAGAAAAGTGGACTGCCCAGCTTTCATCAACTTAATTAAGGGGTTACAGCCATCCAAAAATGTGCCATCAAGGAAAAAAGTACAGACACTGCTAAACAAGAAATTTGAAGAAAATATATGCAAACTTAAAACTGAACTCTCTGAGGTTCTATTTTAAGTTGTAATTTGTTTGTAGAACCTGCCTGGTATATTGTTACAGTTTTACTTTCTTTGAATGAAATTTCATGTGAATTGTTTCCAGGTTTGGAAAATTATAAAAATGGAAAAACATTTGCACCTTAACCATTTTTGTTTGAATAATTCCTCATTAAAAAGATCATTCAAACAGCAACTTTTTCCTCATGTTTTTGAGAATATACTGTAAGGCTAAAAGCTGTGGACTGAATGTTATTGAAATAATTGCTGTATGTGGTTCTATATGGTATGTGGCAATTATTTAAAATAATAGCCTGCAGCAACGTATTGAAAAAAAGAACTATGAACTAGTTCATTTTTTAACTGTGAACTTCGTTCAGAATTTTGAATTATGAACTATGAACTGAACTAGTTCATTTTAAAGTGTGTGAACTGAACTTTGAACTAGTTCACGTAGAAAAAGAACTTTCCCAACACTGGCTGTCATGGGTTAACTGCTCTCCCTGGTGCTTAAGATTCTCCACTTGAACCCAACAGTGAAATACTGGGCAAAAAGCAGCTTTCTGTGGCATGAGATCATACAAATGTGCTTGTGTGTGTGTGTGACCAGGCATACAGTATAATTGACCTAACGCTTAAAACAGGCCAGTGCCTTCCAAAATGACATTAACATATCCAGTAATATATTCTTACAGGATCAAAAATCTAGAAAGCAATGATATCTTATGTAACTTAGTAGCAGTGTTGCACCATCCAGTTACAGGTTAGGGACTAAGCTTGAATGTGAAAGCGTGGGGTCATCTCGATTGGCGATTAGGTTCAGGCATCACAGCTGGGTGGTTAGGGGACAGGTGTAGAGGTTAGAATAGGAGTAGTCTCGCAAAGCCAGACCAAACTACGGCAAGTAGTATGGTCTGGAAGCACTCCGTTTAGAGCCGTCTATTCGGGGGGAAACTGGGCTGGCCTGTTTTTATTTATTTAAACCAATCACAATCATCTACGGCGGGGCTAACCCCGGGAAGCAGCCAATGGAGGCGTAGCGTTGTTTGCCGACGCCAGCGCTTAATAGACGCTGGCGGGAGTGGTCAAGCCAGACTAGAATAGGAGTGACACACACACACACACACTTGTTGAAGAGGTGTCTCAGTCCAGATACAAACTAAGTGTGGTACGATTAGATTGTGGAGAGAACATAAGCCGACCCAACTGCAGCAGCAAGTCATTTTTTGTTGGATCAAATCAGTTGCTGTGTATTGCATTATCGCTATCATTGTAAGCCTTTCATTTCGTAAGTTTCAACAAAATGCAGCAGATGAAGCCAAATAATCATAGTTTTATAACGATCATTTGCCTAAAGTGATACAAATCATGCAAACAAACTTCCTGTAGTATAATAAAAGCCTATTTGACAGCACATTGTTACAATGATTTGAGGTGCAAGCGCTGATGTCTTGAAAGCTTTCGAAGAGTATTTAATATGTGCCAGCACACTGCACACAGATATTATTCCTTATTACATCTGTGAGCACGGAGTCCATAAGCACATGAAATACATTTTTAAAAATGTGCGCCTGTCCTGCTGAGGGCTGCTACATTAAAGAACAAAGATTATATGATGATAGCTGATCTTAATCCATCATCAGCGTAGCCCAAAGATGACAGCATCAAACATATCAATGTCACTCTGCCTGGTGTAAATGGCAGCAGCCTCACGTATGGGAATGAGGGCACAATACATCAATTATCTTCTGGGTCTATTTTAAGGCACTTTGTAAAAAAAAAAGGAAAGAGGCCAGTGACGTAGCCAGGGAGCGTGATGTTTACAGCCGCTGAACGCTGTTATTGACATTCCCTCTCTCTCCTACTAAGACAGCCCAAAACGCACTACTTTAAATCCAACAAAATTGTATTATATCCGTGCAATCATCATTGTGTGTGCTGTGCAGTGGATAGACAATGACTATACTTATGGGACTATACCATTAACTAATTGCACCATCCCGTAGTGGGATATTACATCTGTCTAAAGCCTGGTTATTGCATCGCATACCCCTTGTGCCACGTAAAAAAGTCCAATTCAATGCATCAGCAAAATTTCCAATGAAAGTATGTAAAGAATTCCAGCTTATTAAACAGAAATATAGACTTCAGTAAAACTAAAAAGAAGCTATGGAGCATTTTCACATCAATAAATCATTTGGAGAGATTGTTAGAATTAGCAAACACAAACGAGACCGCCACAGAGAGAGGACCTGGCAGCCTCTGAGTCGGGGTCTGCATATTTACTTCTTGGTTCCACCATGTTGGATCTGGCTGGATGTCTGTTGGATTGCTTTACAGCACGCTAACAGGAACCAGGGTCTACTGTGGAGCCAGTGCAGAAGAAGCTAAAGCTGTTGGAGGGTATGCCAGCGGCAGGTGGAAGGAGTGAAAAAAAAAATGTGTGTCAAAACTTCCAAGACGTTTTTCCTCTTCGGTGAAGCCAGAGAGAAAAACTATTTTGACTGTTTAAAGAGAATAGTTTTCTGTTTGTTTTTCTAAACCACGTTATCACTGCCATGACATTTTTTCTATTTTTCTTTTGAAATGCATGCCCTTCAGCACTTAATGCTCAAGGCCCTAATGTCAATATACTGTGTCACGACAAATACTCTAGAATCCAGCATAGCTGCATCATGAGTAGGTGTGAGGCATTCCTTTCCTTTTGTGGATTTACTCTTTGTGCTATTTTGTAGACAGACACATACGAATGCTTAAAGAAGGATGTATAGAAGATGGTTTCCTCAGACGGAATAATATACAACGCCACCATACTTTATTCATCCCCAAAGAGAAATTGTACTGGCTGTTTAAATAAAAAAACATCAAGCAAATACAACTTCATGGTTATTAGAGGGATCTGGTGAGCTTGGCAGCTTGGCACCAAACTGACTTTGGTTCCTTTACTGTAAACCATTGTGATGGGTACGTGTCTTACACCTGTTACAATGACTTCTTTCCCTAACAAAACTTTTTTTTTGTCTGAGGTACAGTATGTACGATGTATGTATTATGCAGCAAAAAAGCTATACAAACCATGCGCGATCACAGAAGGCTAATATCATGTACATGCACCGACAGTATTGTAGTAATTACTCATGGGGCAACAGAAGTTACGCACTATAGCTTTAACCATATATTTTGGTATGTTGTTTTTACCTGAGATTTTCATCTGATCATGTTAAGTTGTTTTAACGGTTTGTATTGTGATATTTAAAACCATAAATTAACTAACTGACTAGTATAGCTGACCTGTCCAGAAAAAACAAACAGGCATGTGTGTGCCCTGTGTATACACATCGGAGTAACTCCTATATATTCCTGAACAAAACTGTTTTAATGTAAACACTTCCCATTGACTAATACTGTCAATCACTGTGCTTACAAGTGCTGTACTTGGCAACAGCAGAGCGCTGAAAGCCCTCGTGAGATGTTGTTGGCAGTCACCACCATCATCATGTTAGGTCTCTAAACTTCCCCCATTTCCAGTGCCACTGCCCATCAAAAGCAGCGCTCCACTGATACAGGGCTCTGAGGGGAGCTAATATTAAAACAACACAGAAACTTTGATCCGACAGCATGCGGATCAAACTGAAAATGATCAGCACTGTCCTGTTTATTGGTCTTCAGAGGAATCTAGGACTGAGCAACCTAAAGTGATCCAAAGAGGAGTGACGCCTGGCTGTATCTGTACTTTAAACCCCGCCCTGTAGTTCTCCAGACAAATTCAAAAATATACTGTATATAAAAAAAAAAATCAGCTGACGGATGTCCTGATTTTTTTTCCCACAGCAGCACAATCTTTTCATGAGAAGAGGTCAAAAAATATTTGATCCCAACAAGAAAAACGAACAACAGAAATCCAGAAGAAAAATCTGACATTTGGTCATTTTCATTGCTGTATCAAAAGGAGCCTTCGTTTGCAGAAAATCAACTATAATTCTCTGTACTGGCTTTGATTTTGCAGCTATATCTCCTCAGTATACAGTGAGTGTGTTTTGCCTAGTGTCCAGCAGCACAGTGCTGTGGGAGAGACCCGGAGTAAATATAGTCTTGTTATGGGAAACCAGAGGATGCGTTAATAATGTACGAAGAGTCTGATTCCTTTGGAGAATGTCATTCAGAGTCCCATTGCCCGTCTCAACCTTGCCTCCACCCCACGCTGCTGACACTCAGTCAGGGTTGAGGGCAGGATTTTCAAAGCGCTCTCTTCCTGTTACCTTATCTCCACTTCCTCTCTCTTCCTGTCATTCAGACCCCCTTCCAGAGCCAATGACCTCACTTCCCTTAGCCTTTTTCCTGCCTTCTTCTTGAACCCAGCTGACTCTTCAACCGGCACAGTTGATGCATTAGTATGCTACATTGTTAAGCGCAAAAACTCAGCTCGTCAATATTTTTTTTCTCCTGTTTTCACGTTTTGAAGTGTTAGCAAGACCACACGTCTACCAGAAAAGATTAAAACATATTCTTTAGACCATATGACTATGGCCATCTGTGTAAAATCTCATGAGTTTGATGAAATATGGTCTCAAGTCTTTATTGTGGGATTTATCATGGCATATTGCAACTGAATACAATAATTCTAGACACATGGTGCGAGTTTTCAAGCAAATATTGTGATGCTGAATAGTCGTTGATTGGTCTGACAAACTCAAGAAGCTAAGAAAAGCACACTTCTGATAACCATGAATCAACATGTGCCCACATTTGGAGTCTTTTTTTTTTCTGTCCAACTTCCACATTCCAGTGCCAATGTCTACTGACCTAGCTCCTTAGCTGCTAAATGAGTTGCTAACCTTGTCTGTGTGCATGTTTCTGAACAGGTAGCGTGTTTATCAGAACCAAAATCACTGTGAACTGTATATAGCCGTGGTTTTTGCAGCAGTCCAATACACAATGCCTTTAGTTGTGCATGTAGAATAGGCCTACAAGGAAATAGACTTGAGGCCTAAAGAAAAAGACACTTTGGGTTGCGGTTATACACATAAGCACAAGTGTCTATCCAAAGAGGGATTGCTTTGTCTCTCTGTTAACCATGAATGCTCCACAACCTTAAATCACATGTTATGCTTGTAACTGTGTAGAGTTAAGAGGATATCTGCATGTGGTTTTTCTGTGTCCAAAATAACTCCTGTGTGCAGCAGTTCACAATCATCTATTTAATAGAAAAACAATATAGTAAAGTATTGTGTATAGTGAAGATATTGGAAACTAAACAGATCATCAACGTGTGACAGCAGCATGAGTGTACTAGGTGACTGATGTGTGGCTGACTAGCGTTAGGGGAAGTGGGATGGTTCCATTGTGGGAATTTCTGAAACACCATGAGGCCAAGAATGAGAACTTGGACATAGAAGAGCTGTCAACAGTGTACATACAATAACCCAAGGTAGCAAAAAGTGGATGATTTCAGACACCCACATAGCCATTTAAGCTATTAAAACATATGAATTGGATTTTAATGCTCACTGGATAGTGAAACTAAGCTAGACATGAAAACTTAGTGTTATTTTTTGATTTAAAAAGTGATAATAAAATGGCAGTGTTTTGAAGGGAAAGTATGTGCTTCTTGCTTGTGTGTGTGTGTGTGTGTGTGTGTGTGTGTGTGTGTGTGTGTGTGTGTGTGTGTGTGTGTGTGTGTGTGTGTGTGTGTGTGTGTGTGTGTGTGTGTGTGTGCATGTGTGCCAGGGTTGTGCACCGTCATTAGCAGGTATTCCAAGCAGACAGACAGTCCCAGCGTGAAGCTTTTCCCTGGAAGCCTCAGATGAAATGGCACAAATAATGAGGCAGATTATCAATCACAAGCAGGGGGCAGCTGGTTCAGTGTATATGTGACACGCACACACACACACACACACACACACACACACACACACACACACACACACACACACACACACACACACACACACACACACACACAGAGCCTGCGGCGAGCAAAGGGAGCGTGGAGAGCAGAGGGAAAAGCACAGTAGGCTCAGAGCGCAAGCCCAGAGATCGTTACTCGGGCAGCACTCTCATTCAGCTCATGGCTAACACATTGGGACATCGGTTTGGAGTATTGCAACCCGTATATACTGTGTGTCCAGACAGGATTAGATACAAGTGGGGGAAAAGGTCAATGTCACAGGAACAACTACAGGTCCCCAACATTACAGTTGCAGAAACAAAGCCAGGTTACAATGTAATGAGTTGGACAAATACAACCCCACGAGCTAGCACCTTTTATTAAAGATGAAAGCTCATAGATGAACAGTAACTTTCCCTGCGTTCCAATCCCCATCCCTACTATTTAGTATGCCAGAAAAAGATTTAGGATGTCCCAATACATGCACGTCAATTGTAGTATGTTAAACAATACATAAATGCCCCATTAACTCCAATAGCATGTTGGATTATTCGTCTTTATTCTTGACATTTCTCAACAAAATGAAAACAAAAATCTTCCTTATCTGATTTTTTTTTCTCTCCTGTGGCCCTAAAACTCTTCTGTACTTTAATATGTAGTGTAGTAAAAATAAAAAGTATGTGATTTGGAACGCAGGGTAAATGTTAATATCATTTCCCACAGCCTTATGAGCAGGGTGGGTGTGTCAAAATATTCCTACGAAATGTTCTTATTCTAAAATTACAATTGTGAAAATCCCAAAGGCCTAATGAGAGATTGAGCAAGAGGTGGTGTCTTTTTCAGTGAGATGGACTGATTTTTTTTAAATAATTGATATATTACCGCCAATAGCTTCAAGTGCATATTGAGGTACAAACCAGTCCCCGAGACTGAAGTCACTTTCTGTTTCTCGCCTTTGTGTCAATATCAAAACAGCCTGCCCAGCCTGTCCATATTGTCTCAACATTTGAACAGATGTCTGGAGCAGGTCCTCTCGCAAAGGTATCTACATGTTCCTGCCAACACAGCCATCAATCAAAGGCCAGAATGCACCGAGTTGTACATCAACTCCTCGGTTGTTGGTTGGAATTGTATTACTTTTGTTGAGGATTTTGTTTAACACTTTCAAAATGAAAGTAGTATTAATCAGTGTTCTTTTCTCTTGTCCCCAACCCTTGATACAGAAATCAGGTCCCGGATTTGGCTGCTAAATGCCTCATTAGGTGCAGTCGCTATAGCTGTTGACTACCTCTAATGTCATCTAAGTTAGCAGGTGAAATATGCATATTTCACTTTTTAGTCGCTTTTTCCACTCTCAGGTTTGCACTGATTCATTGTAGACTGTTGCCTGTCCTTACTGGAACATACGAGAATAAAGGCTAGTGCACTATTAAAAAAAAGCATACTATAAGCAAGTATAAAAATGCAAAGTAATGAAAAGCAAACTGTGGCTGGCCTTGGGCTTTACACCAACAGTATTATGCAACTGTTAACCTTAGGTGCTGCCATAATCCCCTTCCCCCCTGACAGCAATGTGCCTAAATCTAGAGCAGCAGCAGCAGCCTGGATTTATAAGTTCATTACAGTTCAGGGCTGGACCAAGCCATGGGGCCTATTGCGCCATGAGTGTGAACCTGAAGGGATGAAAGCCACAGAAGCCTCTCCAGGCTCACAATGGCTTCGGCCTGCACATCTGTGAGCAAAAGGTCGACAGCTTGAATAATACGCCTCTTCACCCATGACGTCAGCACATGACAACAGATCACAGGAAGTGCCTTTGTGTGTTGTTTTCATTTCCTCTTGCTGTGTCAGGCTCATGGCTATATATCCTTCCCCCAGTCTGGCTCAAGCTTTAATATCGAAGACAGGCAGGCTCCACATTCTGACACATAAGCTGTGATTTAGCAGAGTTATGAGATAAAAACGTTGGGTTCCCAACTGTACTGTAAGATAGGCCTACATTCCTCATGAGTTGGTTGAGACCAAATCAAAGCTAAGATTGAATATGGGCCTTATGTTAAGTAACATGATTCTGCTTAATGTGTAAACAGGCTATTCACCAACATGTCTTACACATGTTCAATACATGTTCAATACAATATTTCAAATATGCAAAATGTCACATTCACAGCTCGTTCTGCTGCCATCAAGACACTATAAATATCAGCTAATATCTCATCAGCTAGGAATACTTTGAATACCTGTCCTGGACACAATTCAGAACATCATAAAATAGGTGTGGACTATGATTTCCAAAAATACACAGGACAATATACAGTATTAAATGTAAAGGATGTCATAAAAAAAGTTAACCTACTCAAATAGGAAGAAGAAAAGTCAAACAGTGAATTAACTGGAATACAGTAAATATTTTATAATAGGTCCATGGAAGAAACAGCTTTAGCGATACAGGCCTTCTACCGTAGCGATGGAAGAGGCTAAACTAGAGGCTGTATTATAGACAGCGGGGGGCTGTGAGGACATCAATCACAACATGTCAAACAAACTAGTCTCGTACGGACCTCCGGCACTTCTCTATTGCTGCCGTCAGCCTGCTGTCTAGCTAGACATCTAGACATTTTTCCCCGTGCGATCCCCGCTCATGCTGCTCTGTTGTAGTTGTATGTCCCCTGTGCCCCGGCTGTGTAACTTCATAGATAGATAAATGTGTATGTCATTTCGTACCAACTCACAAAAACCTCTCCTCAAAAGTTAAGACATTTTCTAAAGTATTATGTCTTTCCGTTTGTGTTTGTAAACAAATGTACAGTAAGTGAAAGTGAACTGTTGGCTGTGCGCACCCAAGGATCTTTGGTGGTAATGCTCCGTTCTGTCCGTTTGGTACGCATCCGCAAGCTTGCAGGATACGTGCAGAAATACGGACGTAATGTACACAGAGTACGGACAGAAGGCTCCGTCCGTATCCGTATGCGTTCGTAACGTAGAGCATAAATGAGCCTTAATGCTAACTAGCATGCTAGTAGCCTGAGATAAAAGCTGTATCCATAGAAGAGATTAAGGCAGATGATTAACATGGAAGCAGAGCTGACCCGAATCACCTTCAAAACATTGTTTAAAATTGAAACAAGGCATTCGTGTCATCACCACCACGCAAACACACAAACACATGCATGATGTTACAATGTTATTTTAGTTGTCCTTGTCCTTTAGTTGGGTTTGTTTTATACTCACGTTGGGTTTTGGTGGGTTTGTTAATCATGTCACTTAGCATTAAAATAAGTTATTGTCTGGAAAAAGCCAATTTTGTCAGATCAGAATTTTCTAGGGATTTCAGAAACATGCCCAGTGGGACTCTCTCTAATTTTAGGTCTCTGTCCCTTAAACACCTCTAACCAGAGACTTCAAGTCCCAGTGATTCAGCACATGCAGTTAACCATTCAATAAGTTAAGATCTCTGCTAAAGAAGGACCAAAACAGAAACCCTCGTGGTGAAGAATTGGAGTGGTAAAATGACCAGGACCCTGGTCTGTATGCACACCGGCAATGAACAACATCAGCTGTCTGTAAACGCAACACCAAAACCACACAAGGCATGGACTGAAAGGGGACCAAAGGTTAAGGACCAGGAGGCCACAGAATGGCAGAGAAAGATCAAGGAGGACATCCACATCCAATGCCTGAGACGGCAGTGGCGAAGTGGGTAGGGAGGTCGCCTCTGGAGTGCAGGGTCGGAGGTTCGATCCCCAGCCTCCCCGCCACAGGTCGAAGTGTCCCTGGGCAAGACACTGAACCCTAAATTGCTCCAGATGGTTCAGAGAGCGCCTTGCATGGCAGCTACTGCCATTGGTGTATGAATGGGTGAATTGGCCTAATAAGATTCCTTCACAAAAAAAACGGGAATCCGGAGCATCCCCAAGGAGATTACGCACAGACGCCTGCTCTACACTACTCTGCCAATAGAAACATAGCTTTAATTATGGAATAAAGTATCACATTTCCAGTAGCCTATTCATATGTGATGTGGATCGCTTACTGGACATCAGCTTGAATTTTTCCCATGTGTACCTATGTACAATGTGTACAACACATGGCCTGCTTTTTAAAATGTTGAATACATAGTTGTGATGTGTGTATGGACCTATGGAAGGTTAAATGTGCCCAAAGTATTTCAGGTGCAGTGTGTGATATCGGAATATTAAGTGGCATCTTGTGGTGACATTCCAGATTGCAATGCTCTCTTGGTAACCCCTCCCTTTCGAATAATTACAGAAGCTACAGTGACCTTCAAGGACAAGAAGCTAGTTCCTAAAGATGGCATCATCCACCACTGCCTCAGGTATTTGCACAATATAAAATGATGAGGTGAAGATGTTTTTAGTTATTTATTACATAGTACTTCTTCTTGGCCTTCCAACAGGTGCATTTCCCCAGGACACCTACTATAAAAATGCATGTGGCCCTTAAGTTTTATCCATTCTGTGCTACTGTTGAAACATGGCGGTCCTAAGTACAGCAGATTTGTTTTTAGATAGGCTCATTCTAAGGTAATAAAAAAAAAAAACATACTTATGAACATACTATTTTAAATATTATATTATATTCCAATTCTACCAAGAAAGCTCTTAAGAAATGACACTCAATTCTACACACTGCACCTGCAAGCACAGATCCTTCATCGGTGAGATTAAATTGGGAGTGAGGCGATTGAATAGCAAAGAGGAGATGACTCACAGTGATCCGTCAGCAGAAAAAAACCAATAGACTTCATTTGTCACAGAAATCCTGTGAGGAGCTTGTCGTGGCATTCATTATCCTGGGAACACATTAAAGAACACTCCACCTACAAAAGGAGTTGGAAAAGAAACCTGGGCCCCTTGACAGGCAGGGGAGGTAAGGGTGCAGCTGGCAAAGGCACAACAGCGGAAGCGGAATGAATAGGCAAATTTTAAACTGCGGATGTTTGCTATAATACAATCTTTTTTTGTCACCGACACCACTTTAGGAGATGTTAGAACTCTTTGGAAGGGATGGAAATAAGCATTCTGACGACGGTCTGCTATTTAGCATCGCACTAAAGGGCTATATATGGGCTCGACTTAGATGGATGCCCGCTTGATCTATTTCAGATCATTCTAAGGTGAGGCTTGTTTGTTACGAGGCAGCTTGGACAGTCTTGAGAGAGAGGAACGGGCAATCCAGGGATCTTTAATCAATAAAAGAGTCCTTGGACTTGCGAGGAGAGTTTTTAAAATTGTTCCGCTGGCTGCCTTCTTGTTAAAATGGTATGGGTGGCTTCTTGGTGGGCCAGAGCAGGTCAGCTTTCTATCTAATTAGTCTGCGGAGGCGCTCTTCCAATTAGCCTAACTATCACATGCTGCATCTTGAGGCTTAATAATGCCTCATTACGGATGTGGTGCCACACATTCAGGGAGGACAAACGCCTGGTGGACGACCACATTTGGAGTACACGTTAGTAATAAAAAACAAACATGTAAATTGGGTTTTCAACAGTAGCAAGGCAGTAAGGAACATGGAAATGCATTACTTTGCTTGATCAATCGGGTTTCAGGCTTGAGGTTATTTGAATAAGCACTCCAAAATACAGTGCTGTTTGAAAGTTTGTGAACCCCTTTAACATTTTGGAATTGTATTGTGTTTAACCATTATTAATTCATTTGTATTAATACCAGTATTTTTTATATGAAATAACAGATGTTTGTTTATCAATTCAACATTTTACTTTTCCAGAAATCAATTGTTAAAAGAGATCAAACAAATGATTTGCCAACCCAATTTCTTCCCTAAAGATTTCTCATTACATTGGCCTATTTCATCAATCAGTTTGGCCCACCTGATTGTTTTTACCTGCTCGATTTAAGCAATGCAGCTCAGGGTTCACAAACTTTTTCAGATACAACAGTTGGCAAATAATTTGTTTTATCTCTGTTAACAATTGATTTCTGGAAAAGAAAAATGTTGAATTGATAAACAAACATCAGTTATTTCATATAAAAAATACTAGTATTGATACAAATTAATTAATAATGGTTAAACACAATACAATTCCAAAATGCTCAAGGGGTTCACAAACTTTCAAAAAGCACTGTATTTGCCTAACCAGTTTGCATTTGTCTGGGTTTTTGTGAACATATGTTGAGGTGGATAAAAAGAAAGAGGGTTGATTTTACTCATGATTTGGGAGTCTCTAGTCACACTTGGGACGCATAGTAATGTTGAAAACCATGAAAAAAAGAGTGTTTTGCATAGGTGACCTTTAAAACACCAACAATCTCTCAGAGGCTTGTCAGAGTGGAAGGAGTGGGGATCTCATCCTCTTCACTCAGTGTATCTCTGCAGATACACCCTGCGTTCCAATCCCCATACTTCCCTACTATTTAGTATGCCAGAAAAAAGATTTAGGATGACCCAATACATGCAGGTCAATTGTAGTATGCAGAAAATACATAAATGCCCCACTAACTCCAATTGCATTTTGGAGTATTCGTCTCTGTTCTTGACATTTCTCGACACAATTAAAAAGAAAATCTTCCTTATCTGATTTTCTCTCCTGTGGCCCTAAAAGTATTCTTCACATGTAGTGTAGTAAAAAGAAAAGTATGTGATTTGGAACGCAGGGACAGTGCTGCACCTCCTCTGCTGGAGCAGCTGTCAGAGAAATAGTGGGGGTTTGTTTACCCAGCCATGGGCCATAGCAGGCAGGGGACGGGTAGGCACAGCCATTCTGCAGCTTCACCGAGCCGAGACCAACCCAACACCATCTGAACTGCCCATGCCCGTATCTACCACTGAGGACACCCATGGCCTCGGTTATTTAATCTTAAAGGTTCAGTAAGCAGAATGGTCAGTTTAGCTAACTTCCTGTCAGTGACTGCAGTTAGCGGTCTTCTCACTCGTCCCCATGTCACCACATTAATGCACTGCAGTCTTCAAGCAGCGAGTTATCTAGCATCATCTCAGATCCATAAGTGTGATAAAACATGATAAAAACTATCAAAACAGACATTGGGAAGGATTTTTACCTGCTCCGTCACTGTAGGCGCATAAACATTCACCCATCTGTCGCTCTGCACGTGCACCGACAGTGAGACGGGTGCCAGTTTGTAGCGTTCTCTCTTCTGATTGGTTATCAGTAGTAGGATCCCCGAATAGTTTATTTGCCGATTACATGCAGAGCGAGTGACTGAGAGATCCGCTTTATGAAAAGAGCACACTATATAAGTGATCACTGTATGAATAAAGAGCGATTTAACACTTATATTAACATAAATAAATCGCTTACTTCACCTTTAATTCACCCAAATAAAGACGTCAAACAGGCCAAAGCAAACAAAATGAAGGCTTGAGAAGGTAACAGAGGTGGAGCCGAAGGCAAAGAGAAAAGAGGTGAGAAAGGTGAAATGGTCAAATATGCTACAGACTGGTAAAGTAGGGATACTACTGACAATAATGAGATGCTAACTTTTAATGACAATTTTATGCTCAAGTTCAATGGAGTGATAACATGACATGTCTGCTAGTATGATGGATGGATAATGTTGTGATGGATATATTTTTTGCAAAAGCAATACCATAACATATTGTCAAATAATATAAATGATGGATCAGTTATTTAGACAGGTGAGCAGCCATTTAGGGGGTTGGCCATTTTTGACCTCGGTATTTGAAAAATCCTGGGTACGGCCTTGAGGTAAATATACAAATGATAGCAATACACAGATATATCACATTTTTAAACCGTATGTACACTTTAAGAGAGATGTACACAGTTATTATCTTTACTGTAATGGAATTTAACTATGAGTTTAGTAACTATATCCAAGACTTGAGAGTTGATTGTTCCTGTCAGATCAGGGTGACTGTGACAGTAGAATTCACTGGTTGACAGGGTGTCAGCAAATAACTGGACCAATAATCTTCTTCCTGTGGCCAAAGACAGAATTAAAGGGGGATTTGATGGTGGGCGTAGACTTTTTCTACTTATATTCTCAAAGTTAATAATCATTATATATGTTATTTATATTTTTTACAAAAGTTATTTATTTTTGTATCAATCATGTTGTCTACACAATATCAGCATACAAAGACAATAGCTGTATTCACGTTGTTTGTCCACAGCCTGTATATATTTAGTTTTCCAAATACATGTTTCAAGCACGGTTTTCCTGATTGACATATGATTTAATAAAAAGCCATAAATCAACGGAGATACCGTTAACAATTATTCATCTTTTAGCACTTCAATTAACATGATTTGATCTGACTTTGGGGAGTCCAAAATGACCATCTTGTTACTGCCATTCCAATGGTTTTATTTCACTGTATAAAATGATACAAATCTCCACCGTTACACCACTCACATGTTCAATCACACAAATGACTGGGTGCACAAGCACGTAAGTAGGACTTAACAGCAGTGCACCGGAGGGTCACTGGTATGCAATATTTGACGACAGTGTTGAAGTGTGGCTATGAAGAGAGGCCCCAGTGATCAAACAGAGCTCTGGATTTGGCAGTCAATCTTGGCTCCCACCCTCACCTACAGTATGGACCTGACCTTTGGGGAAGGATCAAGGGAATACTTCTACACACTAGCGGCAGAGAAGAGGTTACCAGTCTCAGCAACAGCAATTTCAACAGGAGTTTCTTACTAAAAGATGATCAAATATGCTTAGGAAAAAGGAGAAATAAAGGCCTGTTTGTAATATGAACATATTACTTAAATCCAAAAATATCTATAGAAAACAAGTAGACAGTAACAGTATGCTTAAAATTTTTATTTCTATCCGTGTAATCAGCATCGTGTGTGCTGTTCAGTCGATAGACGATGACTATACATATGGGACTATACCATTGACTCAGTGATTCTTGAGAAGTGGGATAAAACAGGGTGCAATGTTGAAAAAATACAAACCCTATGTTTAGGCAAATTAAATTACATGTATGTATCCAACATATACTAAGCTAAGGTTTGACACAGCTGTTTTCCTTTTTATCAAAATAGACTTTTTATCTTGCTTCTCCTTTTTAACATGGGCTTTTTAGCTTGCCATTCCTTATTTTGTTTGAACTCCGTCAGACACCAAAAACACAAATAAATGTTACCTCATGTTATGCTAGACCCATGAGAGGTGTCTGCTATGTTTGTAAAGCGTTCAAAAATCAGCTCACACTACTGTAACTGTTTAAGGGTGAGAGAGAAACTTTAATGTAAAGTGTTTTCATTTGACAGAAGGCAAGCTGTCAGCAGCAGGCTGAACTGTTCGGTCCAGCTCTTTTCACGGTGCCACCTATTGTCCAAGTGTGTGTGGTTACATATGCACATGGAACTTGCAGTGTACATAGCACGGTAATGCACATAACACTTATACCGTATCGTATTCAGGAATCAGATTCCAAACCAAATTAAATGTGGATCTGTAATAAACTGCTTACCTATCAGATATAACTTGTGCCAAAAAGATCAATAGCTCAAATAGCATGAAATGTACGTCTAATTCAGGGTCACTTACCGCTGTGCATAACATACACACGTGCATATGTTTCACACATATATGCAGCGGCATCCTGCACTGCTTGGATCTAGCTGACTGTTGTAAAATATAATCAGCACTGCAACACTAGCAGGCTGAGCTACACAAAAACACAGTAGAGAACAATACAGAACAGATCTGAATCTGATCAGGATTATATTAGCCGGGACGTCTCTATGGGGATATGCTATATTTTTTTTAACAATCAACAAATCCAATGAAAAGACTAAAACCAACAATGAATCAATGCGAGCTAATGCTAACAAGTGTGTGTGTGTGTGTGTGTGTGTGTGTGTGTGTGTGTGTGTGTGTGTGTGTGTGTGTGTGTGTGTGTGTGTGTGTGTGTGTGTGTGTGTGTGAGAGAATCACAGTCTGATTTATTTTCTTCCTCTGTGCCACAGAACCCCATTAAATACACATCAATAAGCCACACTGTTGCAATAGGTGGCATGCTCATGTATCACTGTGAACACACACCCACACACCCACCCACACACACACACACACACACACACACTAGTTAATTTTGAATCGAGCTCACTAGAGGACCAACTCCAAACCAGATAATAGTCTCCTGGAAATGTCCAATTTCTTCCTGTGTGAGTACTGTTTGCTAAAAACTACACTGGCCAGTTGTTTTAAGAAATATCATTCAATCAGAATAGAACGTTTTTGCATTTTCCTCAGATGTACAGCATATATTCAGTTGTACGTATAGGTTGTTGATGCAACTTTTCTCCCTTCCTTTGCTAAAGTGTCAGTATGTATTGTCAAAGTGTGTTAAGATTAATCTATCCAGAAACTGTACAATGATTGCAGGAGTCTGGCAGAGTGACAGCTGAGGTGCGGTGATGGGGCGACTGTGGCTCAGTTGGTTGAGCAGGTCGGCCGATGATCAAAGGGTTGGATGTTCGATCCCCGCCCTGCCACCTGTGTCATAGCTGTTGTGTCCTTGGGCAAGACACTTCACCCACCTTGCCTCGTGTGAATGTTGATAGTTAGCCTGCTATCAGTGTATGAATGTGTGTGTGAATGGTAACGTGGGAAAGGGAAACAGGTCTCCCTTGCAAAAGAGTCTTCGGTCTCAATGGGATTTACCTGTATAAATAAAGGTTAAAAAAATAAAAATAAAATGCTGAGTCAAAGAGTCAACAGACAAGAGATAAAAGTGTCATTTGATGGTCCTAAAACAGCTCACTCATCACAACATTTGCTGCTGTTCAAAGATGACAGTCGCTCTGAGCACAATCTGCATATGTCTGTGCTAAAGCCACAGTGTGTAAACGTATGTCGCCCACCATGAGGAATTCTGAGTGAACACTGTCGGAGCATCTACATGAGGTTAGCCTTCAGGGTCCGCCAACAATCGTAGAATCAACAACTGAAACATTTCCTCTGCACTTATTGGGATTTTTCTGAGCTCCTGTGACAGTATCGGGGGGGGGGGGGATACAGAGAGTCTTCTAAAACTGATAGACTTAATCAACCTCGTGTCAACCCCTTTGGCCATGGCTTGAATCTTTTTGAAAGTTACACACTACAGCGTTAAGCATTTTTGGTGTTTAGCATGTCCTCCACAAAATATCCCTTGCAGCACGTTCTCATGTCGATGACTAGACACCAAATGTCAACACGAATCCTCACTCAGCTTTCATTACTTCCACTGGCAAAGAGGGGAACCTTAACATAATCTAAATGCACATTGACCCACACCTGTTTCTGACAAGGTATTGGTTGAAATTGCAATTGCAGGTTACTCCACAATGAGCCTTTCCATCCACTGTGATGTATTGGATGAGCGGGCGGTCAAACCTTTCTAACAGATCAGGTCCTGCAGCAGCTGGCAGCGAAAAGGCTTCAGCTGAATGATGGATAGCCTCTATTTACACACCTGATATCATTCCTGGAGTAAACATGTTATCACCTGCTCTCAAATGGATGGAGGCAGAGGGAGCATAGTGTCATGTCATCCATCTGGGTGTATACCAAGACATTGTTCTAAACATTGTAGACCAACAGCAACGCAATTAACCATTAAGTAAGGGGCGCGGAATGAATTATGGAGGCAAAGACAAGCTGTTAAAGTTCAACTTTTTAAAAATCAATTAATATAAATAAATGCTATGACAGGATACACACACATCACCATCAGTCTGTGTCTCTGAAGCCAAACGATCTTGCCTAAACCTCCTCAATCTCCTAGAAATGGCATTTCACTGCTTTTGACAGACATGCTGTGAATGATAACCATGGATGCTACGTTGTTGCTATCACGGTGAGGGCTAGTGGTCACAGAGAAATGGTTATGTTTACCATCTGAGTGCTCTGTATCAATATGCTGATGAATATCTATATATAATATACTGTATATATAATATACCGTATATGATATATAATACATTTATAATCTGGAGGGAACCATTCTACCTTCTCAAGCATGAACATTTGAGTATTCTCATAACGGGTTAATAGTTTGAAATGCTAATTTGACGTTTAATAATCCTTTATATTATATATCTTAGTTTTGGATATCGGCCGATACCGATCCTGTCCGATATAATAAGTATACATTTCCTTGTCGGTGGTGATGTTATATGTAAGGTTAGGAAGCCTTAAGCGACACAGCAAGTCTAATTTAAACGGGACACAAACATACACAAATGCATACAGGTTTATCTGAACTGCTTTGAACTGTTAGAATGCAGAAGAACATCAGAACTCAACTTTTGAATTGCTAAATGCTTGTATTATTGTGTGCTCTATCACATAGCTATGGCCTTAACATTTACATTTCTTTCATAGTAATAGTTAAGATTAAAAAATAAGATATTTTTTAAATCGAAGTTGTCAGTCCGATATCCGATACATAGAATGCAGCCATATCGGACCCCATACTTATATTGGATTGGACCAGCCCCATCCCTACTTAAAGCCCTTGTACATGAATCCCCCCAAAACTAAATTGTTCTAACATGAGGCTTATTGGTCTCAAATGACCAATAATGGGCAAAAACAAACTATTTAAGACCACAAACAGGCTCCTCAGTTGTGTCTCACTAGCTTTCCTTTTACATCTGAAAACTAAATTATGTTTCTGTTTGCTTTCAAAAGTTAAGGACTACACACTGAAAAGCTGCCCAAAGGGAATCATTCAACTATTGGAACACACCCACCCTGCATTCCAATACTCATACTTTCATACTATTTAGTACGCCAGAAAAATATTTAGGATGTCCGAATACATGCATTTCAATTGCAGTATGCCAAAAATACCTGAATGCCCCACTAACTCCAATAGCATTTTGCAGTATTCGTCTTTCTATTCTTGACATTTCTCGACATAATGAAGAAAAATCTTCCTTATCAGTTTTTTTTTTGTCTCTCCCGTGGCCGTAATACTCTTCTGTACTTTAGTGTGTAGTATAGTAAAAAGAAAGAATATGCTATTTGGAATGCAGGGCCAGTCTCACACTGATAGCAATGAGCTTTACCATTCAGTAAGCATCACAAGCCCTTTGGGATCCCGCGCCTTGCTCAGGGACACTTGAGGACATAAGAACAGATCGAAACGCCCTCATTCGCAACCTGGAAGTCTGCACTGTACACAGACACTGTAATCAGTCATCTGTTTACACAGCTTTTTATTCAACTGCCAAATTAAGCTTCTGCTGCACAACCAAACATGTATACTCACAATGTACAGTTTGATTAAAAGGTCACAAAACAGTGTGCTCACACTAAATGCTAGAGCCAAGCCATTACAAATCTTGACACACAAGAGAAATGTAGAATTACCTTGTGCAATGTCCTATTTCACACTGGATTAGCCTGAAAGATCAATCTGCAATTATGATGATATTATTTTTATTCTTAATTTTTTCAAGCAAAATCCCCATTATTTTCAAGCTTTAGATTTTCAAAAAGGTATCCCATTTCATTATCATACAGTGTCAAAGAGTAAACTGAATATGCTTATGTTACCACTTAAAGCAGCTCAGAGTAACATTTAAATATCTTTTAAACAGCCTCATGTTTCCTCTCATAATCATAAATTACCTTTAACAGCAAACGAGACCATCAGTGCAAAGAAAGACATTTTTATATAGTTTTTATTACTGCGTTTTGGTCTGGTCGCACACCCAGTCCGATTTTCGGTTCACGCGTGCATGCTCTATGGTCACATATCCCTATTGGTCGCAGATTTCAGTGTGGCGCAGCAACGCAATTTGAGAAGCCTACCCCTCCAGGTGAGGGAAGGGGAGCGGGAGCCTTGTTTGAGACAGTTGTTTGTTCATAATGACTGATAACGGGGCTGAACCATCAAAGAAAAAAAAAGAAAATGCAATGAAGATAAGCTAAAAGGGAGAGTGATAGGCGGGCGGGAGGGCGTTGCCAAGCAACGTATACACAATTTCACAGGAACGAACCTAGACTGCAGTGTTTACTCCTAAATGAATGAGCGGTAGCCTACTAAAACAAAGTTTACTTTGCCTCACCAGCATCATCAGATGACCATTATTCATCTGAAATAGTCATTATTTACAACAACATAAACACATTACCTCATCGTGATCCATACTAACTAACTGCCGTCTCTCGTTCATTCGCTTTGTGTGAGGACACGGAATCTTTCAGCTCCGTGAGAGGTGACACCGCATCAACTCATTGCAATCAGGTGTGTGTGTAGCACTGACTGGCATTAGTTGATGCTGTGTCACTAACCACTCTCACACGGAGCCGAAAAGAGTCCGGTGCCCTCTAGGGCTGGCCCGAATTATTCGAATATTCAAATACTCGTTCGGAAAATTAGTATTCGGAGCTTAAATTAGTATTCAGAGCTTCGTTTTTTTTTTTTTTTTTTTCTTTTTTAATTGAGAAAATGTAATGAATGGTGTGCTTGTTGTTGTAACTGGGCGACTTCATTGTCCAGTAGGTCTCGCATTATACAATGGTGCCATCTACTGGATCCATTTGGAACGGCAGAACCACCTTTGAACTTTGACCTAGTTGGCTGCTGACCTTTTCAAAG
The DNA here is from genome assembly GCA_026929865.2 of Hyperoplus lanceolatus. Classification (NCBI taxonomy): domain Eukaryota; kingdom Metazoa; phylum Chordata; class Actinopteri; order Uranoscopiformes; family Ammodytidae; genus Hyperoplus; species Hyperoplus lanceolatus. The sequence continues at coordinate 35,994,935 of CM049396.1, forward strand.
CCGGTGATACACGGTGATACACCAGCTGTATGCTACGTGACGTTACCAGAGCGAGGGATGCAAACTATAAGCGACACCAAGCAGAGAAGCGAGAGAGGTGGAGGAAGAATAGATAACTTGTTTCCATTAACTTTATAACACAACATTAGCGGGATCTCGGGAGGAAAAGTAATGCTTAGCTAAATGCTAACCTTAGCTGAGCTGTATGTTTACGTACAGCACCGCACCCATAAATTGTGACTGGCTTGCTGCAGAGCGTGAACGTCTTGGCAATACCCGGTCAATATAATGGATATAATATGGACACATAAGACAATCAATAATTCGGTACTTGTTATGGATTTATTGTACAAATTCCCTGAAAACAAAGATGCACATTCCAGGATGAATTGAAAAGCTACCGTTATGTAAGGGCTGAGATCGCAGAGAGGACAGCTGATTTGGACAGCTGATTTGGACAGCTGTTCGCGTCCACGGGAAAAAAGTAAGGAACTCCAACTTACTAAGGCCTATTAATTAACGTTCAAAAGCTATTAAATCTTCAACAAAATAATATGCAGATATTGTCAAAATCGGTTCCAGGGAGTATATAGGGATTATTAACTTTTTTTTTTTTTTTTTCTTTAATTAAACCTGCAGTGTGTAGAATTTTGGGTTTTATTTCCTAGCAGATTTTGTAGAAAGTAATTATAATATCCATAAGTACATTTAATTTAGTGTATAATAGCTGAAAAAAAAGTTTTGAATGATTTTTTTTCCCCTTTGAAAGGGTCTCATATCTATCCATATTTCTGCATATTTTGGACCAAGGCCTAGTGCCGCCATCTTGAAAGTGTCATAGTTGGAATGTCATCGGGTGCATTGTTTAAAATTTAGAATAGTTCTTGTCCTTGAAGGCCACTGTAGCTTCTGTTATTATTCGAAAGGGTTGGGGTTACCCAGGGAGCGTTGCATTCTAGAACTTTGTAGAACTTTCTTGATGATGTCATATTACACACTGCACCTTTAATGTTGTTTTTGATGGTGTGTTTTTCTGGACCGAATATCCGGATATTCGCTCGGAAAAACCAACGAATATTCGGAGCCTGAAAAATGGTATTCGGGCCAGCCCTAGTGCCCTCACACTTTCAACACACGGACATGCACTATATTGCTTCCTGATCATTTGAATCTCGCACACCCGGCACAAGTTAGAAAACAGCTTCACGACAGCTGGCGTCGTAAAAATACTACCGCTTTTGTCCATAGGGGAGGCCAACGTGCAATGTTACTCGTAGTGGCTTTAAGACAATTACTCACTAAAGTTTCCAACATATATATTGAGGTATAGGGAATATGCTGGCTGCAGTGCAAAGTGACAGTTTGTGGTGGTAAAATGCCGTCAAGGGCACCAATAAAGAAGAGACAATTGAACGTGGACGCAAACAACAGAACTTTTATAGAAGGCTTTAAATGCCAAAATACATAAAGTGAGATATGTGGACTGTACACAAAATTGTGTCAGTCCATGATGAAAACTCACCCTGCATTCCAAATCACATACTTTTTTCTTTTTACTACACTACATACTAAAGTACAGAAGAGTTTAAGGGCCAAAGGAGAGAAAAAAAATCAGGTAAGGAAGATTTTGTTTTCAAGAAATGTCAAGAATAAAGACGAATACTTCAAATTGCAATTGGAATTAGTGGGGCATTTATTTATGGACAGTCTAAGGCACACCTGTGCACTAATCATGATGTCAGATCAGCATCTTGATGTGGCACACCTGTGAGGTGGGATGGATTATCTCAGCAAAGCAGAAGTGCTCACTATCACACATTTAGACAGATTTGTGAACAATGTTTGAGAGAAATGGTAATATTGTGTATCTGGAATGAATTTTAGATCTTTAAGTCCATCTCATGAAAAATGGGAGCAAAAACAAAACTGTTGCGTTTATATTTTTGTTGAGTGTATTTTCAGCATACTACAATTGACTTGCATGTATTGGGACATCCTAAATCTTTTTCTACCCTACTAAATAGTATGGAAGTATGGGTATTGGAACGCAGGGTCAGTGTATCTTTAAACTCCCATAGATCAACTAGCCTATCTCAAGGCTACAGTTAAAAAAGGTCATAGTATTGTCTACTGTTCTGCTGCAGTCATCAACACTCCAAGCTATGAGATTATCAATAAGCATGACTCAGCATGCCCACTCTCACAAGGACCTGATAGAATATTTCAATAACAATAAAGTCCAAACTTATTTATGTATTAATATGGATGTGTCAGTGAGTTCAGAAACCTTAATTATATCATGCACTGGGCATAATTGTATCACTTTCTTTCCCCCCAATTTGTAAGAAGAGGTGCCATGTCTGTGTAACCTCATGACTGTACTGAAGATTACCAAATACATTATTTATTACACGCCACCGTACGGCGCTGGAAGTGCAGACAGGTTCACTCAGCAGGCAGAGGATGAAAAGGAGCTTGGAGGTGCATGGCAAATAAATAACACAACCCACTATACATCAGCATATTCCATATGCCGCTCTTAGTACACACACACACACACACACACACACACACACACACACACCTTTAAAATGTTGCATTTATTCAATGTAGATATGTTTGGCTTTTTCGATCCCACATGTCTTAATAAAAAGTCCAAAATGTACATTTAGGTGTTTATTTTAACCTTGAATGTTTGTGTCTGTATATGTATTTCTATTATACAACCATCTGAAATGGTCCTTATCTCAAGTTCATTTTTTACAATACTCTAAACCAAAAATATCAATTGGTAGTTGTCTGTTTTATGATACATTTTGTTCTTAAAAACATGCGGGAAAAATTGTAAGTCCTGTACACATGTTTTGATTTAAATCATTTAAACGAGGGTATATCCACAAATATGTTCATTGAAAACCTTTGAAACAAATACTGTATCTTGTAAGAAAAATAATAAAATAAAGACTTTTACCCTGGAAATCTCTCCACTGCATTGTTGACACATGATCAAATCAATGCTGACATATGTGGTGGTGCTGCAGCAAACATGGATTGGTTGACATTATAGAAGAAAATAGGGAAATCCTATCAGATTGACAATAGATCAGACAGTCAAGCCTTTATGATTGGCAAACTAATGTTCTCTTAATTTGTAGATTAATTAACTTTTCAAGCTCATATCATGATCTCACACCAGGGGGGGAATTCATAGCAATATCATGAAATGAAAGGATGTATAGCCTACGGGATCTGTTTAGTATTCAGCTTTCATTCATAGCAGCCAGGGAGTTCATGTTGTTGTTTGTCTTCACCTCATAAAGAATGTATATCTTTACTTTGCATTTGACCATAAATCATTTTCTCATTAGCATCTGCCTTCCTATGCATGTCCAGATCCGGTGATATATCACTTGATTCTACACCTTCTGATGGTGAATATCTCCTCACAATCTGCTTCTTGTCCGTACTGTCAGTGCACTGAAAAAAAAAATATATAGTGTTAATACACAGCCTCGGCTCTAAACACGGCCATGTTTACTTGCTACGGTGGGCCCTCCTTTGGTCACGTTCCCTTTGTTAACATACCAGTTCATGGAGCCTGGGCATTGTATTAACACCAGATGTGTTCTCCCTTATTGGACAAAAAGTGATTTTGTGTTAGATTGTATTTCTGCTTTGGTTTTTTAAATGCATCACAAACCAGTGGATATTTCACAGCTCGCCCACAGCAACCGTGGCATATTGTGTGCTCACTCATAAAAGGCGAAACTTTGTTACATCCCTGACCAATATTCCATATGTCCTCTGGCAGTGCTCACTTGTATTTGTCTCTGACGATCGCCGTGCATTCTGGGGGCTGTGCTGACCCAACAAGCTGTTATTTCCTGCAGCGCTGCACACACAAGCACACGCAGAAACAGTGAACTGGTGAGTTGGGTTCAGCTCTGACAAAACATATTCTCTGAAGAACAGCTATTAGAAAGGGTAAACAGGATCTTGTTCACTCTATGTGAATGTAATGTGATGGAGAGCCAAGAAGTGTGTCCTTTTCAAAAGGTTTTCAATGCTCCACAACAGCTACTCTATATGCTCCAGAAAGTGTGTCATTGCTTTACAACCCCAATTCCAAAAACGTTAGGACTTTATGTAAAATATGAATATAACTGAATGTGATATTTTCCTAATCCTTTTCAAAAAGCTGTATGAATTAGCCATAGTGACAGCTTCCAAAGAGTTGGACTCTCATAACTCTATTCAAAATACAACATTAGTTTGTTGCGACTTTCTTCCAGCACGGCAAAGCGAAGAGTTCACCTCAGCGAGGGACAACTATATGTTGTGAAACATTGTGTTCATAGAGTGTTAAATTAGTCTAATGGCCTGTATGATGATGGGGAGTCATCCTCCATAGGACTGAGGCCATCACTGGCAAAAAAGTCCTCTTCACTACCCGAAAGATTGTCCAGCGTCTTTGGGCTTTTTTTCTTGGTATTACCCATCCTTAAGAGCTTTATGCCTTATTTGCCATCGTCAAAAGGCTTAAACATTTGTGTTTCTTATTTTAATTTAGTGAAGGTGAAGGAACTGAGTAAAAACTAGGGCTGGCCCGAATGCCATTTTTCAGGCTTTGAACATTCGTTGGTTTTTCCAAGCAAATATTCGAATATTTGTTCCAGAAAAACACACCATCAAAAACAACATAAAATAAAATAAAATAATAATCAATAATAATAATCCCTATATACTCACTGGAACCGATTTTGACAGTATCTGCATATTTTGTTGAAGATTTACGCGCTCGGAGGTGAAGTAATGGATGCGCTATGACACTTAGTGATGTAATATCCTCCTAAATTAGCAATACTACTACTACAATATTACTCTACCCTGCTCTATCTCTTTTTGTTCATGATTCAACTTCCAAAGAAATTAACAAAATTCTAACTAACTTTACTTGGAAAAACAAGAAACATTACCTTAAAAAAGATATACTTTCAGGATCCAGAAAAGAAGGGGGATTTGAATTACTAAACTTCATTGACTTAAATAATACATTCAAAATGAAATGGATCAAGGAATCTCTTAGGGCCCCCAATTCAATTTGGTTCTTTATTCCAAACAATATTTTTAAGTCATTTGGTGGTCTTCGCTTCATTCTTACTTGCAACTATAATATCACCAAATTACCTCTTAAATTGTCTAAATTTTATCAACAAGCCCTCCTTGCATGGAAGTTATGTTATTCCCATAACTTTTCTCCACACAAAAGTATAATTTGGAATAATGAAAACATCACAGTAAAGAAAAAATCTATATTCAAACAGAATTGGATTGACCGTGGAATTGTTTATGTTAATGATCTTTTTGATACTCATGGTGAAATGCTTAGTTATGAACGTTTCCTTCTCATTAAATCCTTTCCTGTTACATATAAAGAATTTAACTTAGTAACTAAAGCTATTCCAGACGGATTATGTCTTCTCATGAAAAATCATCTTCAATTTCAAGAAGCTCTTAGAATAGAATCCCTTCTGATGATTAATGGTGTTGATATAACGAACCCAAAATGCAATAACAAACATATACGGAATGCAATTTATGACAGAAGGAAAATATCTCCAAGGGGGAAAGCCTTTTGGGCCACCATCTTTACTGACATCATTTGGCAGAAGAATTGGTTGCTCCCATACAACTTTTGTATCACAAACAAGATTAGAGAAGTTCACATCAAAATTTTACACAATATATATCCAACAAATTTATATTTTTCCAAATTTTTAGAAACGGACGACAAATGTAGCTTTTGCAATGTTGAACCAGAATCTTTAATTCATTTATTTTATTCTTGTTCCCACTCAATCACCTTCTGGATTCGACTTGAAAATTATTTATTGTGTAAAATGAATGATGCTATTAGAATTACTTGTCAAAATGTCCTCATGTACTTTGAACATAAATCCACTAACATTGAATTTATTGTTAATTTATTTATTCTATTCGGAAAATTTCACATACATAAATGCAAATTTGCTAAAGTTTCCCCCAATTTTATAGGTTTTCTGGCCGAATTCAAAGAATATATTAAAACATTGGCACTAATTGATACTAAAAAAAGTAATAAAACTATCAGTATATATAAAAATCTTTTTGAGGAGGAGTGATATTTTTTATTTTATTTATGGTATTGTGCTGTTTATTTTTTTGTTTAATATATGTATGGATATATGTCTATATGCATGTATGTATATTACATTTGTATTGTATTTTTATGTAAACAATAAGAATATAAGATTTATGGAGTACTTTTCATTAATGTAATAAGAAGTGTTCAATAAAGTTGATTATAAAAAAAAAAAAAAAAAAAAAAAAAAAAATACTACAATATTACTAAATTTTAATCCAAATATAAAATTATTTGATGACATTATATTGCAGTACTAGCTTCTTGCAAAAAAAAATGTTGAAAAAAAAAAAAAACAAAGGTCCGAATACTAATTTTCCAAACGAGTATTCAAATGTTCAAATAATTCGGGCCAGCCCTAGTAAAAACACAATCTACTCCATGGCCTGCTCACTAGCGCCTTCAGAATAAGCATATATTTACAAAAAACTATGAAATTGAGTAAAATGTATTGCCTTTGTATTGTTTTCAACTTGATTGTATGTGAAAAAGGATTAACAATGGATCACAATCTGTTTTATACACATTTTACATAACGTCCCACATGACTTATGACAAGATATCTGCATTCTGATATACCTCACGTAGATGTATAAAGGTTGACAAAAAAAGTGGCCCAAGACCAGATCCATTCAGGCAGTTTTAGATCAATTACACTTTTTCTTATACAACCTGGTCTGACTTGGCTACTTTTATCTATTGGCTAGGTTGTACTCACTAATGTACTTGCTGTGTTCTGGGATCACGTGGAAGAAGCACTGTCTGTCAGATGTATGGGTTTCAATTAAGACTTATATACTAATCAGTGATTAACCTGATGATTTGTTTTCCCTATTTCCATAATCCTTCAGTCTATAAAATGCCAAAAAGTTATGAGGGAAATGACCATCATTGTTTTCCAGATCCTGATAAGGAGATAAAACAGTAAAAGCAGCAAAATCCTCACATTTGATAAGCCGGAAACCAAATCATTATTTTGTTATTTTCTTGAAAACAGAAAATGATTTGATTATTAAAATATTTTACACATATTATTTCCTTTTGATTTAATTCCTCAAGCTGTCTTCAGGGTCAGATGACCAAGATATGTTGTAACTTATATAATAAGATTATCTCAACCACTTTATTTGGAGGTAAAACTGATCTTGAGGAAAACTGTTGGTCAAAAGCTGAAGCTGAAAGAGCGTCTGTAAACTGGAATGGACAGTTGGGTTAATAACATTCACCTTTGCAATCTTTTCAATTAACTCTGACTAAACTGGGAATTTATAGTCTCCAACCCATCTGATCAGCTGACATGTTTCTAGGTTAAGCAACTATTACTGTTGCCATTTGGCAATCCAGGGAATTAAGAAGGCTAAATTGTACTTTAACAAATATAAATAATTCCCATAACTACAAAAAAAACACCAAGTTATATCAAACTGGAATCATGATTTACAATATATGTTTATTAATGCTCTATATTTTTATTTTTGTCAAGAAATCAAATAAAAGACCAAAACCTACACTGTGCTGGTCTGTCTCTCAATACTTTATAAATCCCCCATCTATCTGTGGAGCTTCGCCCTAAGGTCCATTTATCCCCACTGAATATGTGAATGAACTAAAACAAGTCACACGCATAACCATCTCCTAAACAACTGGTCACTGTAGTTTCTGACAATCTTTGCTTACACGGGAGGAACTACAGTAGTTCATAGGGTCTATTTTCACCTGAGGAGGGATACACAGTTGATGCTCCAGTGAGTATTCAGGGCAGCAAGGATGGTGCAAGTGGGATGTAGACAAATAACAAACAAGAAAACTACAGTGTGTGTTGAAGGAACACGTCACCCGGTGCAACAGTGTGTCCCACTATGGCACAGTGAAATCAGCCACATCAGGATGTTGGATACACACAGTGCTTGTTAGTTAGATCAATACACTGTTGGTTTGGTGTGACAATATGTGTTGTGGATTGGTTGACAATAAGAACACATTAACAGACTGCTATTCATAATTTAAGAGTCTTAAGAGACATATGAATGACTGAATGTTTGTCCAATTTCCTGTCTAATGTTGCTGATCCAGTTGAGGGAACATCAGACAACAACTTGTATGACACAAATGTCCCTCTCTATCTACTAGGCTGCTGCCTATACTGGATTGAATGAAGAAATACAATACCAAGTAAGGCAAGATGTATGTATGTGTATGTGGTATATGTGAATAATTATTCAACCATCCTGTTATGTTCCGGGTCAGATTGGCCCGTTTCAAAGTTTGAAGATCTAGGAAATTAGTTAAAAGTAATTTTTCAGTATGAAACTTCTTCTGCTTACCTTAATTAGGGTAATCAACATATAATATGAAAACATTTCATCTCACACATTTGCAACCACCCCCTGCATGTTTATATCACATAGATACTGTTCGCGTCAATTTGACCCGGCAGTAAAACTGGAGGTAAAAGGGTGTCAGAAATGTAAGACTATTTCTTTCTTTACAACTGTGAGACATATTTCAGCCAAATCTCACACACGCACACACACACATACACACACACACACACACACGCCCACGTACGCGCACACACACACACACACACACACACACACACACACACACACACACACACACACACACACACACACACACACACACACACACACACACACACACACACACACACACACACACACACACACAGTTGCAAGTGTTATGACTTTTGACGGGAACTATTTATGTTCCCTTGGGAAAACTCCACCCACATTCAGTGGACACTCAACAGGGGAGGGGCAAAACATATAAAATATTCTCTGCATGGGAGTCCTACCAACATTCCACTCTGTCAGGCAGACCTTTACAAAATGAGAAGCAGAAGCAAAAGGATAACAGTCCAGGAGGCTCTGGAAGTCATCACTGATCATGACAGTGAAATAGAGGAGGATGTATCTTGAGCTAAATTCTGATTCTAATGATTCTGAATTTGAACCAGATGAGGGAATTGCTATTCCTATTCCTCCAAGCAAGACATTCATGTCAACAAATTGTGAAATTCATCCCCAAATATGCGTCAGGCAAACCTGTCTGCAGAAAGCATATAGGTGAAACTCATATAATTAGAATATCATGGAAAATGAATTGGAATTGAGGCAATAAGTCAAACAAAATGGACCCAAACCAAGTACTGAGTACACATGCATGATTATACTGGGCTGACATTTCTGTATTAAAAATACCTTTTTTTATTGATTTCATGTAATATTCAAATTTTCTGAGATTTTAAATTTGGGATTTTCATAAGCTGTGTAAACCATAATAATCTACATTATAACAAATAAAGGCTTTGGATATCTCACCTTTCATGTAATGGGTCTATATACTATATTAGTTTCACCTTTTGAGTCAAATTACTGAAATAAATGAACTTTTGCACGATATTCTAATTTTTCGAGTTTCATCTTAAAGACAGTGCCAGGGCCCACTAGGATGGCACGGACTCGTGTGACTGACATCAAGTCAGCTTTTGAGCTGGTCATGCCAGATTCAATACAGAAAATCATTCTGGAAATGACTAATCTAGAAGGGAGGTGTGTTTTTGGGGAAAAGTGGAAGGAGCTGGACAAAACACATTTAGATGCGTATTTGGGGCTCCTCATCCTGGCTGGGGTCAAAGGATGAATCGACAGCCAGTCTGTGGGATGCAGAGACAGGCAGGGCTATATTTCAAGCCACAATGTCTCTGGAGATTTTTCACATTTTCCCAGTGTATCAAAAGTAATAAAGTGGTGAAACATTACAAAAAAAGTTTGAACATGTATTTTTTTAATGAAAAACGAGTGAATTATCCTTATTGGACCATTGCCGGTTAGAGGTATGGAACACCACATTGCACTAAATATTGATAGAATAGTTAGTAATGGAGTTGGTAATGACATGTGCACACTGCTTGTTAGGATTCTTTTTGGTTTAGGACATCTTTTGGAGATTTAAACATGCCCCGGGTCAAATTGACCCGGAACACCATTGCTGTTCCTGACAAATGAACATAACAGGAGGGTTAAAAAAACTAATGTGGATATTGTTTAATCTAATTACCATAACCTAAATGGTTGAAAACCAGGAGTTAGTACTATTCCAGCACAGGAACACTGGTTTTTCTCTGGTTATCTGGGCGTGTAATATAACTGACATGTGTAATCTGTCTGGACCATTGCAAAGGCTAGAAGTTCCATACACAAGGCACAGAGGTTGGGGAGGTGGCCCCGGCCCTCTAAAGTAATTCACCCGGGCCAGGCCTGTAAACATAAGATGCTGAAATTATAATTCACTGACTCCCACTTTGCATAAAAACATGATGTTGTTCACCAGTAAAGCACGCAATTCAGTCATCCTGAAAAAAATAATGATGCAGATGTTTTCAAACCAAACTGCCAAAAGAATCTTTTAAACTCCACACACACACACGTGCGCGAGCACACACACCTTGATAAGAGCTGCGTGAGTTTGTGTGAGCCGGGAACTTTAACAGCCAAATAAAGTTTAAAGTAAAGTACAGAATAGCAGCCCTACCACAGTGGATTAGCTCACCAAGCAGACTATGTTGGGATAGGAACTACATATGCCCCCCTCCCCCCACACACACACACTTTGCCCAAATAGAAGCTCTACTCTGGACTCTACTTCAATCTCCGAACACACTTTTTCTCCCTCACTTCACTAATTCTCTGGAGTAACAGGGAGACCTGTCCTGCTGTGTTGGGATATACTCTAACCTTAAAGTCAAGGCCTGGAAAGTCAGAGCTTCCCCATTGGCCCTGTAGTCAAGGCCAGAAGTGTGTGTGTGTGTGTGTGTGTGTGCTTAGCTGACTGCGGTCAACACAAAAAGAACAGCTGACGTGGCCCAACTGTTGACCGAACACAAGGGACAGGACTCCCTCTCAGCTGTGCGTGCGTGCGTGCGTGCAAACTTGCACATCTATTTTTGTGAGAACCAACTTGAGTTTGAGGCCTTAGGAGAGAGGACATGTTTAGGAAAGTGTGGACATATAGGCCAGGTTGTCACTTCGGGACAGGCCTTTTACATGTGCTGTTTGAGGGTTAAGACTTTGTTTTAAGGTTCAGGTTAGAATACAGTTTAGGTTAGGGTTAGTTAAAAGGGTTGGGGTTAAAGGGAATTATATTTTGATGGTTAGGGTACAGGGCTAGGGAATGCATTATGCCAATGGGTGCTCGCAAAAATATAGCTGTACAACATACATGTGCATGAGTGTATGTGTAGAGGAAGTGCCTTTAACTCAAAATATTGGCTTGATTTTTAACCACAGAGAGGAACCACGTTGGGGAAATTCAAACAGAAATCAGGTGTTAAAAGGTCACGTTAGGATGTAACATCCAGCGAGACCCGGCTCCCGTCCTCTGCCCCGCACCGATAACTATTTATAGACTACGCACAAACGATAAGTGAGCAAATATGATAATGATGTCATAGGTCAAAAGGGCCTCAGAGTATTCACAGCAGTCGGCATAAATAAACAGAACCCGATGCAGCATTGCCAAGCAAAAATACATGTTTGTAAAAGGCAATATTTTCAGCTGCAGCATGATTGGCGGTAGGGTGTGAACTTGTGCTAGGATCGTCAAACTATGTATTAGACTGATTGGCTTATCATTGTCCACCGGAGATGCTGCAATTTTTTAAATTACAGAACTATCGGGGCAGCAGCAGTGCATGGGTATGCAGTTAGATAATAGAAATTGGCCAAACGTCAGAGGTTTCTCCATACTGTGCCTTCCTCTAATATCTCTGCTTGTATTGGACCAGTGCATGCATGCCATGCTACAAATCAACCAACACAACGGTTGAATGGCAATGGTGGATTTATTTGTAGTTTTGAAATCCTTAAAGAACTTTGAGTGTTAAAGGCGCAGTACACTGATTTTACCCATTACGTTCAGTTTACTCATCATGGCGAGCACTACTTAGCCTGTGCTGTTTAATGTCATCTTTGATTCTGGAGGGCATTTTCTGAAGTAAAAAAAAAAAAAATAATCAATGATGTCATAGTGTGATGTCATCGGACTTATCTAGGTCAAGCTTGAGACGCAAAGTGTTTTAACAAAGTTTTCAAGAAAAAACCGAGGGCATGGCGGTTGTACGAAGTGACCATCTATTTAGGTGGTAGAAGGGTCGAAATTAAGACACTATCAAGCAGCATTATGGGAAACGTAGTACAACATTTTGGAACCTGATCTTTACACTAGAGGCTAAAATTCTTTATAGTCTCTTATGGGTGTTCCATCTATTATATGCAAGTACAATAAAACCATAGCACTACGACACATTAAATTCACTAAAACAGCCAAAAACAGACATGTCTTTCTGGTTATTTAGTTTTCAGAAAATGGAAGACATCAAAATATGTTCTGTAACGCAAAAGTTATAAAATGATAGCTCTGCATGTAATCGGCAATTAAACGTTATGGGGATCCCACTACTAATAACCAATCAGAAGAGAGAACGCTACAAACCGGCACCTGTCTCACTGCCGGTGCACGTGCAGAGCGACAGATGGGTGAATGTGTATGCCCCTACAATGGCGGAGCAGGTACATCCGCCAATAAAAATGCTTTTATTCTTCTGTGTATTGCACATTTATAGCACTTTTCATAACACAAATCAAGGTAGCCTAAGAGGAGGGACCAAGTAACCCAGATGTTTTATTTTAGCCTAGTAGTTTGTATTGGTGTTGAACTGTTCCCTATTTTTTTTTTTTTTTTTTAATAAAGCCTAATGCTGCTAGTAAAATACCATACTCAATAGTAGACATGATATAGAATAATTACCTTTATTACAGTTTAACCTAATGTTTTAACAATAGGCTACAGGAGATATTTGAAAGCACTACAAATTAACTGCATGCTATTCAATAACATTTGTGTCAGCGAAACTGTGAATGTTCTCTTTTACTTTACATCAAAATGAATGCAGAAAAGGCACACATTGCTTCATAAAAATTCACCAGAATGCAGGAAATTAATAGCCTGGTCCAACCAGACCATCGTACTTCATTTCATTTGTACAGAAGGTCTGGAAGTGCTGTAATTGGCAAACATTCACTCACTTGGAGGCGGGTGTCTGTCGAAGTTTAAAACTATTGGATCTGCCCAGTGCCACTCTGGATTAGCCAACCAATCGCATCACGTTTGGTCGTCACGTGTGTCATGAGCCGGCTTTTGACGGTGCGTTCCAGTTGGACAGGGAACTCGGAAATTTCCGACTTCACTACATATTGTAGTCTATGAATCTACCGGTACCTGGCAACAGTAACTTGCTAGAGCCTAACGTTTAGTTATTTGGACGAGAAAGGTTTTAGGCGTCCATACTTTCCCGAGCAGATGCACTGGAACACAGACAGGTCGGAACTTGGAACTACCAAGTCGGAAATCTCCTTCTTCCGAGTATAAAGGAATGCAGCATTCAACTGAAACTGGAGCGTGACTTTGACGTCATCGTTCTCAGCCACTCGCTCTGTTCGCTGATTGGACGATTGTAGATTCTCCGGCGAAAGCTAGGAAATGCACTGTACACCCAGACTGACTACTGAAGGGAAAATGAAATTTGGCCGGAAGTAGGCGGGCGGGCGGAGCCAGGCTAGGAAATTAAGTGTTTAATGCTCAAAATTTTCTGGGGGGGACCCCCAGACCCCCACTTATAATGTGTCCACACCCAATGTTTAATTAAAACCTGTCCTAAGACTTTGCAATTCATGAATTAGTTTATTTTAAATCCGATTTTTGATGTATTATCACATTTTCCAATTGTCTTTATTTCTGATTTATTATGAACAATATATAAACTTGCAGGACACTAGCAAAAATGATTGGGTGGGAAAGAGGACACGGTTTTGGGTCCCTCGGCCAAAGAATCTCACTCCAAACTTTTGGTGAAACTTGGCAGCCCTGATATATTATACTAAAATCAATATCAAAAACAAAAGCAAAGAGAGTGCAGTACTCCCTCATTGCTCATTAAGTAGAGAGCTGCTCGGCAGGGGAATAATGAGTGTTGACACTAGTGGCCACCATCTTTGATTTTTCATTGTTTGCATTGAATGTAAATGGACAAAGGCCATTTTCTGTAAGAATACATCATATTTTGTGTTACTTTGCATCCACCCGACATTGTTTTTTTTCAATTCTCATGGATTTCCCATCTATCCAATGAGTTTGAGCTGACGGAGACGTTAATATGAGGTGCTCATTTCATTTGTCATAAACCCAAAGAGATTCTAGTGACATATAAAACGGAGGCAAGAGGCAGAACATCTTCTTAAAGCAGCTAGAACCAGAGAATGGTGTAGGCCTATACATTTCTTATGGTGGTGCATCAGGGAGAATCCATATTATGATAAAAAAAATTGCACTTACACATGATACACATATTATATAATATACATTTCACAATGAATGAACGGTGAACGATGCTCAAAACATGCCATGTGTTTATGTAGCCTACTGTATGTGACCTGTATCTGACTGTAGGGGACCTTATAAATGTGCAACGCTGCTTTACAGCCGTCTGCCTGCTGCTGTATGTACAGCAATGCCAGATACATCCGTGTGATTTATGATATTCTGTCAAACATAACCGCATTTTATCTGCTAAAGTGATCGTAACCTGCATGTACTTCTATTTATTAAACAATTAACCTTAATTGTTTTTGGCAGCCTCTCTGGAACATTTCTGAATGATCTCTGATAGTGGCACTGGGCAGCTCTCCAAAGCAGCAACGCCGTTTCACATTAAAAAAACCTTTTTATGGTCGCGAGGAAAATAAGTCAAAGCCATCGCTGCTGCACACATTAACTACCAACACAAACCAAATACATTATACAATATACATACAAGCAGCATGATAAAACTCGTTTTGTGACAACGTCACACGGGCCAGCTGGCGATTCTCTCTTCTGACATGATGAAAAAACAAAGTCACTGATCCGGATTAATAAAAAGGTCTGATAAAGTCTATCCATGGTGTTGCACGGTCAATAGAGCGCCTAACGGGACCCACATAACGCAATACGCGTGTTAAAGCGTGTGTACACGGTGTGTGAGCCTTAATTAATCCCTGACAATGTTTTTTATATATATATATATATATATATATAACGTGGACCATTAACAAAAAAAAATTCCATCCCTGACAAAGTGCACATGGTCTGGCTGCTTGCTTGGCTTCCACATGAGGAGATGGCACAGGTAATAAACACAGCCCGCCCGTCACAAACGAAGCAAACAATTTAGGGACAAGGGGAGATGGGAATGTATGAACTTTGACAGCGCCCTGGTTCACACAGACAGACCCATGTGACACACACACACACACGCACACACACTTACTTTTCTTGCAGGACATTCTCCTTGATGGCTACCAGCGAGGAGGAGAGGTGGTTGCCCTGCTGCTGGAGCCTGCAGGTGGCCAGGTGCCTCTGGTGCTGGTCTTTGAGGCAGGCGTTTTCCTTGCAAAGATCCGTCACCTGGAGCTCCAGCTCGTCAATACGGACCCGCTGCGTCTCCAGCAAGCCCTGCTGCGTCTCGATGATCCTGTTCAGCTCCGTGAGGTACTCCGCCGCCTTGCTGGGGTTCTCCGTCGTTGGGCTCTCCATCTCGTAAAAGCCCCGTTGCCCGTCCATGGAGATGGCGATATATTATCCACACACAACCCGATAGAAAACAACAGCTCTGCTCTCTCACACACGCGTAAACACGGGCGCACTCAGTAGTAGTAATACTGAGCGCTGTCAAACCCAGAGTTCCTCCTTCTTCTTCGCTCCGACATGGCTTGTTGTTTTGTCGTGTCGTGGTAGTGGACGCTTTGCCTGTCAAGTTGCCCAGTGTTTGGTGCGTATGGTGCGCTGCTGTATCCTACTACGCCGCCGCCCGCCGCCGCCGCGTCCACAAGCTGTGTGCACCGCAACTGTACTAAAGCTCCAGCCCAGCCGCTCTGTACATGGGAAAAGCGTTTAACTCTTTCAGGGCTGGAAGTTCAGTTCAGCGCTCTAAAATGTTTAGGTTTTCCTGGAGAGGGAAAAGAGCGACGCCGAGTTTGTTCAACGCATGTGCATCGGCTCAACAGGTAGCCTAGGCTGAGCCGAATCCCAGGTGCGCACTCACCGCAACACCAATCATCTCTCGTGCATAGTGTCAGCTGTGACTGTCTGTGTGTTTATGCAAGAGGTAGTGTAGTACTAGAACTCGTCTCCCTCCACCAGCGTGCAAGCAGCACATCGATTTGCTTGGTAGCGTGGAAAAAGCTTGACCATTGTAATAATCATACAAAAAGAGGATAATATGATTTTGAAACTATTGTGAGATCTTATTTTGAAAGTATTTAATCCAGAGCATTTATGTCAAAAGGATTCTGTACTATCAAATGTGCTGTTAGCAGCCCTTCAATCAGCTCGGCCCAGATTCATACATTCATTAATTAGGAATACAGCATGTAAGCACTGTATTGACTTTAATTTTTTATTTTTGGCCACCTGGGGGCAGCAGAACGAGCTTCAAACTCAACATTGACTGCTACTGGAAATAAGATTGATGAGAGCTAAGAGAGCGAACCCCAGCAGTAAAGTCATTAAAGATAACCTGTTGTGAATAATGCACTTTTCCATGTTTTTCAAGATCAACATGGGGTCCTGGTGTATCTAACCAAAAACAAATGAGATAATAAAGTTTAGAGAAGATATACACTATGGGCCGGTTTCTCAGACATGGATTAAGCCTAGTTCTGGACTAAATTGTACCTTCAATGGACAATCTCCATTCAAAATTTCATTTAGTCCAGGACTAGGCTTAATCCATGTCTGTGAAACTGGCCCTTTATCTATCAAGAGTAATTCACATTGTCACAATCATTTCATGAAAAGAGTTCAAAAATATTTGATTCCAACTTCATGGGCGACCGTGTATATGGGTGGTTCATACATCTTGTTCATACCAAAGCAAAGCCGTGACCTTTAGTTCCATTTAAAGCCCTGTCTACTCCCAGAGGTTCTCTGGTTCCGCATCCAACAAAGATTCAGCAGCTGGCTGTGCATTATTTCCCAACTGTATGATAATTCCCTTCACACCTGACCTTTAGTCGGTAAATTGTTAGTCTGGATGCTGTTGCATAGGCCTACTTTGCACAAGTGTGGGCCACCAAGAGACCAGTCAGTCAGGGCATTCCCATTAAAGTTCTAATCCTTCATATTTCAGTTAAACATTGATTCTATCGGCAGCTTGGGCGGTAAGATATAACTGCTGGTGCGCACCTGGGGCCTCATTTATAACAGTGTGCGTAGAAACCTTCCCAAAACATTGCGTTCGCACAAAGCCAAGAATGTGCTGCGCAAAAAAAAAGTTGAGATTTAGAAAACTGTGCTGCGCACAGTTGCACGCAATCTTCCCTTTATAATTACCCACCTGCGGTGATTTGTGCGCGGACGATCTCCGCCCGGTGTCATCCCACTTCACCTCCCAGTTTCATCCCACAATCTACCATACATGGCGAATGCTAAATAGCTCCTGAATATGATGACGCACTTAATAAGCACGGAATTTTGACTGACATGAGGAAAAAAGGGAGGTAACAGGCCACAAAGAAAGCGACTGGGAAGGAAGAAAGCCCGTGCCATGCGTCGCTGTAACTGCCTCAAAAACACAAACACACACACCCGCGCTGATCACATATCATGATTGGCACAGTCGTTATAGTCTTTGTTAAGATGTTTTGCCCAACTTTGTACTGTATGAAATATCACGTATTAGCGAAACTGTAGGACTAGCCTATATGTAGGACTATATAAAATGTGTTGTGAGAAGTGAAATAATGCATTAGCCTATAGTATATTCCAAAGCATTGTTTCCCTTCCATAGATCAACACATTTCCAACAACGTCAGATTATAGGCTAGTTTAAACTTCGAGGGTTAGTTGTTATGGGAAAGAGATGCATAAAATAATTTGCTAAATTCATAACATGATTTTATCTAACGAAATATATAGTTTTAATTAATATGGTTGGCCTTAACTTTGTACAAAACTACTTTTTACACACAGCCTAAAATATAGACTATTTGCTCTCCCGCTGGCCTCTCACGGACACACCTCCCGAGGTATATGATATTATTATAGAGTAGAACTATAAGATTCAATTTCAAAATATAATCAAAATATGTATAGACCTACTTGATAAGTAAATCAACCTACATCATTACTGCATGCCATAGACAACAGTAGCCTATATTCGCAACAATAGGTACGCACATAATTGATGAAATATATTGGGTGCCAAGGATATGTGTGTTTTTCCGATGACAGAGCTTTATTTCGTGGTGTTGCCATTGAGTGTCGCTGATTCCCCGAGTCAGCAAAACCTTGCGTGAGCTCTACGCATGGTCAAAAGTTTGCGTGGGAATACGCACACTTCTACGCAAAGAATTCTTTTATAAATACCACCGTTTTGCCACCGCACATTTGACCGCACATTTCTGCCGTCTACGCAAGGTTTTTGTGCGTAGAAAGCTTTATAAATGAGGCCCCTGGACTTCAACTGGTTTTCCACCTCTTTTCTTTTTCTCTTGACCCCGTAGTTCAACGGTCTACTTTGTTCTCTGTGCGTTGATCCGTCATTGTGACTCAGAGGTAATGGAATGTACCTGCGCCTGTCAGACAGCTGGGCGTGTGGAGTGAGGACATTGTGCTTCCAATACATTCTGCAAATATGTGTATTTTGCATCTGTTTAGCTGTTGGTTGTACTTTAGCCAAGGTAGCGCCGGTTAGCATAATGAAACTCACCCAGCTGTGTGCTGTTCCGGAGGATAATATAAACCAAAACTTGACGGCAGTGTCCGTGTGGAATTCCAATATAGTACAGCGAAGCACCGGTGTTGTCCTCCGCCAGACCCGGCGCACTTTCACTTTCAGGTAGGCTGATGTCTGCCTTTATTTTTGCCGCTGAGCACACACTGCTGTTGTTATTGTGTTGCTGAATTGCTGTTAATGTGTGTGTATTTGTGATCGGGGTGCGTCTTCATACTGTTTTAATGCTATGTGTGACATGACTGCCGCTGGTTACACAGTGTACCTACATCTCTATTTTTTTTTTTCACAGTTGGACCATGTTGTTGTTGTTGTTGCACCGTAAGTGTGACGGGTCTGATCTCAGAAACGGCATCGGTGTCTGGAATATATGGCCCAATATGATCAAGCGGCGAGCAACTTGCGTTCACGTGGCCAACCGCCGCAGGAGGCGAGTGCAGTATTTCGCGATGCGTTAATGGGCGGCCGGTGGCGGGCATTGAGCGGTTCACGCGGCGCGGCCGCCGCAGGAGTTGAGAATATTGAACTATTCGCCGCCGGCTGCGCCGCGATAGCCAATCAGCGTTGAGCTCATCCCAACGTCACTCGCTTCGGGACGACGGACAGAGGAAATTAAGATGAAAACATAATAGTCACAGTTTGCTCCCATAAGTTCTGTGAATAGCCTACGTGTCTGTTGCCTGCTGTGTACCTTGATGATCTTTTTGCCCCTTGTTCCCCCGAATAAAACATCCCGGTGCGGCCAGTCCTCGCCCACTAATACGCCCATCTCCTCCGCGGTAAACGACGGTGCCCGCTTGTTTCTTTTGCTGCCGCTTTCTTCCATTCTCACATGTGTTCGCCTATATGCGCTAATGGGCTTGATTACTACTTGGATACACTTGTTGCCACACACACACCCGCACCCACACACACCCACACACACGATACATGCGTAGCCTAATTCCACCTGTGTGGGGGGAACCACGGGGCACTGTGTGTGACTTATGCGCTGATAAAGAGGTGGATGATCGATTCGCCTGGCATCGATTTATTCAGTTTCAGCACCACCACGGTTGACAGCTAAGAGCGTCTTTCGATGCTTCTTTTGCTTCATCTTACAGCTCTCCAAAGAAGGCATCTGGGAACACCCGTATCTTAGCGCTCCTTCTTAGGCGAACCCTTCTTTCGACCCTTCTTTGGTCCCAAAGAACGATCGAATCTGGGAAACGGAGCCTTTGACTATACCATAAATACAATTGGTTATGACTAAGGTCGTAATAAAGGAGTTGTCCATTGTATTCAGATGGAGATGGAGAAATGATTTCTCCCTTTGCTTGAGTTAAAGACTTCAAACTAAAAGCAGGTTTCTGTGCTCTGTTTTTGCAGACTTTTTTTTTTACATAGAAGAAGAAAGACCAGCAGAAGCTGACCACAACATGAAGCCTGTCATTATCCCCGTCACGCACACATGCTGAATATATGCTGAATGGTTCATTCACACAGTGTTTGCCCTCTAGTGGTTTGCTGTGCCCAGAACACATCAAGCCCGAAATCATTCATACATGGAAAATTTTGACTTTAAGTTATATAAACTTGGAAATGACACAGGCTTCTCCCAGAAGATAATAAGACAATGTACAAGAGGCATCATTGTGGGAAAAAAAAAAGTTTACAGCTTTTATTTATATTTGAACAAAAAGTGGCATGTCCAAAATTAATAATCAATAGAAAAAGCCTTTATTGGCTATTACAGCAATCCAACGCTTCCTATATTTGCTGGCCAGCATTTTGCATGTCTCCACTGGTATTTTTGCCCATTCATCTTTAGCGATCAGGTTGGAGGGTCTCCTTGCCATCACCCTGATCTTTAGCTCTGTCCACTGATTCTCAATTGGATTCAAGTCAGGACTCTGGCTTGGGCAAAACGTTAATGTGTTTGTCCATTAACCATTTCTTTACCACTTTCGCTGTGTGTTTATGAATGAATGAATAATTTTGGGCTTGATTGCATAGTCGACAGTGATGAGGCCGGTCATGTTTGATGTCTTTGAATCCATGTTTCTAGCTCAGCATCAGACATGTAAAGGGTTTGGAGCAATAAGAGCATAATTAAAAATACAGTCAGCAATTCTGGAGAATTCTATGTTGTCAAAATCAGTGAATATCGCCTCACCATCCATTAATGGGTATGTTGCTATGGCGGGCCCCCTTTCTTCACATATCATTTATTTACATAATGCATGCTGTGTGTTTACACCAGATTTTGTTTCATCGTGAACAACCCCAATTCTGAAAAAGTTGGGACGTTATGTAAGATGTGAATAAAACAATGTGATAATTTCCCAAATCCTTTTCAACATTTATTCAATAAATAAAAGTACAAACACATAATATGTCTTAATTTAAACTGATAAACGTTATATATATTGTTTTAAATATAGACAAATATGCAATTTGGAAATTGCAACATGTGTCAAAAAAGTTGGGACAAGGGCATTAAAAGATTGGGAAAGCTGTAGAATGTTAAAAAAATCCTTGTTCGGAACATTGCTCTACGTAACAGATGATATTATCATGAATGGATATAAAGGGGCATCCCGTAAAGGTTCAGTCTTCACAAGCAGTAATGGGGTGAGGCTCACCACTTTGTGAAGAACTGCAGAGGAAAACAGTCCAACAGTTTAAAAACAACATTCCTGCAAATATTTGAAGGATTTCACCATCTATGATCCATGATATAATTAAAATATTCAGAGAATCCAGAGAAACCTCTGCACGTAAGGGGCAAGGTCCAACATTTAAATGTGATGCCCATGACCTCAGGTGGCACTGCATTCAAAAATGACATGATTGTATAAAGGATATCACTACATGGGCCATGGAAGACTTCAGAAAACCATTGTCGGTAAACACAGTTTGTCGCTACATCCACAAATGCAAGATAAGACTCACTCTACCATGCAAAGTGAAAGCCATACACTCACCGGACACTTTTTTAGGTAAACCTGTTCAATTGCTTGTAAAAACTAAAAGCAAAATCAGCTAATCACATGGCAGCAACTCAATGCATTTAGACATGTAAACTTGGTCAAGACAACGTGCTGAAGTTCAAACCAAGCATCAGAATGGGGAAGAAAGGGGGTTTATGGTTGCATATACAGCATGGACACGTAGCGGATCTCGAGGAGATATTCACTGATTTTGATAAAAAAAAGGGATTTTGACAATAAACATTATCCAGAGACGCTAACTCCACCTTCAATCTCGTCCAATCTGGTCAGTCTTAAAGCTAAAGGGAGGAGGAGGCTTGTCCACTTACCGACACAATACAGCAGGATAAACACCTTACAGCCATCACCTGCCAACCACTCAGATGCACTGTGCTCACATCTTCCATGAGAGAGTGGGGAAAGATAATGTGCATAATTCAACAAAAAGATTCTATGATCCTTTGTCTTGTAGAAATCTTCAAAGCATGGAGAGGAGAGAGGGGGCGAAATGAAAAGTAGAAAGAGGAGATGTTCACCCTTTTTTCAGAAGTTACATAGTGTTGCAATGGGCGAAAGCAAAAATCACATGTCTTCAGTCTTCCAGCCGTCTTCAGATTCATGCTGATCCACAGACCTATGGCTCACGTTGAATCCTTATGTTTAATGTCAGAATTTAAGCTTTGTCGCAACAAAAGGCCAACATAACAAAGGTTGCTACAGTAACGGCCGGCCAATCAGAAGAGAGGGGACGGAACGGACCAATCAGAGGACAGGAGAATGAACTGAACTATCAGAGGACAGGAGAGGGGAACAGACCAATAAGAGGAGAGGAGAGGGAATGGACCAATCATATGAGAGGGAAGGGAAGTTACCAATTAGAGAACAGGTGAGGGGAACAGACCAATCAGAGGAGAGGAGATGTAATGGACAAATCAGAGGACAAAGGTTACTTTTAAAATCAACTATTGTTACTATATTGTAACTAATGCAACTGCTACTAAGTATTACTAGTGCAGTGCCCGTAGGAAGCAGGTATTACCTTATGCATGCTTAATGTAACCTGTCTATGAAAGTGGGACACAGAAACAGATACACATAGGCAGTGTCGCATCGCTCGTCAATGTCACTTTTTGTCTTTCTGTAATAAGCTGGATAGATGCAACGTTAGCAAGGAGAATGGATTATGTTAATTTGCCAGCTACAGAAGAAGTTTAAAAGGTAAGACAGAGTTTGGATAACTGTCAAGTCGTTAACGTGTCAATATCAGTCAGCTGTGACACAGTGTCAACTCAACTGCAGGGCCGGTGGTTTGATCCCCCTTCTCCCCGCCACATGTCCAAGTGTCCCTGGGCAAGAAACTGAACCCTAAATTGCTCCCGATAGTTAGCTTGCACCCTGCGTGGTAGCTGCTGCTATCGGTGTGCTCCAGTTGTAAGTCGCTTTGGATAACCACTACTGTGCGTTCTATTGTGAATGATTGGGCCAAGCTGCCTCAGTATAGTCATTTCTAGAGGATAGGTTTCTGTTCTAATCACACCAGAGTAGGGGCGTTTAAATCTTCTATTTTTGGCTCAAAACGGGAAGTCGTAAAAGCTGTGTGCCTGTATATCTTCATATGCTGTGCTCAGTGATATTTAGTCATAAATAGTAGGATCCATTATCTTGACATTTTGAAACACGTATCCATTGCATACCCATGTGACTGTTGTTATTCTGAAATAGAATCCATTGCATCATTGTATGCAATATCCCGTGTCCAGTATGATATCAGAGGTCAACATTGTCTGCTTTTTTTTTTACCTTTACTTTTATACAGGTAAATCCCATTGAGGCCGAAGACTCTTTTGCAAGGGAGACCTGTTTTCCTTTCCCACGTTACCATTCACACACACATTCATACACCGATAGCAGGCTAACTATCGACATTCACACGAGGCAAAGTGGGTGAAGTGTCTTGCCCAAGGACACAACAACTATGACACAGGTGGCAGGGCGGGGATCGAACCTCCAACCCTTTGATCATCAGCCGACCCGCTCTACCAACTGAGCCAGTCTTGCATCGATGGGAAACAAGCTGAAGCATACACTGACATGGTATCTATTACGAGTAGGGCTGTCAAACTAACGCGTTCATTTTGATGAATTAATCACAGAAAAAATAATTAATTAATCACGCTTCTATAATGCCCTTTGACCCGGTGCAATAGGGGTGTGATGATAGCGGAGCAGCACCTGTAGCTTGCGGACACGCCCCGCACGGGATTAAAGAGTAAAGAAAGAAGCAGGGGAAAGGGCCAAGGGCTCTATGGATGCTGAAGTATATGGGCTTGTTTCCATTCAAAAAAGGTGCAGTTTGGAAGATAATAAATCGACTCGAGTACAGTTGAGGAGGTCAGGAACAATTCTTTATTTAAAGCTCCCATATTATACACTTTTTGGTTCTATTATACACCATATTATATGGTCTTAGTGGTCCCTAATATGTTTTTCTTTAATTGTTTGCTGAAAAAAACTTTCAGATAATTTATTGTACTATGCTGATGTTCAGCTAATCTCACAATGGCCTATTTTTTAAAAAGAGCTGCAGCTCCCCCCGCCCCCTGTCCGGAAGCGAAGCCAGAGACGCCTCGCCCCCTGTCTGTCAGGGCCGTGGAGAAATAGGGGTGTGGGCTGCACAGTGGAAGCTTCTGGCTTTCCAGTTTTTGAGGTCAGAAAAGGGGAGAATTCTGACTGGAGTATATTGGGGGGGGGAGGGGTGGGGGTTACAGAAAGGGGGAGAGTGACAAAAGGAGAGATTGTTATTTTTTAATATTTTGGCAGTCTCTAGGCACACCGTGGACCCATGGATATGTTAGAAAACATTTAAAAAGTGCATTTAGCATAATATGTGACCTTTAAAACAAAAAGCTCAACTGCGGTTGAGATAGGGTTTTGGCCTGAACCCTGTGTCAATCAAAAAGTACTAAGTATCTGATTAAAATATATGAAGAGCTCCCAAAAAAAACCTGTCTCTCTCCCCTCGTGCAGCAGTTTTTAAACCCCAAAATGGGACGAACTGATTGGTCAAACATTCTTCCTGAAACCGGCCCTTACTCATTCTATTGGTGAGCCTTAATTGGCTCCTCCCGAGTATCCTATTACCTAAATTATCTGCCAAAAGCTACCTACATTAATCTTATGGCTCCTCATTGTCTGGCTGTGTTCCTTCCCTACGTATGGGTTCTTGGGCTCTGTCCTTATGGGACTACAGCCTTTTGTCAGTTTCTCACGACTTGGTGTGTACTCAGTTAGATATCTGTATCCTGTTTTGCATCCATAGCTTCCTATGGAAAAGTAGCAACATTATTTCTTAGTTCAACAATTACCTTTAGAATGTGTCATGAGGGCAGATACAACAATGCGTTACGGGATGCTTAGGGCAAATAAGCATGAAGATAGGAAGACATCTTATTCTCCCTTGTGTCTGTGCATTATTCATTTAGTGGGTGCCTAATTAACAATGTAGGTTCAAAACTCTCAATATCTCTCAATCTTCCTACGTGTCTCCCTTTTGTTTGCTAGCTGCCTCGTCTACCTCATAAACGGACTCCCACCCCATGTCACTTTCTAGCCTATGCTGGCCTACAAACGATAGGCTATACCGCTGTTTATAAACAGGCATAAAAGTCTCATATTGGTATGCGATTAATTTAGATTGATTAATCACAGAGCCTGTAATTAATTAGATACATTTTTTGTATTGCTTGACAGCCCTAATTACCAGACATCTGACATGGGCTCTGTTAACACGGAAAAAGACAAGTGCTGTGGCACGCTCCGCTCTCTATAGACAAAAAGGAAGACATAGCTGCTTTCACTGTCAAATACAATATGTTTACTTCCAAAATGTGTTCAGGCAGTGTACTTGCATAAGGTCAATGCAAAGATGTGACTGGACATGAACAGGCACACATTTACCCTGTGAGATGAGAATTCAAGCAAAGATGAGTATGCAAGCTGAAAATGTTTCAAGTGGACAAAAGATTTTGCTCTCATTTTGATGGTTCATGAGTTGAACATAATCATGTATAAAAAATACACAATCAGGACAAATGCAGCAGCCAGTTAACCTAACTATGTCATGGAAAGATGCTGGTTCCAATTGAGACAGATTGCAGCAGTGACCGTTACTATAACCAAACAGAGCTAAGAGATGACAGAGCTAAAAGCAAGTGTGAGCTTGTGCCAAAGTTGATGAAAATTCCTCTTAGCAATCAAGATTTTACGTTCATGAGGCCTATGGCCTTCAAAATGGACTCAGATCATCCTTGATTCAAAGTGCACATTTATGCAAAGTTGGAAGAAACCCTTACAAGAATGGCCCGGATGGACAGACATACTTTCATTGAGTATTAGGTTTTCAACTGGTGTCCACATTAGGCTTAATGGTAGTGTGCTTTCCTTGTTGTGCTAATTTAATCTGGTGTAGGGGAGGTATTTTTTTTTTTTTTTTTTTTATCTTTTTTATCCAGGTCAACACAGGTGAAAGACATACATTAGGTGAGGGACATGACAGTTTAAGTGTTCACATTTAAGACAGAACGGACGAGACAAAAACAAGCAGGAGGTCATTGCATATTTTTACATTGTTGTTGACAGGCTGTGTGTGTGTGTGTGTGTGTGTGTGTGTGTGTGTGTGTGTGTGTGTGTGTATACATACATATAAACAACAAAATAATAAATAAAAAATAAAAGATAAATCAGTACTAAGACGTGAATAATCATCATAATAAGAATGTAATGATAAGAATGGCATTTTCGGTTGTTTAAATAGTATAGGTTCCATTATGGTATTTTAGACTTTTGATCCACAGTTTTGAATGTTGTCATATGGTAATTAGATCATTGGGAGAGAGAGATAAATGAAAAGAAACAAAGAGAAATCAATAAAAAAATTATTTTTTTGCAAAAACAAGCATAATAAATGATATGAGCAGTTACAAGGGAGACCGTGTTGAAATATGTATATCCATATTGACAATACTGATAAACAAACATTGTAGAAATAAGAGTCATAATCATAGATAAATAAGAGCAGAAAAACAAAAAAAAACTAAAATGATCTTGTGTTAAGGGGAAAGGGAGAGAAATAGGGAATGTTACTGGGTTGATATGTATTTGGTATCTGGTGTAGGGGAGGTTAATATAATATCAAAATAATAAAAGACGGGCACATTGTACACAAGTGTATAGTGTTGGCAGTTTTTCTCTTTATCAACTATTAATCATAGATAGTATTAAAATGGATGTATCATCCGGGCTGACCTCAGTTATTCACACGGCATCCAATAATCCTGGTTTATGCGCGTCGCCAATTTGTGAGATTTTTACTCCGCCTACCGAAAAAGGGAATCGACGTCACGTCGGGGGGAGGGAGATACGCCCATCGAGCTGACGTGTACCTCTGAGGCAAAGTGAGGGACAACGGGCGGAGAGCTGTCACTCAAGAGATCACGTCCCTAATTATTCATACAATTTAACCTCGAAAAGAATAAAAACTAGCTTGCTAGAAAAAATTTCACCCCCCTCAGTGTTGTCATGGAGATATGACCTATACATACAGACTAGAATGTTTTTATGGACCAGGCTGTAAATAGGTTTAATTAGACTGTGAAAACGGCCTGTTTAACAAGTGAGTCAAAGAAAAATCGCTCAGTCTTGGTACCACCCCCAGTGGCCACTGGAAGGTACTGCAATGTGTGTCACTTCCTTATTGGATGCTGGTAAATATCGCTGAGGTTAGGGCTTGCTATTAATGGATGATAGTGTTACTTTGGGCCGAAATGTTTTTTTTTTCCAGTGAAACTGACTTTTTAAGTGTCGACTTTATTTGAAAATGCCTTGCAATCAGCAGGGCTAGAGATATCTTTTTTGCAGCTTTGAGACCCACATTAAGCGAGGGAGAGACCAAATAAATGTAACCCATAAAGGTGAGTCAAACACATTTTAGCAAAGTGGCACTTTGCAGCCTTTGTAAACATCTCTCTGTGGCAGAGTGAGCATTAAATATGAATCAAAACAACAAGGCTCTTTCATCAAAATTACTTTGAAATTGTGGATAGAAGGCTTAGGGTTGGCACTGCAGGATTGCACACTGAATCGTCACAAATACAATATTACTACAGAAATGGGAGCAT
This sequence comes from Hyperoplus lanceolatus, assembly GCA_026929865.2. Lineage (NCBI taxonomy): Eukaryota > Metazoa > Chordata > Actinopteri > Uranoscopiformes > Ammodytidae > Hyperoplus > Hyperoplus lanceolatus. Next base: position 36,023,117 of record CM049396.1, read on the forward strand.
GAGAAACTATGAGGAATGATACGCCTGAAAAGCACTCTTGCCTTGTAATGCGAGGGATAACCGTAGCCTGCTCTTCACCATCGATATATCTGGGTGTTCAGTCATCTCAGTCCCAGAGGGGATTGATTGTGTGATGCTGAGCCACCAGCTTCAGCAATCTGATTGCAGCAAAGACAATGATTGAGCACCGTTCATTCAGCACTCATGCGGTTTCTTTAATAAGAGGACTAAAAAAAGCTACTAAAAGAAAGCACCAACGCCCTAAAACCGCTACTGCCTTGTGTCCATCCTCACCGTCAGAACAGGTATGTGAGCTATCTCTCACAGCACGGGAAAATATGCACTTTCCCCATGGTTGCTATAAATCAGGCCTGTCCATTCAGCAGAGGACCGATCAAATCAACAGCAGCAGTTCAAAGTGTGTGGGGGGTAGCTGGGTGGGCACCCATTTTGCAATCAGTGAACCACCCAGTGTCCACTTTTACTTATTATTTCACAGATAATTGCTAATGGCCACAGTGAATGATTTCATAGTCAATCATATTTCTGTGCAGTTTCTACACTGGTATGAGTTTACAACAGGCTTTGTTTAGGGCTACTCTCTACTGTTAAGGAAATGTTAGTGCCAGAACTAGAAACCAAACATTTACATTTAGCCTGCATTCCCAATGATATACTCTTTCTTTTGACTATAGAGCAAATGAAGTAGTTTGCGTGCAGTAGGTATACGATCGGGACATACTTATACTTATTTATTTCATCATAACATCCCCCCTTGAACGCCGCAGCCTTAATTTAGTTATTGTAGTGGTAATGGCCAAAGGTCATTAATTCCTGACATGACAGGTCTAATCAGACACCCTCTTTGATGTGGTTTCCAGTCTTCAAGTGTTCTTTCAAGTGCACTACTTAAAGCAAGGACGTGTGAAAGTATACACACTGGAGAGGCTAAAGAACAAATCAAAATGTGTCACTTAAAGCCATGTGAGAACCTTCAAAACACTCATTGTTTGGATGTGTCTGGGGCAGGAGCAGGAAAGAATAAACACAGGCAGGAGGTCATATCTCCTTATACAGAAAGAAACCTACCCAAGCTAGAAGTCAACCATTTTTTGGGGCGACTCTTGCTGTATCCCATTACAGGAGGCGGTCTCGCGGTCTATGAAGGCTATAGCCTATGAAGGCCGATTCGAAGGCCGAACGAGTGTTGTTAAACGGGACGGTCTCCGCGGGTCTCTGGTTACGAGCATTTCCGGTTTGCGTAACAAGTCGTGACGACTCGCCGCTCCTGTGCTGCCTAGCAACCCTGATAGCTGCCAACGGAAACAGCCTTGTCAACAGAGGAAAAAAGAAAAAGAAGTTGCCTACCAGACGAAAAGAAAAAAAAGTACAAGAAAAAAAGAAAGGAAGCTAAAAGTTAAGAAGATGGAGCAACACATTGCTGTTTTGTTATTTTTTATTTTATTGTATGCCGTCTCTAAAAAAACGCAATGAATCATGGGATATGTTGGGCTGCGAAGGATACATCTGATGCAGCCTTCAAAACCGTGAAACGAAGGCTGCATTTCACGGCTGCATATGAGGAGCCTGGCAAGGAGCCTTGCAAATGGAACAAACTTTGCGCGCTGCTATGACGCAATCGGTCTTCAAATGCAGCCTTCGTAGACCGCAACCCCTGAATCGAGATACAGCCTGTGGCTCAGTTGGTAAAGCGGGTCGGCCGATGATCAAAGGGTTGGAGGTTCGATCCCCGCCCTGCCACCTGTATCATAGTTGTTGTGTCCTTGGGCAAGACACTTCACCCACCTTGCCTTGTGTGAATGTTGATAGTTAGCCTGCTATCGGTGTATGAATGTGTGTGTGAATGGTAACGTGGGAAAGGAAAAACAGGTCTCTCTTGGAAAAGAGTCTTCGGTCTCAATGGGATTTACCTGTATAAATAAAGGTTAAATTTTTTTTTTTTTTAATTAAATTTAGGACACTGTCCTCAATAGCCTAAGACAGTGGCTCAATGGTTATACGCAATTGGTTAACAAGTGCTTTGTCTATGAAGTTATCATCTGCTCCTGCGTTTAAAAGTCTTAAATCATTGTGTGCATGGATATGATTGCAGAATAAGTTACTTATGACATTAAAAACAATATTGGATGAGAATCATTGTTTTTGGAGTATTTTGGGCTATTTTACATTTCAAATTTGACCCGCTAACACTAACGGTGTGTGCAACTTTCTAAAACATTAGAAATGTTAATAGTCCTATCAGCAACCATTGTTATGTGAATAATGACATTAGATTTAGCTTTTTAAAACACGTATTGAAAAAGTGTTGTGACATGCAGAAGCAACTGCTGCAGCTCCTCACAACAATACAATTCACCATCAGTTGAGACATTATTGTTTGAGTCATAAAAACAATTGTGTGAAAATATACATACATGAACACTGAACAGTAATTTCACCACTCATTTATGTGTATGTATTGGTTGAAAGTGAGCTTCCCTGCATTACAATGAACATGCAGCCTAATTGTCATGCCAGAGTTTGCCCTTTGGCAATTTCAGCATATGCATGTTGCCCATATCAAGTTCATTTAATGTTCATTTTTACAATAACAATACAACAACAATACAGACAATCCGACCTTTGATCAGACGTTAATTCTTGCCAGTGACTCATGCTTTTACAATTGCATAGAACTATATACAGTATTTGAGCAACTAAGCAATCTTAAGCAACTGTTCTACAGCCTGTAGTCGGGATAATGCTGACTATTTTCTATAAATTGCAGTGAAGCTAAATTACCTCAGCGATACAGAATCATCCTCTCATGACTCATGTTGTATCTAAGTGGTTACTGGGCCCTGAGAGAGCCATAGATTGTGTGCAACTGTTGGCAGGCACATTCAACATGATATTTCACACACTTTAACATAACTCCAGGGATCTCAACATGACTGAATAATCAGAAATGAACAGTCAGAATGTACTTACTGAGATGGAGATATGTGTCATCACTAACACTGTTAAAAAAATTATTTCGAGTGCAGGTTGCCATTAAACAATAATGCAGCTAGAACTGTTACCTTAAAGCCACTACGAGTAACATGGCACGTTGGCGTCCCCTTTGAACAAAAGCGGTAGTATTTTTACGACGCCCGCTGTCGCAAAGCTGTTTTCTAGCTCGTGCCAGGCGTGCGAGTGTGAACTGAGAAGGGCGCAATATAGTGCATGTCCGTGTGTTGAAAGTGTGAGGACTCTTTTCGGCTCCGTGAGAGTGGTTTTGACACTGCATCAACTAATGCCAGTCAGTGCTACACACCTGATTGCAGTGAGTTGATGCAGCAGTGTCACCTAACTACTCTCTCTCACGGAGCTGAAAGATTACGTGTCCTCACAGAAAGCGAATGAACGAGAGACGGCAGTTAGTATGGATCCTTTTAGCTTTTCTTCATTGCATTCTCTTTTTCTTTGATGGTTCAGCCCCGTTATCAGTCATTATGACGACAAATAACTGTCTCAAACAATGCTCCCGCTCCCCTTCCCTCACCTGGAGGGATAGGCTTCTGAAATCGCGTTGCTGCTCCACACTGAAATCTGCGACCAATACGGATATGTGACCATAGAGCCTGCACGAGCGAACCGAAAATCGGACTGGGTGTGCGACCATACCAAAAGCAGTAATAAAAACTATATAAAAACGTCTTTCTTTGCACTGATGGTCTCGTTTGCTGTTAAAGGTAATTTATGATTATCAGAGGAAACATGAGGCTGTTTAAAAGATATTTAAATGTTACTCGTAGCCGCTTTAAGGGAAGCATCTTCACTCATCAACACACCACCATGATAGGGACACTTGAAAGTCAGGCTTAACAGAAGGTGAGCTGGCAGCCTCCCTCACCCCATCAGCTGCCTGTCCTCGGGTTAAACAAAAAGAAAAGTCAAGTTGAGATGTCTATTACTGTGCATACACCTGTTGTGATGGAGGGCCAAAAGGCACAGAGCACTGAGTGCAGCAAAGTACACCAACAACTACATGCCTTTGAGGATATATTAACTCAAATGACATGTCAAAGTGTCCATGGTATAAGTTGAACCCAAAATTGCTCAAAATGGTCAGCCCAGCAGGCTAAACTTTGCAAATCAATTTTGATAAAAGTGCTACAGAGATGTATCCATTTATGATTACCGTCTATAAACAATAGGTCATATCTGACAATAAATAAAATAAACAAAAGTGAACATAAAAAGGACAATATGAGTACACGAGTAGATTATTTGTGCAAATCATTTATAATTCTATGGGAAGGAAAAATAGGTGATCAAAGGCAGGTTCATGGCCTATTCCTTCCTATAGAATTGAAAATGAGAAGAGGAAAACTGTTGAGCAACTAGTGTATACACTGATTATTTTTTTCTACTGAAAGGGCTAACTTCTCTCATCTGAGTTCAGAGTGTTCTCCACTGTATTGTTGTGCCAGCAGCTGCAGCTAAAGGTGTGCATTGGGCATTGAGACATGTGTGTGCATTCTGGTTAATAATGATCAATTATTCTTGACTGTTTGGAGCTCTATAAGCAAGCCCCAACCTCAGCGATTTTTACCAGCATCCAATAAGGAAGTGACCACAACTGTAGTAACCCGGAAGTGCCACTGGGGGCTGGATGCAGAAGACAGCCATTTCTCATTGACTCCAATGTTAAACATGCCGTTTTCACAGCATTATTAAACCTATTTCAGGCTTGGATTAAAAAAACATTCTAGTCTGTATGTTTAGGTCATATCTCCATGAGAACACTGAGGGGGTGAAATTTTTTGGACCACGCTAGTTTCTATTCTTTTGGAAGTTAAAATGTATTGGCGCGATCTCTTGAGTGACAGCTCTCCGCCCATTGTCCCTCACTTTGCCTCGGAGGTATACGTCAGCTATCTCCATCCCCCCGACGTGAGGCGGAGTAAAAATCTCACAAGATGGCAACACACACAAACCAGGATTATTGGATGCCGTGTGAATAACTGAGGTCAGCCCGGATGCTACATCCATATTACTTACAATCTATGTCTATAAGGCACAACCACATTCAGTAGAGCTTTTTAGTATGGACTGAAATGGAATTTGATGTGAATTGTTTCCAGGTTTGGAAAAGTATTTAAATGGAAAAACATTTGTACCTTAAGGACTACTGTCCTCCTTGTGTTTGAATAATTCCTCATTAAAAAGACTATTCAAGCAGCAAGTTTTTCCTCATGTTTTTGAGAATATACTGTAGGGGTGAAAGCTGCAGCTGGCTTCTAGTGTAGACTGAATGGGCGCCAACAAAGCATTAACGCAATATATCTGACGCATAGTTCAATGTTAAAACTTATATAAAAATTGCTGTCTGTGGTTCTATATGGGCTGTGGCTATAATTTTGAAAAATAATATCTTGCAGCAACATAACAGTGAAATAAAAGAACTGTGAACTGGTTCATTTTTAAACTGTGAACTTAGTTCAAAATGTTGAATTATGAACAATGAACTGAACTAGTTCATTTTAAAGTGTGTAAACTGAACTTTGAACTAGTTCACGTAGAAAGTGAACTTTCCCAACACTGGTGGTTGGCATGGGAGGAGATAAGAGGCTGATAAAAGGAAATCACATGACATTGTGATGCTGTGCTATGTTTTCTATACATCTTCTTCATTGTTGCTGCCATCTCTATGGAATAACAGTTGAACTGCTGAACCGCATTAATCCTGTGCCTGATATGGTCTTTTTACGGTTTTGTTCTTTGAAAAGATCCCTTTCCCCAAGCCTACCGATTGTAAGCCTTGAAGTGATAAAATATTCATGAGCCTTTCTGATTTGAGATCTTAAATAACAGACCTTAATATGTTGGCTTTACAGCCTCGGGGCGGAAACTGCACTGAAACATTACCACATGGCGCCATCAGCAGGGACAGCTTGTTGAATACATTCTGTGGGAACCAAATCACTTCTTCCTCACAAAGAGCTTCCCCATTGCATATGATTTATGCACTCGTACAGCTTTTGTAATAATAACTCATTTTAAGCCATGATATGACAAAAATATGTTTTAAACACTGAACGGAAAACGCTCCTCTGACTGTCACAATGTGTTGTTGTTGGAAAACTGATGATACAATGACATAGTAACAAGTTGCTTCATTCTGTATACAAAGATGTTTATGTACAAAATCAGAATCATACTCTGGAGTCATTTAGTGTGCAATGAAGTCAAACTAAAAGGGGCTTTCTCGTCTTGCCTGTTTTGTTCTGTTAGAAAAGCACGATTTGTGAAAGCTGTTAATCAAACTCTGGTGCAGGTGCAGCTTACACAATCAGACCAAGACCCCCAGTAAAGGGAGCATGTGGGGACACTTCCAGTTTGTGTATTCTGTGAAGCTTAAAGGTGAAGTAAGCGATTTATACTCCAGCACGGAACGCTTCCTCGGCCACGGCACGCTCATACAAGAGGGAGAGAGCTAAAAAGGTGACAGCAGCAGAAAGCAAAACAAAAAGGTTTTCTTGACCGCTGCCTTACGGCCTGCAGTGTTTACTCACGTTCGTACACATTCACTGAGTGAAGATTGTGAAAGTATGACACACATTTCTCACCAACAATGTTATCAAAAACCCAATTAATAACTTATAAATCTTTTAAAAACTGTAGCAATGGCGGCCACAGCTTGGATTTCATTTTCGCCGGGAGAAACTTGAAAGTCACGTGACATGTATCTGTCCAAGAGAAATGAATAGCGCCCGGGGTGGCATTACATTGTAGTGAATTGAACCCCCAATCCGTCTTCAGACGCCGACAAAGTCTGATTTCACGTCAGTGACGGACGGTAAGAGGCCCTGTCCCACAGTCGCACTTTGACGTTCTAGGAGTGAGACTGTGTTGGACACAAAGGTAATTACACAAAGGTAATTAAGCCTATCAGCTCCACAAAACTCTCTCTGTATTTCTCAGTATAACGTTTACAGACAGGCAGTGGTGTAGCCTAGTCTACGTGATACGCAGGTATACGCGGTACCCACTAAGAAAGCTCCAGCATTTCGGTATGCCCACTAAGAAATGCGAAATGACACGTAACAAATTCAATAGTGACAGAACTCAACTGTCATACTTTCATTCATAAATTCAACCTGTGCGCTGTGTCCCTGTGGAAGTCGCAATGGACTTATAATAGATAAGCGGGACCAGGCATTACCCCACGGCCCGTTTCATTGCGAACGGTTGGGTAAAAGAAAGGGCGATGTCCAACCCGAAAAAACTGGCAGCGCGACGCAACATTCAGCTCAGTAGTGCCCCTCGGGAGACGCGCACGGTGCAGGGACTTATTTTCTCCCAATCAGAAAAAAGTAATATTCTTTTTCTTTGCATAACCGGCCTGAAATTCATATTAACTTTTGCGAGCACTTCAAGATAGGATCATCAGTGCAGTTTTCATAGGCTTATGCCTCGTTTCCACCGAGTAGAGCGGGTCGGATCGGAGCGGTTCGGTCCGGGTAGTTTGGCTTTTCATTTGCCAAAAGTTGGGTAGGGTACGGTTTAAGCGCACCTAACCGCTCTGAGCCGCTCCAAATCTCAGTACCCCTCCGTAGGGGTACTAGCCGCCTGAAAGGGTGCCGAAAAAGCGGAGCTACACACTGCCGTCATTTGATTGGTCGAAAGAATCATTTCCGCCATGTGTAGTCATCTCGGCTAGAGAGAAGAGTCTTGTGTTTTGGCGAAAATGTGAGCACAGCTCTGTTTATTGTGTGGTGTTTTTCCCCGTCAATACATTAATCAGTTGGTTACACTGTGTCACACTGCTAGTCACGTAGCTGCCGCAGCCAGCACTGGTCGCTCACTGTCTGTATGAGTTGCACCGAGCCGTCTCTGTGTGTTTACGCCATAGATAGTAGTAAATACACGCTCACAACAACACGGGGGGAATAAATAAAGAAGCGACGGTTTGACCAAGCAAAACCGAGAGACCGCTGGCTTGACCACAGTTGGTCGAAATAATCATTTCCGCCTTGTGTAGTCACCTCGGCTAGAGTGAAGAGAGTCTTGTGTTTTGGCAAAAATGTGAGCGCAGCACTGTTTATTGTGTGGTGTTTTTCATCGTCATTAAATTAATCAGTTGGTTACACTGTGTCCCACTGCTACGATGTCACGTAGATGCCACAGCCAGCGCTGTTCGCTCACTGTCTCTATCAGTTGCACCGAGCCGTCTCTGTGCTCACAACAACACGGGGGAATAAATAAAGAAGCGGCTGGTTTGACCAAACAAAACAAGAGACCGCTGGCTTGACCACAGTTGTTCCACAGCCCGATAATATTGTTTTTTTTTTCTGTAACAGTAACTGTGTATCTGAATCCGAATCTGATGAAAATGGGGGCGGGACCTGATAAGCCTTTGGCTTCTTCCGTCACCCTTCGGACAACACAAAGTAAAATGTATGAATATGTGAAAGAGAAAATTGTGTATTGTGTAGAATTGTCCGAAAGAATAATAATACAAAAAAAAATATAGGGGAGAATGGGGGAATCTGAGGCATCGGGTAATGTGAGCCACCCCCTGTATCTAGGCAACGGAAAACATTTGTGGTCATGTGAGATGTATGTTTTCAAGACCCTCTCATTTCCCCATGGCCCTGAAAGAGAGGACCTCATGGTGCTATGGTAAACATGTTTTTTTCACCAAAATAGGTATTTTGCATGTAAAAGTAAATTTTCTTGCTGTCAACTTAATCAACTGTTGTGCCAAAGCAAATGTATTCACATAGAAAAACGTCTATCATATGTGTTGATGAACTACCATCATATGAAACCATGTGATGCTGATAACTGAAGATTAGCCTGAAATGCTAAGAGAGGTAGTTTTTTTCTCAAATTGTGGTGGTGGGGGAAAGTGAGCCACTGTCTCACTTTCCCCCACCATGAGACACAAGTTAAGTTTAGTCTTAAACACATTTTAATGTAATATTACATAACATATGTTTATTTTAATGTCATACACATTGTAGAAAAGCCATCATGCCAAGGAAATACACCAGGAAGACGACCTGGGGCAACCACACGGAAAGAGCACCTTCTCATCGTTCCCTGTAACCTTCAGGGCTGGAATGTAGAGTACGCCTAGTTGTAGAGTATGACAGGCTGATGTTATAATCCAGTTGGGTCTTCTCCTGTGTTCTGAGTCCCAGGCTGTTCATGCTGGTTCTGATTTTCCTATGCTTTGACCCCCAGACACTAGCTGGCTCTAAGGGTCCTGTGTTCTGACCCCCAGACTGTGATCTCATCTAACTGGTTCTATCTATCATTTGAATCTTATTAAAACCTTTTGATTTATAATATGTTGTATTTGATTTTGTTCAGAGTAACTTTCAAGTGTTAAGAAAATTTGCTTTGTTTAATTGACCAAACCCCATCATTCTTTTACTAGTCCGACATTAGTTCTGGAATGTGTGGCTAGCTTTCAGGATTCTTACTGTTACAATATGTGTTGTTATGGTAGTTTCAGAGTGTAAAAAGTAAGTGGATCAGTTTACCCCACAGCTGGGGTAAAGTGAGCCACATGACAACTTTTTTTTAAAACAATCATATTTTCACTGCCCTTTGTCTTGAAAAAATCCTGCTAATGCCCATTTCTAGGAAACATCCTGAATTAATGGGAAATGTGTAAATTTGAGTGATAAATCATTTTAGCTCCCTTAGAGGGGAGCAAATGTAAAAAGTGGCTCAGATTACCCTGTTCTCCATATATATTAAGGAAATAGGAAATGCAAACTCCTTTTAGTGGTTCTGGGTCATGTAGCAGTATTACTGTGCTGTGCTTGGTTTCGGTCCAGGAGTTGTTACCAAACCCTGCCTTACCAAAGAACATTATTTGGCATTACATTGCAAAATAATACTGCATGAAGGTGATCTGAGTGTGTCAGGCAACACAATCTAACCCATGGTTGTACATAACGCTTCTACAGCACTTGTTTATGCAGTGCACTATCAATGAACATCTATAGGACCCCCTCCAGGGTTTAATTACCTATGTACATGGCTCTGTGGTTTTAAAGGTTGGTTCAAAGTGTGCAAATACAGAAGCGATGCTCTGTACAGACAGGTTCCTGTGGATAATGCACACCATATGCCTCTGGCATTTAATGACATTCAGAAGGGTTATCCAGTTGTCACGAGTCCATTCAGTGGATCCAGATATAATATTTGAAAATAAATTAATCTAAAAAATAGACAATAATAATGCATGCTGTATGCAATTATAGGCTAAACAGTGTAAGAGGGCAAAACAATATTGCCATAGTGGAAGTCGATGGCAGCAGCAGTGAACACTATTTATATGGTTTAACTGACATATGGCCTTTGAGTAAGGCTTATTCAAAAAGGATGGAAACAAGGAGAGATTCTGGCTAACGCACACATTACATAAAAGTCCCAAAATGAACTTGAGGTTCGTTCAAAAGTGGACAAACAAGAGACATATATCTTCATATACAATACTTTATATACTTATATATACAATCTTTAAATTGCACTGCCAACACCACACTGAAGAGTCAAACATAGGAAATATATCTAGATACACGTTTTGCACTGTTTTTGTCTTTTATGTATTTTATGTCATTTGAGCCTGCCAGAGAAAAAATTCTGTCACTCGTGACAGACAACAAAGTTTTGATATCTTACATGTCTGACCACTGCTGTAGCAGACGCTTCAAGTCAATTAAATCACAGAAATACAGACTGAAATACAGCTTCTACCCCACAGCCATAAGATAACTGAACACTTTTAAATGACTGACACACAGAACTTGATAGAGGCTTACATCCACTCTAATGCACTTTCTGTACATTTTCTCATTTACACTACATGTTCTTTTGAATGACGAAGTTTACCTGACCCTGTGTCTTCTGCGGGACAAGAGAACAGAGAGAGTTGGTGTGTTCCTGCCCAACAGTGTGTTGGGACACAGCCAGCTGTACACTGACTTCAACAGAGGCAAACCAGCAACACGTGTGAGGGACTTTGTGGGAGACAACCAAGATGGACTGACAGACAACCTTTGCATTGCTGTTTAACATCTACAGATTCTTTTACTAAATAAATAACTCCAAAACATCACAAACCTTGCAGCTCTGGATATCATTTATAACTACCTCATTGCCCCTACCAATACACCAAACCTGCCCACTGCCACATAACGTGCACACCGCAAGTGATGATGACACACTCAAACGTTACATGTAAAAAAAACAAAAAACATCATAATTTCTTGTCCACTCCTATGTAACAACAAACCTTCCACTGACCAGAGGTTGAGCGCACATTTTTTAAAATGTTTCTCCTTAAAGGTGCTATGAAGAACGTTGGTAACTGGCGGCCCCTTCAGACAAAAGTGATAGTATTTTTAGACGACAGCTGTCATGAAGCTCTTTTCCACCGCGTGCCGGCCAGTGCCAGTGTCTCGCCATTAGGTCCATGTCCATGTTGAAAGCGAATGAATGAGAGATGGCAGGATGGATCACGATTAAAAGCAATTTCCCACAAAGGGCAGATCCCATCACCCTCCTTTGCAACCTGTCCATACACTCAGCTGAACTTCCATCTGCCTGGAAGACGGCCTCAGTACATACCCCTTATTTAAAGGGGGAAATCAAGCTGACCCTAACTGCTATCGCCCTATTTCCATCTTACCTTGCATAGCGAAAGTACTGGAGAGGCTGATCTGCAAACAGCTGGTACGCTTCCTTAACACCAACAACATACTGTCTGACTTTCTATCTGGGTTCCGCACAAGTCATAGCTGCGAAACTGCGACTCTCAAAGTAATTAATGACATTGTCAGTGCTCTGGACTCCAAGCAATTCTGTGTGGCCGTCTTCATTGACCTGGCCAAGGCCTTTGACACTGTAGTTCATGAACAGCTTTTGAAACGCTTAAACTCCATCGGTGTTTCCACTACCTGGCACTAGCGGGGGGGAGAAGTGGTTGTGGTGAAAATGGGGAAAAAATCCTTTCTAAAGGAATGTCTGAAGAATTTCACATGGTGATAAAATCAAAAAAACAATGAAATGTATCATCTGTTGTCAGTGTGCTCCAAAACATGCTGCAATACAATATCAATAGGCTAATATAGTTAAAATTGGGAAACATTTTAATAGATGGTTGCAGGTCTATTTAATGTTTGCCCTAAATGTTCTGCTTGGCCCCTAAAAATTCTGAGTTAGGGGCAAGTCTCCTAGAAAAAGTTAGTCTTGAGCCCTGAACTCCATCGGTGTTTCCACTACCTCACTAGCCTGGTTTAACAGCTACCTCTCCGGACGCTCCCAATATGTGAAATCTGACTGCATCTCATCGCAACCCCTGTCTATTTTAAACGGCGTTCCACAGGGCTCCATATTAGCCCCAGTTCTTTTCTCAATTTACTTAAATGACATAATCAAATCAGCTGGCAATTCATCTATCCATCTTTATGCCGACGACACAGTTCTCTATGCCACTGGCCCCTCACCTGACATTGCACTGGGAACACTTCAGCAGAGCTTCCACTCCATACAGGCTGGCTTTTCTGCCCTCGGACTGGCCATAAACCCCATTAAAACCAAGGTCATGTGGTTTGGTCGTAAGCCCCCCCTCCAAGATGGTACCATTCTGACTGCTACAGGCCAAAAACTTGAACTTAGTGTCCTTCTACAAATACCTGGGAGTCTGGATTGACAGCATCCTCTCCTTCACTGAACATGTCCTTTCTGCAGTCGAAAGTAAAAGCCAGACTCGGCTTCCTCTATCGCAACCGCTCCTCATTCACTGCCTCTGTCAAACGCTCCCTGGTTCAGCTGACTGTCCTTCCACTATTCCATTACAGCGATGTCATCTACAGGTCCGCCCGCAAAGGAGCACTTGAGCGGCTTAACGTCCTCTATCACTCGGCCATTCGTTTTGCAACTAACGCCCCGTACAGGACCCATCACTGTGACCTCTACACCTTGGTAAACTGGCCCCCCATGGACATCAGGCGCAACATCCACTGGCTGATGCTGGTTTTTAAAACTCTTCTAGGTCTAACTCCTCCCTATCTAACTCAGCTTCTTCACCTGCGCCCCCACCCTACACACAACACCCGTTCTGCCCCCCTCATTCTGTTAAATGCTCCTAGGGCATACTGCTCCCTGGGCCGTTCTTCCTTCCAGTTTGCGGCCGCTGACAGCTGGAACCAACTTCAAAAATCCCTACAGTTACAATCCTTAACCTCTGTTAGTCTCTTCAAACAGGCCCTAACAAAATGTATAAAGCACACCTGTAGCTGCTTCAGTCTAAGCTCACCGTGATCTAGTACTTTTATCTATTGCTATGCTGTATGTTACTGCTGTTTGTCTCATTTTTGTTGCTATGTTGAATATGTTATTGTTGTTTATGTGTGATTTTACTGGCTATAGTTCAGTGTTGTCTTGTTCTCTCCCTCTCCCCTTTCCCCCCAGGAGGTTATTCACCTCCTACCAGGCCATTGCTTAAATAAGACATTGTTTCTTAGCAATGTTTGATGATGATGATGATGAACTCGCCGCCTCCATTCAATTCAATGAGGGAAGGGCGGCAGAGGGGCGGGAACACACACAAATTTGGCCCAACCGCTCAGCTTTCCTTTTGTTGAAACTCGGCAGCAGCCTCCCGACTCTAACAACACTATGCACAGCAGCAGTACATGTGGACCAAACTCTGGCCCCCCCGACCTCTTAGTTCGCTTATGCTTCGGGCCGGCTCTGCTTGAAGGTGAGGAGCATAATCTTGAAGTGGATGCGGGTTTTGACCGGGAGCCAGTGAAGCTGCTGAAGAACAGGAGTGATGTGATTACAGTTTAATTTCGATCGCTAAACCACAGTGGGCACAACTGGAACAACAAGTGCAAAACTCTAACTACACTATGCACAGCAGCCGTTCATGTGGACCAAACTCTAGATCGTTTTTCATTGCTTAAACACAATTTTCAAAACTTTACACACTTATCTCATGGCTTAACCACAGCCTGCACAACACTGGATTTATAGCGCTTTCTTCAAATGCTAACACACTGCTGTCACAACTGTAGACCACAAATTCGAAACAGAATGGATATCAGCCTAGTGCATTTCAAACACTGCAGATTGCAATTTCAACTGAAACACTAAGAAGGTGTCTTGTTTTAGACTTGTTAGTGAACATACTGTATATACAGTATAGGGAATGCCCAAAAATAGGAAGACAGGTTGTTGGAGGGAGAAGAGAAGCAGTGAGACTGGATGTGTGGAGGAAGACCTAGAAGACATTGAGCTGTAATTTCTGATGAAATACAGTAAGGGCAACACTGATAGACCCTGTTGTGAATCATGGTCTCTCATTGAGAGAGGCAGGGTTGAGGGTGCAACGCAATCTGCAAAGATCTAAAGTTGCATCTGTATTACGAATTTTCAAACAAACAAAAATGTAAGAGTTGCACCCTTACAGTAAATGACACCATAACAGGAATTGATTTCTGTATTACAATTATAGAATATTTACACAGATACATACTACATTTGGAAATGTTATCAATAAAATATAAAATATAAAGTTGCATCTATTGAAGCAAACTTCTGATCTTCATTTATTTTTGTTTACCTAAACATAACTGGTATGTTATTGAATAAACAATTTCATGTGAACTAATTTCACTCTTTCCTCAAATAAATGTTTACTTTATTTGTGTGAAGTAACTCAAATTATTAAAAACTGTAAAAATCAAAAGTTTGTAATTTGTGTATTGGGGTTTGATGCTAGTGTTTATACTCTGAGTGTGTTCTGAGTGACAGTGTGTGTTATCTCAATGAGGCTGGTTCATAGTGTTTGCTGCACTGAACCTATTTTGCAGGTGAAGTGAACTGTTCAGCTCCAGTGACTGTTGGTAGTGCAGACTGTAGTTAGAGTTTTGCACATTGAGCTACAGTTGTGCCCACTGTGGTTTAGCGATCGAAAAAAAACTAAAAGCGCCGAGCTCACCAGTGGAGTCCTCTGGCATGAGGCGGTTGAGAGGGCGGTTGCGCCGTGCTGTGGTGGGAAAGGGCCTTAATGCAGGTGTACTACCTGGACAAATGCATTCATAAAAACTATATAAAGACAGCATTCTTTGCACTGATGGTCTCGTTCGTTTAATACAGGTAATGTATGATCATCAGAGGAAATATTAGACTGTTTTAAAAATACTGAAAAGGTCCTCGTTGGGACTTCAATGTATGTTTTATTGTTGTTATCTATATTAGTTTAAGTAATGTATACTCTGTCCGTATTATTATCGTGCACCTTCAAAATTGATGCTAAGTGTGCATTTCACTGGTTACCAGTAGTGGCCCGCATCTGCTTCAACATACTACACCATGCTGTGAACGGATCAGACCCAGCCTTCATCCAGGACATGGTCAAACCTTACACCCCAGGTTGTCCACTCCGCTCTGCATCTGCCAATCTGCTGGCTGCCCACTCACTGCGAGAATGAGTACCATTGATCATTTTTAATAGAAATGTGTAGCTTAATCCCATCATCCTGTATGCCCAATTAATTGTTGATTGACTCAAATCTGAAAAAGTAGATGTCAACTTGCTTGTTACCAGTTTATGCTAATTTTCACAGTAAACCGTCACAGTGGACCTTCATGGTCCAATAGGCTTTTTTGTAGATGATCTGTTAGACCCCAAATTTGTCAAATAGGACTTATTAGCTGTGTCTCATTTAAGGAGCCGAATCCTTCTAAGGACGCGGTCGACGCGGTCTATGAAGGCTAAAGACCGTGAAGGCCGAACAAGTTTTTATTTTATTTTCAGGCATGCAAACTCATAAGCCACGAAAAAGTTGAGAAGCCCGAAAACAAACCCCGGTAGGGGGGTCTGGGGGCATCCCCCCTCCCCCCCCCCGAGAAGATTTCTTTTGTGATTTGAACATTTAAGAGAAGGAATTTGGTGTATTCTGGTGAAGAGAATTAAGGACAAAGATAACTTTATCAGGCCTACTGCGGCTACGGCTACTTGAACGCTCCGATGACTCGGAGAGAAGTCAACTTCCCTGCAGAGTCAGACGCTCTGACTGACTGATGTCACTGCCCCTCAATGACAAATACTGTTTATGATTGGCCAAATGACCGTCAAAGCTCATATGATAAGGAGTTAACATCCGTCAATCATAGTTAGTCACTATGGTTACTCACTCCACCTTCTTAATAGGTCCATGCTCCATACCACACACACACACAGTGCTGGCCATCAGACCCCAGCATCTCTTGACTAGACATTTAGAATTGTTTCACTATATTTTATCAAAGTAGGCCTACAGGTTCCTATCGTTTAACACTGATTCAGTGTCATAAACCTTTTTGTACTATTTGTGTGCCACTGTCACCTGCCATTTATACTAATAATAATACATTTAATTTATATGCGCCTTTCAAGAGACCCAAGGTCACCTTACAAAGCATAACATTTTCATAAAATCATTAAAAACAACAAAACAAAATGATATAAATATGATAACTTCTACATATTTGGTCCAAAAAACTTCTTCAAAACTAACTCATTCCAGCTTAAGACAAATAAGCTTAAGGTTTAACATAGACTGGACGTTTTGGTGATGTCACCTTGCATCATTTTGGTGTCTGCCAGATGGTCAATATCTTCCTCTCACTTTGCATTTAAGAGCCACTCAAATACAGTGAAAATCCTTTGTGCTTTAACCCCTTTCTAATGTCTCAGGGAAATGCTCCACCCTCACATACTGACACTCATCTACGTAACCATGGTTACCAAATGATCCGATTGGTCAGAAGAGGTCATCATTGGCTCTATCAGCAGCCAGTGCATATAAATAAACAATTGTGTAAATATGCCAGATTTAGCCCAAAGACACCTTTTCATCTTCAGCCTCTGGCCCAATGTTACAATAGGCTCCCTAAAAAGCAAACAGACAGTAGTAGCTTTTGAATCCATGCTAAAATCACATACCCACTATCACAAAGTCCACTGTGAAGTCCACTTGTTTGAACAAAGTTGGATTGACAGCTTTAACACTAGTTGATGTGAACCGAAGCACATACACCAGAGTTTGAACCAAACAGAACAGATAAAGGTGTGAAAGAACGTTTAGGCTTCATGTCCCCACATATCCACGGATGGGGACATGTTCACTCATCCCCAGTGGAAAGTACACGCTTCACTGCTTGCTGAGCTCTTATACCTGAATTTCTGACTAAATAATGAGGTGGGAATTTACAGAGGCAGATGGGAAAAAAAAATATTCTCACTTAGCAGAGAGCAGTATGACTGAATTAAGGTTTAGTTTCTGGCAGCTCATTAGCATGCTGTTGCACTGCTCTTGACACCTTGCATGTATCCACGAGGCTACAGACCTCACTGAGCCCTTGATCTAGGCATAGTTTCATGGTGGGCTATGCAATACTCATGGCATTGTGTCCGATGCTCAGCTCGATGAAATACAGAGTGTGCACACAATCCACCGATTCGCTTTCTAAAAACACCAGGGTGGAATTTAATGCCTCTGCTTCTAAGCTTGTTCATGTTAATTATTTTATGTTGCGGGAAAAAAACTATGGGATTTACATGTAGTAGTTTTTAACCTTATAAAAGAGCATTTATTTTCTATTCTTGTACTTCATTTTGGCACTAGTATAAATATTTCCACTGTTTGCATGTTGGGAGGCTGGCAATAAATGACTACTCCTGCGTTTTCCCACATTGTTTGTGGAGTTTGAAATATAAATCTGCGATAACTATATTATGGAGCATGAAAATCCAACTCAGAATTCAGACAGTGAAAGAATGAATAAATGAATAACAGCAGTCTTGCATGGGCCCTTGTAACATTATTATTTTTTAGTCAAATATTTTGGAGCATCATTTTTGACTTGCTGTGGAGCATTAAATTGTATCTGATGTAAACTTTTACTAAACATTTAAATAAATACACATCAGTTAATGACACAGACTATCTCCAAGCACTCTGTTGGGGATGGAAATGATGCCCTGCATATTATTAGTTTTCTCTGTAAGAAAATAACAATTAGAAATAACTTTAGGTAGTGAGTTTGCTTCTTCGTACAGCAGAATTAATTACTTATTTTGTCATCACATCTACACATTTTCATTTTGTATTTTCTCCATAGACAGCATTATCATTGCAGCTCACCAAGCTTGGTTTGTTATGCTTTGGTTGTACTTTGTTATTTTATGCTGGGCTAAAGGTGCGAACACACTGCACACCGCCGCGTGGCGAGTTTACATAGAAAGTCAATGTATTTTGCGCGAATGGGCGGCCGGCGGCGAGCGGTTCACGCGGCGTGGCGCGATAGCCAATCAACGTTGAGCTCCTCCCGACATCCCTCGCTTCGGGACGACTGACGAGAGGAAATTAAGATAGATAAAAACATAATAGTCACAGTTTGCTCCCATAAGTTCTGTGAATAGCCTATGTGTCTGTTGCCTGCTGTATACAGCTATCAGTTTTGCTTTATGAACCAAGTTAGCACCAGTTAGCCTGGGTAAAGCACCATCAGCACAGCAGACTGGTGCTCTCAGCACCGGTTAGCACCAGCGCCAGCATACCCCCAGAGTAGGAGAAGGCTACTCCGGTCGGGCGGCGGACACAATATGACCCAATATGATCACGCGGCGCGGAACCTGCAATTCGCGCGGCCAACCGACGCGCCGGGATTCCCCCGAGGGCAAGTGAACGAGGGCATGTTGAACGGGTATTGGAACGCAGGGAGTGATTTTGAAAAGACAGGGGGTCTCATCAGTGGTGGCCTTAACGATCTGGGGGCCCGTTTCAATACCTATCGTGGGGCCCCCCACTTTTTTTTTCTTAAAAAATAAAAAAATAAAAATCTTTTTATTTTATTTTTTTTTAATACATATTTCTTGTGCATGCTTGTGCACGCTGCCCGCAAAAAGAAAACAGATTGTAGAATCCAGTTGGTTCGTAGACAGTTTATGAGATGATGGGCCACTGGGTGTAGACTCTTAAAGGGCCCCCCCCCCCACTCCTACCCATCCAGTCAGGTATACACTGACTTATCCGCACATATACAATTAATTGTAAAAACATATTAAGGAAGTCAGTGTTTCCCACAGGATTTAGGGATACTGTGGGAGGGACCCTGGTTCTTGTTGGGGGCATAGACGGATTATGAGATAATGGGCCCCTTGGCATAGACTCTTAAAGGTCCCCCCACTCGCCCCTATCCAGTCAGGTACACTGACTTTTCCACAGACACAAACAATTAATGGCAAAAACTAAGGAAGTCAGTGTTTCCCACAGGATTTTGGGATACTGTTGGAGGGACCCTGTACCCTGTTGGGGGGTTCGGGGGTTTGCCCCCCTGATTTTTTTTTACCTTTTTAAAGTAAAATGCATTAATCTGGTGCACTTTGAGAGGGAATTTTAGAGGCTACATTATTTTTCAGATTTTTCATAAACAGGCAGCACTCTTTACTCTGCAACTGTAAAAACATTACAGTAAATTGGTCTGCAGACCCATGTTCTATGATGGAGGGGCCCATTTCAACTGATTCAGGGTGGATAGCTACTTTTTTGAATTCACACATAGAAAGCTTATTTCTGTTTGTGTAAGGGGGCCTTCAAGGCCCCTCATGAAGCCCCTTAGACAGAGCTACTAATGCTGTTTTCGTATGCTTTTGTATTTCTCCCCTACTAGTTGAGGGGCCCATGATGATTTATTTCCTTATATTTAGGCTTATTCCTTTTTGGACCCTGTTATTGACATGAGTGACTGAGCTCTTTGACAATGCGACATGGAAAGTCACCATGATTATCTCTGGCTCAGGGCCCCCTGAGGCCCCCTGAGGCCCCTGGGCCCGGTAGCATGCTCAAGAATTATTTATAAAAAAATTTAAATAAAAAAGATGTGGGGGGGTTGGGGGCCCCCCAGAGGGCGGGGCCCCATTCAATTGAATGGGTTGAAACATAGCTAAGGCTGCTACTGGGTCTCATATTGCAAGACTACAACTAGATTCCCTTTGAAATTAATATTATTTCCAATCCTGCTACCGGGGATTAAAAGTGATTTAAGTCAAATAAAAAGTTGTTTTTTAGCAGGTAAAATGGACTGGGTGTATAAACAACTATATGCCCTTATCAGGTAGACTATATGTCATGCATAATCACGTTTAAAACTGCAAACGCGATTGTGATTATATTTAATTAAAAAAAAAGTGAATTCAATATCTCTGAGCAGGGGACATCCTGTAGTTATTTGACAAACTTTATTTGCTGATATCGTCCCCAAATAACTCTCACTCCTCCTAACCCTGTATTTGACGGTAAAGTGTTAGGTTGCACGTGTCAGCCTGGTTCTCCAGCCGAGGCTGCTACCTGAAAGTGTCTGAAAAAAGGGCCTCAAAGGCGGACACAGATCGCGACTAATGCCGCTCCTCCTGCGTCGTGTTTGGTACTGGAGAGAGTGTGACAGTGTTCACGTCATTTCGCTTGAGCCAACCCCTTAAGACTAACGATAATATCAAACCTGTTTGATAATGTCGGGGGAGAAGACTGGCTGAAAGCGGGTCGGAAGACCACCTCAAACCAAACGACTGAGATTACGGGCGCGCGCCACAACTCCAGCACGACTCCCGTGATTTCAGTCCGACATTGGAAGATTGTCTGCGACTGTGAAATTGCGTGAAAAGTTGTGTAGTGCAAGCCCAGCATAAGTTGACTTATTTCAGTCATCGCTCAGTTTTTTGGCAGATTTAACATGTTGGACAAGTTTTGTAACGGCCTCCACACACATCCTGCGTCTACCTCTGGAGCGCGTCGCCTTCCGTTATTGCTGCCTCTCTCGCGCTTTTTTCGGACACACACGCAACGTCTCAACTGCTGCTGTTGCTGCAGCGCTGCTTTTAAAAGCCCTGTCTTTCTACATAGAGTTTTCATAGATAATTCCCAATAAAAATGAAGTTCTTTCATGTCATTTCTGATGCATATGATTTATATTGAGTCTAATATTGAGTCTCGACAGTAATCCGTGCGCCCTATTGCCTTTTTTTTCTTTCTTTTTTTGCCACATTTTCACTTGTTGGAAGTTTTATTTTGTAAGGGACACACCAGAAAATGGTGAAACTACAGCGAAAGCTGCCGGTATGAAGTCAGTATGACTCTCAGCAGAGTATTTCTCTATCAGTTAAAGCAGAGAGACCCGAGAGAGACGTGCGGCTCTCAGAAAAAAATAGGTGAGCCTCCTGAGGCAAAGAGGATTCAAATAGGACTCAAACCTATTTGCTGTGGGACTCAAACACAACAGAGCCAGATAGGACTCAAACCTATGGCTGTGGGACTTTCACCCAATCAATATCCGTGGGACTCGAACCCAATTAACCCAGACCTATGTCTGTGAGACTTAAACCCATTTAAATCAAATAGGACTCAAACCTATTTGTTTTTATTCTGCTCATTCAATTTATACACCAAACATTCACTTGTTCATCAATTACATTAATTACTTCACTCAAATTTAGCACCATAAAAACAACTTACCTCTATTCACTCATAATTTAGTCATTTCCAATATAGAATGTTTGGTCAATAGACAACAGGCATCCTCATCTTTCCTTCGTTGAGAGCTCTCTGAGTGAATAGAAGCCAGAAGTTAAGGTGTGGCTGGGCTGGAAATGTCCAGGCCTCGAGCCGGGTCAAATAGTCCTTCTTCTATGGTCCACGTCGGGTGTCACCATTTATTAAGTAAAATATTTCATGTTCTTTTAACCAGAGTTGAAGAAGGAAAACCAAGTAGAAGATTTGTTTCAAAGCTTAAAGGTTTATTATCTAAATTGAGTGAGCAGAAACATGTCGGCCTACATGGAGCTTACTGGTTCTCAAAAAGCGTCCCCAGTAAGACTGAAGATAAAATGGTGGGACATAGTGTTATATGGAAACAAATGTCGGAGGCTGGCCGTGGCTAGCCCCTGACGTCTTCTTCTGGCTGGTCCGATGGCAGGTGTAATTTGAGAAGTTCCGTTGCTAAGGAGTTGCCATGGTGCAGGCAGAGATCTTAAAGTTGCCTGACCTTGTAGACCAAGTGATAAGCTACATATTTACTACTCCCTATATGCATGGTGTTCATAGTGTGCTCTTAATATGGTGAGCCTAGAGTGACTCAGTGCTCAAGAACGTGAAGTGAATAAACATACAAAAGTGTATAAGTGTAGAGCATAAGACTATAACATTAAAATTACTCTCACACTATCACGGCTTCGACGCCACATGCACATCACTGTCGTCATCCAGTTACGTCCGCCCCTGAGTGCGTTCCATAGGGCTCTGGCCCGCCCATATCAGATAGAACCAATTGAAACGTAGCTCAGGATTTCTTGACTTTTTGAATAAGCTTCAATGGAGAGTGTCCAGACCAACAGGCGCAGCAAATTTAATTTGCCAGCGCCTAGCGGCAGGTCTTGATTTCCAGGCTAGGTTCTGATGGGGCATGTGGGGAAGAACCTATTACACAGTCTGGTGGATATTGCCCTGCTGCCCTGGAGCCTTCTACCAGATGGCAAGGGTGCATTAAAGTTGGTGGGAGGGGTTGGTCATTATGTTGATGGCCTTACTGACACACACAGTTTAAATGTGTGAGTATATTTTATTTTAGCAATGGAAGAGAGAAAGAGAGACAGACAGTGTTGGGAACGTTACTTTAAAAAAGTAATTAGTTATAGTTACTCACTACTTGTTCCAAAAAGTAACTGAGTTAGTAACTGAATTACTTTATAATAGAAACTAGTTACCAGGCAAAGTAGGCTAACTATTTGCGTTAGCCTACTGTAAAAAAAAAAAAGTTGCTATAGGCCTAGGCTATGTCAAAAAATTTGGATTTTTCTGAGCAGTTTTCACAAGTCAGTTGAAATGAGTAGAACAGAAAGGTTGGCCTACTTGTAGGCTACATAACCTTCAATATTGCACATCAACAGACAGCAAGAGGTTTATCCTGCACTTCAAGTAGGCCTAGCCTATTTTGTTCTCAACAAAAGTAGTAGAGGAAACTGCTGAATGTAGCCTACCGTGCTGATCTACTATATCACTGGATTCACTTCAGGGCTGCCGGTGTCGCGCCAATGTAGTTATCCCCGATAAAAATTGTATCCCCTGTCCGCGGGAGCGCGCATGCATTCATTGCAGGCGGAAGTACATGCTCCGCTCTGATTTCACCCATGGACGTTCACCCAAGGCTGTATTAAAAGTACATGGTTCCTAAATGTTAGTAATCAACAAGTTTGTAAAGCAGTCACTCCGGGCACATCTGTCAACATCTAAATGATTTTATTCTTCCTACGTGTTGACGATCTTTATACATTCAATGCGCAGCGGCCGAACTGACAGCTGTCTACTGAAAAACCAGCTGATCGTATTTTATTTCTGTATGCTAATCCACGTTTCAGTTGCAAACTCTGCCTTTCATTACCCTACACAAATAACTGAGAAAAATAGACAAAACATGTAGGCTACCCCTTCTCTATGATGCACACTGAATGAAGAATATAGTCAGTCATAGGTTTAAGAGGAAATCAGTGCTAAGGCTATACATTTGTTTATGTTTATTACAATTATTTTTTCTTCTTAAAACATGTGCAATATGAATTTTAATCAAGCATTACAGCTCCAATACTGTTATAAAGAAAGAATCCCTAAGCAAATAGAATTGAACTCAATTATGTGCATAGCATATAGTATTAAAGGGTATAGGCTACAATGGCAAAGTGCAGAGCAGGGATATGAATCCAGGGCAAGAAAAGTAGGCCATTATTCTAATTATAACAATCAAACCTGACTAATGCACCTACCATGAGTGTGTATGAGCAGATAAGTTTGCCTTGCATTAATGAAGGGGATAATGTTTGTTTATGCATAATACAGACAGTCCCAGATTAGAGCAAAGACATTTTCTCAATTTTGCACATGGACCACTAATATACAGTCCCCTACAAAAGTATTGGAACGGTGAGGCCAATTCATATATTTTTGCTGTAGACTGAAAACATTTGGGTTTGACACCAAAATATGAATATGAGACAATGATCAACATTTCAGCTTTAATTTCTTGGTATTTACAGCTGGATCTGATACACAACACATAAAAAAGCATTATTTTTAAAGGAACAACATGTTATGTCCCGCCTTTTCAATTTGGCTATAGGATAGAAGAAACATGTTTATATTCTCTATAGTTATAAGAAATTATCTGATGTATTTGAAAAATAAAACACTTGATAGACGAGTGAATGTTATGTATTATACAGCAGTTGGTTCTGAGCGAGTGATTTGATTGGACGAGAGACCTTCTGAGCGTTCTGAAGGAGTGCTGATATTAGCGAACAACATCACTCGGGACTGTTCACCAAACTGTAGACCAACTGTCAAAATCACTCCGCTCACTGATGAGCCGGAGCTTACTGAAGACAGACAGTGTGTGGAGATAAACTGCTGACTAATACGAGCAGCATAGCATTAGCCTAGCCTAGTTTAACTGACAAACTGTTACCTTGGCCGAACCAAGAACAGCTCCGTAGGCTATAATTATAATTAAGGATGGATATATTCCAGAACATAACTTTTGACCTAGGTTACAATTTATCAGAAGATGAAGATGAAGAGGAGAGTCGGCAAACCTCAGGGCAAGACGCCAGATGTGCCCAGATGTCAGCGTCTGAGCTTGACAGGTTGGAGAGGAGCAAAAATGAAGCTAACACAGAGAGGCAAACGCAGTGGGCTGTAAACTGCTTCAAAACATGGCTTTCTCTTAAACACATAACAATGGATCTGAAGTCAGTGGGGAAGCCGGAGCTGAATACAGTCCTAAGGGAATTTTACGGATCGATCCGGACAGCCAAGGGTGAGCGATACAGTATAAGCAGCTACCTGGGGCTCCGTGCTGGCTTAAACCGCTACCTCAACGAACCGCCGATTAGCCGGTCCAGTAATCTTATGCTAGAGCCAGCATACATCACTGCTAACAATGTATTTAAAGGGGTGGTCAAAGAAATCAGGAGGGCTGGGAAAGACAAAACAACCCACCATCCACCCCTATCTAAACAACCAGCGCACATTAAGGTGCTCACCAGCGCTAGATCCCAACTGCCCAAGAGGGCTGCTTAATAAAGTGTGGTATGATATTCAATTACACTTCGGCCGCAGGGGAAAAGAGGGAAATCGGGACCTCAAACCGGACTCGTTTGTATTAAAAGATGACGATAACGGAGGAAAATATTTCACCATGTCGTTCAATGAGGATACAAAAAACCACAAGAACCCATTGGAGAGGGACAGAGAGAACCGGAGGGGCGCAATGTATGAGGAGCGAGGAAATCCCCTCTGCCCGGTAGCGTCGCTAAACAAATACCTAAACAAACTTCCACCGGGTGCCAAAGCACTCTACGTGCAACCCCCTACGACCGAATCACAGCAGTGCTGATATAGAGCGACAACATGCTCCCTCTCGTGTGCTATTGCTTAAATATCCTAGGCT
Source organism: Hyperoplus lanceolatus (assembly GCA_026929865.2). Classification (NCBI taxonomy): domain Eukaryota; kingdom Metazoa; phylum Chordata; class Actinopteri; order Uranoscopiformes; family Ammodytidae; genus Hyperoplus; species Hyperoplus lanceolatus. Next base: position 36,048,674 of record CM049396.1, read on the forward strand.
AGGGGATACATATTTTGGCAGGCCAGAAATGCAGTCCGTCAGAATGTGTGTCCCCCTATAAATTTGGCTAAGAAAGAAGAATGTTCATATTCTCTATAGTTATAAGAAATTATCTGGTGTATTTGTAAAATAAAACACTTGACACCATGACAGCCATGGTCGATGGAGGGGGAGTTCACTTTTCTCAGTGTTCAGTGGAAGCGTTGCTGGGCTTTCTCGGTGTGTACCAGTTCAGGTCATCCTTAATGTGCGCCACCAATAAACTTGGAGCTGTTGATCTTTCCAACAATAGTGCCCCTTGATGGTCAGCAAGGTGTGCACACTTCGTCTTTTCCTGAATTCAACAACCAATCTCCTGGTTTTCTTATCCACATTTAGGGTCGGTTTTCCGATATGTTTAAACCGTCGACTATAGAAATATTTATCGGATCTGTCTTTGTGAAGGCCATTGGCGAATGCAGACGTAAACATAGAATTACACACACAGCATTATTACAAAAGGAAGCTGCTGCTGCACCCAAGTGTGCCGCCACCACATACACAACAGGAATAGTGTGTGTCCAAATTCCTCTTTTACTTCGTCAAGCCACAGCACCCAGTTCCAGTCTCTCTTCACATAGTCTGGAGTGTCACATGAGAGGAGACATGTGAAGAGTCCTTAGGGCAGGTAGTCACAGTGCTGTAGCAGAAACTTTAAATAATCTTTGAAAACAATTGAGTCACTTTTCAATTAAGCACACTGTAACGGTGAACGGTGCAGGTTATGGTTATGGTCTTGTAGCTCCGGTTAGTATGAAGACTCGGTAGGCAACTTGTGGGATTCTTCTCACGGTACTTTTATTACACATTGTCCATATCAATCAAGCCAGGACTCTACGGCACTATATCTATTAAGCATACTGTACATGCGTTCAGGAACATAGTCCGAGATTCCCTCCTACACCAACTCATTAGAAAATAAAGAATATAAAACAGAGACTTCACTCGTAGACTTCATAGTTACTCGAAGCAGAGCAGAGCAGAGGAGCACATGCACTTCTTCTTCTTGTTCAACATTACATTCCACAACAAACAAAGGGAGGCACCACCTAGTGGCGCTACATGTTATAAAACTGACCATTACAACACATCAACAAGACACATGCCTGAACCCAGGGGGATTAACACCCTCAGAGGGAAACCACATTTCCAGTCATCGTGCTTCTTTCCCTCAAAAGTCTTGGTGGATTTATTTTTCTATGTTTTCCAGTATTTTGATAAAACGTTCTATACAATTGACACATGAAGTGACACATTAGTTTCTACCAACCACATGCACGGAATGTGTACTCAGTGAGTTACATGGTTGTGTGAGCTGAACCTCTGTATTCAGACTACTGTGGTCCCAAACTCATAATTTATAGGTGAGAAATCACATCATTGCATTACCTAGACACATTAAATATTGAGAAGAAAATCAGCAATGTGTGATTGGTGGGTGATAGTATATACTACAGTATGTCTTAAAGGCAAGGCAAGGCAAGGCAAGTTTATTTATATAGCACAATTCAGACACAAGGCCACTCAAAGTGCTTTACAGGGGCAAGATAAGAATACATAAAACACATTAGAAGACATTTAAAAGCGAATGAAAGAAGCAAAAAAGCAAATAAAAGAAGCAAATAAAATGAAAATTACAGGTTAAAATGGAAACAAAAAAGTCTTCAGACTCAATTTAAAAGAACTGAGAGTTGCAGCAGACCTCAAGTTCTCTGGGAGTTTGTTCCAGAGATTTGGTGCATAATAACTAAAAGCTGCTTCTCCTTGTTTAGTCCTAACTCTTGGGACTGTAAGTAGACCTGTCCCAGACGACCTAAGGGCTCTGGACGGTTCATAACGTATCAGCATATCAGTAATGTATTTTGGCCCTAAACCATTTAGTGCTTTATAAACCAACATCAGTATTTTGAAATCAATTCTTTGAGTGACTGGAAGCCAGTGTAAAGACCTCAGAACTGGGGTAATGTGATTTACTTTTTTGGTCCTAGTGAGGACTCGGGCAGCAGCGTTCTGAATTAGCTGAAGCTGTCTGATAGATTTTTTTGGAAGGCCAGCAAGGACACTGTTACAGTAGTCAAGTCTACTAAAGATAAATGCATGGACAAGTTTTTCCAAATCTTGCTGAGACATAAGCCCTTTAATTCTTGATATGTTTTTTAGGTGGTAGTAGGCTGATTTATTAATTGATTTGATGTGTTTCTTGAAATTCAAGTCGGAGTCTATAACAACACCAAGATTTCTGGCTTGGGGTGTGGTTTCTAACATAATGGATGTAAGCTGTGCGGTGACTTTTAATTGTTCATCTTTGGCACCAAAGACAATTACTTCAGTTTTATCGTTGTTTAATTGAAGGAAATTTTGGCACATCCAATCATTGATTTGTTCAATGCACTTACTCAGTGCCTGTATCGGACTGTAGTCTCCTGGTGATATAAGGGTTGTTAATCTCTCCTATTTGGGTAGGAAATAGGCGTACAGAGAGAACAGCATTGTCAGGGCTTGTCCAATAAATCAATTAAGCAGATCCTGGTATTCTTAATTCAAACAAATGTTTAACAGAATGTGGAATGATTTGCTGGCCTATTCTGTATCCCACTGCCTTCTCCTTGTCTATGTGTCTATGGTGCATTTAGTCATGCTTGCATCAGTGAAGACTGTGGGATGAAATACAAGATGAAATAGGTTTTAATACAAGACTTCAATGATATCTGAGAAAAAATTGCATCCCCATTCCCCACATTGGACCAACACAGCAAATCATCCATTAATCATTATAACGCAGTCCTTAAAACCTCCATTGCACAGTTTGAGTGTAAAACTACTTACTGTCTGTGACAGTCAGCAGCTCTTACCACTCATGTCTCATTTTGAAGATCACAGCTGTAACACTAAACCTCTCCAAGATGTGAAAGGGAAAGATTATTACAACATATTTCAAATGTTTTTCTTTAAATTGTTCATAACAATTAAATAGAAAAATGTAATGTGTTATATCTTGATTTTAGCTGGATACTGTAATAAAACCGTATAACTGATGACATTAAATTATTCACTCATTCGAAGCTTATATTACTGTATGTATTTTTTTGTAAAATATTCCTCCAACAGTTCAGGTATAATATATCTAACCATCTTTATCAAGATAAAATCTCTCCACATAGTCCTGGGTCTTCCCCGAGGCTTCCTCCCAGCTGGACATGCCTGAAACACCTCCCTAGGGAGGCACCCAAGGGGCATCCTTATGAGATGCCTGAACCACCTCAACTTGCTCCTTTCTGCAAGGAGTTCCTCACGATTGACTGTGTTTCTCACCCTATCTCTAAGGGAGATGCCAGCCATCCTCCTGAGAAAACCGATTTCGATTGATCTGTAGATCCAGAGCTTTGCCTTCTGGTTCAGCTCTCTTTTCATCACAACTGTGTGGTAAAGTGAGCACAATACCCCAACTGCAGCTCAGATTCCGCCGCCAATCTCCCACATTATTGTCCCCTCACTCGCCAACAAGGTCTCATTTGCTGTTACGTGCCATGTATGACCATCAGAGGAAAAAAATACTGTTTCAGAATTATTAAAAAGTTCCTCGTAGCACCGTTAAGGTGACTCTTTTTATTATATTTTCTGAACCCCTTTAGATGTAGCCTGCACACTGTTGTAGAAACTAAATTAAAATTAGGTGGGGCAATTTTCTGTGTAAAGGTAATTGAACTGTCTGGCCGTCTACCAGGCACTGATGGTGTAATCGACTGCTGGGGCCTTCCATCATAACAGACCTTCATGCAATTGAAAGTATTCTTCATACTCCACAGATTTTTAATAATAGGTTGGCAATGGGTAGAACACAAAGAAATGATAATCTCATTACAGGGGGAAGATGAAGACAGACATGGAATATATTGAGAGACTTTTTTGAGGGTTTTACTCTTTTTTACAAATAAGTTTAAAAAAAGTTGTACCATTCACACTTACATAGCATTCCCTCTCATAGAAGAACGCTGGATTTAAAAGTGATGAAGAGGAGCCCTCTAGCTTCAAAGCACAACTGACCTCTATAAGAAGTTGTTCAGAACTTCTCCTTGACTTAGAATACAACATTTCTTGTTTCTACATCTACCTGTGAAACAGCTGTGTAACGTGTACCAGGAAAAACAAATTAAAAATCATGATAAGAGATGGACCACATAAAGCAGAAGAAATTCAATAGCTGGAAGATCAGCCAAAGTGGGTGAGATGCACACGTGGGTAACACTTTACAATAAAGGTCCCCAAACTGAGTAGTTACTGAGGAACGAATGGTAAGTTAATGAGTAGGTACTGGATAGGTACTGGTAAACAGACTGGGAGATACTGCATTAATGAAGCATTAGGTAATGGGGAGTTAATGAGTAGGTACTGAGTAGGTACTAGGTAGGTACTGGTAGATACTGAGTAGGTACTGGGTAGGTACTGGTAGATACTGAGTAGGCACTGAGTAGGTACTGAGTAGGTACTGGTAGATACTGAGTAGGTACTGGTAGATACTGAGTAGGTACTGGTAGATACTGAGTAGGTACTGGATAGGTACTAGGTAGGTACTGAGTAGGTACTAGGTAGGTACTGGGTAGGTACTGGATAGGTACTAGGTAGGTACTGAGTAGGTACTGGATTGGTACTAGATAGGTACTGAGTAGGTACTGGGTAGGTACTGGTACGTACTGGATAGGTACTAGGTAGGTACTGGTAGGTACTGAGTAGGTACTGGTAGGCACTGGTAGATACTGAGTAGGTACTGGATAGGTACTAGGTAGGTACTGAGTAGGTACTAGGTAGGTACTGGTAGATACTGGATAGGTACTAGGTAGGTACTGAGTAGGTACTGAGTAGGTACTGGTAGGTACTGAGTAGGTACTGAGTAGGTACTGGTAGGTACTGAGTAGGTACTGGTAGATACTGAGTAGGTACTGGTAGGTACTGGTAGGTACTGAGTAGGTACTGGTAGGTACTGGGTAGGTACTGGTAGGTACTGGTAGGTACTGAGTAGGTACTGGTAGGTACTGAGTAAGTACTGAGTAGGTACTGAGTAAGTACTGAGTAGGTACTGAGTAAGTACTGGGTAGGTACTGAGTAGGTACTGGTAGGTACTGGTAGTTACTGACTAGGTACTGGTAGTTGCTGGGTAGGTACTGAGTAGGTACTGGGTAGGTACTGAGTAGGTACTGGGTAGGTACTGGTAGGTAGGGGAGAACGGGGTAATTTGTCACATGGGTTGGATGTCACATTCGTTATATCTCGCCACCAGAGCACGCTAGCTCTGAAATGTTGATATAAAAAAGGTCCAGAATTGGGATCAGAGGTCACATACATAGACTTCCTTGGAGGAAGACAGCTGCATTTCAGGTTAGAGGATGTTTTGTGTTTTTCATGTCAAATTCAAAATATTTTGCTTCTCAGTATTTTTCTTCTAGGCTTTTACACAATGGGTTTATAACAAAACACTTGTTACCCTCAGAAAGTGTGAAGGGTAAGCTATAGTTTAGATTGTTGTTAGCAAGCTAATTAGTTGTCAGATGGTTGTTGGCCTTGATGCTAGCAAGAAATTCAGGTTGGGGTTGGTCGTCAAATTTTTGGGGGGTTGGTTGTCACATGTTATCTCAAGGCTGCAGCCAGAAAAGGAACCCAATAACGAAAGAAATTGTCAAGCTGTATCCTCACTGACACCCCAGAGAAGGAAAGAATAGAGCAGGAAAAGGCAGCTAGCAAGCAAAAGAAAAAAGGGCAACAAAATCAAAACAACCCAGTGCATCCCAAACTAGACCAGCTGCCAAGGCTACAGTAAGTTATGTAGGCCTATTTGTCAACTTGACAATGCAATTAAACTTTCAAATTTGGTTCTGCCTCATTGCCTTCTTTTTAAGATTTTTCCCATTAAGATAGCATTGTGACAAACAACCCCATAGTGTGTGACAACCGACCCCTTGATGGGGTTGGTTGTCACAATGTGTCAGAGTGTCTTTGATGGTAAATTACTTCTTCATTACAATAAGTTGGAAAAAAAGAGAGACACACATTTCAAGCCAACACCTTAAGCTTCAATTTAATGTAGGAATGGCTATTGACAGATGTTTTGGTGATGAGCAATTCTCACTAGAGTAAAAAGTGTGCCTACTTACCCCGTTCTCCCCTACTGTCAAACATGTTATTGCTTTTGACAGTACCAGTAAAAGTTGAGTGTTTACACACATAGCTGCAGCCAGGGGCGTAGGAACGAGTTTAACATTGGGGGGGACACAAGCGAGCGCGCGCTGAGCGCGCGAGCAGAAATTTTTTGCCCTTGCAAGATCTCTGCGCCTGCTTTTTGGTTACCATGAGAGCACTACTACCAGAAGCTTTGCACATCAGTATAACAACCATCTGCCACCTTCCATGGAAAGCAAAAATATGACATTTTCAAATTTGCTTTGAAAATAATAAATAGATCAAATATACAGAATAATTTGCATAACACCTGTTGAATCCCTTCACAAAGACACCTCAGAACTTGATGAAATATCACCATATCTATGAATTGAAAATCCACTTATGCAGAAACACTGATATTAAGGAATTTTCCAGACAAAAGTAGTAAAATAACAAAAAAAATCCAATGTAAAAAAACAAACAACAATCAGTATATATGATATGCAATCACAGTGTTTCCCGCAGGATTTTTTTCAGCAGCGGTGGCGTGGTCCCTGAACGTCCTGGGTCCCTTTACATTTTAATGCATTGATCTAGTGCACTTTGAGAGGAGAATATGCACTAATTACTATTCAGATAGATGGGATTATTGGTGTTGCAACTTTGCCTTTTTTTGTCTTTACTTACAGATTTTGACATTTTTGTATAGAAATGAATATTACACAAAATGCAGAAAATGATTTGCACAATTTATTTACAGTTCTTGCTTAATGCTTAAACCAGACCTGCAAACTCATAAGAGGTGAAAAAGGTGACAAACACCCGACCCCTCTAGAGACGACTCGGTAAATCAGAGGGGGGGGGGGGTTCCTTTTATTTGATTTTTGGGGACATGGAACTAGACAGGGACATTGTGTGCTATAAATGGGAAGAGGTTCAGTAATGTCCAACACAGAAGTAGGCCTACTGGTTATTATGAGCAATTGATAAGCAGGACCTAAGACTTTAATTTAAAATAATGTGATAAAAATTACAACGTATCCTTATACAAAGGCCTGTAGATACAAATAAAACAAAACTATTCATGAATTTCAAGGGTGTAGGTTGTGATTAAACCTTGGTTTGGGACACATTTTAATGTGGGGGTCTGGGGGTGTCCCCCCATACATTTTTGAGCATTCAACAATTTCCTGCATTCTGGTGAATTTGTATGCACCAAATATATGTAAAGTAGGCTAATTGACAACATGTAGGTTCCTGGTGACAAAAATAGAATACAATACAATGCAGTAATATCATGCATTCTGTATTGCTTTCAAATATTTATTCTCCTGTATTGTTCAAATATTTGATTTAAACTGTAAGAAAAAAAGGTAATTATTTGTCTCTATCATTGAGAATGTAGTGGCTGCTGGTATTTTACTTGCCTGCAATCTTCTAATATTTAAAAGTGCAAAATGAGGGTATAATCCTCCTTCTGCTTCCTTAAAACTAGTGGTAGTGACTAAGTGTGCAGTGGAGAGAGAAATATAGGCCCTATACAGACAGACAGAGGGAGGAAGAGATAGTGACTGAGTGTGCAGTGGACAGAGGGAGGAAGAGATTGCTTTATTTTATAATTTAGCTTTTTGATTTGTGAGAGTGATCATCGCTGACTTTAGACTGACTCCCGCTGTCTGCTCCGTGAGGCTCGAGCCCATCAGCTGAGCGAACAGCTGTCCGACACGGAGATGAAAAACGAAACTGAAACTTAACTATCCTGTCCTGCCTGGACTGGTGGAGCAGCCAACTATAAATGAATACATATTGTACTAAACTGTAACACAAGTAATGAGTTGTGGAATTTGCACCAGTAGCCTACAGTAGTCCACATTCTTCGCTCAGCCACTAACTGTTTCGTTAGTGAATGTTCCGCGATCTGTTTGTATGTCTCGAGCCCGGATACACAGAGCCCTGACGGAAAACTGACAGCGCGACTAAAGGGACTCTACAGTGAGCCGCTCCCCTCCGTTAGTTTCTGTTTTCCGCCGAGTAAGTTACATTCACCTCCGACGCATGGTCAGCGTTTATGTTAGGCATTGCCCCGTTTCTAAAATGAGCTACGTACCAAAAAAAGAAAGAAAAAAAGTAGAATAATAATGAGGAGGAGGAGGATTTTAATAGCGGCGGAGAAAATATAGCAGCGGTGGCGCGCCGCTGCTGTGTGAACGTGGGGGAAACACTGAATCATACTTTGAATGTTACTGTGTGGGAGATTTAATTCTTGCAAGTTTAGTTTCCAAATGTTTCATGAATAAAAACGTCACCCTTTTTCTTTTCTTTTTTAAAAATCGCACCTTGCATCGACCTGAAAACCCATATTTACAGTAGGCAGCCCGAGCCCATAGAACAGAAGGCTTTTAGAGAGCGCATGCTGGGTAACGTTCAGAAGCAGTGAACCTCTGATGTGCCAGCAGCAGCAGCATGAGAGAGGCGGACTCAGCACTAGGTTTGTTTACAGGCTTAAATTAGCGATACGATACACAGAGAGCTGTTTAAGTCGGTTTGGATGAAGTAGGAAGTGAATGAGCTTTTGCGCAGAGCATTTACTAACAGAAAGAACAGGTTAACGTGTGAAAAAAGTAACCGAGTAGCGTTCTAACTGCCTTTGCAAAGGAAAGACTTCCCAAACAGTCTGTTGTGTGCCCTCAACGCAGCCTTCTAATGGGCACTCCCGCCTGAAACTCCCAACCCTGCGCGCTACCTTAAAAGCTTGGTTCGGGGCAAAACAAACACATTTAGGAGGCCGGTGACAAGAAGCTGTGTTGCGCTTTCAAAATAAAAGCATTTTCAAAATCAAATATTTTTCTCCTCGCGGTATCATTTTTGGGGGGGACAAATGCGCCTGTCTCCAATATTGGAGGGGACACGTCCCCTCCGTCCCCCCCGGTTCCTACGCCCTTGGCTGCAGCTCTGCTAACATCAATCTCTAAAGCCTGGCTCAGAGCCAGCAGCTGTTTATGTTTATACTTACCGTGGCCAGAACGTCGCGATTTGATGATTCGGGGAGCGGGCCGGGTGGGGCAATCGCTCTGAGTATCAAATATTGACGTGGTTAGTATAAACATAAACAAGCATTTGCCAAGCGTATGCTGGATCTTAGTATGCCTTTAAATAATCTTTAACTCACAGCTTCCCTGTCCAGCACTAGGAGTTAACTTCTGCCTCAGACTCTAGCTCCCCCTATGGGCAGCAACAGTAGCAGCAAGTACAGGGAAACTTGAAAAAATGCAGGTAAAATACAGTAATTGCAGACAATTCTGGAAAAAACTATCTGGCTGTTGACCAAAACCCTTAAACTCAACCTGGAAACATAATATCAATCAGAGACAATACATGTTTACGTAAATAAAAAAGTTGTGAATTGTTTCATCAGCCAAAAAAGGTAAATTGGTAACACTGAAATTGGCATTGATAGTGCCATCACAGTAGGCTATATCTGTGTGAGAATGGTAAGGTAACATCATAATAATTTAAAGGCTGTCCATGCTGAAAAATGCCTTATTATAATTAGCTTAGACGTAGTTCCAGGGTTGGGGAGACTCAGAAATGAACTCACACACTGCTTCAAGTATACTTGGGTCCATTTGAATCGTTATTCAATTATGACCTGTGACAGCCTGTGGGTCACCAGTGACCGGTGTTTCAATCGAAGAGGAAGGAGTATTTTGTTCTTCTTTTTCAGATTTTGGTTAAACTCTGGCTAAGTGTGTCTCCATCTGCACCACTGACTGTGTGAGCAGCCATGGACGAAATAGCATGCATACAGCGTGAACAGGACCCTCACCCACAGAGCGGTACAAACACATTTCACTTCATCAGTCACACGGTGGAGGCTGAGAACATAAACACAATCAATCACGGCACAGTCGCGCGCAAAATGGTCAGTGAGTGATAGATGGAGGAGGGGGGTGTGGGGGGGGGGGGGCGTTGGCCAGGAAGGACAAGCAAGCGCCTTGCAGCAGTGAAATAGCTGCAGCTGTGTTGACTATTGTTTGACTGATGGATTTCCATTGCGGCGACCCTCAGGTGTGCATTGCATGGACGGCTCTGTGGCTCGGTAGATTTTCTCAATACATACTGTTCATCTCAACACCAATCCTCTGTGAGCCTGCTTAGGTTACACACACAAGGATCCAGAACACAATACACCTCATTAGCGACAACATTAGAAACTTACTTTGTAAATATTACTGTGATGTCTTTTACTGTGACATCACAGTAATATTTACAAAGTACGTTTTTTAACCCTATATTTCCCTTTCTGTGATGTCACGAGAAAGAGAAATATAGGGTTAAAAAAACACTCTTTCTGCCTTTTCTCAGGCTAGGATGAACCGATTTTAATTTTGTTTGCACATTTATACTACATAGGATCTCAGAATTCAATACACCTTCATATTCAAACCGGTGAAGTAGGCCTTTAAAGAGGACCTATGATGCTTTTTGACTTTTATGACCTATAAACGTTGTTATGATGATTCATAGTCATGCTTAACCATACTAAATTATCAAATAATGACTTACATGCATTTCGACATATTCCCTGCTGACCGTCTGGGGTGTCTGTGCAGAGCACTAAACACTATTCTAGCCAGTCGAGAAGTCACGTCTTCAAAGCGGTCTACCCTTTCATAATTTGTGACGTCGCATAAAACTTTGTGACGTCTCCACGCGGATGTTTCCATGTATGGTAAGGCTGTCACTTCCCTGTTCGCGTCTGCCTCGCGCCCTTATAGGTCCATGCTCGCGCTTCCCGCCACTGAAAGTGTTCCGGAAGGAAGGTAACCAATCACAACGGAGTGGGTTTTGCAGGAGGGGGGGAGGGGGAGCGGAGATGGCCGAAGCACAGGCGGAGGGGGCGAGAGCACACACACTCAAGTGTTGACAGGATGTGCTGGATCGCCAAAATAAGAGAAAGAGCTTCCCGAAAATCTACATAGTTTTTTGTGATGTGATTCGTGTCAGGTTGCTCTATAGCAGTGTAAAACAAGAAATTAAGACCAGAAAAGTAGCATAATAGGTCCTCTTTAAGGTCCAGGATAGAATTAAGTTTAGTTAAGGGTTGGGTTAGGCAATTAGTTCTGATTGGTAAGGGATAGTGTAAGGAGCTAGTGAATGCATTGTCAATGGATGTCCTCACCAGTATAGCCGGTGTGTGTGTGTGTGTGTGTGTGTGTGTGTGTGTGTGTGTGTGTGTGTGTGTGTGTGTGTGTTTCTGTGTGACAAATGACACACACCTTGCGACCTCCTCTTCAGAGAAAATAGGCTGCAGATGGGTGTCTTATTGGGTGTTTTATTGTAGTCCACTTCCACACCCTCTCCTGTCAAGCGTTGTGTGGTGACATGGGAGCAGCTGTCAGATGTGTGTGTGGATAAGAGGAGCTGAGTGTACAGCCCCATTGATGTCCGTGCTGTGGGCCTTTAACGCTGGACACTCCACAGACACTCTCTCTGTCAGGGCCATTGTGCTGTGAGTGGCAGCAGTGGTGTCGAAGCTCCCACAAGAGGCACAGTAAGTAGCATGCTCTGCAACACAATTTTGACCAAAGAATATTTACAAGGGGGCCATTCCGGACAGCATATGGTGAGTCCACGAAAAAATTAATGCATGTGCCAAAAATATTTCATTTATGATGTAACATTTTCTCACACATGGTTTTAAGACTGAGATACAGTCATGATTGAACCATGTAGAATCATAACCGTCAAAGTTAGGACGATGAACTTTAATGTTGTAAATGCACTCTGTTTGCGTGTATGAATTCCCGGGATACAGCATGGACAATGGTGAAAATGAAACATGCAGTGTGTAAAGGGAATTGGCGTTTTTCAGAAAAGACTTGGTAAAAATGGAATATTATGAGTATGTTTTAATTAGTGTATAATCAAAAAAACCATCCACTGTAAATTCTCCGTACGGGAAGGGTTAGCAAGGGAGCGTTGCAATCTAGAACTTTCACCACTAGATGAAGCCAAAAATAATCCTTTATTATTACACACTGTACCTTTAAGACTTTTCCATTAGAGTGAAATTCAAAACAGCAATAAGTGGAAGACGCTACATCAGTGATGACTGAATCCCTCCATCACCAGTGATTATTGGACACACTGAATGATTACTGATTCTGAGTGATGGGGTTCCTAAAACCTACTCTAATAACGTGTGTCTTCTGCCATAGGGCAAAGTGGCCCTGTTTATTGCTTCCATATCACTTTTATTACTAACAGAGCACAGCGTAGAATGCCTGTTGTTGTATGGGTGTCTCTCCACACTTTGTGAAAAACTTAGATCAGATACTTTAAATCTTTTGTGGGTGTTACAAATGCACTGCAAACTTTTTTTTTTAACTATCTTTCATTTTCTATAACCATCAGTTTCCACTTAAGATTTGTCCTTCAAATATCAGTTTGGAAGCACAACAGAGGGCTGGCAGTAGGGCAAGGCAAAAAAAGCCATTAGAGGCAGTGTTTCATGAGATCCCTGCCTGGCTCGGAGAAATCACACCATGTTTACAGTACATCAGTAATGGCCCATGGTAAACTGAGGGCCATTGTTCGAGTGGTAATCAATTGTAGTCTTGTCTCCCGAGTCTACAAGCTGACGTCCAAAAATCTGAAGCCCTGAATTTAGACAGAGTACCGCACTGTCAGTCCAAATAATGCAAGCAGGTCTAGGGGTATTTTCTCCGATTTTACATACTTCTATAAATACCTATTTCAAATGTGCAAGAAGATAAATTATACCAAAGTGTTTTATATGGAAATGTTCAGAACACATTAGACCTTTGTTTTCTGAGGTTTACTTGTGTCCTAGACCATTGTGTATATAAATAATTGGCTTAAATGCTGAAAAATGTATTGCGATTTTTGAAAAACCTGAAAATTTGTGTGAAAGAAGAACCTTTAGTCATCCCGTTGAGTTGTTTTGGCTCTTGAAATTGCTTCTCCTAAGCCTTAGCTTCAAAAATGCAGTGGAAATCTTCCAAAACACAGTAGGGGAGTGCACAAAACATGACTAATATAAAATTTGGTCCAGACGCTTTTTGGTAGAAATGTTGTCTCTACTTTCAAAAAACATTAGGAAATTAGACTGAATGAAGACTTTGAACCACATATGATGATTCATGGGATCGTACACTAATAAAAGAGGACACATCACAAAACATTTTTCAAACAAACCGTTAAGTAAATATAAAAACAATAATAACAAACTACTTTCACACTATGTATATACTCTATGCACTATTTACAAGCTAAGTGGTAGCTGAGGAGCTTCTGGGTCTTGCTTCTCAGTGTTTTCTAAGCCTCTAAGGGACTGACAGTATCACAAGAACATTCCCTGGAAACAGGAGGACCTCTAGTTTGAGATGATGTTTTAATTTTATTTTTCAGCCATATCTTCAGGAAGTTATTAATAAAGATATGCGCGCACACGATAGACCTCAGAGGGTTAAAGGAATACTTCACCCATACGGAACCGGTGTTCTATCATTATAAAATCGATATTATAATATAATGAATGAGGTTTTTCTTCCCTCAGTCTTCCCTTGGACCAGCTGTCCTGTTAATCCTAACCCTACATTTTACAATGTGAGATGTCACACTTGGTAAAATATAGGGTTAGACAGTGAGACCATAAAACACTCTTTCTGCCTTTTCTCAGGCTAGGATGAACTGATTTCTAAGATGTTTGCACATTTATACTACATAGGACCTCAGAGTTCAATACACCTTCATATTTCCACTGGTGAAGTAGGTCTTTAAGTCTTCTCAAAAAAAAATGTATAGCTTATTGTGAGGTATGGCTTCTTCCTTGCAATAAAATAAGCAAACATTCATCTTATTTCCTTCCTCTGCCTAAAGTATGAGTCGTATTTACAATGAAACACACTCAATTAGCTCTCTTGCTGTATGAACTGACATGTTAAACACTGTACATTTTAACCATCTGATAGGTTAGTCTGAGTCGTGCCTAATCCTGAATGACAAGGGTTCTTCACAAATACAGTATATACGTGCACACGTGATTATTTGACATGAAATTGACTTCCTTATTTAGTCAATGTGTAGTCTGGCTTCCCTGGTTTTGCCAGCGTATAACAGCGCGTCCGTCGGCTACCAACGTAACTCCCCCCCTTACTGTTGCTGGCTTTCACGTGTAGCGAGCGGGGCAATAAAGGGGGAAGAATTGGGGGGAGGGAGTACCGACAACGCCACCAGGGGAATTACACCCCTGGAAATAAAGTAAAGATAAGGGATGTAACTTTTGTGTTGAATAATATTAACAATGCTGATAAGGCAAACAGATTCGTTAAACTGACAGACAGAGACGGGAATTCAAAATAAACCAAATCTTTATTTTGATGGAAAACAGATAGAATGTGCAGGAACTGGAACTACTAAGGATGAAAAGGGATTAGTGTGTAAAAATTAATAGACAAGATAACTAAAGAGAAAATATTCTTTATTACAAAATTGCTAAAACTCATTTATATAGAACGTCTAAAAGTCACAATATCTAAAATAGCAGTCCCAAACTTAAACAAAACCAAACAGACTAAAGCTGAGGCCAACTGCTGAGAGGCAAACCACGCCGAGGAGTGCCTAGGGGTGCTACCACTCACCACAAGTGCCTCACATCAATAGTCACTACACACTAAAACTGGTGAAAAACGTGTTATATCCCTGTGCTTTAACTCACATGCAAGTGACGGGACCTCACCAGGGGTGCCTAGCCTCCTTACAGTTTGGCACCCAGCTCCAGCCTAAAGCAAAATAACTATTAAAACATCAATCAAAAACAACAATTAACCCCCAGTTGGTTCAATAAACACTCCAAAAGAAAGACAAACAACTAAATACTAAGCTAAGGCAAAACAGCAGCAAGTGAACCTACAACATGGAGGAAAATAAAGTTAACTTCGGCTCACTATGCTGTATACTTGAATCAATTAGGGTGGCCTACAAACTACTCACCACCACGGGTTTGGGGGTAAACATGAAATTCACTCGGTCACAGGGGGCTATCCTAAAGCTAAAAGAAACAATACCAAATTAATGGACGCTTGTTTAAAATTACGTTCAGTACATCTTCTAAATTGCCACAAAAGTGATTTTGGAGTATGTGGAGGGGTGGCTTGGGTTTGCCGACTGGTTTGGCTGTCCAAGGCAGAAGGAGCCAGTAGGAACCATTCGCCACCCTGTGCAGTCCCATCTGTAAGAGATTCTACCTCCTGGAGTGGACCAAAGCAGTCATGTAGCCTATGTTTTAGATTACTTGGTCCAGTTTCTCCCCTGGCCCTGACAATAGAACAATATCCACATTGCGTTGGAATAGCAACAATCTCTAAGTGAGGAAAGCTGTGAAAGTTATATGCTAATTTTCGGTGAAATACCATACTGTCTGATGCTATAACAAACCAAGCCAGATAAGGCAAGATAAGCTAGGACTGATGCTCTCTTTTTTAGCAACTGATTAAGACAAAAAAGCAGAGAGACATGACAACCACCGTTATGCTGTTTAGTTGAAAAGCTAGTCTGCTGCATGTTACTGCTAGCCTACATTTTATGCAACAAAAAAGGAAAACAAACACAAAACAAAGACAAGCAGGAATTCATTGAGTGAGGGTGAGGAAAGGCTGTGTGTGTGTGTGTGTGTGTGTGTGTGTGTGTGTGTGTGTGTGTGTGTGTGTGTGTGTGTGTGTGTGTGTGTGTGTGTGTGTGTGTGTGTGTGTGTGTGTGTGTGTGTGTGTGCGTTACAGCAAAACGCCTGGTGGTTAAAACCGACATTGCATGTGTGATTTGTGTTTTTTGACCCTCCTGTGTTACCTTAGTTTAGTTTGATGTAACCAGCAAGAGAGCACAGCATGTCAGTTAATTCTCATCTTTCTTGTCCTGAGAGAGTCTCAGTCCCTGAGTATTTATGTTTAAATGATCTAAATCACTTTTGTTTGAACTACTGTTCTGCACCAAAATTAGTTTTTTAATTTTGGTGCAGAACAGTAGTTCAAACTAATTGACTTGTGTTTAGAATCAAGGGAGCTGGTTCCTAATGTAGGCCTACCTATAATTCCTTAAATTGAATTTGACTGTACTGCTCACCTGCTTCACATGTGTCTTGAAGGAGAGCTGTGAGTCCACAGTTATTCCTAAATATTTAAAATGTGAAGCAGTCTGGATCTTTTCTCCATTAACAATAATATCAGGCTGATTTCCATTTGTTCTAATATAAAAGTACATGCATGTTGTTTTACTGATGTTGAGTGTCAGGCAGGACTCTGAGAGTAAATCAGTTAATTGGTTCATTGTTTTTCATAGGCATATACGAGATAACACAAATATGTAGACTGCATTTAATTTTCTATTCCAATGTACCTTTTGTCTCTTGGATGTTTATTAAAAGACAAACTGTTCGATAAAGCTGCCAATATATATATATTTTTTTTAATCACAGTTTATCACAATAAGGGGAAAATAGTTGGCACAGCCTGTACCCTGTATATGTACACACCCACACCCAATGGTCTGCATCCAATCAGCAAGCATTTGAGGACTGACATTTTTATTTTAACTGTTCTACTGCACCAGATTGATGGATTTAACTAACTGACGTGCAAACATTTCTCCGGGAGGGGCAACCCCCCGGACTCCCCCTACTCAATGTTCGCCCCTGGGCTAAGCCCCCGATGTCTCATGATCCTAACAACGCCCCTGCGCTGAGGATAGCCTACTAATAGCGGCGGCGCAGACTATTAGTTTAGCCTAGCCACTTCATTGTACAACTTCCCCCGGGCAGAAATACCCTCATAAACTCTGGAAAATGAAGCGTGGGGGTTTGGATTGAGCAGCGGGGACCTTATAACCAGCTAGATTAAGAGCCGCCTGAGACGGCTGTGCGCGCTCAGATGAGAGGAAGAGTTTCCCGAAAATCTACATGGTTTTTTGTGATGTGATTCGTGTCAGGTTGCTCTATAGCAGTTTTTAACAATATTAAGACCAGAAAAGTAGTATAATAGGAGATCTTTAAAGAAATAAAAACAGGCCAGCCCAGTTCCCCCCCGGATAGACGGCTCTAAATAGAGTGGATCGAGACCATACTACTTGCTGTAGTTTGATCTGGCTTTGCGAGACTAGTCAATGTGTGACAATGAGTCAAACTCGCATGTGGGATATGCTGGGCAGAATCTGCAAACAAATCCAAAAGGTGGAACAAAAATTGATCAGTTAAAAATGTTGTGAGTACATTGTCGAAAAAATTAAGCTTGACAGGATATAGCTTGTGCATAGTGCTGGAAGATAACATTGTCACTAGCAAACACAAGCTAACATGGCTAACAACGGGATTCGACAAGTTCAAATGACAAAATTCAAATCATTCATTCATATCAAACACTTGTAAGTCATCAGATATGAAACTAGACAGAAAGTGGTTATATCAGTGGCTGGACATTGTGAATTCATCGTGTGTGCTTTAAAAAAACGTACTGGCCCCTTTACATTCTTTATCCATCATGGATATGGATGAGCTCAAAACCAAACAATACATGTTGCCAAGTCTCATAAATAACTCCTGTCAACTGTTTTTCCTGTCTGGCGTCTCTTTGTTCCATAAGCCAGAGCCATCGACAGAGCGAAGAGCAAATGATGATGGGATGCCTCAAAACGAATAGTAATCTATTGATGCTTTTCAGCCAAAAGAGCATTATTTATTATGACTACTTTATTATGGGCGTATTGTCAAAGTCAGTTTATGTGTGCTTGACCCCCAGGAGACAAGCACATTTAGAATTCTGATTCTGTTCTGGATATTATACCCTCAGTCACACCGCACCCTATCAGTTAAAGCCACTACGAGTAACATTTACATATCTTTAAAACAGCCTCATGTGTCCTCTGATAATCATAAATTACCTTTAACAGCAAACGAGACCATCAGTGCAAAGAAAGACATTTTGATATAGTTTTTATTACTGCATTTGGACTGGTCGCATACCCAGTCCGATTTTCAGTTTTGCGCATGCAGGCTCTATGGTCACATATTCGTATTGGTCGCAGATTTCAGTGTAGCGCTGCAACGCGATTTGAGAAGCCTATGCCTCCAGGTGAGGGAAGGGGAGCGGGAGCCTTGTTTGAGACAGTTATTTGTCGTCATAATGACTGATAACGGGGCTGAACCATCAAAGAAAAAAAAAGAAATTGCAATTAAGAAAAGCTAAAAAGGAGAGTGATAGACTGGCGGGAGGAGGGCGTTGCCAAGCAACGTGTACACAATTTCACAGGAGCGAACTAGACTGCAGTGTCTACTCATAAATGAATGAGCGGTAGCCTACTAAAACAAAGTTTACTTTGTGCACCATCAGATGACCATTATTCATCTGAAATAGTCATTATTTACAACAACATAAACACATTACCTCATTTTGATCTATACTAACTGCCGTCTCTCGCTTTCTGTGAGGACACGGAATCTCTCAACTCCGTGAGAGTAGTTAAGTGACACTGCATCAACTCATTGCAATCAGGTGTGTGTGGCACTGACAGGCATTAGTTGATGCAGTGTCACTAACCACTCTCAGGAAGCTGAAAAGAGTCTGTCCCCTCACACTTTCAAAACACGGACATGCACTATATTGCGTCCTAATCATTTGACACTCGCACAGCTGGCACACGCTAGAAAACAGCTTTAGGACAGCTGGCGTCATAAACATACTACCACTTTTGTCCAAAGGGGCCGCCAACTGACAAAGTTACTCGTAGTGGCTTTAAAAGGCTTTTGGTATCTTTTATTATTCAATAGATTGACATTTTCCCCTTTAGGCTGTAATATTGTAAAACTGAAGACGAGCAGGCTTTAGGGTTCAAACTATCACATATTGTAATCCTACCTATGTTGTCTCATCATGTAGAAGGTGCTGTCCAAAGCCTGGAGTTTTTTCCAGCTGCTGTTTAAAGGTGCACTTTGCAGTTTCAGAGGAGGGGGATTTGTTTACATGTACAGAGCCTGAAGTCAATTTACAAAACATATTCTCTCTGCATGTAATTCCTAGTATTGAATAATTCTATCATCACAAATCAAAGCAAAAAATTTGGTGGCACCGGGAACCAAATGTAAGACTAGAATACTGTATGTGTGTAAAACAAATTGAGGGCCCTGCTACTGTAAACAACTACAGTGAAACAGTCACTTTTAAGTTATAGCTTTATAACTTCAAACAGTGTTCCAGAGATCCAATTTTCCTGTGAGTAAAATTGTTTTATTTATATTATGAGAATATATCCTAGAAAAGGTTCCCTTCTCTGACACGCCCAAAGTCAAATAGTGCACCTTTAAATGATCAACATGGTCTGAGGAATGATCCCATAAACCAGTGTTAAGTAAAACATTGATTCCCTGCATGTGATGTTTTCCCCTTCTGGCTTTAGCGTTGCAAATGGAAAGATGTGTTTGGCTCTGCACAGGTTTCTTAAGAAGTGAAAGGTGGCAGCCAGGACTGACTGTTTGATCCATAGGGAGTCATCACAACCGCATCGCATTAAATACTGTGCATTGAATGGGGATTTATGAAATGAGGCTATTGTGGTATTACTAAGGTTTCCCTGATGGTAATTTTTTCCAAATAATCAATATCTCTGCTTCAGCTGTAGGATCAATCTTGTATTTGTCTTCGCTCATGTCGATTATAATGGGTGTATAGCATATCTATGTTCAGAGTTGCTATGGTAATAGATGCTCAGTATTGTTGAGCAGAACCATCTAATTCATGTCAGATGTGGACTTTAAAGTGTCAATCAACTTTACCAAAGTATAAAAATCTATCATGAAACTCAAGTTAGCAATGATACATTGTTTATAACTCACAGGTATGTCTCCATGTCCTTCCTTCAGGCAAAGTGGTTTTGGAAGGAGGTTCTCAGAAAATAAATGTTTAAAAGAAAATAGCGATCAGAGCAATAAACTGCAGTATACTTCAGACACAGTATAGACATGAGCTACAAATAAACCACAGGCTACAGTCAGGTCACTGTGGAGGACTACAAACCCCAATATAAGGGATTTTTTTGTCTTATTTCAGTTCTCTCAGATTTCCGTTCCAGCTGACACACCACGTCTCTCCTCACTTCAGACGCAAAACATCTACAGTATATTTCCATTCCATTGATGAACTGTGCTATTTATAGACATGTCACACTTCAGCTGCATGGCAATAGACAGGAGGATTAAAAAGGCAACCATTCCACAGGAATTACAGGTAACAGTGTGTCTGTCGGTGTAGTGGTGCCGACTGTGCTGTCTGTGTAAACTCACTTAGCTCTTCTACAGCAGAGAGACATACAGCATTCACAGAAGCTCTTATGGGGAATAAAAGTTTAATCGGGGTCTGAATTATCCAGATCCTATAATCCCTTTGTTTTGATACCCCAGATGAAAGTGATACAGATACCTTGACATACAAGTAGGGCCTACATTTTACTGATTAATCAATTAAAATTTAGTTTCATCAATGTTCGTTCGACAAGGGATAGGCCTATGTGCCACTTTGAGTGCTTCCATCAACCCAACCCACTGCTATAGAAAAAAAGAAAGAAGTGTAATTCAGCAGTGTACTTCGTGCTCCACACTTTAATTTGCATTAACACATGAAGTATTTTGTCTCATTTAGCCTACCCTACACGGTAAGTGAACTTTAGTCGAGGAAAGTGAAAGCTTATGCTTGGAGTAGGCCTATGTGCTGCTTCCGCTTTAAATCTCCGAGTGCGCTGAAAACGTAACTGACAGAGCTCGCGCCCATAGACTGTACTGTACTCGCGCCTGTTCTCTACGTATTCTGCGTAGCTGTGGCGCAGGAGGAAATAAGGATACTGTCAAAGAAGCATTACCAACATAAGACGTTTTCTTCTCTATAAGCTTGCTACTGACAAACACCTCGATCCAAATCCTGTCGGGAAGGACATACACTGACAGTCTACAGTCTCCAGTGACTATTTATCTCCAGCAGCGTGTCAGCGATATTCCCTATACTCCCCATAAAGTAGCAGGTGAGTGACATCGACTGTCGCTAGCTACTGCCCTCTGAGACAGTCCCAAATTGTGTCAGACAGCAGCTGTCTCGACATTTCTTTTTCTTAAACGATTAAACGTGCTGGGTTAAATAATGTTTAAGTCTGCACACACAATGTAGCTCTGTGTACAGTGTAGCTTACACGCTCTCACAATTCCCTGTACTGTTGCGTCTCTGGAAATGAAACACATGAATGCGCATGCGCGAGACCTGAAATCTCCTGATTTTAGTTGTTTATTAGGACTTACAAACGTAATTTCGATCTATTAAATTGATCAATTTAAGCTTTCAAAATCGTACTTTTAAACTAATTTACTTATCTTCTGAGAGTTACAATTGTTTTTCTTTTGTTTTTTTTCCTTCTCTTCACCTGTTTGAATTTGTTTGAACTTGACGTCATTGAAAATGAGGGTCACCCCTCAATTGGTCTCTCGAGGATAAATAAAAGTTAAATGAAATGAAAAATGAGTTAAGCTACTGCAAATGTTTGTGTCAGTTTATCATAATCATATATTCGGCATAGCCTACTATTTTTAAATTTTTTGCTGACATGTGTGTGATACCATGCGTTTTGTGGGTGCTGCTGACACACCAAGATTATATAACAACGATTGCATGTTGGATCTTCAGTCACAAACGCACAGACGGTGAACTATAACCTAGGCATGCAGTCACTATTCATTGATAGCCATTCATCATCATGAAGCAATGCATCCAGGGGCGTAGCACCAAATCCTGGGCCCCTATACAAAAAGTCCTGATGGGCCCCCTGAAAGGCGGTCTTACAATAGACATGGCTCTCTGAGCCAGACAACTCCACAATACATTTATTTGAGGAATGACCAAATCATTACTTTTACTAGTGTTTCCCCCAGAAAATGTCTTTGTCAAGGTGGTCACTGGCCAGGGTCACAGGAGGCACAGACACTGACCTTACAGTTGTGCAATTTTGTTTGCTATGTGCAGGTAAAATTTTACGGACAGTACAAAACACAATTAAAGAAAACTTCTACTGTTTTGGTGCAATGCTATGCAGACACACTAAATACAAATAATAGACCATACACTTGTGTATGCACAACAAGTGCAAATTCAACTTTTTAAAGTTCCTTTATGGATGGGGGGCTGTGATTATTGTGGACAATAGGCCTACTGTGATGGCCTGGCTCCGCCCGCCCGCCTACTTCCGGCCAAATTTCATTTTCCCTTCAGTAGTCAGTCTGGGTGTACAGTGCATTTCCCAGTTTTCTCCGGAGAATCTACAATCGTCCAATCAGCGAACAGAGCGAGTGGCTGAGAACGATGACGTCGAAGTCGCACTCCAGTTTCAGTTGAATGCTGCGTTCCTTTATACTCGGAAGAAGGAGATTTCTGACTTGGTAGTTACGACCTGTCTGTGTTCCAGTGCATCTGCTCGCGAAAGTATGGACGCCTAAAACCTTTCTCGTCCAAATAACTAAACGTTAGGCTCTAACAAGTTACTGTTGCCAGGTACCGGTAGATTCATAGACTACAATATGTAGTGAAGTCGGAAATTTTCGAGTTCCCTGTCCAACTGGAACGCACCGTCAAAAGCCGGCTCATGACACACGTGACGACCAAACGTGAATGTGATTGGTTGGCTAATCCAGAGTGGCACTGGGCAGATCCAATAGTTTTAAACTTCGACAGACACCCGCCTCCAAGTGAGTGAACGTTTGCCTATTACAGCACTTCCAGACCCTCTGTACAAATGAAATAAGGTTGGACCAGGCTACTACTGTGATGCGATAGCCTATAATTCATTAATGGTTATTATTAGCCTACTTGCTTGATTTATTTTTAAATACAAAGGTTATTGGTCGTTTTGGAACATGTCTTTACCAATTTAAAACATAAAAATAAAGCAGCATTGAAAATTCAGAAAATCAATCTTGTTGGCCTACACTAGCATGCTGTTCTACAAATAACTCAATAGTTGAAATAATGAATACAATGTGTTTTCCCCTTAAAATGACTATATGCATTTCAAAGACAGTAACAGTGTGGCACTTCTGTAAACTTACTGAAACTTGCAGGGGCCATCACTCTCATGTATTTATCAGACTTTTCTCTGCGCTTTCTGAGCTGATAGATATGTTGTGTTGCCACAGTGATGTGGAGTCTTAAACTGTTCTAGCTTTGCCAGCACTTATATCTGTACAGCTAAATATCCCCATAGAAACATTGCTGCGTTTATTTTCGCCACCAGTTCAATTAAATGTCGGCTTGCTCCTGCTTACTCTCCCGCACACATGCCTTAGTCATGCACAGGCCCCTGATCTCCTTGCAAGGGTCAGGGGCCTATCATGATCAATTATTTCTTTTTTTGGAATGGCATTGTTCAGGGCCTTCGAAGATCGGGGCCCCACATTCAACTTTAAAAAAAAAAAATAATATTTTTTTTTTTTTTGATGGGGCCCCCCTCTGCCTTGGGCCACCCCGTGACTGTCGTACTTTCCCCCGCAGTCCGTCGGCCCTGAATGCATCCGACAGACAATGCTATGGATCCCTCTCTGTGTAATCTCACCAACCTAGCCTTCATATTCGGTGTGTTGGCATGTGTTTTTTGTCAGACCCTTTGAACCATCATATGGTGTTCATGATGATTTAATTTGATTAAATAGTAGAGGTGGGAATCTCTTGGCACCTCACGATTCGATTCCGATTCCGAGGTCAGCGATTCGATTCAAAATCCATTATCAATGCATCTCCATGCAATTTTTTTTAACGTACATACCTATGTGTGATTTTCAAAAATATATTTATATACACATCTGAGTTTGCTACTCAGAGTTTGCTAATTACTTCCTACTTTTGTGATGATCATTAAATACAATCAACAGATGAATTACCCTCTCTAATATTGTATTAGAGAAAAAGCTTTTCTTGTCACAAATATGACTTTCTATGACCAGTGCAATAATCAATGCAGCTTTCAACACAATATGGAAGTATGTAAAAACTAAACCAATTCAGTTTGATTTTCTTTCTACTCTTGTGAATCATGTTTCTATAGGATTTCTATTCTATTATTTTCTATGTTATTTCAACACATTGTGCAAAAAGTATGGCTTGGAATTCAGCTCTCATACAAAAACGTAAACAGACACAATGTCATGGTCTGTTTTGGTGTTTCCTGTTTTATTTTGGTATGTCTGTCTTGTTTGATTACAGCTCCTTTCCCTAATGTGTTTCACCTGTCCCTCGTTGTCTACCCTGTCTTGTGTGTGTATATAACTCCCAGGTTGCGTTCCGAATCGCATACTTTCTACTATATAGCATGTAGAAAAAAAGATTTAGGATGTCCCGATTCTTGTGGCCAGATTTAGGATGGTTAGAAGTACCCGGATGTCCTACTTCATGTGGACAAGATTGTTAGTGTTGAAAAGTGCATCCTATTTGGGCTATTCTGACCCACAATCCAGTGCGCACGTGAAGTGACGTAACATTGACGAAGCCTCCATATGAAAACAAACGGGGATGCGACGGATATAAAAGCAAGAGGCAAGATCAAGGTGCAATGTTATGATGAAATAAGAGAGAAAAGTATGTCCCAATAGTATGCCTACTGCATCCTAACTAGATTCTTTTTATCGTCGGATGTAGTATGTAGAATAGAAAAAAGAAAGAGTATGCGATTCGGAACGCAACCCCAGTGTTTCTTTGTTCTCTGTCCTTGTCCTGTACCTGTTGGTGAGTCTGTCACTGTATGTTCCATGTGTTCCATGTGCTCCATGTGTTCCATGTGCTCCATGTGCTCCATGTGCTCATGTGTTCCATGTGTTTCATGTGTTCCATGTGTTTCATGTGCTCCATGTGTTCCATGTGTTCCATGTGTTTCATGTGTTCCATGTGCTCCATGTGTTTCATGTGTTCCATGTGCTCCATGTGCTCCATGTGTTTCATGTGTTCCATGTGCTCCATGTGTTTCATGTGTTCCATGTGTTCCATGTGTTCCATGTGTTTCATGTGTTCCATGTGTTCCATGTGTTCCATGTGTTTCATGTGTTCCATGTGTTCCATGTGCTCCATGTGTTTCATGTGTTCCATGTGTTCCATGTGTTCCATGTGTTTCATGTGTTCCATGTGCTCCATGTGTTTCATGTGTTCCATGTGTTCCATGTGCTCCATGTGTTCCATGTGCTCCATGTGTTTCATGTGTTCCATGTGCTCCATGTGCTCCATGTGTTTCATGTGTTTCATGTGTTCCATGTGTTTCATGTGTTCCATGTGTTCCATGTGCTCCATGTGTTTCATGTGCTCCATGTGCTCCATGTGTTCCATGTGTTCCATGTGCTCCATGTGCTCCATGTTTTCCATGTGTTCCATGTGTTCCATGTGTTCCATGTTTTCCATGTAATCCATGTGCTCCATGTGCTCCATGTGCTCCATGTGTTCCATGTGCTCCATGTGTTTCATGTGTTCCATGTGCTCCATGTTTTCCATGTGTTCCATGTGCTCCATGTGTTCCATGTGTTTCATGTGTTCCATGTGCTCATGTGCTCCATGTGCTCCATGTGTTCCATGTGTTCCATGTGTTCCATGTGCTCATGTGTTCCATGTGCTCCATGTGTTCCATGTGTTTCATGTGTTCCATGTGCTCATGTGCTCCATGTGCTCCATGTGTTCCATGTGTTCCATGTGTTCCATGTTTTCCATGTGCTCCATGTGCTCCATGTGTTCCATGTGTTCCATGTGTTCCATGTGTTCCATGTGCTCCATGTTTTCCATGTGCTCCATGTGTTCCATGTGCTCCATGTTTTCCATGTGCTCCATGTGTTCCATGTGCTCCATGTGTTCCATGTGTTCCATGTGTTTCATGTGCTCCATGTGTTCCATGTGTTCCATGTGCTCCATGTGCTCCATGTGTTCCATGTGCTCATGTGTTCCATGTGTTTCATGTGCTCATGTGTTCCATGTGTTTCATGTGCTCATGTGTTCCATGTGTTTCATGTGTTCCATGTGTTTCATGTGTTTCATGTGCTCCATGTGTTCCATGTGCTCATGTGTTCCATGTGTTTCATGTGCTCCATGTGTTCCATGTGCTCATGTGTTCCATGTGTTTCATGTGCTCCATGTGTTTCATGTGTTTCATGTGCTCCATGTGTTCCATGTGTTCCATGTGTTTCATATGTTCCATGTGTTCCATGTGTTTCATGTGTTTCATGTGTTCCATATGTTCCATGTGCTCCATGTGCTCCATGTGTTTCATGTGTTTCATGTGTTCCATGTGTTCCATGTGTTTCATGTGTTTCATGTGTTTCATATGTTCCATGTGCTCCATGTGTTTCATGTGCTCCATGTGTTCCATGTGTTTCATGTGCTCCATGTGTTCCATGTGTTTCATGTGTTCCATGTGTTTCATGTGTTCCATGTGTTCCATGTGTTCCATGTGTTCCATGTGTTTCATGTGTTTCATGTGTTCCATGTGCTCCATGTGTTTCATGTGTTCCATGTGTTCCATGTGCTCCATGTGTTTCATGTGTTCCATGTGTTTCATGTGTTCCATGTGTTTCATGTGTTCCATGTGTTCCATGTGCTCCATGTGTTCCATGTGTTCCATGTGCTCCATGTGTTTCATGTGTTTCATGTGTTCCATGTGTTTCATGTGTTCCATGTTTTCCATGTGCTCCATGTGTTCCATGTGTTCCATGTGCTCCATGTGTTCCATGTGCTCATGTGCTCCATGTGTTCCATGTGTTTCATGTGTTCCATGTGCTCATGTGTTCCATGTGTTCCATGTGTTCCATGTGCTCATGTGTTCCATGTGTTTCATGTGTTCCATGTGCTCCATGTGTTCCATGTGCTCCATGTTTTCCATGTGCTCCATGTGTTCCATGTGCTCCATGTGTTCCATGTGTTCCATGTGTTTCATGTGCTCCATGTGTTCCATGTGTTCCATGTGTTCCATGTGTTCCATGTGCTCATGTGTTCCATGTGTTTCATGTGCTCATGTGTTCCATGTGTTTCATGTGCTCATGTGTTCCATGTGTTCCATGTGTTCCATGTGTTTCATGTGTTTCATGTGTTCAATGTGCTCCATGTGCTCCATGTGTTCCATGTGCTCATGTGTTCCATGTGTTTCATGTGCTCCATGTGTTTCATGTGTTTCATGTGCTCCATGTGTTCCATGTGTTTCATGTGTTTCATATGTTCCATGTGTTCCATGTGTTCCATGTGTTTCATGTGTTTCATGTGCTCCATGTGTTTCATGTGTTCCATGTGCTCCATGTGCTCCATGTGTTTCATGTGTTTCATGTGTTCCATGTGTTCCATGTGTTCCATGTGTTTCATGTGTTTCATGTGTTTCATATGTTCCATGTGTTCCATGTGTTTCGTGTGCTCCATGTGTTTCATGTGTTCCATGTGTTTCATGTGTTCCATGTGTTCCATGTGCTCCATGTGTTTCATGTGTTCCATGTGTTCCATGTGTTTCATGTGCTCCATGTGTTCCATGTGTTTCATGTGTTCCATGTGTTTCATGTGCTCCATGTGTTCCATGTGTTCCATGTGTTCCATGTGTTCCATGTGTTCCATGTGCTCATGTGTTCCATGTGTTTCATGTGCTCATGTGTTCCATGTGTTCCATGTGTTCCATGTGCTCATGTGTTCCATGTGTTTCATGTGCTCATGTGTTCCATGTGTTTCATGTGCTCATGTGTTCCATGTGTTTCATGTGTTCCATGTGTTTCATGTGTTTCATGTGTTCCATGTGCTCCATGTGCTCCATGTGTTCCATGTGCTCATGTGTTCCATGTGTTTCATGTGCTCCATGTGTTTCATGTGTTTCATGTGTTCCATGTGTTTCATGTGTTTCATGTGTTCCATGTGTTCCATGTGTTCCATGTGTTTCATGTGTTTCATGTGTTCCATGTGTTTCATATGTTCCATGTGCTCCATGTGCTCCATGTGTTCCATGTGTTCCATGTGTTTCATGTGCTCCATGTGTTTCATGTGTTTCATGTGTTCCATGTGTTCCATGTGTTCCATGTGCTCCATGTGTTTCATGTGTTCCATGTGTTCCATGTGTTTCATGTGCTCCATGTGTTCCATGTGTTTCATGTGTTCCATGTGTTTCATGTGCTCCATGTGTTCCATGTGTTTCATGTGTTTCATGTGTTCCATGTGTTCCATGTGCTCATGTGCTCATGTGCTCCATGTGTTTCATGTGTTCCATGTGTTCCATGTGTTTCATGTGCTCCATGTGCTCATGTGTTCCATGTGTTCCGTGTGTTCCATGTGTTCCGTGTGTTCCGTGTGCTCCATGTGTTCCATGTGTTCCATGTGCTCCATGTGTTCCATGTGTTCCATGTGCTCCATGTGTTCCATGTGTTTCATGTGCTCCATGTGTTCCATGTGTTCCATGTGTTCCATGTGTTTCATGTGCTCATGTGTTCCATGTGCTCCATGTGTTCCATGTGCTCCATGTGCTCATGTGTTCCATGTGTTCCATGTGCTCCATGTGCTCCATGTGTTCCATGTGTTCCATGTGTTTCATGTGTTCCATGTGCTCCATGTGTTCCATGTGTTCCATGTGTTCCATGTGCTCCATGTGTTCCATGTGTTCCATGTGTTCCATGTGTTCCATGTGTTCCATGTGTTTCATGTGTTCCATGTGCTCATGTGTTCCATGTGTTCCATGTGTTCCATGTGCTTCATGTGCTCCATGTGTTCCATGTGCCTTGCCTATTTTTGCGTTTCTGGAGTTTTTGTGTTTGGAGTTTTTGTGTTTTTTTTTGGACAATAAATTACCCTCACTTGTAACTCTCTGCATTTGGGTCCTGCTTGCCTGTGTGCCACACCGTAACACACAAAGCCAGTGCAGGTCATATGGGTTTGCTGCTCTCAGCCCTTTTGTCGCCACTTTTAACAACTCGCACTTGTGTGGTGTGCATGCGCAGTGGCGCAGGAAATACTAATATTAAATACTATTTTTATTTTTTTAATAAATCGATTAACTTTTATGAATCGTTTCGGAATCGTTCGAGAATCGCGATTAATCGGAAAATCGATTATTTTTTCCCACCCCTATTAAATAGGCTAAAACAGAATAAAACATTGTTATATAAATTATTTATTTGTAATGTCTCAGGGGAATTAAAATGACTTCCTGTCCACACGAATAGTTACAGCGGTGACAAGTTAACAAACGCCATTGTCAGCTGGTAATATTGACTTTTTTCTTAACCAGATGAAAGGAGCAATGCCTGAAAAACAACATGTCTCTCGAAGAAGATAATGAAGAGAAAAAGAGGTGAGTGGCTCAAACAAACAAACAAACAAACAAACAGAGTGACGGTATAAACGGTGCCTTTTTAAGCCACTGGGGAAATCACTTGATGTAAATGTGATCAGAGCTGCAATGATTAATCGACAAATCGATTATTGATCGATTACTAAAATAATCGCCAACTATTTTGATAATTGATTAATCGTTTCGAGTATTTTTTATAAAAAAATCCAAATTCTCTGATTTCAGCTTCTCAAATGTGAATATTTTCTGGTTTCTTTAATCCTATTATGACAGTAAAATGAAATATCTTTGTGTTTTGGACATAACAATACATTTGAAGACGTCAACATGGGCTTTAGAAAATGTATCAATTTTTCACCATTTTCTGACATTTTACGGACAAACTCTAATCGAGAAAATAATCGACAGATTAATCGATTATCAAAATAATCGTTAGTTGCAGCCCTAAATGTGATTCACCAACGGTGTTGTGTTGACACTTTTTTTTTTTACTTTCTTCTTTCTTTCTCAGCTCTCACAGCACTGCACTGTACATCAGCATCCCTCCAAAATGTCTGCCCATCGTGTACCACCCAGACTACAACATGACCTTCATGGGTCTGGAAAAGCTACATCCATTTGATGCAGGGAAGTGGGGGAAAGTCATACACTTCTTGAAAGGTAAAATGGCAAACAGTGTGGCAGTTATACAAGAACATCTCCCCAAAGCAATGTATATGGGAATCACTCGAGAGTGGATCAGAGAGCTATAGTACAAAGAGTAGGGAGCAGATAGGTGGCATGTAGTAAGATGGAGAGGGGAATGGAAGAGCAATAGAGCACTGGTAATTAGAGGTGTGTGTGTGTGTGTGTGTGTGTGTGTGTGTGTGTGTGTGTGTGTGTGTGTGTGTGTGTGTGTGTGTGTGTGTGTGTGTGTGTGTGTGTGTGTGTGTGTGTGTGTGTGTGTGTGTGTGTGTGTGTGTGTGTGTGTGTGTGTGTGTGTGTGTGTGTGTGTGTGTGTGTGTGTGTGTGTGTGTGTGTGTGTGTGTGTGTGTGTGTGGCCCCAGCGCAAGTTTATAAGGCCAAGGGGAAAAACAAGAGGCTGGCAAACTGGCATTACTTCACACAAAGTTGTTGTCAGATTTTCACCGTGGATTGTCTTTGCAGAGGAAAGTACCTAGCGCACACACAGAATATTAATGAATTCACAAAAGTTTGAGAAGTTAAAGTGCTTATGGTTCTTTAAGTTTACCCTTGCAATTATTGGAGGAAAAGTCAGGGGATGATATTGCAAAATTTAACTAGCAAATCTTGTGTAATAGATTTAAACCAGTCAGTTACTATTTACTTTCAAAGTGAGAGGCTGACCTGTTTTTTTAAAAAGTGGATTGTCAACATTTTGTGTTCATAAATAGTCAGCTAACAGCTAAAGCTAGTCAGAAAGTTGAATCAGTAAGTAATAATGGATTATGCTGGATTACGCCTGATGCCTATTGCACCATGATCTCAATGCAAATATGTTACAATTTTGACTCTAGTGCTTTTATATAGCATGATAAAGACTGTCAGTCATGTTCATCACATTCATCCAAATGGTTATGTTGTATTTTAAAGGTTCATTAAGCGGAATGGTCAGTTTAGCTTAACTTTCTGTCAGTGACTGCAGCTTGCAGTCCCCTCCCTCGACCCCACGTCACTACTTTAATGCACTGCGGCCTTCAAGCAGCAAGTTATCTAGCATCATCTCAGATCCATAAACATGATAAAATCCATCAAAACAGACATCGGGAAGGATTTTCACTTGCTCCGCCATTGTAGGCACATCACATTAACCCATCTGTCGCTCTGCACGTTCACCAGCAGTGAGACGGGTGCCGGTTTGTAGCGTTCTCTCTTCTGATTGGATATCAGTAGTGGAATCCCCGAAAAGTTTATTTGCCAATTACATGCAGAGCGAGTGACTGAGAGATTGTCTTTATGAAACGCGCACACTATATAAGGGATCACTGTATGAATAAAGAGCGATTTAACACTTATATTAACATAAATAAATCGCTTACTTCACCTTTAAAGATCTCCTATTATACTACTTTTCTGGTCTTAATTTCTTGTTAAAAACTGCTATAGAGCAACCTGACACGAATCACATCACAAAAAACCATGTAGATTTTCGGGAAACTCTTCCTCTCATCTGAGCGAGCACAGCAGTCTGCTCCACACTCGGCTTTGTGCCCCCCCCCCCGCCCCCCTGCAAACCCCACTCCGTTGTGATTGGTTACCTTCCTTCCGGAACACTTTCAGCAGCGCAGCAGAGATTTGAGAGCAGGAAGGTGGGGGCGTGGCCAGAGCTTGCCTGAGCAGCATTACCAAACATGGAAACATCCGCTTTCGTGACGACAAGAATATCCGGAAATTCTGAACCGATTTGAACATGTGACTTCTCGACCGGCTGCCCTAGTGTTTAGTGCTCTGCACAGCCACCCCAGACGGTCAGCAGGGAATACGTCTAAATGCATGTACGTCATTATTTGATAAGCTAGTATGGTTAAACATGACTATAAATCATTATAACAATGTTTATATGTCATAAAAGTCAAAAAGTCTCTTAGGTCCTCTTTAATTAACAACAAAAAACTCTCAAATAAGTGTTGCTGTAGTGTTGTGACATAGTTTGGTCTTATTCAACTGAATGTTGATGGAGGATAGGTCATTCTCTATTGGTCTATCACCAAGCCTGGACTATAGGTTGGATTGTAGAGTCAATGATTTGCCTGCGCTAATGCACATTTTTGGATTGTGCTAGAGCTCCACTTACACTAATTGAGGAAAATGCTACATTAGCCTCAAATAGTATATTCCTTCTGACCCATGTCCTTAAAGAGCACCTATTATTCTTTTGCCTCTTTTCTGACCTATAAATGTTGTTATAATGTTTTATAGTCATGTTAAATGATACCAAAATGTCAAATAATGACGTACGTACATGCATTAAGATGTATTCCCTGCATACTGTCTGGGGTGGCTGCGTACAGCTCTCAACACTAGGGTGCCTGTCTTCAAGTACAGACTTCAAATTTCCTGCATTGCATTACGTGTATAACACAGATTTCCTTGTATGGCCTTGCTGCTACACGCTCAGGCCCGTCCTTTCTCCGCCCTCCCCTGCCTGCTCAAATCTACCCCGCGAGCACTGCAGTCCGCTCTTTTTACTTGACAGTATAGCTAATAGGTCCATGCAGTGTAGCAATGAAGCTAGGGGGCGGTGCCTGTTGTAGTTGCATCTGCTGCGGTCAGAGCAGACCGATGCAGATGAAAGTCTTGGGGCCTATCCGAAAAGTATTTTTTGCATAGGAAATTTCCTTTCCTATCGAGATGAACCGGAAGTACTCGGTGGATAGGTGATCCGAATTCTCAAAATGCTTAGGAAAGGCATAGGAAAGGAGCCTCGATACTGGTATCCCATAATCCTTTACGGCGGCAAGATTTAAAGCAACAGGCCACCGCCGGAGTTTACCGACTCTACACGAATACGAACGAGAGGTAAAACAGAAGAGAGGAGAGGAGAAGAGAAGAGAGGAAGATTTAACTCGGCTAAAACAAAATACCCCCTCCCCCATTAAGATAATGACGAACTCATAAAAGACCAACATCATAATAGTTATTTTCGTAGCACATAATTTACACCATAAGAAAATAAAATACCAACTTCACATTTAATGAAGTTACTGTGGGCAGTTCATTTCAACATCAACATAAGTGTAGCCTCTTTTTATTCCACATGTGAATTGGGATATATGGGAGTGATTCTCACTCTGTTGGCGACAACCTGATTAAAATCAATATGAAAAGAACGCATGGATCCAACGAGCGCTTGTTGTAGTCAATTTTCGGAGAATAGTGAAGTTTCACGCTAGTGACTCACGTCAGCAATACTCGCCGTCGCGCAATGACGTCGGTTAGGAAAATTGGAGTCGAATTCATTTGAAACAGCGCTGTCCTTTCCAATGTTCGATAGGAAGCACCTTTCATCTCTCCTTAACCCCGATGACGTTTAGGGGTTAAGGTATAGGAAAGGAGGCTTATAGGTTAGGATATTGGACTTTTCGGATAGGCCCAGGGTCTCAGGGCGCACTCACACTAGGCAAAGTTGCACCGTTACCATGCCCAAGCAAGATTGCCCCTCTCCCCACTCCCCCGCTGGCCTGCACTCACACTGCTCCTAAAGATCTGGGCCAAGGCACAAATGTTTCTTGCCCTACGACACCACGTGTATATGCCCATTTGGGATTTGGAGCGTACTTGTAGCCTACACATGAATTGTCTTTTGAATATTTTCATCAGGTCAAATGTGCAGCAAATATTCCTCCAGCCTTAACATTCTTCTAGACAATTACCGTGCTTGTGCGAGTGTCGGCTCTTTAGCATCTGTTGTTCGGCCTGAGTACATCTCTCCCAAGTGTGCTGCGGCTGAAGAAGTGTATCGTGCTGGAGTACGGATGGCGCAAACGTCCTAACCTTTGGGGGGCAAACGTACTTGGGCCGGTACAGATGGTCTAGTGTGAGTGTGCCCCTAAAGAGAGTTTGGTTTAGGCTCAGAACGTCTTCGCAGAGAGGCTATGAGACTAAATACAGCCTGTATTTAGTCTCATAGCCTCTCTGCGATTATACAGCAATGCCAGTGTGAGAAATAAAAAGGGATTTTTGGACGCTACACCATGAAAACAGTGGGGATAAATAACTTGTCTGAATCTGAATACTGTATTATACTTTATTCAATAGAACTTCTTTTTTTATTTCTGTTGTGTAATTTTTTGTAACTTATTGACATACTGTAGACTGGCTGACAGATATGTACACAGTGCACATATCCTATTGTGTTGGTGCATAGGAATTACTGTGTAGTTTGGTCGCTAATAACTGTTCAAATACATGCTGATGTCTTGGACAGGTTAATGCTTTTCATGCTTGGAAGTGTAGTGACATTAACATAGAACAATTGTGTTGTAAAAAAAAAAACTCATGTAGTTTTATTTCCCAGTGTTTCACGTCACATGACATCAGCACCTTGAATTTATCATTTCCATTCAGTCTAAAGCCCATTTGACATGTGCTTCTAATCACACAATGCCTTTCTGTCTCAGAGGAGCAACTCGTCACTGATGGCAACATTGTGGAAGCCCGGGAAGCTACTGAAGAGGATCTGCTGGTGGTTCACACCAAACGCTACCTCCACAGATTAAAGGTATAGTTTTAGTTTTAACCTCAAAACTGCATCTCTCATTTATGACAGTTTTTTTCACCCTGCGCATTACATGCATCGCTCGCTAGTACTAAGGAGTCTGGGAGTATCCATCTTGATTTTTAATTGGTTTGTCATTAAAAATAAAATGTCACTTTCACATGTACTATTATTAGCATTAATGTGGTTCAAACCAAGCAGTTTGTTTCCTAGGATTTTTCACTTCCTTTCTGTTTGACGATTTCCTTTCCTATTATAAATTTAGGAGGAGATATAACAGAGCGGTGAGTTCTCATCAGAATGCAGTGGATTATCCCATGGGGGAATTAGTCCTCATTCAAATCAATCACGCCGAAGCATATTCAGAAGATAGCACCTCTCTTGAGTCGATAGGATCTTTTGCATTTTTCATTTATTGGCCCCGGGAATTGATTGGGACCCTGATTTTGTTTTGTTTAATTTTTTCTTTCAGAGTGGATTTTTTGGGAGGCTACAGTTTACAGGTGCATATAATAATAATAATAATAATAATAATAATAATAATAATAATAATAATAATATCATGGAAAAGTCCGTTCAAAAAGTGAACCTTTAGATTCTAGATTAATTACACAAAGTGCAATATGTCAGCCCTTTTCTTTTGTTTTAGTTTGAATGATTACG
Organism: Hyperoplus lanceolatus; assembly: GCA_026929865.2. Classification (NCBI taxonomy): domain Eukaryota; kingdom Metazoa; phylum Chordata; class Actinopteri; order Uranoscopiformes; family Ammodytidae; genus Hyperoplus; species Hyperoplus lanceolatus. The sequence continues at coordinate 36,084,123 of CM049396.1, forward strand.
GTTTAGCCTTAGAGAAAAGGCAACGGAGCAGGTACATTAACGGACTGAGTTTTCCTTTAAAGAATGTGTGGGTCGTTGAAGATGAGTAGGTGTTTGTTCAGTTTATTTGAAGCCTTAAGCAACCGTTTAATGTTGTAAAGTTCCATTTTAATGCCCACACACTTAATGTCTTTGTATGTGGATTATGGACAAAAACAATTTCTCTGTAGTATTTCACAAAAGCATTTGTATTGTAAAGTGAATATTAGCACCAGTGTTGAGAGCACCTGCTGTTAATGTATGCTGAGCCCATGTTAATTAGGCCTACTGATATCAGTGTATTTTCCTGTTATTTATAACATATTTCCCTTATTCAGACTGCAATGCTAAATTGTAGTGTACATTTTTAAGAAATGTATGGTTATGAACAGTGTTGGGAATAACGCCGTTTAAAATAACGGCGTTAGGTAACGCTGTTCTTTTTTCAGTAGCGGCGTAATCTAACTAATTACTTTTTCCGTCGTTACAACACCGTTATCGTTACTGAATGTTAAGTGCGGTGCGTTACTATGAATTGATTGAATAAACTGTGTAATCCGAAAGCACCCATGGCTCCATACTACACAAACTGCTAGTAAGGAGACCGGTGGGTTAACAACAAGATAAGCGATTGTTATTTCTTATACTGTTTTAAGATACGTTTTATTCAGTGTGGATGACATTATAACTGTCAGTTAGCGCCATCACGTCAGTCAGCCGGAGCGCCTGTTTAGTGAAGTTTCTTTTTCTTTATCTCTCTGTTGTGTGAGCGTGCACGTTGCCGCAGTAACCACCTATCAATCCACGGTTGAAACATGCTCTCCCTGAGTTTGTTTGCATGGCCCTTGTGAGTAAGTGCATGGAGTTTCCCGATCTCTATAAATTATAATTTATGCACGTTATTAAACAGCCGCGATTTGCCGGTTGAAACAGCTGTTTAGCGTGTCATCACAAGCCGAATATTGCTATTGTTCTTTTCCTGGGATCTGTATGCTGCTGTGCATGTTAAAGAAGGAAATAAACATAGGATAAATCCTTACTCCTCCTCTCATCGTCACATGCTTCATAGTCTGACGTTTTTGGCCTTAAGTGGTGTTTTATCCGACACCCCTGAAGTGAATCCAGTGATAGCAGATCAGCACGGTACATTCAGCAGTTTCCTCTACTACTTTTGTGGAGAACAAAATAGGCTAGGCCTACTTGAAGTGCAGGATAAACCTCTTGCTGTCTGTTGATGTGCAATACATATTGAAGGTTATGTAGCCTACCAGTAGGCCAACCTGTCTGTTCTACTCATTTCAACTGACTAGTGAAAACTGCTCAGAAAAATCCAAATTTGTTGACTTATACAGCAACTTTTTTTTTTTACAGTAGACTAACGCAAATAGTTACTTTCCCTAGTAACTAGTTACTTCTATTATAAAATAATCCAGTTACTAACTCAGTTACTTTTTGGAACAAGTAGTGAGTAACTATAACTAATTGCTTTTTTAAAGTAACGTTCCCAACACTGGTTATGAATGTGGTCATGACATGATAATTTGTTTTCCCTTATTTTCTGCAGACCACACAAATACTCCCCTCCAAACCCCACACCTTTAATAAATCTGCCAATAAACTGGTGAAAGGGAAAAAGCACCTCGGTGACGGCTGTTATCCACCTAATGTATAATACAGAAATGTCAACCTTCTGAAAAGTATGCTCATGCCAGATTCATTTTACTTCGTGTAGTATGACACTTTTTGAATTAAATCACAAAAAAAAAATTAACTTTTCATTGATATTTACAATTATTGTAGTTTGTGGCCATTCCATACAGTCAGGGATATGGAAAAACAACTGAGATGTGGTTGTAAGTCTCTCTTAACGGAGATATGTATTATATCTATCCCTGTATTGCAAGCTGAGCCAAATCCCAGTGGGCTCCAAAGAGGTACCTGCTTATCTGTTTTCATGGGAGACTCAAGCCCACTGGCAGCATTATTATGTCTTACATTTACATACATGTACTGCCACTAAAAGACCGTTACACATACCATTAAAGCTTGACTTCAACTTAAAAGTTTCTTTTAACATAACATGTAGCTCTTATTTTACAACACTTCAATGCTGCTGAACATAAAAAAAATAGAATGTAAAATTACAGATTATAATAAATAATATAAAATAGCCCAAACCAGACCTAGCACCAAATAAACCACTGTATTTAAAGCTTCTTGATAAAGAACCCATCTATGGATTCTATGGAGTTATTTGCGTGACGTTAATTCATAGGGAAATAATATGTGCAAGACAATGGTCGTCATTCAAAAATGAGATAGCATTAGATATATAAATTAGGGATTACAGATACTGTCCGATACAATATCATAATTATCATACATTTCTTTGTTGGTGGTGATGTTATGTTTAAGGCTAGGAAGGCTTAAGTGTATCTTAAAGGCAGACTATGCAATATTTTAATGAAAATATAAATTAGAGTCACACAAAAATAATCCCTCTCAATGATCACTTCTGCCCCACTAGAATATGTGGTGGTGTGTTTATCTGCACAGTCCTTCTCTCTCTGGCTGGATTTCAGTAGAATTTGTAGCACAGTGCAGAAGCCTCTCCACTTCCTTGACTGGGGTTAGCTTTGGTTAGCTCAGTAGCTAACACACCGATATGTACTGTATGTCTAACAAGAAAGTGGTGTCCTCTCTCCCTCCACCGAACATCGGCGCTCGCTCGCTCACTCAGTTAAAATCATTAAAAAAAATAAATAACAATAGATTGCACGCCATATCGCACCCGATACTGATATTGTATCGGATCGACCCCATCCCTATTATAAATCAAGCTTACAGTTATGTTTACGATTTAATTGTGCAGCCCTAGTCATAGCACAGGAAATAGCCTTGTTTGAGAAGGAGCCGTCTTGCTAAGACCTGCGCAATTATGACGCTTGTCTTGCTGAGCGCACAGCATTATGGTTAGACTTTTTGTCCGACTTGCACCTGCGGTTGGCTGCGGCTCGGCTGCATGAAGGTGTGCCCGCACCAAACACGTTGGGTGAGGTGGCCAACGCCCAACGCACCTGATCTGGCGCTTGATCACTTTGTGTCAAAAAATGGTTCAACGTGCCCAACGCGCCTACGCAGCTAGTCTCCCTCCCGATATATTTATTCCCCTAATCAACCATGGCTGCGATCAGACCCGACCCGAAACAACAGCGATCATGTCCGCACAAAAACACGACCAACAAATGTGCCAAAAGACAAATAAACAGCAACTGAAAGGAACAAATAGCCTTAAAACAGCATTGCATATTCACGCTGCTCGGAAATGAACACAACCAGCAAGGCAGCACAATACCAAACACATTTACAGCAGCATTGTGTGCACGGCGGTACAAAATAAAGGCAAGTAGCCTACATTACCCTACCTGGCCATTGTAGTGTGTAATGTATGTTCTTCATGTTATGTCTGTCGGTGTCTGATGTATGGACTATCTGTTTGTGTCATTTGTCTGATGTCATGTCATGAAGTGTGACTGTGCCGCAAACTCAACTGCCCCACGGGGACAATAAAGTGTTCTACTACTACTGGTTGTGACAGGGGAACGTGGCTGGCGTAGACTTAAACACCGGTGCTTCGCTGTACTTGTCGTGAAAGTTCCCCGGACTTAGCCGTTATGTTTGGGTTCATTATATGGAGGTGGTAGCCGCACACAGCCGGGTCAGCTAACTAATGCTATCCGACCGGTGCTAACTTGGTTTATAGGCTAAAGCACAGCCGCACATATTCACTGAATTAATTTGCATTCCCCACGTCTTCTAACCCCGACGGCTTCATACAGCACCAGCCGCCCGCAAATACATTTCCTCCTCGGTGTTTCTCAGCCTCTGTGTACACTGTCCTCCCACCGTGCCGATGTCCGTGACGTCAGGTCATTCTCCGAGTTGATTGGCTATTGCGGCTAAGTGTCACGCATTGGAGCGTAAAAAGTAAAATTTTTTGAACTTGCGCGTTGGTGCGGTAGGCGGAGCTGAGCGCTAATTGGGAATTTAAACCCTGTGCCTTTGATGCGTTTCCCCAATTGGTTAAGCAAAAGTTTGACATCACCGCTCAAAATTAAATTACGATCCATTGTTTTTACATGTTAGGCCTACACATCATAAAGTTCATCATAGCCATCTCTACAGTAATAATAAGGGATCTTTTATTAGAACTTTAACTTTCTTTAGGCCAATCATATTCGTTATGTACTTTCTTTAGGCCAATCATATTCGTTATGTGAAGGGATAAATATTAAACCACCTTTATTCAGATTTGTAAATGATTTATATCACTTAAAAGTAGGTTTTCTTGTAAAATAACAAGAAAGATAAAGATGTGTAGGGATTGGGGATTTCTTGTTTTGAAAATGACCCTTGCTTTTGAAGTGTTTACTCCTCCTTTTTTGTTCTGCTTCTAATCGGTTGTAGCATGTGTAGCTCTACTACGAATAGGTTTCTTATACGCCTTCAAAATAATACTAGAAAACGAACTGCATCCACAACAAGGACGCTACTTCCAACGGCACATGCAAGTCGAGCCGACTCGGAGCTGTCCGGCTGCAGTCAGGCTTTTTCGCACACTCCCCCGACTGTACTCGGCTGCTCTCTTCTACTTTCCAGACGAGCCACAACTGGGGTCGAACGATTCTACTCTCTTTAGATGCTTTGTCTAATTGTGTTCTCTGTTTGACTTTAGTGGTCGAAGGTGGTGGCAGAAATCACAGAAATCCCCCCCCTCATGTTTCTGCCTAATTTCCTGGTGCAGAGGAGAGTGTTGAAGCCTTTGCGAACCCAGACTGGAGGAACAATAATGGTGGGTGTTTGGGGGGCCTTATTGTCTCTTTATGTGTTTCAAGCTGATGGCATATCACCATAATTTTCCACACCGTCCTTCTATCTAGCCTGATTTGTCAGGTTGAAGATTTACAGAGGATATTCCTTAGTGTGCCACTATCAAATGATCCACCACTGTGTCCACTGTCACCGTGGTCAAATACTAATATTATTTGTATTTTCAGACATGAAATGCAATCAGATTGATAAGTAGCTTAATTTATCTGCCATAGAAAACTGTATGGGATTCTGGTGTCTTAACTTAAATGATCAGTGTCTGCTCTGATAAGCAGGAAATGTGTTTGATACATGGATTGATCTTGTCCTCTGTGCAGTTCACTTTGTTTTCATCTCTTGTTGTGTGTATGCCAAAAGAAACAAAGAATTACAAATAAACAGGATGCTTATTCATTAGTAGGCATACAGCAAATGACAAAGAAAGGGCACATTGTATGGTTTCCAGTGCATATATTTGATACTATTACAAATGACATCGGATCATGCCGAAAGGTCTTTTCATGCAAAGAGATTCTTGGGTTACATACAGTTAATTGTAGTTGTGCAGATGCAATTAGAGGGTCATAGTAAAATATATGCCTGGTATACTCTCACTTAGAGACAGAGTGGAGTGTCAGAGCCGTAGCCAGAGTGTGTGCACACATACTAATTTGTGTTATTACCCATCCATCAGAGAGCCATATTTGCGTTTACACATGTCATACCTCTTCCCCTCAGGCGTCCTACACACTGAGTATGTGACAGGAGCCTACCAATCACCCGATATAGACATTATGACCCGCCTTTGAAAGACGCTAAAGGGATACAGCAAAGACACTCCGTTGAGATTCCGTTAATGAAGCTTACGTGTCTGAAGCAATTAACGATTGATCTGCTTACATTTGGCCAATCGATTCCCTGAAAAAAAAAAAACCCAGTGCTTTGAATGGTTCTGTCACTACATACCCCAAGAACTTCCCTTGTTTGTGAAGTGTGCCGGATAAGCCGTCAGTGGTGTGTTAAGAGGATGAGCCGGCCCTAAATAACCCCTTCCTCATGCGTAGCCATGCACATCAGGATCAGTGTGAGAAACAAACTCTGTTTGTTGTTTTTTATTCTGGATAAATGCCCTCAGGAGTAGATTCAACATAACTGTGAGATAATTCTCTTGATGTAAAGAGCAAAACTGAGGTAAAGAGTAGGAATAGGATTTGTCTTCATGTTGGAGTGTGTATAACAGATTGTTTGGAAGATATGATTGAAGTCTTTAAGAGCATAACATTTGATATTTGTCGTAGGCCGAATTTCCCCATGGCTGAAAAGACTTGAGACAAGGCTGACTTCTTCATGTTCAGGTTTATTAAGAAATATTCCAGACAGGACAATTACAGGGGTGTTATTGTAGCATCAAGCGGCAGTGAGCAACGGGGCTCTACCCAGGCTCCCAGTACATGCTAGCCCAGGCTTATATCGAGGAACCTGCTGATGCTCTTAAAATAGACAGATCATCTCATCACGAGTCCCAACAACATCCGTCAAACCCCATATCCATTAATAGTTGTTTTCGTCCTTTAACAGTGAACCCCAAGCTTTAGAAATGCTTACCCATGCTTACCCTGCAAACTCTACCACAATATCAAAAGTGTGTTCAGCAACCCTGGATTTAACAAGCAACCCACATGTTGTTAATGAACGAACGGCCATTAGAGTTGATGGAGGACATTGTTTTCCTCTTTGAACAGAGACAGCCCAGCTGCTTTTCCCCCCACCCCTTATCACCAGTTTCTCCGGTGAGCTAGGTTAATCACATTTTAACCCCAGTTCGGGCCTTAAAGCTATAGTGCGTAACACCCGTCACCCCCATGAGGAATTCAGAGTAATTACAACAGCACTGTTTTGGGCGAATCTACATGAGGTATAGCATTCGGTGATCCTGCATAGATTGTATACCTTCTGCTGTACGTCCAGGTTCTTTTTTAGAAGTAGAATCAACCACTGAACCATTTTGTGCGCACTCTTTGAGCTCCTGCACAAGTGCCGGGGGACGACACTAGTTTGTAAACACTGTCATACTGAGAACTACAGAGAGGGTTTTGTGGAGCTGATAGGCTTAATCTACTTTTTGTCAACTAATTTTTGCAATGGCTTGAATGTAACAAAGGTTGCGTTCCGAATCGCATACTTTCTACTATATAGTATGTAGAAAAAAAGATTTAGGATGTCCCGATTCTTGTGGCCAGATTTAGGATGGTTAGAAGTACCCGGATGTCCTACTTCATGCGGCCAAGATTGTTAGTGTTGAAAAGTGCATCCTATTTTGGCGATTCTGACCCACAATCCAGTGCGCACGTGAAGTGACGTAACATCGACGAAGCCTCCATATGAAAACAAACGGGGATGCGACGGATATAAAAGCAAGAGGCAAGATCAAGGCGCAATGTTATGATGAAATAAGAGAGAAAAGTATGTCCCAATAGTATGCCTACTGCATCCTAACTAGATTATTTTTATCGTCGGATGTAGTATGTAGAATAGAAAAAAGAAAGAGTATGCGATTCGGAACACAACCAAACATTCATTTATATGAAAAAGAAATGCACTATAGCTTTAAAACACTAACATGATTGTGTGATATCGGTCTTCCTATCCGACTCGTTGAGAGAAAGCTAATTATTGTATTTCCCAATATATATTCCCATATGTTTGACCATCTACAGTGATGTAAAGTACATGCTGGCCTGGTTTAGTTTTTTCGTGCCCCCAGACACCAATGTCGCAGCAATGTAACGGCTGGATCAGGAGGACACAGGCGCGGAGACAGTAACAGTTTTAAGAAGATTTATTTTGGAAGTAACCAGCAGAGGGTTAGGACCGTGATCCGGGGGGAAAGCTGGCTGTCATGGGGCTCCAGGGAGAGAGCAACGGGGCAAGTCCAGGGAGCTGAGTGTGAGCAGGCCAGAGCAGGCAGGCAGAGGGGTCCGGGAGGAAGTGCTGGCGGGCGAGGGCTGGAGCTGGTGGCTGGAGTCAGGCCGGGAGAGCTGTGGCAGAAAAGACAGGAGTTAGCCAGGAAAAAAATGCAAAAAGCGGAGCTGCAAACAGGTTAGCTTAGAGAGAGGACTGTGTGGAAACAGAATCTACAATCTGGCAGTGTCTGGCAGGTAGGGCCGGGTATATGAAGAGCAGTTGATTGATGATTGATGGCAGCTATGAATGCTGGTGATTGACTTCAGCACACCTGACTCCAACCCTGTAATAGACCAGCACATAGACAAGGGTAAAAGGGAAAAACAACACAAGGGCTTGAGGCCCAAGCAGGATCATAACAAGCAACACATTGGCTGTTATATGAAAGCCTATAACCTTTTAATTAAACAGCTCTGGTTTGATCACAGCAGGGTTTACAGACTGTAGGACAAACCACCGAAGGGCAAGGCTCCACGTTAAAACCTGATTCCAATAGCTTTTACCCTAATGGCTGCTAAACACAAACCCCGAAAGACATTGAGGAGCCATCATTTTATGGTTGCGTTCCGAATCGCATACTTTACTATATGGTATGTAGAAAAAAGATTTAGGATGTCCCGATTCTTGTGGCCAGATTTAGGATGGTTAGAAGTACCCGGATGTCCTACTTCATGCGGCCAAGATTGTTAGTGTTGAAAACTGCATCCTATTTTGGCGATTCTGACCCACAATCCAGTGCGCACGTGAAGTGACGTAACATCGACGAAGCCTCCATATGAAAACAAACGGGGATGCGACGGATATAAAAGCAAGAGGCAAGATCAAGGCGCAATGTTATGATGAAATAAGAGAGAAAAGTATGTCCCAATAGTATGCCTACTGCATCCTAACTAGATTATTTTTATCGTCGGATGTAGTATGTAGAATAGAAAAAAGAAAGAGTATGCGATTCGGAACACAACCAAACATTCATTTATATGAAAAAGAAATGCACTATAGCTTTAAAACACTAACATGATTGTGTGATATCGGTCTTCCTATCCGACTCGTTGAGAGAAAGCTAATTATTGTATTTCCCAATATATATTCCCATATGTTTGACCATCTACAGTGATGTAAAGTACATGCTGGCCTGGTTTAGTTTTTTCCTGCCCCCGGACACCAATGTCGCAGCAATGTAACGGTTGGATCAGGAGGACACAGGCGCGGAGACAGTAACAGTTTTAAGAAGATTTATTTTGGAAGTAACCAGCAGAGGGTTAGGACCGTGATCCGGGGGGAAAGCTGGCTGTCATGGGGCTCCAGGGAGAGAGCAACGGGGCAAGTCCAGGGAGCTGAGTGTGAGCAGGCCAGAGCAGGCAGGCAGAGGGGTCCGGGAGGAAGTGCTGGCGGGCGAGGGCTGGAGCTGGTGGCTGGAGTCAGGCCGGGAGAGCTGTGGCAGAAAAGACAGGAGTTAGCCAGGAAAAAAATGCAAAAAGCGGAGCTGCAAACAGGTTAGCTTAGAGAGAGGACTGTGTGGAAACAGAATCTACAATCTGGCAGTGTCTGGCAGGTAGGGCTGGGTATATGAAGAGCAGTTGATTGATGATTGATGGCAGCTGTGAAAGATGGTGATTGACTCCAGCACACCTGACTCCAACCCTGTAATAGACCAGCACATAGACAAGGGTAAAAGGGAAAAACAACACAAGGGCTTGAGGCCCAGGCAGGATCATAACAAGCAACACATTGGCTGTTATATGAAAGCCTATAACCTTTTAATTAAACAGCTCTGGTTTGATCACAGCAGGGTTTACAGACTGTAGGACAAACCACCGAAGGGCAAGGCTCCACGTTAAAACCTGATTCCAATAGCTTTTACCCTAATGGCTGCTAAACACAAACCCCGAAAGACATTGAGGAGCCATTATTTTATGGTTGCGTTCCGAATCGCATACTTTACTATATGGTATGTAGAAAAAAGATTTAGGATGTCCCGATTCTTGTGGCCAGATTTAGGATGGTTAGAAGTACCCGGATGTACTACTTCATGCGGCCAAGATTGTTAGTGTTGAAAACTGCATCCTATTTTGGCGATTCTGACCCACAATCCAGTGCGCACGTGAAGTGACGTCACATCGACGAAGCCTCCATATGAAAACAAACAGGGAAGCGACGGTATATATAAAAGCAAGAGGCAAGATCAAGGAGCAATGTTATGATGAAATAAGAGAGTAAAGTCTGTCCCAATAGTATGCCTACTGCATCCTATCTCGATTCTTTTTATCGTCGGATGTAGTATGTAGAATAGAATCTCTTGTTGTCTGTATGCAAAGTTAATGGCTATGTTTATATCTAAATGGTTAGAGGGCAGATTTATAAATGGGGAAAACAACAGAAGCGGATGTGGCAAGCCCATACAGTATTTTGGAATGTTTTATCCCCATATTTGCCCTGCACTGAAAAGCAGCATTTGAATGAATGGCCTCCAGACATGTTTCGTAAATAAATTGCATTGTTTTTCTTTCTGTCCTTCAATCAACAATGTTGTGACTGGATTGATGATTGTTCCTGCACCTTTTGCAGTTTATTTTAGAAGAGGTCATTTTCTTTCATAAATTGAAAGTCACGGTCAGGATTGGAAGGATCACGTTGATGTTAAAACATTTATCTGAAATATTTTGTTTTCTACAGGCCGGAAAACTGGCCATTGACCGAGGATGGGCAATAAATGTAGGTAAGTGAGTTTCTAGTGCAAATAACCATAACCCATCAATCCCTCTGCACCAAGCCCCAACCACAACGGTTTCTACCAGCATCCAAAGCGGAAGTGACACACATTGCAGTAGCTTCCGGTGGCCACTACAAGGTGATACCAAAGTGAGCAATATTTTTTTGACTCACTTGTTAAACAGGCCGTTTTCACAGTCCTATTAAACCTATTTGCGGCCTGGTCCAAAATTTGAATGGTGAATTTTTTTCAAGCAGGCTACAAGCATTGTACTGTACAGTATTTTTGGACATTAAGTTAGTTAATTTCTTGAATACAATTATTTTAGCTCCAAAATGATTTAATTATCCGGCTGTGGCCATCACAGATAACTTGTCATCTACCAGTGTGCTCCTCAGATAGGCTTCCTTTAAAAGTTAAGAGACCTGGGGCCTATCCGAAAACTCTTTTTTGCATAGGAAATTTCCTTTCCTATCGAGATGACCCGGAAGTGCTCGGCAGATAGGTGAATCCGAATAACCAAAATGCATAGGAAAGGAGCCTCGATTCATCCTTTAACCCTCCTTTAGCATAGGTTACTCCTGACCAACCTTTGCTAAAGGAACGTAGATAGTGGTATCCCATAATCCTTTACGGCGGCAATATTTAAAGCAACAAGCCACCGCCGGAGTTTACCGACTCTACACGAATACGAACGAGAGGCAAAACAGGAGAGAGGAGAGGAGAAGAGAGGAAGATTTAACTCAGCTAAAACAAAACCCCCCCCCCATTAAGATAATAAAGAACTCATAAAAGACCAACATCATAATTTAGTTATTTTCGTAGCACATCATTTACACCATAAGAAAATAAAATACCAACTTCACATTTAATGAAGTTACTGGGGGCAGTTAATTTCAACATCAACATAGGCTAAGTGTAGCCTCTTTTATTCCACATGTGAATTGGGATATATGGGAGTGATTCTCACTCTGTTGGCGACAACCTGATTACAATCAATATGAAAAGAACGCATGGATCAAACGAGCGCTTGTTGAAGTCAATTTTCGGAGAATAGTGTAGTTTCACGCGACTCACGTCAGCAATACTCGCCGTCGCGCAATGACGTCGGTTAGGAAAGGTGGAGTCGAATTCATTTGAAACAACGCTGTCCTTTCCTATGTTCGATAGGAAGCACCTTTCATCTCTCCTTAACCCCGATGACGTTTAGGGGTTAAGGCATAGGAAAGGAGGCTTATAGGTAAGGAGATTGGACTTTTCGGATAGGCCCCTGCTCTACAATTAATCACACTAATCTGATTGACTTGACAGTTGTGTTCTGATTAAACAAAAATGGATGCTGGCATAGCAATCATCACATTGGTTTGCGTTACTACTGTCTACCTTTCTTTATATGTCCATGCTGTCTACAGCACTGTTACTACTGTCTACCTTTCTTTATATGTCCATGCTGTCTACAGCACTGTTACTTGGTAGGCGGGTTTATGCCGCGGACGGACAGCAGCTGTCAGAGTAAACAGTCTATGGATCAGCTGTTGAACGGCGCAGGCTCGTCCATATGCAGATTAATGTTTAATGTTCGTTTTACCTTTTCTGAGAGATGATGCATAGGGGTGACACCCGAAGTTATCCATGCGGTGTCTGTGCTGCCATCAGGATGGATAAAAAGCCATTATACAGTCCATAGTCATCATGCAGCGGCAGCAGAACAGAGCGTTAGCGCCTTAGCATCCTGCTAGCCTCGTTAGCCGTTCAAACGAGCCCCGTGAAAATCCGCGTTTATACGATCCCCCAATCCATCTTGGTAGATACTTGCTTGATGGTTACATTTTGTCTGGAAAGGACCTAGTCCTTTTAATGACATGATCAAGTAGCTTGCCAGCCTAGCCTGAGCTGATATTAGTTATGTTGGTCTTGACTCTTGAATATGACCGCTTTGGACAGCAGACCGAACATGTGACTTTATCAGTCACTGTAATTGGTTCATTGTTTACTGTACGTTATTGTTTAACACGTTAGGGCGAGCACCCCCGGAACCCATTGCGAAGCCTGCAGTTTGAAAAAAATAAGTTTTACATTGTAGTCTATGAGAGCGCTCAGGGCGATTTTCAACCAGCCCGAAATCACCCCAGAGTGACGGTACAGAGCACAGACACTGATTGTACAATGATATTCAGAATTAGATGCAGGTAAAAACTGTATTGAAATAATAAATGATGATTATAAATACAAAAAAATATATATTTTTCATCATTATTGGGCTATATTTTAGTTTTTTGCTGGTATGGCTCAAGGAGGGCGTCGCCCTATCGCCCTCTATGGGCGAGCCGCCGCTGCGCCCATTGTACCTCACTTCGCCTAGGAGGTATACGTCAGCTAGATGGGCGTATCTCCCTCCCCCCGACGTCACATTGATGCCCTTTTTCTGCAAGAGGAGTGAGGTGGAGTAAAAATCTCACAAGATGGCGACACGCATAAGCCAGGAGAAACGGATGCAGTCTGAATAACTGAGGTCAGCCCGGAAGCTACATCCATTTTATATACTATCTATGATCTGCACTCATGTGCTAAACATTTACACCGATTGACATATTGTTGACATATTCTCCACTAGGTATTGACCGATCTGATTCACTGGATTGATTTCGGCCCTGATGCTGACAACCACATGTTGCACAGATTTCAAATTTGTGAAAAAGAGAGTATTGATATCTGATAAGTATTCAATATTGGCAGACACGGTGAGTTTAGGTATATGTATTGTTATCGGGAGAGAAGAAATGCAGCCCAAGTCCTTCCTTTAGTTACACCTTTACTCACTGTGAACAAGACCATACACAGTTTGTCTGACTTTCAAAGAAGGACCTTGGCAGAACTTAGTCTTTCACTATATTGTAAGGCCATTCTTGCTTTTTGCTCTTAGACTAATCAAAAGTAGACATTTTCACACAAAAAAACTCATCTTAAGCCTACAAAGTTAACCACCCTACCCCCAAGACAACTCTGAACTAAGAAGTACGTTTCCATGGTAACACACAGTGACAGTTGGCAGTGAGGAGTCGGCCTGACTGACGAGGTAGCAGAAAGTACAACTGAGCCCCGATACATCTACATGTTTGCACTGCGCTGAGAATGTATGCTGTGTTTTTGTGCTGAATTTTGCCAGTAAAATTTCATTCTAACAGTCAGGAACTAGAAAACTTACTGTATCTGAAGTCCGACTACTGGTTAGCTCCAAGCTATTGCCAAACTCTGTTGCTACACATCCTACGGTCCCTCTACTCTTCCTCCATGTGCCCTAGCAGGTGGTTGTTAACAGCCCCTCAGCTCTCTGGCCAGCTTTTTATTTGCTACAAGAACACCTTATTCCCATAAAGTATCAAGGCTGCCTCTTGAGCCAGCATGCCACCACTCTCCATCCTGGCATTCTACTGAGCTTTGTCCATCCCCTCCACCTGTTGTTGAGGAGAGATACCGTGCTTCTCTGATTTGGTCCTACAGCTCGGCAGCAAGCTCTCAAGCCTTTTCTTCCTGGTAAAATATTGAATGATCAACAAGTCCTGTCAGGTTCCTTAAAGCTATAGTGCGTAACTGTTTGCATGTAAATGCATGTCAGTTACATTTAAGCCATCGCCAAACGAGTTGAAATGGCAGCGTTTACCAATTGGTGTCGCCCCCTGACACTGGCGCAGGAGCTCAGAAAAATCTCAAAAAGCGCCCAAGAAATGTCTCAGTTGTTGATTCTGCTGCCATGAAAAAACGTAAAGCAGAAGATATAAAATCCCTGTGTGATCACCGAAGGCTTACCTCATGTAGATTTCCAGACAGTGTTGTTTTCCCGACATTACTGAACAATTTGCATGGGGCCATCAGAAGTTACACACTATAGCTTTAAAGTCAACATTGACTTCTTCCAGTGGAATACAAGCTGTGTCTCAATTCAGGGGCCGCATCCAGACTGTGAAGGCCGAACGAGCGTTGTTAAATGAGACGGTCTCCGTAGAGCATTTCCAGTTTGCATAACAAGCCCTTACCTTGCGTGAGTGCACCGCTCCTGTGCTGCCTAACAACCCTGATTGCTTCCAACGGAGACAGCCTTGTCCACAGAGGAAAAAAGAAAAAGAAGTTGCCTACCAGACGAAAAGAAAAAAAGTACAAGAAGAAAGGACAAGAAAAACAAAAGAAAAAAACAAGAAAAAGAAAGGAAGATAAAAGTTGAGATGGAGCAACACGTTGCTGTTTTGTTATTTTTTATTTTAAGCCATTTCATGCCATCTCTGAAAAAAACGCAATGAATCTTGGGATACGTTGGGCCGTGAAGGATCCATCCGTTGGACCCTTCAAAACCGTGAAACGAAGGCTGCATTTCTCGGCCGCATATGAAGGAGCCTTCAAAATGGGACAAGCCTTGACGCGCCGCTATGACGCAAACGGTCTTCAAATGCATGCACCCTTCGAAGGCTGCGACCCGTGAATTGAGACACAGCAACAGTCTTTCTGTAACCTATAATCATAAGCCAAGTGCCGTAACAAAACTGTAAAAACGTTCATGATGTTTCAGTCAGGAGTGGGTATTGTAGGAAAAACCCATTGACGTACATTTAAGTTTTATGTGTTATACTACATAGCCTACTTTGTTTGTAGTTTAGTGTTTTTTTTTGCGGCAGTTGCATTACACATTTGCATTACTGACAGAACTATACAATGTTAAAGTCAGACACAAAGCTGCACCTGTTTCTATCCTCATTCTCATAACACTGACCTTACACTTGGGTTCCTGAAAAGGTTCCTGAAACATTTTGACAAATAACTCTACAAGTAAAGACGCATATATCTGACGCTCTTATCTCTATCATGCCAACACTGCCTGCATCTCCTCCTCTACACCCAACCAAAAGACTTGATACTATGAGTTATTCTCATTCATGTCTTAAGAAAAGTCTTGCAATTCTTGTGGCTGGGCTGATTTGTGCACACATCATCAGGCTTCGACTTTGTACTTGTTTCTTGTTTTCTCAGCTGCTGCTCACTCAGCCTTTGTTGTTTTGCAGAATCAGGGGCGAGGATTATTCTGCATCCATAAACAGGATTTTAATAAAGATATAAAGGTTAATTCTGATGCGTGTGACATCTTCATATTGTGTGACTCAACACTAGGATATAGAGGAGAGTTTTTGTAAGCCAAGGCCATACAATCATATTTCACCTGTCATCTTACTGGGCCTGTTTTAATATTCTACTCTACACTATGGCTTACCGAACACGAGCAGAGCAGGGCAAGAGTGAACTATAATCTTTTAACCTCTACAAACGGTTATCATCCTAATTTGAAATTATTATTACTAGAGCAGTGCCCATAGACTGTCATAAACTGTCTATCAAAGTGGTACACAGAAACAGATGTAGCCTACACATAGGCAGTGTCACACAGTCATTGAAATGGCTGTCACATCACTCGTCAATGTTGTTTCTTTAATATTTTATTGCGTCATATAATCCTCTATTCTTTATGGGCAAAGCAGGTGAAAATGTTTTTTCATTGGTTATCTGCAGCTTGAAGGCAGCAGCATTTATCTTTGCAAACAAAATGAAGGGCATTCTTGCATCTTACATAGTCTTTGGCTCGTTTAGGTGTTAGTTTCTAACAAATTGAAAACATTCTGTGTAAAGACAGACAGACAGACGTGTCTTGCTTTACAGATAGATTTTTAAATCCACCACTGTAATATATTTCAGGGGCTCTCCAGGCATTTTTTAGGAGCAATTCAACTGTCCCCATTTTGGTGCACACATTGTTGCAGACATTTTTTAGAAGCCCCAATAAACTCAATAACAACCTTTTTGAAATGGACAATTATGGTGGTTTAGAATAATAGAGCTCTCAGATGTGCAGTGACCCTGCTCAGTTTGTGTCTTGACGGCCCTGACGCTTAGACAGGGGATGTTCTGTTTTCCCAGGAGGAGGCTTCCACCACTGCTCCGGGGACAAGGGAGGAGGCTTCTGTGCCTACGCAGACATCACTCTGGCCATTAAGGTGAGACCGTAAGATTTGGAATGGATTTGTGAATACATTGGATTTTTGGCTTCCATCTCTTCACTAGTTTTTAAATCACAAAATCCAGACTTTAAGCTCACATTTGATACCATTTTAAGTTTTACTTTAAAGGTGACACATTTCACTGTTCATATGATAGCTAAGAGATTCCATAGGTCAAATATTCTTCCTTTCATCTTTTTCAGTTTCTGTTTGAGAGAGTGGAAGGCGTCTGCACAGCAACCATCATCGATCTGGATGCTCATCAGGTGAGCCGATACCATTCCATCTCCCTGTGTCAATGTGAAGGGCTGCTCAGGGGCTGACGTTGATGAAAAGATAACCCTCCTTTATCAGCACACCAATCAATGAGGCTCCCTGCAGGCCAAATTGCCCCTTAGTGTCGCACGCAGTTGAATGTCCTGTTTCTAAAACATCTCCAGTGGCAAACAGCTGACTGCATCCAATCCCACTTCTGCTGGTTAACTGCTTTTTATTTAGGTCTATAGATCTGATACATTTTAAAGCCTCTGGAAAGCTGGTCAAAACATTAAAAACCAATAGGTGGGTGTCTCAATATGCGTTTAAAAAAAAATGTGATTGAAAATAAATGTTCATAAGTATTAAGAAAACAACTTTTTTAACCTTTTTTTCTTTAGCCTAGACTGTTTGACAGAACTGTGTGGGTGTAGCCGCATTTTTTTTTAGATGGAGGTTCAGTCAGAGAACTGCTGTGATTAGTTCAAACCAGAGCACAGTCTCCTCTTTTTTTTTTTTTTTTTAACCTTTATTTATACAGGAACCCATTGCCACTCTTTTTTCCCTTTTCTTTTGGGGGGGGGGGGGAGCCACAGTCTCCTCTTCTTAAACACATTTCTGGAAAGTGTATCAAACGTAAGTGAAAATAGCTTTAATTTAGATTGATAAATATGCTTAAAATGCTTTACCAACTGCAATCGGTTTCTTTGTCTCTCTTTTTACGTTCGAAGATGATATTTTATCCTCACAATAATTGAACTCATTGTGAGGATAATATAAGATATTCCTCAATGTACCAAGGATTAATCATCAATCCTAATTTTGAAACTCTGACAATTCAAATCTTGATCAAACGATATGTGAGCTATGTTTATTTGCTACAACTTTTATACAGAGAAGTGGCTCAGCCTGGTTGCTGTCAGTTGAGTACAAACCGTAATTTATCTGAATGAAGTTAGTGAGGCTTTTTTTTCTTCCTTGATTTATTGTTGCTAAAGCATATACAGTATAAAACTAGCTGAGCTGAGGTAGATGTATTGTATCTGATGTATTGTCATCTAAGCTAACACACCACGAGAAGGCTTTGACATATAGACAGACTTACAGATGAGGCATAGTTTGATACACAAGTGCGGACCCAGGGGTGTCTTAAAGTTATCCCCGGAGGGATAACCACTGAATCGCTATAGCGAAGAAGGGGAAGGGGAGAAAACAAAAACACACAGAGCTTTAAAGGGCCACACAGGCTACCTTTTGTATGAAACACTAAAACACAAACTAAACCACCACTGCCAAGCAGTTGAAAGTAGTGATGTTACGTCAGTCACGTAAGCCCGAAGCCTGTGTCGCGCAAAGGGGGCGTGTCCAGATGAAGCCTGTCTCGAGGCCTGTATCGTTTGTCACAGTACCACGTGACTAAAGACAAACGAAGCCCCGTTTTCTGAAATCATTCGACTGCCTCACTTTATATACTATCTATGCTCGCTACGTGAAATAAGAGAGCCACTACTGTAACATACCAGCAGATGAGGGCGAGACAATGAGCAGCACAGAGCACTGGGGCCTCAGAGCATATATAACCTCTTCACACCTGGGCTCAATTAGCCAATCAGTGCCACACACACACCTGATTGTAGTGAGTGAATCAGTCGCCATTCTCACGGAGGCAAAAGATTCCGTGCCCTCACAAGGACTTATAGACCCCCAGAGTCAGGCGGTCACTGGGGGTAGCACAGGTGAGGCCTACTGAACTGGAAGATTCTGAGGCAGAGGCACTGGTTCCAGGAGGAGGCTCACATCCAGCAGGTTGGAGTTGAACACAGTCTGATTCCATCATGTTAGATGCACAGTTTGGACCCCAGCTCATCACCTTCCCAGTCCTCCAATTGATTTGAGGGTTGTTTACCTTGAGCCATGGGTGTCCCAGAATGAGGGGTAACTGAGGTGTATTAATAAGAAACGAAGTAATCTCTTCCGTGTGATTGCCAATGCGAATGAAAACCTGGCAGGTGACCCTCTCAACCCTACCCCTACCCAAAGGTTGCCCATCCACTGCAGTAATTGCGAGTGGACAAGGAAGAACATAATAAATTGGTAATTTGAGTTTTCGGGCTAGGGTTGAGTCCATAAAACTACCTGCTGCTCCGCAATCAACAAATGCTGAGAAGGTGTGCCAGTGTCCATCCCATAATAACTCAAAGGACAAAGAGGTGCGACTACTGGTCACAGGAGGGGAATTATTAAAGCCACTATGAGTAACTGTGTCCGTTGGTGGCCCCTTTGGACAAAAGCGGTAGTATTTTTACGACGCTAGCTGTTTACTAGCGCGTGCCGGCTGTGCTAGTGTCAAATGATTAAGACGCAATAAAGCTGGGAACACACCGCACTGGCCGTGCGGCGAGATTACATACAAAGGCAATGTACTAGCGCGTGGCCGCGCGTCCACCCAATAATCGGCGTCCAGCGGCGGGTGCTTGCGCGGCGCGTGGCCGGGATCGGGAGCGCGGCCATTTGCGGCGTGTAGAAATTGCGCCATCGAAGGAGCGTGAGTCGAAGACTTGTGCGGCGAACACGGCGCCGCGCCTCCACAGCCAATCAGCGTTGAGATTGCAGACCCGGTGGTCTGCAAGACGAGGTGGGCGTGTGGAGTGAGGACATTGGGCTTCCAATACATTCTGCAAATATGTGTATTTTGCATCTGTTTAGCTGTTGGTTGTACTTTAGCCAAGGTAGTGCCGGTTAGCATTGTGAAACACCCAGTGTGCGTTCCGAGGCAATATGAACCCAAAGTTGCGCGCTGTGGAATTCCAATACGCTGGAAAGTCCTTCGATGGCGCAATTTCACTTTCAGGTAGGCTGATGTCTGCCTTTATTTTGCAGCTGACACACACTACTGTTGTTATTGTGTTTAGTATGTTGCTGAATTACTAGCAAATGTGTGTATTGCGCGTCTTCATGTGTTTTGATGATATTTGTGACATGAGTGTATTCCAATCTGTATTTTTGGCACAGTGGACATGTGTTGTTGTTGTTGCACGAAGGGACGGGTCTGATCTCGACTCACGCTCCTTCGATGAGCGCACGGCCACGCGCTCCCGACCACGCGCAAGCACCCGCCGCTGGACGCCGATTATCGGGTGGACGCACGGCCACGCGCTTGTACATTGACTTTGTATGTAATCTCGCCGCGCGGCCAGTGCGGTGTGTTCCCAGCTATATGATCAAGCGGCGAGCCTCTTGCGGTCACACGGCCAACCGCCGCCTTCGATGTGGCGGCCAATGGCCGCGGCGGCGGCTGCGGTTAATATTGCCCAATATGACCAAGCGGCGAGCCTCCTGCGTTCACGCGGCCAACCGCCGCAGGCAGCCAATGCGGTGTGTTCCCGGCTTAAAGTGCATGTAAGTGTGTTGAAAGTGTGAAGGCACCGGACTCTTTTCGGCTCCGTGAGAGTGGTTCGTGACTCTGCATCAACTAATGCCAGTCAGTGCCACACATTGCAATGAGTTGATGCAGGTTCACTTACAACCCTCACGGAACTGAAAGATTCCGTGTCCTCTCAGAAAGCGGATGAACGAGAGACGGCAGTTTGTATGGATCACGATGAGGTAATGCGTTTATGTTGTTGTAAATGACTTTGTATGAATAATTGAATAATGGTCATCTGATGAAGGTGAAGCAAAGTAAACTTTGTTTTAGTACCGCTCATTCATTTAGGAGTAAACACTGCAGTCTAGTTCGCTCCTGTGAAATTCTGTACACGTTGCTTGGCAACGCCCTCTTCCCGCCCGTCTACCGCTCTCCCGTTTAGCTTTTCTTCATTGCATTTTCTTTTTTTTCTTTTACGATTCAGCCCCGTTATCAGTCATGATGACGACAAATAACTGTCTCAAACAAGGCTCCCGCTCCCCTTCCCTCACCTGGAGGGATAGGCTTCTCAAATTGCGTTGCTGTGCTACACTGAAATCTGCGACCAATACGAATATGTGGCCATAAAGCCTGCATGCGCAAACCGAAAATCGGATTGGGTGTGCGACCAGACCAAATGCAGTAATAAAAACTATATAAAAATGTCTTTCTTTGCACTGATGGTCTCGTTTGCTGTTAAAGGTAATTTATGATTATCAGAGGAAACATGAGGCTGTTTAAAAGATATTCAAATGTTACTCGTAGTGGCTTTAAGACTCTGCAAGACCTCCCCAAGATCTGACACGCTACCCCGATTCCCTGCATATTGTGTTTCTGCATTGAGGGGCACTGGCGAATGAAGTGACCCACAATCCCACAGTATAGACAAGCTCCGCTGCTCATATGCCTGTCTTTTCACAGAAGTAAGCAGTGTGCATCCTATTTGCATGGGTTCCTGATCATCATCATTGTTAAGGGACCCCTCAGGCAGGGTAGGTCCTTCACAAGGGATATTAAACCCCTCTGACATTTGGCGGGTGTACGCCTGTTTTCTCTCTCTATTGCGCTCACAAATTCTGTTGTCAACCCTAACAGCCAATGAGATTAAATCCTCAAGTGAATCTGGAACCTCACGGGAAGTGAGCTCATCCTGAACTCTGTCAGACAAGGCATAACTGAAAGTGGTCACTAGAGCCTCCCTGTTCCACCCTGACTCTGTAGCTAAAGTTCGGAATGGAATTAAAAATTCTGCAACGCTTGAAGAACCCTGATGTAACCTAAGAAGGCATTTGGCTGCTTCGTGGCCACTTACATCATGGTCGAACACGCGCCTCATCTCCACCATGAAGAGGGGAGCGTCAGCGCAGACTGAAGTCTGCCTATCCCATAAGGCTGTAGCCCATGAAAGGGCCTTTTCCGAAAGAAGGGATATTATATATGCAACCCGGGATCGGTCGGTGCTAAACATAGAGGGTCGTAACTCAAACACTAAACTGCATTGGGTGATAAATCCCTTACACCTCCCTGGATGCCCGTCATAGCGGGTTGCCAGCTTGGTCTCCTGGACTACCAAAGGGTCAACTGGAGGTGCTTGTACTTGGGTTGGGGTTGGCCCAGATGTTTGCAAACGTGCCAGTATCTCCCGAATTATACCCTCATGCAAGGCCTGTTGCTCTGCAATGGCACGCAATGTCTGATCATGCAAGCCTAAAATGGCTCCTTGTGCAGTAATTGCCTGCCAATGGACCGCTAATTTGTCACTAATGTCCGACGTAAGAGCAGCACTAGTGGGGCATACACAAGTAACTCCAGAGTTATCTTGGGAACTCTAAACACAGAGATCACTAGCCCATAGGGCGAGACAATGAGCAGCACAGAGCACTGGGGTCTCAGGGCATATACTGTATAACCTCTTCACACCTGGGTCAATTAGCCAATCAGTGCCACACAAACCTGATTGTAGTGAGTGAATCAGTCGCTATTCTCAAGGAGGCGAAGGATTCCGTGCCCTCACAGGGCTGAAATCTTCCGTGTCCTCACAAACAGGTCAATATTTGTAAGTGCATAATTAAAATGTTGGTTATAATGCCTGCTTTGACCCTTCAAAGAGATCATGAGAAAAACATACATTTGTTCTGAGAATAGAGCCAGTTTAAATCTATAATATGTTAATAATAAATATAGTCTATGCTTGGTCTTTGCTACGTGGCTTATTTATTGGGTGACTGTCAGTGGACTGGGCTCACCCCAACTGTAGGGAACAATTACTCAACCTTTTTGGAAGTCTTTATTATCATATTTTGGTCTTACTTTGTGTTTTCAACATAATGCCTTGTCTCCACCACTAATTAGCCCTGAGGGGTGTGTTTAGTATTGATGATGTCTCAAGGTTCCCAAGGTATATAGCTATACAGCAATAAAGCTATATTCATTTTGAGCAATGGCTCGTTAGTAATGTAATGATGCATCTTTACCTATTGACACAAGCAGGGGATCAATACAGATGCTGTTGAGTAAATAATTCATGAAGAAGAACAAAAGAGCACATTTGCATGAAGGCACGGGGGTTTGGCTTGAAGTGCCCCCTCTCAGCAGATAATTGGCCGGAAAGAGATTTTAGGGATATGCACTAAAATCCTTAATTACAGCCCTTCAAACATGACACTTAAAAGTTTCTTGCCTTCACATAAATTGAGATGATACTCTATACTGCTTATTCACCCAGTCATCAACAACACTCTAATGATCAAGTTTAGGTCCAGTGTTTAACAAGCTTGACTGGGGTCATGCTGTTAAGGAATATTCCTAGCTGTCTATTATAAGCTGTGTGTGTGTGTGTGTGTGTGTGTGTGTGTGTGTGTGTGTGTGTGTGTGTGTGTGTGTGTGTGTGTGTGTGGGGTGTGTGTGTGTGTGTGCGTGTGTGTGTGTGTGTGTGTGTGTGTGTGTGTGTGTGTGTGTGTGTGTGTGTGTGTGTGTGTGTGTGTGACATTGTAAACTCAACACATTTTCATAAAACATCCACAACTTTTGTGACAGTCAACCTTCCCATCAACATGTGGCAAACACCGATACTACTTTAAAGGTCACCTATTGTGCAAATTGCACTTTTTCATGGTTTTTCATCATTAATATGGCTATAGACTCCCAAAGTATGAGAATAAGCAACCTTTGCTCTTTATATCGACCTCCACCTTTTTGGAAACCTGTGTTCAAAAACCCCAGTCAGATTTCTCTCCCCTTCTGACATCATAAGGGGAGAAGCCATGCCCCCTCATTGCCAACCTATCTCTGCACTAACTCCAGCTGTGATAAGCACACCCCCAGATACCCCTGAATCTAAATGGCATTTAGATTAAAACCAGCAGCTAGATTCAGGGCCAATCGGAGCAGAACGGGCTTTTTGGATAACATTTATGAATGGATTACACTACCTGGGCAGGATGTTACCTCGACAACCAAGTTGTCCTGTGTGTCCAATACATCCTCCTTTCCATCCATTAATACTAAAATGTGCTCAATGCCTAATCTCATCCTGACACCAGCCAGACATATTGGATGACAAATGGGGGACGGGAAATTAAAATTGATGTGAAGCAGCCATGCCTTTTTTTTTTAGAAGTATGTTTAATATGTAACTCCTACAGACGACAACTTTTTATTCCTGATGTGTCACTTAGGCCTTTCACACTGCTGCAAAATCGGCGCTAGTTCGGAGCTAGACATTGTTTTGGTTTCACACCGCCAGAGAGCAGGCTCCGGCCTGTAAAAACCGGTTCAACTCAAACACCAGGATTGAGCAGGGTTTGAGATAAGAACTCCTTGCGCCAGCGGCTGGGGGAGGGATTATCCTGACCAACCAGACCAACACAAACCTCATGCCCGCCATATTTAAAAACACCGCTACTACTAGGAGACGTAAACATAATATAATTACCGAACAAAGCGATCAAATTGACCGGCGAGAATACGCTGTATGGGTCCTGTTTGGTTAGGAAAGCAAAGCGAGAGCAAACACGTGTAAAAATAAGACGTATTCGCCCCTGTTGTTGTGCTTAAAGGTAGCGGTAGCTTTAGCGTTAGCCACAAGAGCAGCGGCGTCGGGCGACGTACACACACGTTTACAGGGACGTCATGACGTTGCTCTCTTGCCGGCTCCATGGCTGTCTCCGGTCGATGTGAAACCAACCGGTTCATAACTGGGATAAGGCTGTATCCAGTTTTGAACTGACCCCAGCACCAGCCTGGAACTGGCTCATGGTTCTTTTTGGTGTGAAAGGCCTAACTGTCAGTCAGCGCAGTGTGTCTCAGGTAAACAAACAGGTCTGAGTGACACCTGTGACACCTTGAGGCACACTCAAGTGATGTCGTTGACAGTCAAAAAGGCTTTGTATTGCCTTTGTATTACACATGAATGAGTATTCATGGTTTGTTAGTGTAGTACAACAGAGAGGTTGCACCAAAGTGATTTTATTTTTAAAAATGTTCTGTTCTGCTCCAGGGAAATGGACACGAGCGGGACTTCTTGGATGACAGCCGAGTGTACATCATGGATATGTATAATCGCTACATCTATCCTGGGGACGGACTTGCCAAAAGTGAGTGAAAAAAGCGCCATTGATTTTTCTCCTCAATCCGGTTCTTTTAACTTTGAATGGAGACGGGGGTCTTGCAGTGTTCTCATTTGATCCTGAGTTCTCATTCTGGGGACAAAATAAGCCTAACACTGCTCCGAATGCGTGTTTGGAGTTTGAGGTTCGAGGGAGCCGCATCCTCACTTTCTAGCCCCTAGATGTCACTTGGTGCCATTCTAATTATGCTGTGATTTCCCTCTGCCACTACACTACCACTCACTGTATAGCGCTCTGCTGGGAATCTGTCACGCAGCAGTCTATGCAAAGCTATAATCTTTGCTTTTTACGCAAATGAATGTGCCAATTAAAACTGATAAAACGTTAAAACTGATCCGACAGCAACCACGTGTTACAATTTGACCCTGATTTCATACAACATTCTGAAAGACGACATGTCACAGTACTGCCATTTAGAACTGGCCCCCGTCCTTCAGCTATCTTCTTTTCTACAATTATTAATTGCATTGAAGACGTTTTATAATGTTCTCTCCACATAAGAAATGTCAAGTGAATGTATTCTGGCCGTTTAAGATAATACAAAAACACACAGTGCCTTTCTGTTTCATATTTTCCTCCCCAACACACGTCCATTTCCTTGTACTTTCAAAAGACCAAAGCTTAGGGTTTTGGGACACTTTTTTTCTCCTTCAAGTCTTTGTGAAAAATTGCAGGACTACACGTGAAAAACTATGAAAAATTCCTTTTCACTTGCTATTGAGTTGTTCTCTCTTTGCTTTTGTAGCTCAATTCAGTTTGAATTTTGAAACAAAAAGGTCTCCTATTTAACCTTTCTTCATCATTTGCATTAATTATTCGAAATGTTCATGCTGTTAAATTAAAGCAACTTTGCAAATTGACATTTAAAAGTTTTCTATAGATGATATGGAAACACAATTACCTACCTACATATACCTGAACATTTCACAAGAATCCAGTTATCAGAAATTCCTCTTGTAAGCATTTTTACTCTGCCCATATTGTGGGGAAAAAAAAGGTGTTACTTGAAAGACTGCTGCAGTTACTGTCGTATACAGTATATGAGGCATTTAGATTCAGCTCAACATAACTGCTGCCATTTTCTGATGGTTGTTTTATTGATGACTACATTGTTATCTGGCTATGTGATTGAGTGAGGATAGCCATAATGCACCATTCTTGTATCCATGCCTTTCTATATCCAGGAGCCATAAAGAGGAAAGTGGAGCTGGACTGGGGCACTGAAGACTCAGAGTACCTTCAGAAGGTGGAGCTCCACTGTGAGGGAGCTTTGAACGAGGTCCGACCCGACATCATAGTCTACAATGCGGGGACAGACATCTTGGATGGGGATCCGCTTGGAGGACTCTCCATATCTCCACAGGTGCTGTACTGTGCTGTTGTGTTAATGTGTTCCACAAGTGACTATTGATCAGCCCTTAATGTCAGCGATTTTAGACACTTGTTGTCAAAATCACTATGTCAAAATCAGTGAACATCTCCTCACTGTGTGTGTTTGCCGCCTAGGCTCTGTAAACCAGTGTAAACAAAGGGCCAACTGCAGCTAGCAACATGCCCGCTTACATTACATGGCATTATGATGGGGATGGAACCAGTTGCAAAAATTTGTTCTGACTTAATTCTTGATCTTAAAACTATCTGAATGGAAACCTGGCAGGCTTTGCTGGTTTCGGTGAGCACTTCATCAGCTAATTTGTCAGGCTAGTCGAAAGCTTACTGAGAGCTGATCCACATGAGCCAAATGTGGATTGATTCCTGAGCGTGGAGAGATTTCCTGACGGTTAACCTGCCAATTTCAGAAAATACTCAAATAAGGTGACGCTGCAGAATGTGTTAGTATAGGGATGATGTGTGCTGTGGAGTAAACCTGAGATTTGGGTTGTTAAGTGGCCTGAAATTAAAAACAGAACTCTTTGTTAGTGTACTTTAGTGACTGTTCATTAAAGTTCTGGTTTGAACATGTGTTTCTGTCACATCTCTTAATGACATTTCAAATTAAACCGGTGCTTATGCTACAAATGGCTCCATAATAAATGAGATTTTGACCCAAGCTGTTCCAACTCACAATCCCTAAACAAAAAGGGATGTGTGTCTCTTTACTCCCACATGTGTCGCCCTTAGAGGCTTGGTGTTCCACAGCGAAGTAGTGAAATATGGGAACAGTCAGGCTGCTACCAGACCTCCCCCTCCCTTCTCAGGGGAGAAAGGGGGTGGAGACAGAATCATTAGCCAGAAGCCTCACAAAATTCTGAGAAAAGACTAGAACCAAGGACATGTCCATACATACAAGGTGATTTTCGTAGCCATATCTTACTGAGCATTTTAAAAACTCTGGGCAAAGTGAAGATTTTGTAAAACTCTGTATTTGTGGGGACAGGGACCACCTGAGTTTTCTTTTAGAAACACTGGGGTCATGACCTCAATTAGTACATGGCAATAGTGGTTTAGATTTACTGAGCATGCTCCAACAATCACAATGTTATTCTATGGTATTTGACTTGACACATTATCGCCACCTGCTGGCCTGGCATGTGTAAGTCAGTGTTTTCATTCCGGTTTCTGCGTTGTCCTTTGTACAGAGAGATTTTTATGTTAAATATCTGTTTACTTGGGACATGGCCTGAATGTAGCTGTGGATAGACTGACAGACCAGCTTTTCTCTGGTGTTTCTCTGCCAGGGCATTGTACAGAGAGATGAGATTGTGTTCCGGGCGGGCAGGCGACGAGGCGTACCCATACTCATGGTGACGTCTGGGGGATACCAGAAGAAAACAGCACGCATCATTGCTGACTCCATCCTCAACCTGCACCAGAAGGGCCTGATTGGAGCAGAGGCTCTGGAGGGGGAGGGATCATCTTCACTGGTGACCAGCATGATGGGCAGCTATGGACCTCCAGGATCAATATCCACAGCTATCTGAGATGCATTCAACCAGGGTTTAAAGGTTACATATTGTTGCAACTTATAATGTAATAAAGACTCATAATGTAATAACGGCTCATAATGTAATAATTTAAATGTAATAAAAGTTCATAATGTAATAATGGTCACATAATGTAATGGACTCACGGACGCGTAACGTAATAAGGGCTTTGCGCATAATGTCATACTGTAATAACTTATTACATTAAGAACCTTATTGATACCGCTCATAATGTTATAACAGCTCATAATGTAATAATAGCACATATAGTGAGAAAAGTGTTGCATTATCATAATGTTTACTTCTGCCATCCCTGCAGGAGTGGAAGGAAATGCTTTCACCTGTGTCTGTCTCAAGATCACACATTTCTGCAAACATGCTGGAGCATTAGCCAACTTAGATGCCATATACTGAACCTCGCTCCCAATTAGTGGCAGGCCTCATAAAAAGGAAGAGAAGCCTTAATCTGTAACGCATCATCCTCCATGGGTCAAATCCATGGTATAAAGGCAACAACTGTATACTGACAACTAATGCACTTTTGGGCACAGGTTTGTTTTTGAGTTTGACTATGATTTGTACATAGGTTGCGCTACAGTAACCAACTCAAAAGCTGTCAAGAGAAGAGGTTGGATTAGGGAAGAAGGAGGGGTACTGTCGTTCATGTAGCTTAATGTTCTTTGCTACAATAACTAATAACTCCTGCGATGAAAACACATTTAAAATTGGACTTTTCAAAAAAGTAAGTGAACACTCTTTCCTTCCATACAACCTTATGAAGAACTTCCAATAAAAATGTAGCAGTTTTTTTGTTGGTCTTTAATGCCAATTTAATAAAGGCTTTTAAACATTATTTTCCTACTACTTACGTGAAATACATGATACAAGCAGCATAACATGTTAATTCAAACTTCTTTGAATGCATTTAAGATGGCCTTTAAGTTATTTATATGTTGTTTGCCAGCCGTCACATTGCAATTTCCATCAATAAATCAAATTGAAGTATTTCTTCCCTTCTTTGGTTTTTGATAAAAAAAAAAAAAAAGAAAACCTGTATTTACCTTAAGGGTCCCATATTATGCTAAATGCACTTTTTAAATGTGTTCTAACATATCCATGCGTCCACGGTGTGCCTAGAGACTGCCAAAATATCAAAAAAATAACAATCAATCCTTTTCTCACTCTCCCCCTTTCTGAAACCCCCACCCCTCCCCCTCAATATACTCCAGTCAGAATTCTCCCCGTTTCTGACGTCAAACTGGAAAGCCAGAAGCTTCCACTGTGCAGCCCACACCCCTATTTCTTATTGGTCCACGGCCCCGAGATCCTCTCGAAAAATATTCCTTCATCCGGTGTTGTTTGCTTGTTGCTAAGCGACAAGATGCCTGTAATACAGAAAAGCATGGTGGATGTTGCATAATCCACTCATGTATCTTAACCACAGCAGCCTATGCCTTGTTTTTAATAACACAATGGATAGGAAGCTAGTTGTGGGTTTTTTCAAACAGTGAAACTGAAAGAAATGTTTTTATTGGTATTTTGCCTGACTGGTGTATAGCTATTAGCTTTGGGACAAGCATTCAGCTTTTTACTCATAAAAACATATTTCTATTACCCACACCAGTCTGGAAATGCCTCGTTTTTAACAGGACAAAGGATTGGAACTTAATAGTGTAGAATTCAACTTTGAAGATAATTTTTTCACTGATTTTAGTGGTATTTTTAGCCGGTAGCTCCCGAGCTAGCTTTGCAGTAGCCACCATCTTTTGCAGCATTTTTATTGTGAACATGCCGTTTCCATTAGCTTGGAAATGGCAAGTCAGTGCATCTGTATGAACATAGTTTTTCATGTAGACAAGGATAGGTCATGTCAAACTGTTCAAAGTGCGTTACTAGTACTAGACTTGGTTCTTCTCATGGGTAAGCTAACTGCGCTAACTGGCCCAGCAAGTACGTCATCATTGTTTACAAACAGACAGAGGGCGAGGTGTATCTGGCTTCGCTTCTGGACAGGGGCCGGGGGCAGCTCAAAGATTGTATATTTACGAGGGGAGCTGCAGCTCTTTTTAAAAAATAGGCCATTGTGAGATTAGCTGAACATCAGCATAGTACAATAAATTATCTGAAAGTTTTTTTCAGCAAACAATTAAAGAAAAACGTATTAGGGACCACTAAGACCATATAATATGGTGTATAATACGGGAGCTTTAAGTCTCCAATTAACTAGCACCACTAATCTGGTTAAGATGGCGGTGCATTGTGCTATGCTAACATAACCATCCCCCCAGTGGTTTATATTCAGCATCACTAGATTAATGTAAATATTTATTTTTAACAAATCATTTATGTACATACATTTTAGGATGTTGTGTACCCCTACAAATAATTTGATAACAAAACGTCTTCTCAACCGCCAGTCCACATCATAGCCTACTTTTATGGTCCAAGTGGGACTTGAATCGGTAACCTTTAAGTCCCCTAGCCAAGTACCTACGGACTGAGCTATTGCCGCCCCAGCTAAAACATACAACACTATTATAACAAACATCTTAATACACAAGAAATAGCTGCTAGCTAAAGCACAAGAAATAGCTGCTAGCAGTGCTAGCTAAAACACAAGAAATAGCTGCTAGCTTAAACATACACATTATCCTACAAACATCTTATTAATACACGTAATTTAAACAGATAAGGTGTATGGCTTGGTTTAACAAATATATATAGTGAACTTTAAAGGTCACAACTAGGGCTGCTTACCTGCAAAAGTCACAGTAGAAGTGAGCACGGCGTTCTCAGAATCCCAACTAGAGGCTTAACTGTTATTTCACATCAATAAAATGTGAGAGTGCAATTACTATTAAATAATACAAGGTTTCATTTAGTTTACTAATGCACTGAAGCCCATACCTTTTGCTTTCACTTGCAGCTTTGTTTGAGAGGTTAAATTATTATTATTATCACTATATGTGCTATTATTAGATTATGAGCTGTTATAACATTATGAGCGGTATCAATAAGGTTCTTAATGTAATAAGTTATTACAGTATTACATTATGCGCAAAGCCCTTATTACGTTACGCATCCGTGATTTTATTACATTATGAGACGATTATTACATTATGAACTTTTATTACATTGAAATTATTACATTATGAGTCTTTATTACATTATAAGTTGCAACACATATTATTGTGCTAATTTTCAGGTTCAAAATTGTAACTTGGGTTACTACTAGACACTGTTTTAATGGTGTAGTGTCCAACAAAACCTTTACATTTCTAACAATGCCTTTGCTGAATCTCCTCTTTTCAGCCTCTGTCTGAAACTCTCCGTTTGACGCACCTGTCTCTTTATGCCTCGACCTTCCAAAAAGCCCAGTCTGCTCGGTTTGGCCCTGAATCTACCATGCTGATCCGAATCTCACTGCCAGTTAGATGCAGGAGTATCTGGGGGTCGTGCTTATCACAGGTGGAGGTACTGGTAATGAAGGGGCGTGGCTTTCCCCTTATGATGTCATAAGTGGAGATTAATCTGGCGGGCATCACAGGTTTTCAGAAAGGTGAAGTTGGTCCAAAAGAGAGGGTTGTTATTTTTCTTATCATGAAAAAGAGCATTTTGCATTATAGGTAACCTTTAACACTCACATGTGTGCTCTACAGCTGGGACATTTAAAGGCACTCATGTAACTTAATATCGGGCTGTGACCAACCGTGTGACAGCAGTAACCATTTGTTTAGTTGAAGTACGAAGGGAGTGACCCTATGCTTGTTTGCACATATACGCAGTATGGAAAGTAATGGAAAAGTATGGAATTTAATTTGATACATTTTTCTGGTCTGGATAAGCGAAGAGTATGGGGGAAGAAGACTTATGACCATACTCAATAAAATATTTTAAAAAAATGCAAATCACAACAAGCTATCTTACACTATATAACAATATGATGATATGCAACTAAACAAGCTGGCTGCAGGAAAGTGTCTGGTTACTGTGGAGACTACTTAGACCTTTGGCCAAAGCATTCATTGAAAATGTTTTGCAATTTATTAATTGTATCATATAATTTATAAATTATTTTATGCGTAAATTGCAATTAATCAAAGGGAATAATAACTTTTTTTTACTAAAACAATAGCCTTCTGCTGACTTCAGCCTATTTCATAAGCTCTCGCATGCCACAAAAATAGTAAAGTTCTCATCAGTTGGAGAATGATTGGTTTTATACTAATGTATTTTCACGGCAGTCTTTCAGAGAGGTATTCTACCACCTCAGGAAATGTAATAATATTGTGTGAAAAAAATTATACATAAATAGTCCATGAAATGGTAAAGACATGTGATATACACAGATACATTGGGAGTATATTAATAATTCTCCGTATCATTTTATTCTTACGGAGGTGAAACACAAGATAATTAACATGACAACTGTGATATCAAACATAATCTTAAAGTGATGTTAAACTGTCTTATAGAAGATAATGTCTTCTTCGTTCCTCATTAACTTTCAGCTCAAGCATTTCTCGTCTGAATTGGTGTCTCTATAATACTATTTTAATCAATGTAGAGTTATCTGTTTTTTTCAATTTCAAGTTCAGCCATTGATTAGTTTTTGTACTTTTCAGAGACATTTGATCTCTGCAGTCCACAAAAATAAATATTGTATCCAAACACAATTGATGTGTTGTGTGATTTGAATTAGAAGCCTAAGGTAGCTCACATGCAACACTTTGCAAACATGAACATAATGTCAGGCTGAATGAATGAAGTGAAACAAAAATGGCTAAAGTCAAACTAACTTGAAAGCACAAATAAAAAGCTGAAATGATTACTCAAATGATGCTTGTGAACATTCGTTTCAGTCTAAAGTCCAACTTTC
Organism: Hyperoplus lanceolatus; assembly: GCA_026929865.2. Lineage (NCBI taxonomy): Eukaryota > Metazoa > Chordata > Actinopteri > Uranoscopiformes > Ammodytidae > Hyperoplus > Hyperoplus lanceolatus. The sequence goes on from CM049396.1 coordinate 36,116,814, forward strand.
CTGACAGTTTAGGAGCTTTCCCTCCATACCTTTCAAATACAGTGCTACACTGCTGTCTTATTGACGGCCTGTCTGATAGCTGTGGTTTCTTACCCCATCACTCTTCGTTGCAGAAAATGTCACAATGCTTCTCAATCTCGGCAATTGCTGTCATGTGGTGGACACTGAACACCTTTATCACAATAGAAATGATGGTCAAAACTTGAAAGATGACACCCAATAAGTTGTTATAACACTCATTTGGATGCTCCATTCAGGCAGAGTTTACATTCCTGCTGTTGTTTGGATCTGGCTTTATATCCAAATCAAATCAATATCACAAGAACCGGCACAACTTGTTAGGTCAAATGTGGAATTCTTAGAGAAACGGGAGACATCAGAGGTGTGAGACATTCTTCATTTCTGTGATAGTGTTTGGAAAGCTCAGGGAGATGAGTTAAACAAGACAAAGCTGTTGAACAAGTTAGAAGAAATGTTAAAGGAATTCTTCACCCAATACGGAACCGGCGTTCTATCATTATAAAATTGCTGTTATAATATAAAGAATGAGGTTTTGCTGCCCTCAGTCTTTCCTCAGTCTTCTCTTGGCCCAGCTGTTCTGTTAATCCTAACCCTACATTTTACCATGTGTGATGTCAAACATGGTAAAATGTAGGGTTAGACAGTGAGATCATAACACACTCTTTCTGCCTTTTCTCAGGCTAGGATGAACCGATTTCTCAAATCTTTGCACATTTATACTAGCCTGGAAATCCAGACCCTGATATCTTGAACGATAAAGGGTCTGGCCACGATCAATAGTAATTTCCAACTCAAGGGGCGGCTCCTACTTGTGCATTTCAAATGCCACTGCACGCAGTTGGATAGCACTACAACCAATCAGAGCGATGCACAAGGTGACGTAAGCCCCTTTCGTTTAGCGAACAGCTGTTAAACTGTTAAATTAAACGTTTGCCGTTGTCGGTCGGCAAAACAGAACATTCCACTTACTTGCTAATGAAAGATTTGAGTGCCGTCTTCCAAATCGTAAAGGGTCGAGGCCAAAGCAGTCTCAAACTCACACAACATATCCGCAGCCATCTTTGATGTTTACTATCACGGCTTCGACGTCGCATGCATGTCACTGTCGTACCATATAAAGGGCTCTGGCACGCCCATATTAGATAGAACCAATTGAAACGTGAGCCCAGATTTCTGGTCTTTTTGAAAAAGCTTCAACGGAGCGTGTCCAGACCAACAGGCGCAGCAAATTTAATTTGCCAGCGCCTAGTGGCAGGTCTGGGAATGCCAAGCTACATTTATACTACATAGGATCTCAGAGTTCAATACACTGTCATATTCCCACCGGTGAAGTATAGGTCTGTAACCGTACTGTGAATGTGTCTCAAGGCTATTTGTGATATTAAAACCTAATATTTGGTGAATTTTGTCTGCCATTGTATTAAACAGGTTTTACAGCTGGCTAGACCTGGAGTGGCAGGTCACACAACAATGATTTTATGATGTATATTCACATTCATCAACTCCTCTGGCTTAAATTTACTTTTAATAAGTTGGCACAGTAACGAATGGAGTATAGACTCAATATCATTAGATTAATATGATGAAGAATTGAAAGGCCTAAATTTAAACAGCATGGAACCTGGTCCTTTTAATTAGGACTCACATTTTGTATGCAGGTCTGTTCTTAATACACAATGATACACTGATCCCAGGTTCCAGCTCATCCGCTCCGTTCTGTGTCTTTTAAGCTGTTTGACAGTTGTGTGCCAAAAATAACACAAATGTTCTACTGTGTTTGTTATGTGTTTTTTTCTTCTTCTGACATTTAAAAACTAATTATATGCATTTATAATGATACTGAATAAATCCATGACAACCAAAAGGTCTTTCTGTAACTCTTTTAAGCCTTTGATTTGCTTTCACTGCCAAGATGCAAAAGATTATTTGGAAAACCCTAGTTAATAATGCTAATGCCATGCAGTGAGCTCAGCATTTTTCTGATTTTTTCCATGGAGTTCTGTTTTTTCCCAAATGGGTGTTCCTATAGCCCTGCCCTTTTAGGGTGTATTCACACTGGGAACGTCCGCTAGTTCACTTGCTTTGTTCCAGACCAAATAGAGTTTTTTGTGTTTGGTGTGGTCCACTTTCATATTGCCCCTTTTGCAAGTGAACCAGCATTACGAAGCAAAACCACACGTGATCTGAGGTCATTCATTCATTGGACAGACATTCTTGGGTGGAGAGAAGCAGGAAGCACGAAGTAAAAACTGCGAAATATATCATTGATATAATATCGGGTTAAAAATAATAAAAAGGCCTACATCTAGCCTGTAAATAAAGAAGAAAAACATTTGTTGTTTCTTATGGTTATAATATGTAGCCCCATGACAATGCCATATTATGTGGTTTGTAGCCTATGATGTGAAACATAATTTTTACTGTATATTTGCTGCTGGACGTGCGGCTCGTGCGAAGAATAGGCTCAAGCCGACACTCAGCTGATTAAGCTGTGTATCAGCTGGGTGTCAGTTCGGCGCAGTTCAGCTCCAAACTGACATGGGGATAGTATTGACGGTCCCGTACATGAGAAGCAAAATAAAAACACACACTTCTTGCGCAGCGTGAACCTGTTGGCACTGTGCGGGAGACGCTCCCCTCTCCTTCATCTGATCGCTGAACACATTCAGCATGTTTACGCGTCCTCTCGATCAAATGTAATATATTGTTCTGGGCTCCCGGTCAAACCACAACTTTTCGTCCTAACAATGGCGACAACAACACTTTACCATAATGTGAAGCTGACGGCTATTTATTAAGAAAGAAAAGAAAGAAAAGCGCTCGGAGCGCTTGTTTGGTCCGCCCCCGAGTGTGATTGCTGTATTCACACCTGTCTGAAAGATGCGCACCGAAGGCGGAAGTGCACCTGAGTTTGTTTCAACCGAACTAAACACAGCATGTGTGAATACACCCTTAGTCAAACAGGAGGGGCACTCAGATTGTTACATATGATGTGATGACGATCCCACACTTGAATAAAAACATCTGAATAAAGCAATCTTATGAGATGAAGTTTCCTTCATGCATCCTAATTTAAGTTGCTTCATTGTTCAATCAACACAAGGCAGATAAACACAAAGTACACCAGAGCCGGCCCAAGCCTTCAGGGGGCCCTAAGCAAAATCTGATTAGGGGGCCCCTCTCCAATTTCAGCGCTGCTGAAACTATAGATCTTTGTTAAATATCATTCACACACCCAGTGTTTTCCGCTAGTGCCTCCACTATGCGGCTGTGCGAAAATATTAGACAGCCGAGATTCAGACCCTCTTAGGGGGGTCCGGGGGTATGCCCCCCCGGGAGATTCTTTTAACCTTTTTAAAGTGAATGCATAAATCTGGTGCACTTTGAGAGGAAAATTAAGAGGCTAAATCTTATGTGAACAAATAATTTGGAGACACTGGGTCAGATGAATTAGAAGCTATTGAAGAAGGACACATGGATTTTCCATAAAAATATTAATATAAAATAAAATATTATGGGTTGGGCTTGGAGCTCTTTTTCTTTTACGGAACATATTTCTCCGTAATATAGTGAATGCATTTAAATGCAGTGTGAGGAACGAAGCAGAAGAACTCTGTTATCCAGCTACTGTATCTTTTTTTCCACAGACAAGGCTGACATAGGCTATAGACTATACACAGTGCATGGGCAACTGAGGACAGCCCCATTTCCAATTGTTTTTAAATAAACTCAATACACACTGTGCATGGATGTGAACGTGACATGATCAGATAATTTCGGATTTCCTCCGAAATGAACTAATTACATTTTTAGGCTATTAATTATCTAGACCAAAACATTTTATTCCTTTTTTGGATGATAACTCACATTTGCATAGTATGATGTTAATATCAAACACACAAACTATAAAAAAAAAAAAAATGTTTTTTTTGTTTTTTTTAGGGGGCCCTCTAGGCAGTCGGGGGCCCTAAGCGGCCGCTTAGTTCGCTTATGCCTCGGGCCGGCTCTGAAGTACACTCACACAAGGCTACAAGGACCTGCTGGTCCCAACTTATTTCTTTACTTAGCCTATAGGTAATTCATTGGATCTGTTCAACTCGTTAAATTGTTATAGCAATCACGATGTTTTCGTTTAGTCTCATTAGAAATTTGCTTAAACAGATGTTGGACAACGTTAAGGAATTATTAGGTCCAAGTCTCCAGACTCAATGTACTGATGAGAATGAGTGGTCTAAAGCATTTACTATTCTCCAGCATGCACCATACACTACACTTTTGGACACGACTTGGTACAGCCCTTTAATCTAGCTGCTGTCTTTATTTCACTTTATTTCATACTACAAAATATTGTGAATAACCTGTACTGAATACAGTGATCTGTATGTTCAGTGCATAATCCCTAGATACAAGTATTTAAGGGGAGAGTTGTAAATCGAGACACAGCAATCAACCAGCAGGACCTGTAGGCTACAAGCCAAGCCCAAACAGTCCTGAAAAGAGGCCCACAGAAATCAAGCAAAATCAGAAGCACCTGTGCATGTGGACAGTGGGTTTGACTGCTTGAACTGGTCTGCATATTTATGCTGCTTTCATTTCATTGTTCACACTACAGGCGACATACTACCATGCGGCAATTGTACCAATTACAGCCTACTAATGAGCTAATTAAATACGCTAGGCAGTGAATAAATTAGTGTATATTTAATAACATCATACTTGTCTTTGCCTAACACATAAGTTGTATTAAAATTAACTATCAAGTTTGTTAAACGTTGAGTCTGGAAATGCTCATTGTCAAAATCCCTTTTTGTCAAAATCAGTGAATACATATCTCCTCAATATCAGCTACCTGTCTGTACTGTGTATGCATGCTGAAAAAAAAGGCTCTACACAGGCATGTTGCTTGCTACGTTGGGCACTCTTTGTTTACATACCCGTTTACAGAGCCTATATTTGCTGTGTATTAACACCAGATTTTCACACACTACGGACAGGTAGGGGAACGTGAGGAGATATTCACTGATTTGAGGAAAAAAAAATTTGATTTTGACATCAATAGTTCTTCAAAATCACTGACTCCACCTTTAAGTAGGAACTCCAAAATGTAATTGGGCAGAGTCTATCCTGGATTGTAATAAAGTTATTGTATTCCCTAACAGTTTCTACCCACAGACAGACAGAGCCCATCATGACGAGGGAATTTCATGCAGACCTTGTACTGTCAAAGAAACCTTGCAGTAAGCTTCATTAAACACACAATTCCCTGTGCCTGGCCCCTCGATGCCGTCTCGCCTCAAATGAACTGGACGGAGGCCGAGGCTGTCAAACTGCTTGCTGTCTAGCTGCTTTCGATTTTGGATGTGTTTTTCACCGCTCCAGACAAAAAACAAACCCAAGTGGGATATAAACAGTCCTGCAATCAGCAGCCCCCTAAAGCAGCAGGTGTGAAAACAACATTACAAGGAGTTAATGAAAGATTTGCTCAATGTGTTTTACTACCATAGGAGACTGTGATAATGAGAGTTTTATGGCTAGATTAAAAAGGGGCCAATTGGACACATAAAGTTCAGTGAATGTGCCACCAAGGGGTCAGCCCTGTGAAAACAGTTGTATAATGGGTTCTAGAAGGAACCTTTTCTAAAGTTTGTCTCTAAAGAAAAATCAACCCAAATTATTTCAAAGGGGTTATCTCAGTATAAGAGAGTGGTTTATTGCCAAGTAGGTTTACACAATAAATAGGAAGTTAAAAGAAAGTTACGCAAAGGCAAGAATACAAATACAAAAGAAATGTGTGTGTGTGTGTGTGTGTGTGTGTGTGTGTGTGTGTGTGTGTGTGTGTGTGTGTGTGTGTGTGTGTGTGTGTGTGTGTGTGTGTGTGTGTGTGTGTGTGTGTGTGTGTGTGTGTGTGTAATATCTGCTTTTAGAATAAACAGCTATGGAGTGTGCAGAATGTTGAACAAAGAAATTGTAAGGTGCAGGACACACCAGTCTCAAAGATGTGATGTCATACATTTAGACATTAGTCAAGACTGTGATGATGTAATGTGTAGTGTCTATGGGAGGTGGTGAGAGTCAGTGCCAGGGCCTTTTTCTGATGGCCGGCTGCAGATGGGAAGATTTTTTTTTTTAATGGCCTGATGATGTTTTAGATGGAATGCAGCTTCTCACTGGCGGGGGAGTGTCTCAAGGAGTTTGTGATCGGGATGGAAGAGGTATCTCCAATCATCCAGATTGCAATCAATCAATCAATCACCTTCTGAGCAGAGTAAAATGATGCACTACAGCCTGACATTGTGCTTGACAGTGGCAGACGTGTGCCAGATGGTGATGGAGGAGGTGAGGACGGACTCAATCCCTGCCTTCCGAATCGTATACTCTTTCTTTTTCTATTCTACATACTACATCCGACGATAAAAATAATCTAGTTAGGATGCAGTAGGCATACTATTGTGACATACTTTTATTTATTTGTTTCATCAAAACATTGTGCCTTGATCTTGCATGTTGCTTTTATATCCATTGCACCCCCGTTTGTTTTCATATGCAGGCTCCGTTGACGTGACTTATCACTTCAGGTTAGCACTGGATTATGGGTCAAAATCGCCCAAATAGAATGCTGTTTTCAACAAACAGTGAGGAATCTATCTCCAAGACAACTTAATCATGCTCCACCTTTTTCTTTACTGCTCTGTGAATTGAGATGGTTTTATTTATGCAAAATACTACAACCTCCACATCTCCTCTGGATGTGGCTTAATGTAAGGCATGTATTTCATGGAACAGTTCATGGGAAAATAAACAGAGCAATTAGGATTCAATGGAATATACCTGCATAAACATCCCAAAAGCGTCATTCAAAGGACCATTAGTGAGCAACATGTGACACCCCTGGCTGCCCTGTCTGAGTAAATAGGGCCAAACTGGGAGGCGATGCAATCTAGATGGAAATTTGATCAGACAGTCGTATTAAAATGTTCTCCGGTGTTTAAACTACGTCTGCGATTATACTGGCAATCTCATTATAATGTGAGGACTGGATTTTATCCTGATCCGAGTCTGCATGGGAAATGTATTCACTGGCAAATGGTTTTTAAGTGCTGTTGTGTTATGCCTATCCCTCATTCGGCAACGCAAAATACTCCTGTCAGTCCTTCCCCTTGTTTTTCCTATCCACATGTGTGAACTGTGACCATATAGAAAAGTGGGTAACACTTTGGTTTGATAGTCCACTGTTGACACTCAACAAGCCATCAGTAGATATGAAGTTGATAGTTTGTTGAGAATCAACTATTTTCTCTGTTTTGCTCTGTTAATAGTTTGCAGACACTAAACTGTTTTCACTTTAATTTGACAGTCCTAAGACCTGTCTACTTACAGTATGTTTAGTTGAATATTGACTGATAGTTTGTCGACAGTCATATGACAATCAACAGATAGTCACCTACACAGGGTGCCTATTGATTGATAAAATATTCTCATCTTTATTTTACAATGAACATATTTGATCAACAGAGGGTTGAATGTTCATTCATTAGATGTGTTCCTTGTGAGTGGGGGGAAAGTTGATCCAAAGTTGAGTATTGGTTAATAACAGCAGTTGATAGTCAACTTACTAGAAGTTGACACTCAACTGATAGTTGAATATTGGTAAAGAACATGTAGTAAAAATTATAATGTCTGTTGCAGACTGTTTTTGTAAAAAAAAAATAACAAAATAAAATGATCCTATAGTTAACTGACAGTTGAATGCATGTTACATGTTTGTTGACAGTTCTGTTGAGTGTCAACTAACTCACTGTTGAATATCAACTAAACATTTACTAATTGTGCAACTTGTAGTTAACTTACAGTTAGTTGAATGCTTGTTTCTTATCTGTTGAAAGAGCTCTGTTGAATATCAACTAACCATCTACTAATAATGCAACTTATAGTTAACTGACAGTTAGTTGAATGCATGCAACATATCAACTAACTCATTGTTAAATATCAACTAAACATCTACTAATTGTACAACTTATAGTTAACTTACAGTTAGTTGAATGCATGTTTTTATCTGTTGAACAAGCTCTGTTGAATATCAACTAACCATCTACTAATAGTGCAACTTATAGTTAACTTACAGTTAGTTGAATACATGTTACTTATCTGTTGAGATAGTTCTGTTGAATGTCAACTCATTCACTGTTGACATGCGACTGCATATCTACTGATGGCTTGTTGAGTGTCAGCAGTGGACTATCAAACTAAAGTGTTACCGAAAAGGGATAAAAATAAAAATGTTGAACAATTTGTTTAAGTCCTTCTCTACAAAAGATAACTTTTGTGGTTGTAATGTTTTAATCTGAAAATCAGACAGCTTTCTCAGGCATGGGTGTATACCAAATAACTGAGAACAAATCAGGCTTCAGGATGCTTTCTCTATCAGGGTTATTTGCCAGACTTTGACTAAACCTTGGTAGAGTGACTGGGGGCTCACTCGGTTACTTAAAGGAGCAGCCCCACTTGGGTCTCTCACAACACAGCCCTTCTGCCTCTGATAAGTGGCAAGTAGTGGTGTGCAGGGAATGATAACTAAACTGTAAGTAGAAGAGTTCTGTATTGTTTTGACAGTTGGTGACAGAGATTCAGTGTGGGGAGACTACAGGACGCAGAACGACTTGTGAAGCTGAAGTTTTTTTGTCTCTAACAGTTTCGTCACCGGGGGTGAAACATAGCGACTGATTTGCATACTCAAATAAAAATCAGCACAACTTATGGTTAAGATACACAATTGTAAGCTATTCACCCCAACTAAATATTCTGAGTGAGTTTATATAATATTAAAAGAGTAGGAGCAAAATGTACAATCTTCTGGTAATCAATACTGTCAGAATGATTTCCCCTTGGAGCAGCAGAACAAGCTGTAAACAGTCCAATACTCTGGATTTACATTTACATCGTAAATCGATATTCCCTCTCCTTTAAAGAGATCCTATTATACTACTTTTCTGGTCTTAATTTCTTGTTAAAAACTGCTATAGAGCAACCTGACACGAATCACATCACAAAAAACTATGTAGATTTTCGGGAAGCTCTTTCTCTTATTTTGGCGATCCAGCAGGCCCTGTAAACACTTTGCTTCTGCCATCTTGTTTTTACACAAGGTGATTCAAATGCCTGTGAGCACTCAGATCAATTCTCACTTCCCCTGGGGATGACCAAGGGATGACCAAAGGATTGTTTTGTCATTGTTTTTTTCATCAAATCAGCAAATTGCTCATGGTGGAAATTGTTCACTTGTTCAACTTCAATTGTTTGCATGATAGATTATGCAATTTCCTCCCTGCAATGCGTTGGGGAATATTAAGTGGTTTCACTCACCCAGTCAGATGAATGTGGAAAGGAGGGCTGCATACACAAACACCCTCAACTATACTATACTGCTGAGTATAGTTGAGGGTTTTTTGTTGTTGTTTTTTTAGTACTCACAGTGGGTTTGAATGGAATCAGAAGGACATTAAAGTGGAACATTTCTTTCATACATTCTTCCTGTGCACTAGCAAAAAGACTGCTCCTCCCACTTCATGATGCCTCCTGTTCTTACAAACTCCCATCTTTTTTCTGGCTATTAAGTATGCCAGCAAAAGATTTAGAATGTACCAATACATGCATATCAATTGCAGTATGCCAAAAATGCCAGGATGGCCTAATACATCCAATAGCATTTTGCAGTATGGAAACCTGCATGCTTTAGTATGCAGTATAGTAAAAAGTAAAAGTGTGTAAATTAGAACCCAGCTCAGTGTCCGCAGAGTCCTACCAGCTGTCAGTTGTGTTAAATTCAGCTTGATGAACATTTCCACAACACTCATTCACTTAGTGCAACAGCAGCGTCATGTCATACTCAGCATCCGAAGTTTCTGTTTTTTAATAGAAATATATTCACTAATCATTTCCCATTAGTGCTAGTAAATGTAGATTAGGCCTACACTGAATTGATCAAGAACACTTTCAACATTGGTGACAGGAGTAAGAAATTTGAAGTCTGTACATCTTTTGAAATCTCTTCCGTTTTTTGGACTGCTGTTTAGATGTTGTTGAAAGACCGGGAAAACTGTGTTTCAACTGTTCATTTCTCTCTAATATTGAATATGCATAAGTAAATACACAATGATAAAAGTTGTAGTTTATAAAACAAAAACCACCTTATGTGTTATTCAATAACAAATAGACAAAGAAATACATCTTCAGGAGTTGGCAATTGGCCAATGGTTTTATCTCCAAAAAATCCACACACCCTCTAAAGCCTGCATGGTGTTTGGTCCACAAGTTGCTTTCTGTCACAGTCAATGACACATGGCAGTATTGACAACACACACACAACTATTCATATATTGGGTTTGACATTTTGTCAATCTCCCCTCAGGATATTTCACCCCACTCTCATCTTGTATTTTTGGCTCCGTTTGCGAACACTTTTTCCTCGACACATTTGTTGCCAGTATCTGCTTATATACTGTGGAGCTGAAGAAGTTAATCGGGCAGCTGTTTGTGATCTGTTGTTTTGAACGGTTTGACTCAGGCTTGTCTTTAGCTTTCTCTGGAGCTTCACACCATTTTCTTTAGCTTGTAATAGTGAACCCTAACCAGCAGAGGGCCCACTGAAGAGGGTAAATACAGGAGAGTAATGTCCCGTATAGCTGCACACTTGCTGGGATAAAAAAAAAGGCTTTTGTTAAACATAGTGAATCAACAACTCAAATTACCAATGACACCCCCCCCCCCCCCCCCCAACTTTAAATTCAGTTGGAAACTATGTGGAGCATCATTTTATTGTGCATTTTACTGAGCAGCCCGATAATATGTATTGATAAAGCCTGGCACAAACTACACAGGGACATACAGTAAGTGCTGGTCATGTATAAGTGCTTTTCAAAGAAAGGACAATATAGTTGAATCTAGTCATTTGAAAGACTGACAAAGAATACATATGGTACAGATAAAGGGATTGAAGAGAGATAGCTTCTTAGGGGATTATTGTTGTTTTTCTTCTTAGGCTTTCCCTAGGATTCAGATCCACACACTGTAGAAATCCGGAGTTCTATCCAAACATTCCTCCATCCCTTATTACTGTGATTATTGGCACTGGTGTGCAGTACGTGGCCTTTAAGGCTGCAAATTAAGGAGAGACAATATAGAGCAAAAAAGGTTCATTTACACTTACCAATTCAACCCATTTCCTAAATCTACAATAGGTTATCCTCTTGTGCTCAGTTTGTGAAGTCATGCATTCCTGACACTTATTTCCTCATAAGAACACAATGAAATCTTGAATGAAGGGAGGTGTGTGTGTGTGTAGGGATGCTAGAGTGTAGGTCTCTTGGCATTGTAGGACCACACAGGGCTCCAGACTGATGGTTCATCTTTTCAATCCACCAACATGGCCCTCTGCCTGGATGCAGAGCCAAGTATAATCAATCAAGCTGTTGACTTGTCGCACAGAGACACACTCTGGGCGCAGTCTTTCAATGTCTTTGGATAGTGATGGCTTTGTGTCTTCTTAGCTGTGATGTTATCTGTGAATTGGTTTTGTCTAAGAGATTCACCATACTCTAAAAACATTCCATCCCCAATCCCATGTTCAAAGATATGAGTCGACGATTTATTAAACAGATACTGAGACAGATGTGATTGAGCGTGAAACATTTGAAAACGCTCAACAAGTCACTGAAATATTTGGCATTATTACCTATGGGAGTTTTTATAGTAAGTAATAGTTGTTTGTTGTTTATATCTTAATACATTCAGTCATCATGAAAACGGAGTAAGGATGTCAAAATGAGAGTGCCAAATTAGTTATTCTTAGAAAGGAGACAAGTGGGGATGTTGTTTGGAGGCTCAGGTGTTTGTTACCTGACCCATTAAAGGTGTATTCCTAGCTGCTCTTGCCGTGTAGACAGCAGGAGGGTCTTGTTATAGCCCTGGTTTGATTGGCCTGCTGGAGGGCCAGTTGGATCCAGGCATCCTTATACATCAGCCCCAGACCATGCTGTCAGGGAAGTCTCTGAAACCACCACGAAACAATTGAAGAAACCGCTGTCCACATCCAAGCCACCACAGCCAATTAAGTAAAACAAAAGGTCTTCCGTAACATAACCGAGCCGATTAGGGTGTTTAATTCTCTTAGAGCTCCAAATACACTAGGAGCTTGCATGACTTGGCAGTCACAATATCCTTTAGCTAAAGTTGCCTTGTACTGTACATGGTGATTCTTGCATGATCAAAAATAAATCTTCACTTTCCCTTTTGCTCAAAGAAATAGGAAAATGTACAATAAAGCTTAACGTGAAAGTATGTAGGGAAGTGGAGATTACTCATGCACTCTAATCTTCCCTGAGTGGATTGTTATTACCTGAAACAATGTTTTATCTGTGGCAGCCCTCCATTGATAACTCAGCCAGATTGTTTCTCAAAAGGGAGACACTCCTCTATTTTCCACTTTCAGTCCTCGCCTCATTTCAGACTGCAGCTGAGCGTCTTCTCGAAGAATTATATGACTTAAAATGATATTCATATATTTGCATGAAAGAGGAAGGGGGGAAAAAAAATCCCATTTCATATTATAGATGTTATTCCTTCAGTTAGTGTGCTATGCTTCAGTGATGGCACATCAGGGAATGAGCCACAAACACGTCCAGATGGTGCCGCCTGCAGTCTCTCTGCTGCTGTCTCACAACTTTTCATCTCAAAGAAGATGGCAAGACAAAAACCTGAGCTATACACAAGCTACACAATGTCAGGACTTACAGATGAGCTGGATGCTAGGTTCAGGATTTCATGTTGTTTTACATTCACAGTTGAATACATGCTGCTGACTATCGGGGGATTATTTGAATTTTAATCAAAAAGCGAGTCCCTCATGCACTCTCCGCCTCAAAATGGCAACTTGCTGACTAAAGCTCTATGAATACGATCATGGATCAAGGGAAAGTCATTTTGTACTTACCTTGCAGAGGATGTTCAATTTTTTGACTTACTGTATTTTAATACTGATATCATTTGTCAGGACTTAAATGAAACCTCTCACAAAAAAAGCCACTGCAAAAAGAAAACAATTGTCTGATCCGACCGACTATTAGGCTTGTGGATTGGGTTTGGTCAGGCTTAGGGGTAACACTGTGTTTTGAGTTGAAATAACTTTTTGGCTGAAGGAAGGGAACAATTGTGGTCACGGTTAGAATAAACCAACATCAGGGCGTTGTGAAGACCTGGAGCCTAAGGCTGACCATGAAACACAACATGTTGAGTCTGAGTTAGTGTTCATGTCCAGTATCTGAATTCCTGGATATTAAATGTTCATGTGCAATTTTCTGTAAAGCTTCCTGTAATATTTGATCGGCAACACTTTACAATAAGGGTGCATTAATGACTGATAGGTAATGCTTACTTACCGCTATTAATGCTAACTATAATTTGTCAACTAATGCTAAGTTAAGCATTAACTAGGCATAACAGTTAGTTAATGCTTAGTCAATTAAAATTAAGCATTAACTACACAGTAATTAATATGTAGTTAATGCTTAGTTAATGACCATGAAGCAGTATTTAAGCATTAACTTAAAGTTAATGAATGTACCCTTATCGTAAAGTGTTACCGACATGGTTAAATTGCATTTTAGTTAAAAAAATAACAATATACATTAATATCCTAAGATGTTTTGAAAGTGAATGTTAAGCATCACTCAGTTAAAGTAATGTTAGTTTAGCCAGAATATTATACAATTCACAGTATTTATAAAGTGGTCCATTCTATATTTCAAATAAAAATGTCTCAACATATTGAACTTATGGTCAAACCTGATACTGTCTGCAATCCCTGATCCTCTTCCTCATGGCATTATTTTCTTCCTCAGCTCTTTGTCTTTTATTACTCATTAGTTTACCCGACGGCTTTTCTCAAAGGAGCCTGAAAACTAATATTGGACTAAATATAAGCCACACCAGGCAGTTACTGTATATAAAGACAGGAATTGTCTGCTTCCCAGCTAGAACAATATATTAATGAATAAAAAACTGTGTTGCATTTTTGGGAAAATGAAAATGAGTTCCCTGCTGTGCTGGCAGTCATGCCTATGCATACCTCTTCATTTGTCTACCTCCCATTATACGACAGAGATGGCATGGTCCTCCTGACTCAGCAGCCGCCCACTGTCCGCGCTGTGAAGCCTCAAAAGCAGCACATCTCCCCCTGCTGTTCTCACCATCTTTGTAAAAAAAATCCCCCATATTGGCTGGGAAATGGAACAGCCAGGGACCATCATCAAAGAAGTCAATGCTGATGCCTGAATACCTTTAGAGAAGAGATCAAATAGGAGGAGTATGTGCTTTTGTTCGGAAAATGAACGTTTCAAGTGATTTTCTGTCATTGTAAAGCTGTATCGTCTTGGGTGTTTGAAGATCCATTTGAGCCACGCTTCTTCCCTGATTCATCACAGCTTCCCCCTATGACAGAACTAGAGAAGAGGAGGTACATCTATAAGGTTTTATGGTTGAACAGAGACTTTCAGGTGGCTTGTGACTTACAGTATGAGGAAGATGTCAACTGTAGGGGGGGAAAGGCATTACTGTAGAGGACAATAGCATTTTAGGAGAAGAAAAGTATTTGCTTTCAACTAGAATACTGAAGAATGGAAAGCACTTAGTATGTGGAGAGTGCAGGAAGTTGTGGGACAATGATTAGCTGCTAAAACATATGGAGTTTGCTGTGATTCCAGTGAAATACAGCAGACTTCCTCAGCTCCCTGGGGCCTCAGAGGGGCTCTGGATCATATACCATTCACCCTGAGAAGATGCCACAAAGGGGTTTTCTCTCTTTTTCAAAAAACTGTTCTGGGCGATCATCTTTCATGAGTGACTTAAATCTATAGTACATGACTTTTTCATATAAATGAATTTTGGCTACATTCAAGCCATCGCAAAACAAGTTGACACAGTTGATTAAGCCTATCCGTGTTGTGATAGCTCGCGGTTTGACCCAAAAGCAGAACGGACACCAGGTAGTCAGTTTAGAACAATGTTTATTTAGGCAGGCAGGCAGGCAGGCAGGACACTGGACGGCTGAATGGCGTGGCGAGCAGAGGCAAGTGGATATCCGGAAACACGCAGGCAGGCGAGCAGGTAAGGTGAACAGCGGAGGCAACTGGCACGGAAGGAAAAGAGGAGCTGAGTTAGACAAACTCCAACTGGAGACATGAAGAAAACAACAAACTAGAATATCCTTGATCTCGGGTTAGTTACCGCTCTGGTACGTAGTAGACTCTGGCGCTGAATGACTGGAGCCCACAGGTTTAAATAGGGAGCCCTGATTAGCCCAACGATCCACACCTGGAACAGCCTGCCCTGATTAGCCCAACGATCCACACCTGGAACAGCCTGCCCTGGAGTGCCACCACGCCCACATGCCAACAGGGAGGCCGACACATGGAACAACAAAACAAAGGAGAGACAGGCGAGGGAAAACACACATAGGAAAAGAAGAGACTGCCGAGCCGTGAGTCATGACAATCCGCTCCACAAAACTCTCTCTCTGTATTTCCGGGTATGGCAGCTATCACAAACTAAGAAATGAAACCAAGACATGTGTCAGTTTTTGATTTTACTGCTAAGAAAAAACCTAAACATATAGCAGAAGGATCAAAATCCATGTTCGATCACCAAAGGCTTACCTCATAGATTCCCCAACATTGTTGTTGTAATTACTCAAGATTCCTCATAGAGGCAACATAAGTTACGTACTATAGTTTTAAGAGCACATATTTGCGGTAACACTTTACAATAAGGGTACATGAAATAACTGTTAGTTAATGCTTAAATAAGGCTTAATGAGCATGTACTAAACATTACCTAACTGTTAGTAAATGCTCAATAAACGTAAAGCATTACCTAACTGTTATGTTTAGTTTATGCTTAACTAAGCATTAGTTAACGAATCATTAACTAACTGTTAATAACTAAGCATTAACACTTACTTAATACTTAATAGGCATTAACTACGCATTCACTAACCATTAATAGCATTGACTTAGCATTAACTAAGAGTTAATTAATGTACCCTTATTGTAAAGTGTTACCCAAATTTTATTATCAGAGGAATCCCTCATGCAACGTTTCAGATTCAGAAAACGTTATTGTCTGTCATAACAGAAAATCATCTTTGACATGGCTCGACATATAAACAGGACAATGTACTGATAGGCATTCATACAACATTGATTTCTGAGAGCAGACACAGTGTGTATAGATCTTAAAACAAGTATATATATTAAAAACTGTAAAAATAAACAAGATAAAAGCTGTGGATATGTGCAAAGTGTAAAGTGACAGTGCGTCAGGGTTCATTTGTTCATTGTTCATTGTTTATTTAAGCTGTTTATGGTAATGGGTATGGAAGAGTTTTTGTGTTTGTTTTTCTTAGATAGGGGTACTCTAGGGGTTTATAGTCTATAGCTTCTTTTTGTCCTGAAACCAACTCAAATCCAGCACATTCTGTACCATTTCTTAGAAAATGGATTCCGTCTACAAATGTTTTTGCACAACATTAATCTATCAGTTGTGTGCAAAGAACTTCTAGGAGCCTTAAATGTTTTGGACAGTAGAAAGATATTTGCTGGCAGCTGAAGCCAGTGCAGATCAGAATAGAGCCCAGTACAGGGCCAGATGGCAGGCAGGCACAGTGGAGAGAGCTCTGTGCCATGGAGATCATCCTTCAGGTGCTGGACCACAACTGAACCCACACAGTCCCTGAGTTCCGAATTGCATACTCTTTCTTTATTCTATTCTCTATACTACATCTGACGATAAAAATAATGTAGTTAAGATGCAGTATGGTGCAATTGGGACATACTTTTACTGTTTTATTTCATCATAACATCGCGCCTTGATCTTGCCTCTAGCTTTTATATCCGTCGCATCCCTGTTGGTTTTCATATGGAGGCTCCGTCAAATAGAATGCTGTTTTCAACAAACAAAAAATCTTGGCCGGATGTAGTAGACATCCGGGTCTTTCTAACCATTCCAAATCTGGCCACAAGAATCGGGACATACTAAATCTTTTTTCTACCATACTAAATTGTAGAAAGTATGCGATTCGGAACGCAGGGTGTGTCATTCCTGAACGCTCCTGTGTAACGCAAAGAAACGTTGTCCAAACATGTCTGACCAATCTTGAAGGTCCGAAACAGAAAAAGATGATGTTTGCATGGTAATGTATTGTCAGTGCTGTATCTCTACATTTCCTGTTTTGATATTTTTGAATTTTAGTACGCACTGGTTTTGCATTTCAAATACTGTACTAAATGAGGTTACGGAACTGGACTAATACTCAAATATACAAATGTACCGTAGATGTCAGTTAAAACCTGGCGTGTATGTTTGAAAAACCTTGGTCACGCCTGAAGCTGTCATCAGCCCTTTCCCTGCAGAACAAGTTGTTTCATTAAGACACGAGGCCCTGGAAAAGCTTGCTACATATAACCTGGTGCTGGAACACACATCCACGTCAGGTCTGTTGGTCTTCTTTAGGCCATTGTTCAGGGATATTTGTGTTTAACAAGACCAATAACCTAGTTATTCATGATTTTATTGGGTGATTCTTTGTACAAACGTAACAATGCAATTTGAGCGGTTTTACAGCCAATCCATAATGCTTTAAATTGTCTCAGATACCACCTGGCTGGCACTTTGCCTCAGGCTCTTGCCTCAGACTCAGCGGACACTCACAGACCACTCACAGAGACTGAGGTCCAGATGCAACCATGTGTGTGTGTGTGTGTGTGTGTGTGTGTGTGTGTGTGTGTGTGTGTGTGTGTGTGTGTGTGTGTGTGTGTGTGTGTGTGTGTGTGTGTGTGTGTGTGTGTGTGTGTGTGTGTGTGTGTGTTGGTGCTCCTTGTACACATGTTGATGATTCCACAATTTTTCCGCATCCTAAAAAAATAGTCACAGTGAAGTCCATTGATTATCCAGGATAACTGACAAATTACCATAAACAATGGGCTCTTCATGAACATGACATGTCCTGCCAGCATTTAAAGACTTTTCCAGTAGAGTTTTTTTTTTGTATTTGTGGTTTGATGTGAACCAGTCCCACTTGGGAAAAAAAGGTGATGTCACATGTTTAGTTGCCCCAATCACAATTTAGCATTATGTCAATTGGAATCTGAGGGTAGGAATCTTTGCAAATCCCATAATGCAGTTCAAATCCAAGTCTTGATTTAAGGATTCAAATCAGAATTGATTCTCATCTTATGTTTATTGTACACTAAAATGCACTATGGGACTAGCCTGGAAATCCAGACCTACCGCTGGCCAATTAAATTTGCTCAGGCAGTTGGTCTGGGCACGATCCATTGAAGCTCATCAAGTATGTCAGAAAATTCTGAGTTGCCAATCAAATCGTTCTATCTGAAATGGGCGGGCCAGAGCCCTATGTATGGTGCTCTGGGGGAGACGTAACCGGATGACGACAGTGCTGGGCATGCACCGTCAAAGCCGTGATGATAAACAACAAAGGTGGCTGCGGATATGTTGTTACAGTGTGAAAAAAAAATTACATTTATATTTTTTTGCACATTAACAAATACAGTAGCTAAGTCAATTTCTTTTTACTGGTGACTATTTGTTGAAATGTAAACAAAAAAAAGGCTTTTCGAAACTTGATTTGTAGTCTGAGACCATGATATACTTTAACTTGTCTCCCAGTTGTCTTCATTTGCTCTAAGCTCCCCCTCCCCCTGCTGTGTCAGACTTTAAACCCCCCCTAGTCCATGTGTTCAGAGTGCTATGCTGTGATATGTTGGAAACATTGTGTTGTCTCCAGCAGTAGAGATCACCCTCTGTGCTGTAACTCTAGTACCAGCCAAAGCACAACACTGTACAGGGGCATGTCTTGGTGAAATGAAACAGACTATATGGAAACAGATTGTTTTTTTCCCTCACCCAATCTGTATAGCCTGGAGGGTTTAGTAGAGTGATGCAATGTGCTTTGGTTGGTTTCTGGCTCGCTTCAAGAGCACCACTGTGCTTACATTATAAATACTAATGCATTGCCCGTAGGAAGCAGGTCTGCTGTGTGTGTCCCGCTCGTCACTCATTTCAAGCTTTGGTCGCAGCAGCCAATCAAACCAGAGGGAGGCGGGGTTTAGCAGCAGACTACTTCATGTCCGTCGTTACTGTGGCCTTACGTGTGCGCATGTATTCGCCGCCAGCATGATATAAATATGATATCTTCTACATATTTGGTCCAAAACTTCATAATCAATCAAGGATGCACACCTTCGTGCCGTGCGCAAGCCATATCCAGAAGCTCAGGCCGAACAGTGAGAGAGATATGCGAGTCACAGACACACAGACAGACAGACGTTGCTTGCTTTATAGATAGATTGAATAGATTGACTTCCCTTTTTCCTAACAAAGCTAATTATTTGGTTATTAAGGTTCTCACCACTGCAGGCTAAAATGTAGTTTTTTTCAAGCACTGGTCAATTTTAAGATTTTTGTCTTGTTTGCTTCTTCTTTGAAACTAGTATACAAGGTCCAAGATGTACATTTAGGCCCCCCAGCGGCGGTGAAGAGCTGAAGGTCTGGATGATGCTGATAATGATGTGATGAGGACTGGAGGTGAATGGGGTGGAGGAGGGTTGCATCTGTCGTTGAAATTGCATCGATCGCTGAAATGATAACTGATAGCAATTTGAGGACGGTTTTAAAAGTTTTTTTTTTTTAACCTTTATTTATACAGGTAAATCCCATTGAGACCAGAGACTCTTTTTCAAGGGAGACCTGTTCCCATTCCCACGTTACCATTCACACACATATTCATACACCGATAGCAGGCTTACTATCGACATTCACACGAGGCAATTTGGGTGAAGTGTCTTGCCCAAGGACACAACAACCATGACACAAGTGGCAGGGCAGGAATCGAACCTCCAACCCTTTGATCATCAGCCGACCCGCTCTACCACCTGAGCCACAGTCGCCCCAAAACGAAAAGTTTTATCCCCAAAAGATGTTAAGGTGAATGTGATAGGTTTGAGCTAATAGAGGGAACCTCCCATGATGAGCTGATTTGGTTGAAGCAGCAGGTGAGACCGTGAATGGACTGAGGGAGGAATCTGAAATAAAGAACACGGTGCGAATAGTCAGTCCTCCTGTCGGAACTTTCGTTAAGCTTCATATCTCTCCACTACACCCATCTTTAACGATGAAACATCATTTAAAAAAAAAAAAATGTTCAATACTCCTAACCAAAAAACTCAACTTCAATAGCACTTACATAATCATTCTTAGCTCTATTCAGAAGGTTATTACAGAAGGATTCGTTCATGTGTTGTTGACTGTCTGATATGATACGTTTAATTCCTTAAAAACATGATGAAAGTGCATTTTTAAGACCTGTGCATAGTCCCATCAACCCACGATGATCGTGCTAGTGGTTTTTATCTGACTTTGTTGTTAGCTTTACTGACTGTTGTTGTTAGCTTACTTACAGATACTGACTGGTTCTGAGTCCCCAAACCCCCAATAAAGCAAAAAAAATGCACATTTCAGAGTGGCCTTTTATTGTGGACAGTTTAAGGCACACCTGTGCACTAATCATGATGTCAGATCAGCATCTTGATGTGGCACACCTGTGAGGTGGGATGGATTATCTCAGCAAAGCAGAAGTGCTCACTATCACACATTTAGACAGATTTGTGAACAACGTTTGAGAGAAATGGTAATATTGTATATCTGGAATGAACTTTAGATCTTTATGTCCATCTCATGAAAAATGGGAGCAAAAACAAAAGTGTTGCGTTTATATTTTTGTTGAGTGTATTAGCATGAGCTTCCACTAAACACTACCTAATCCTGCTGTGCTCGTCACAGATGCTTATTCAGAGGCACCAGCAGATGTTCTGTCTTGTTGTGTCCCTCAGCTGAGGACCTCCAACATGGCTGCCTCCGGTGCATTGTTGTCATCTGAGAGCCCTTTGTATCATCATGATTGAATGTCCTGGAGCAAAAGACATCAAACCGGCATGTTTTGAATTCACATTTACCCACCAACACTCCACAAAAGTAATGGGATTTCCACTGTCAGACAGATGTTTTTGCTCAGGCTCATTTCTGCCACGTTTGTCTGCCATGGGGCTAATCATCATCATCATCATTAAGCCAAACACAAACACAGGATGACCTATGGGACCGGTCGGGCAGAACAGATATGGCCCACTGGGTTTCATTGTTAAAGGTGGAGTCAGCGATTTTGTAGAAAATAATTTTTTTGTCAAAGTCAATGAATATCTCCTCACCATTTTCTACCTGTCCGTACTTGCATGCGCTGGGGAAAAACATCCAGTGTGAATACACAGTGTAGTCTCTGTAAGCTGGCATGGTAAGAGCTAATGCGTGCCCCTTTGTTTATATATCCACAATATGGACAGGTACTGGATCGGAGGAGATATTCACTAATTTTGACAAAAAGTTGAATTAACAACAAGCATTCTCCAGAATTGCTGACTGCACCTTTAAGACTGCAAACATTATTTGGGGACTGCCTGGAACAAAAATGATCATCCCCCCATGCTTGTGTAATAACAGGAAGCTTTACGTGAACAACAGCAGCTTTGAGTTGATATGTTTTAGTTTCTCCTCTCTGTCCCTGCTCTACTCTCTCTGGCAGACAGAGGTGAGGTGCTGGAGGCCGGCTCATGTGGGTCTGCTGCACATATGGGAAGAGATCCTTTGTCCTATTTCAAACTAATGTTTCAAAAAGGGCTTCAGTGCTTCATAAAACAATGGTGCACTGTTGACTTCCAGCGTGACCATTGATTGGTTTGACATTTGTGATGTTCAAGGGGTTACTCTTTTGAATAGCTGCTATACTGCTGTTAAATGAAGGGACAAAACACCACACAAAGGCAAAAGGAACATGTTTTTGTTTTGTTTTTTACAACTGAGAACCATAAAAGGATAGAGGATAGAAGTCAAGACATGGCAGGAATTAATTTTTGAATTTTAAGCATTCATCAGTTTGGAGATATTTCGCTATATGACTTCAATACCATGTCTTCTTTCAAACTAGTATGAATAACAGGTCCAAAATGTACATGTAGGTGTCTATTCGACTAAACATTGTCTGCTTGCATCTGTATATTTATTCTATACTATCATCTTTAACTGCCTTATCCCAACATTAGTGGGGAGGAACTTTCAAATCCAAAGCCAACAAGATAATATGTGACATTAACAGAGCTTTTCCAACAGCAACACTATATTTTTGACTGATATTTTCTTTTAAATCAAGATACATGTCAAGAGTGTTGTTTCATGATGAACATTGCAATAGAGTTGTTGTCTGTCTGCAGCCAGACGCCTCGCTGAGAGAAGGAACAGCTGACTCTACACTCCAGGTATGTTGGTTTTGTTGCTAAAGGCTTGGCTTTGTCCACTGGCTTAGCGCTTTGCTTCCATCACCACACAGGGGGAGAAGACAACAGAGGTCGTGGGATGTTCACTTGACTTGAGGGGTCCATTCTTCAGCTCACAACAGGAATGCATCTTCCTGTCAACATGGGGGGCTTCAGAACCACTAGGGTTCAAAGGTGGGAGGACCATTTGAGGTAACAAGTAGCTCTTTCCCTGCGTTTCCTTCTGCTATCTAGTATGGTAGAAAAAAGATATAGGATGTCCCAATTCTTGTGGTCAGATTTAGCATGCTTAAAAATATCCAGATGCCTTTAAGTCCGTGGAAAATTTTTAGTGTTGAAATCAGTAGGCTATTTGGGCCATTCTGACCCACAATCAAGTGCACACCGGAAGTGAAATCACATCGACAGAGCCTCCGTATGAAAACACCAGGGATGCAAATAGGATACAATGGATGGCAAGAGAGGCAAGATGAAGGCGCAATGTTATGATTAAATAAATAAGTAAAAGTATGTGCCAATAGTAGCATACTGTATGCTAACTAGATTATTTTTATGACCAGCTGTAGAACAGAGGAAGCAGGGGATTTCAGAATTTAACAGCACAGATATGTATTGACACTGAACAAAATATATATTTAATAAGTAAGACAATGTGCGGAAACCTTTCTTTCTGGATTTACTTTACCCTCTCCTACGCACCTGCCTTAAGTCACGGATGTCCGAAGTACCCTTTTGTTTCTAGAGTTTTCACAGCCTGAAACTTTGAGCTGCCATGTGAAGACTTGATATTTTGCTGCAGTGTATAGAAGGCTGAAGACACAGGGAGCCCATTTGGAGCAACACATACTTTGGATGCCTGCTCCCTTTAGAGCAACATCCCCAGGAAACCAAAGCTCCCCGCGGAGCACCTGCTGCTCGCCCATGCATATTTCATGATATCAGAAGCTGATTAACCAAATGGGTGCAAATAGTGGCGTTCAACTAAGCAATTAAAAAATAAGCAAGTTAAAATCTAGGTGAGGAAAACATGATACAAAGATAATATTTGTGATATAAATCAACTTCCTGAATTCAAAATGAAAGTTTGTCTATACATTTCAATACAATTCATGGCAGTGATTGCATTATGTATTGTAGAGGACACAAAATAAAATTATCTACAATTTAAGATCACGTAAAAAGTTAAAGCAAATATAGAGTACGTCTGAACTTCAACTATAATGATGGAATAATGCTTTAAAGCTGCACAAGAATAACATTTTGTTATCAACAATGGATCAAATGAATCAACTGTGTAATGTGAAAAGGGCCACATAGTGGACTGACCCACTATGTGGCCCCCAAACACATGGCACAGCCTTCCAACGCCCCACCCACTGTTTCTCTACAGATTCAGAAACCAACCATAGATTGCTATGCCAGAACCCCAACCCCAATTTTGTGATATTGTGAGTAAAACCACATTTATTTATGAAAAATGACCATGTCTGAATTATATAACTAGTTCAAACATACAGTTATTATTGTTCTTAAAATATAAATAGTCCCTTCGTTCCAAATCGCAGGTAGTCTTTTTTTCTAGTCTACATATTACAGCTGATCATACAAATCATCTAGTTATCATGCAGTAGGAACACAATTAGGACATATTTTTGCTTATTTATTTCATCATAACATTGATCTTGCCTCTTGCTTATATGTCATCGCATTCCTGGTTGTTTTCCTACCAAGGCTCCGTCAATGTGACTTCACTTCCTGTGCGCACTGGATTGTGGGTCAGAATCCCCCAAATAGTATGTTGATTTCAACACTAAAAATATCGGCTAGATGTAGGAGGGCATTCAGATATTTGTAACCTAAATCTGACCCAATCTGAATTGGGACATCCTAAATCTTTTTTATCTACCATACTAAGTAGAAGAAAGTGTGGGGATTAGAACGCAGGGAGTGAGTTTTACTCAAATTATCATAAACTTATTGCATGGTCATAGTAATAATGACATAACCCCAAATGCATGCTATTTCTATGCCTCGGCGCCGACGGTAGCCAAAGGCCAAAATGTTTTGCCGTACTGACCTTTGAGGGATTTTCTTCAGACCTCTCTAATTCAAGGATGAACTGATTAGATGTTGGAGGTCAAAGGTCAAGGGCACTATGACCTCACATAATGTGAAGACAGTATCTCAAGAATGCTTTATTTAGGGATGTTCTTCAAAGTTTGAACAAATGACAACCCCGACTCAAAGATGAACTGATTAGATTTTGGAGGTCAAAGGTTACTGCAACCTTCCATATTGTGAGGTCTCAGTGACCTTGTACCATATTGTAGCTACAAAGAAGCTTTACCTTCTTTAAAACATTGCCTACCACTCACTGGACTTTCACCGTTAGGCAATTGTATGCCTTGCAGAGGAATATTAACGCCAGGCTGAATTCTAGTTACTCTATGGCTGCAGGATGTGTAAATAGGCAACTGCTTAACGCAATCACCCCCAGAACTTCATATGATGATATTAACTCAGCTTATATCAGCTAATTCAGCTTTAAATAAAACATTTATAAAAATATCTTTTGCCACATTTAGGCAGAACCCCTCAACAATGTTACATCAGACACTATTGACTTATTATGTCCTTATAAAGTTTATATGGCTAGTGAATTAGCAAACCGTTGCCATTTGACACATCCAAACAGCAAATATCCATTAGAATTGGCTGAATTCCTTTCTCACTTATTATTCCTAAGTAGTCAACAACTTGCTATTAATCTCAATCAGTACATGGGGGATAAAAGTCTCCAGCATCCTGTTTAGTGGCACATGGGATATGTCAGTCAATGCCCTGCTCTTTTTATCATTCCAAACGTACTGGGCTGCCAAACAATACAGGTCAGCCAGCCACTTAGACCAGACGACAAACAGGCAATTACAGAAGAGCCATTACCGCCCTCGTTGGCCCAGAATTTGTCATGTTTTATTCGGCCAAATCGGTTCGAAAAAGGTTTTGGCGAGTCGCTTTCTTTTATTCATTAAAGTGTAAAGTCTGATTCTATTTCTTCTTTACGAAATAAGAACCATGGAGAAAAGGCAAATTAAACATCAGCTACAGAGAACTATTGTTGTCAAGTGAATATCTCCTACTCTCAGCCTAGGCTCTGTAAACTGGTGTGTAAACAAAGGGTATGTAAACAAAAGGGGACTTACCTAGCAACATGCCAGTTTACAGAGCCTAGGCTGTGTATTGAAACTGGATTTTTTTTTGTTCAGTGTGCACACAGTACAGACAGGTAACGCATTGTGAGGAGATATTCACTAAAAAAGTGGTTCTGACAACAAGCATTCTCCAGAATACCTGAAACCACTTTTTAGCTGCAGTTGTTTATCCTCTTGGTTGTGATTTAACAGACGCCTCGGCACCGGTGGATGTGCCTAGGCACATTCAGATGGAAACACAGCAGGTGAGTCTTTTTAAGCCTTGATTTCTGCAGATATTATTCTTATAAAACAGTCCACTGAGCATTTTAACAATTGCTTTTAAAAAGGGCCTTTGGTTTCCTGACCCATTTAGTAAGAGAAGCATTGACAGGGGCAGGGGCACTCTGTCCCCCTTACAGTGACTGGCTAATGGAGATTCCAGAGCACAACACCACCCACTTCCCTTCTCTTCCCAGTTCACTTAAAGGCCCTGCAAATCAACCTGCAGTTTGAGGCCCATGTGAAGGTCAACCCCTCTGTTTAATCCTGTACAGTACACCAAAGACAATGTTGTTTCTCTTATGTGGGTTTCTGTACTGTTGGCAAAAAAAGATTGAGTGATGCCGCATTGATGCTTTGTTCCAAGTATTTTAGTATCTCTCTGTATATAATAAAGTCCAGAGGACATACACTCAGCACCTCAGTGTCCTGTGTTTTCCGCAGGAAATAAGAATGTGCAGTTGAGTTGGTGCCAGACGTTAATTGCAACATGCTGCACATATACAGTAAGTTGTTCAGAGAGGGAGACGCAGCTATCTCCAAAGCTTTTTAAGTCTCCCAGTCTCAGTCAGTGATGTTCCTCAAAAATATTCTACTTTTCAATATCATTACCATCTGAGTAGAATTAGTCTGGAAGTGGATTTTCATGCATCTATTCACCAAAAAAAAAAAAAGTTTCGGCCAGCAACACACTGACTGAATCACAAACATTCCACAAATTAAATTTCTCCATCGCGTTTTTTCTCTCCCCTCAGTTAAATAGTGCCATTCAAGGACAAACCAAAATTTGCCAGTTCGGACATCAGCAGAGTTGCATTATGATACGACTAACTAGCTAACAGTTTGCATTTTACACAGTGTCCTACTTTATCAAAATAAAAGAAAAAACACAGTGTTGTATCATGTGATGATGTGCAGATCATTTGCACGATAACCATTTCCGCCAAACAGGATTTTTGTGACCGCTTGAACTACTCAGCAGACGGAGGGGCTGGTTGGTCTTAAGTGACTTGGCTCATGTATTGCAGTGCCGGCATCATTAGTTAGCTAATGTGCTCCATCATGCCATATATAAAAGGATAGAAGTTGGCAAAAAAAAGCCTTAGTATGCTGCAAACAAAGTGTTTTTGAACATCACGCCAACAGGGTACAGTTGTCAAATGTATTTCAGTTCTGGAAAAGAACCTGGATGTTCCACTTTCACTTTGCGCTCTCTGTAACAGTAAGCAGTAAGTAAAACTATTTTAAAAAAGACAGCCAGAAACAGAATTTTTCAAATCCCAGCGACTTTCTCGCCTCTGTACAGCTGTCTAGTGGCTGTGTGCAGTTGGCATGACGTCCTATGTTATTTACGCATTTGACATCTGGTCAATCTTCCTATGTTATTTTTTCTAAAGCCGTCATACATCTTGTGTATTCAAAGGAATCACATTTATTCAAGCTGTGCAAAATCATATCAGGAGATTATCTTGGAGTACATCTTGCACATATTTAACATGATCTCACTCTCCTCAGGCTCCAGCTGGTTTGGAGAAGGACGGTGATAGTAATCTAAATGCTCAGCCAAAACAGGAAACCAAAGTTATCTAAAGACTGTCCCATTTCCCAGTATCCGTTTTCTCAATGAATGCACCAAACTGATACCCACCCTGAGCCGTCCTCATAAGTATTTGTCGCTAACGTCACGTTATACAGTATATAGTATTGACACATTACTTGCAAGTGGAGCTAAAGAAAAATGGCCCCCCAGATGTGATGTTAAAGTCGTTTCTGAGGCCTCTCTTTAATAAAACCATACAAGAATAAAACTATACCAATGAGACTTGGAACCAGATGCCTCCCTATAACCCCACACACGAAGCCTCACGCGTGCCGGGCTATTTCAAATCCGTGTCTGCAGTTCTTGACGACTTTCCCCAGAGATCACATTGGGCTTCCACAAATCTCACCCATGCGTTTGTCAAGTCCCCACTCACTCAGTGTTTTATAGCAGGGCTGAGCTTCATCCTGTTATATGGCGCATGCAAAATCCAAGTATGAGCTCTCTACAAGTGGCAGTCCCTGCTCTGATCCTGTTACCCTGTTACTACTCTGTGTGTGTCTTCGGCTCCATTTCAGACAGAGGACTGCACTTAAAGGTGGAGTCGGCGATTCTGGAGAACGCTTGTTGTAAAAAAAAACGTGTGTAGTCAGAATCAGTGAAAATCTCCTGTACTGTATATCTAATATTGTACTTTGTGTGCGCTGAAAAAGAAAACTGGAATTAATGATGGAGCTAGGGCTGGCAGTGGCGAAGTGGGCAGGGAGGTCGCCTCTGGAGTGCAGGGTCGGAGGTTCGTTCCCCCGTCTACCCGCCACATGTCGACGTGTCCTTGGGCAAGACATTGAACCCCGAATTGCTCCCGAGAGTTAGCTTGCACCCTGCGTGGTAGCTGCTGCTATCGGTGTATGAATGTGTGTGTGATTGGGTGAATGTGTACAAAACAATGTAAAGCGCTTTGAGTCTGTGAAATACCAGGGAAAAGCGCTATATAAGTGGAGTCCATTTACCATTTACAATACCCAGCCTAAGCTCTGTAAACATGCATGTAGAAACGGAAGGGGGCCCACCATATCTAGCAACATGACTGTTTACAGAGCCTGGGCTGTGTAATAACGTTTGATCTATTTTCGGTGCACAGAACACACACAATACAGACAGGTAGTGGATTGTGATGAGAAAAACACATATTTTGACAAAAAGGGATTTGAACCACTAGCATTCTCCACAGTCGCTGACTCACCTTTGACTCTAAAGAGATGTGCTGTCAAAGCCAAGTCCACTTTCAAATGTGAAAAATAAGGCCACTGGTTCGTCATATATACTGAATAAGAAGTGTAGGCCTGTAAGCAGGTTTTGACAGTATCCTTACAATGACCCAGCCCTGAACACTCTCTCAACGCAGGTCCTCTCTGTTGTTTGACCGCAATCTCTCATCTCTATAGTTGAAAGCTGGCCCACTCCCCTGGCCATGTGGTCTTATCTGGCCCATCAGAGCCAATCTGTTTATCACAGCACAGACCACCACTCCAGGCCAGGCCCTGACAGCTCCTCATTAAGACCTTTTTATAGGGGCTTCTGGGAGGGGTCCAAAGTGCTTGTCCGGCCACTGCGTTCCAACATGCTGATTGAATCCATTCAAACACAACTAGCATGTTATTGTATCCCAAAAACAACACTCACTCTCCCCTACACTCTTTGAACTCCTCAACACATCCCCCTGGAGGTGCCAAATTTACGATGTCCTCCAAAGGAGCCGCGCTTCAAGTAAAGGGAAGGTGTGTCGTGAAAGTGAGACACAAGATTGGTCTCAAGTTGTAAAGTCATTTTAGCCTTCTTCTACCATTTGCTGTTGGAACATTTTAATTCAGATCCGTTTGAATTCAAAGCCACGCTCACTTGACAATGACGTGCATCTTTCTTCATCTCACCAGGGAAGGATTGGGGGCACAGCATGGGATCAAACAGGTCATTCAAAAAGAAAAACAGGCCTGCATTTGAAGATGTGTTCTGTTGTTAGTAGTTTAGATAGCCTATGGCCTTGTGTTGTAGCCTGGTCCAACCAGACCATCGTACTTCATTTAATTTGTACAGAAGGTCTGGAAGTGCTGTAATTGGCAAACGTTCACTCACTTGGAGGCGGGTGTCTGTTGAAGTTTAAAACTATTGGATCTGCCCAGTGCCACTCTGGATTAGCCAACCAATCATATCACGTTTGGTCAGACGTATGTCATGAGCCGACTTCTAAAGGTGAGTTTCAGTTGTACAGGGAAATAGGAAATTTCCGACTTCACTATATTGTAGTCTATGGATCTACCGGTAACCTGGCAACGGTAACTTTCTAGAGCCTAACGTTTAGTTATTTGGATGAGAAAGGTTGTAAGCGTCCATACTTTACCGAGCAGATGCACTGGAACACAGACAGGTTGGAACTCGGAACTACCACGTCGGAAATTTCCGAGTTCCGAGTATAAAGGAACGCAGCATTCAACTGAAACTGGAGCGAGACTTCGACGTCATCATTCTCAACCACTCGCTCTGATCGCTGATTGGACCGCCAAAAATGTGGACGAGCAGAATCCCACTAACACATCCCACCCCCAGACTGACTACTGAAGTGAAATGAAAATTGAGCGGAATTAAGTAGGCGTGCGGAGCCAGTATGTAATGTTAATTTGCAGGAGTAGGACAGAAAGCAGCAGGAATTATGATGTGTACCCGAGCACTCTTGTTAAGCCAAGGTTACGGTCCTGCAAGATCCTTTAAAATCACAGCAGTGGACAGCAGCTACAGTTTACCCTGGGGCCCAACAACATGGCTCTAAAGGAAACGAGTGCCGTGGCATAGTAACTGTGTTTTAACCAGTTATACTGTTATACTACAATTAGCTAAATATGAGGGGACAAATGGAACATTACCATCAACCCTGGCTTATCTTCCTCTGTGGGCTGATGTAAACCGTTTGGGAGTTCAAAGGAGATGACCAAAGTGATGTATGTGGCATTTCTACGAGTACAACAGTTTAACCCTGTGGGAAATAGATTAATGTATTTTCTTGAAAACTACTCGAATACAATTGTTGAGCTTTAAAAGTGCATGTATAGGCTTTTTAAAAACTTTTTTTTTTTTAACTTTGGACGGAACAAGGCTAGCTTCATTCCCCTTTCCTTAAAGTTATGCTATTCTAAGATAGGCTAATTGCTTCCTGGCTCTAGATCCATACTGGATATGACAGGTATACCCCTTTATATGTCATTATGTCAGATTGATAATCGTAATATGACAATGGCGAGGCAAAGTAAACTTTGACTCAGTAAAATAGACTTTGTCTAACTTGGCTGGGATTTGGACACGTGCAAAGTCATAATAATAATAATAATAATAATAATAATAATAATAATAATAATAATAATAATAATAATAATAATAATAATAATAATAATAATAATAATATTATAATAATAATAATAATAATAATAATAATAATAATAATAATAATAATAATAATAATAATAATAATAATAATAAATTTCTATAAAAAATAGCGTTGTTTTAACTGATGGTCTACGCTGAGTGAATCAAAAAAGTGGTTTTAATACACAGGCTCTGATTGGTAAGGGGATGTTGACATAGGTGTCCCTCATTGTTACCACATGCCCGTTTCAGAGCTTAGTACCAGGTTTCATTTTCAGTGCACACACAGTATACGTTCAGGTAGTGAATTGTGAGGAGATATTCACTGATTTTGACAAAAATTGTCTCCAGAATCACGGAATGCACCTTTAAAAGTCCCACCTTAAGCTATATTTTTGTTTATTCTCTTACACAACCATTGTCTTTAATTATCTTCTCTTTTTTTACATTTAGCATTTGACTAGGCTACATAGGCTACATTTTGAACTTTTTCATCATTTGTCCATGAGCCAAAGCTCAACAGGTCAAATACATTAAATGTCCCTATACTACCTGCAGTATAGGCTATGTGCTACTCATGTGGGACGGCCCTGTCTGGAGTCTCGGGCCGGGGAAACTTTTCGTTCCTCCCCCTCCGCCTCTGCCTCCCTTCTGCCCAGATGGTCAAAAGGTTTCTCACTCGCGGCGCTCAGTGGAACCGGCAGCCGGCGGTCCATCACTCCGTGCATGACAAGGTAACACAAGCCGGTGTTTACAAACCGCTTCATTCGTTAAACTGCCCACCGTCCGCGGCCTATTTGATTTGAACCTACACTTAGTTCGCCAGCGTTAAACACAGCTGAATCCATGGGTGTTGCGGTAAGAACTTGTGAGTCGCTCAGTGCGGATTTCTTTTTTCAAACTTTACTTTCATTAGAGAAGGCGACTCAACTGTGCACAATCTTGCATTGACAGTTGTAGCCTATACGTTTTCGAGTTATCAGGTGGAAAATATGTGACAGGTAGCAATGCAGTGTATGACGGACTGAAAAAGATGCTAAGTCTATATGTATAACTAAAGTCTCTTTCGTCGAATCTTTTGTAAATTGTTGAAATAGTTTTCTTTTGTTATTACTTTTTGATTTGCTCTTACTTTTGTGCATGTTGCTCAATGCACACAGGCGTCCTGACAGCAGCAAGAAAATGTATTCAGAATTATACAACGTTTTAATATACAGTATGCTTGTCATTACAGTCTTTATAAAATACACAACCATTAGCGTCAATCAATTTGAATTTGAACTTTAAAGCATCTCTCTCTCAAAAGCAGTTGTTCTACACTTCTTTTTCACAAGCGCACCGAAAGAATCGTCTTATTTCGTTCATGGTGTCCGAGCATGACATGAGGGGATTGTTTGGAGATAAGGTGTGTGTGTGTGTGTGTGTGTGTGTGTGTGTGTGTGTGTGTGTGTGTGTGTGTGTGTGTGTGTGTGCGTGCTTGTGCTTGCGTGCGTTTGTGTTAGCAGGCAGAGAGAGCACAGAGGAATCCCCCATCCCTCAACACTGGGAAACACCCGGCTGCTAGACCCACTAATTTCGCATTCTTTTGCAGCCTTGCCTTGCCAAATTTTATTATGTCTGCCCTGGTACTGTATGACGGCATGTCATTTCCATTGACATGACTGCCTAGATCCTGCCCTCTCAGGGCTGACATAAGCCCCCGGTTTGGAAGACAGAAGGGCCTTCAGGGCAGGCTGGGGATAGTTAATCCCCCTGGGGAGCCTGTGACAGACGCTTCAACTCTGAAAGTTTGCAGAGAAAGAAATGCCAATTATTCAATTCATCTTCTTTTTCTTTGCTTTAAACATTGTGCATTGTGGTTCAAACTGCTTGGCTTTGACTGCAGAATATCAAAAGCAGCCTTTATATTCCAATGGTCTGGGCTTCAGAGCAACAACAAAAAGCTTGTGAAATCCTCTATGACTAAACAACACAATTGCTTTTACATTTCATTGTGCCATGTGGTTCAGTTTGAGAACCTGAAACATGACAAGACTGATAGAAAGCAAAGAGATGTATTGGCTAAAAAAAAAGTTTTTAGTCTTTGAGTGGAACAATTTAGCTAGGCTCCCACTGCGTGACAACATTCCCTAAGTGCAAGGATGTGATGGTAGTCTTTTGTATTACATAAGGCATGGCAAAGGTAATAAGACAGAAGACCTCTGAGTACAATGTGTGAACTATTTCCAGCTGTTAGGTCACTGTCTGGCTCCCTCTTTAATGTGGAGCTGATGACTCAGATCACAGATGATGAAGTGAAGAGCCATCCTTATTGAGAGCAGATTTAGCAGGTTTACTGACTTGTGACAGTGCCATTTTGTGACGAATCAGTGTTGAATTCAGCACTCCTTAGATACTTCATGGATATCAGGCCAGGGATAGTGTGGTCGGAGTTCGATGGAGCTGAGCCATGTGAATGTATGCTTAGTGTCTTTCATGATGAATTGGGTCTGTCCAAAAACATTTTGGCAACGAGATGAATGTGTTATGTTTGGAAATGTCTCAAAATCAGAACAGAACAATAGTGGAGCAGAAGGGATTTGTCATATTTGAGACGTTGATTCCTTTTGTTGTTTCTATTCTACAAAATTGTCAAATGATTTGATGAACTTCTTTATTAATATTTATCCACGCATGATTTTTGTGTTTTTTGTGAAATGAACCAAACTAATGAACTGACTCCATAATGGAGTAGTTGTGTCAAAATAGTATTTTTTTTTAATCTGAAACAGCAACTCCTATTAAACACATCATTTAGAAGAATCATTAGTCAAATGAGACTTTGCACTTTGGTCTCTGTTCCACTAATAACTACAGTGAAATCATTTCCATGAAGTGGAATCAATTTCCAACAAACACAAATACTAAAGTATTATGTCGTTTCTATGTTCAGCCATTACACTTTAGAGTTTATTGCCACACAAGATTGTTATGGCAATGTAGATAATCAGGGATGTGGTAGACTTGCCTTGGGCAAGTTCCAACTTTCATCATAATGATTGAAAATGAGGTGTATGTGGTCTTATTGTTAGGGGAAGTATGAGGCTGTAAAGATTGGACTCTTGTGAGCTCAACTATAAAGCCAGATGTTGGTATGCTTTCTTTTTTTAAATAAGCCTGTCTGCCTATCTCTCTTTACTTCTTCTGTTTCTTGCAGACTAGAGGTGCTTTACGTGGGCAAAATGTGCCAGAATCCTTAAAGGCAAAGTAAAGGATAATACCTGAGGATACCTGATCTCCCTTGCTCGTGTACGTACACCTGGTGCAATGGCTCGTCTTGCAATAACTGAAGCAACACTGCTGAGACTGTCACTTCTCTTTCTGTACGTGAGTGTTTGCTTGTGCCAGCGTGACTGCACCAGTGTGGACTGTCCCGGGTTGGACAATTGTATCGAAGAAGTGCTGGAGAAAGGCGCCTGTTGCGCTTCATGCCTGCAAAAAGGATGCACATGCGAGGGTTACCAATACTATGATTGCCTCAATGCTGGATTCAAGAATGGCAAGGTGCCGGAGGGAGATGCCTACTTTGTCGACTATGGCAGCACGGAATGTTCCTGTCCTGCGGGAGGAGGCAGGATCAGCTGCAATTTCATGAGCTGTCCTGAACTGCCTCCAAACTGTATCGAGGTTTCAGAGCCGGCAGACGCCTGCATGCAGTGCGAACGTGTCGGATGTATCAACGATGAGCAAAAGTATGACGCCGGACACTCCTTTCACATTGACCCCTGTCGGGTCTGCCACTGCCCCACCGAAGGAGGGAAGCTGATGTGCTACCCTGTGCCAGACTGTGATCCGAACAAGGTTCATAAACCAATGTTAGCTGCACCGACAGAGGAGGACACACCAGGCCGGCGCAACAGTTTCCCCCTCAGATTTGACCAAGAAGAGCGTGTGGATCAAGTCTCAAGCCCTCATCGTCTGTCTCCTGTTGAGACTCTCCCTCTCTTCAAACCGTCGCATTCGGATAAAGAAGAGCCAGAAGATTATGATTACGGTCCTACAGACACTCCAGAGACCTACCCTCAATCTCGGGTCTCTCCCACCGTGGCCTCCTCCTCCAACAGGGTCATCTCTGTGTCCCGAGACTCTGAAAGACCCGACAGAACCTCTGCCCGTCAGAACTTTAACACTCGAGGCAAGCTGGAGCTGAGAGAGCGATACGGAGTGCATACCCAACCCGCGGACAGAGAGGAAATGAGAGGAAGTCTCCTGAGAGGGGAGCAGAGTACAGTCAAGCCAAATACAGCACACAAAGACACCACAACTTCTTGGAAGGCCTCACAGGGTCTAACAAGTGTGCAAAGTGTCACATTGGGGGATCTCACTACACATGCAGATGTAGAGAATCCATCGTATCCACACCAAAGTTCGGATACGTTCATATTTCCACTGAACCGAGGAACAGGGAATGAAAAACACTCAGAGTACCCACATATCACTTCAGAGAGTACGGTTCATCACCGAAATGCATCAGATAGTGTGACACCCATTGGTTCAAAGACGCAGGTTGACTCAAGTCATCCAGTTAGAGATACAGACAATCAAAACAGTCATCAGAGACAAACAGATAGAGTGGACTTTCCACCATACATGCTTAGAACCCCAGAAAGCACAAATGGCCAAGAAGTATTACTGGGGACAGTTGTTCCAGACAGGGAGGAAGGTGTTGATGAGGAAGAGAGGGATGAGGAAGGAGAGGAAGAAACAGTATCTTTTCATGGTTTCACTGGGCCTGAAGGAAGGGACTTGCCCTACGAGCCAGAATCAGCACAGCAGGAGAGAAGCCATGAGGATCTAGAGAGCAGCCATCCATCCAGCAGCTACGAAAAGAGCACACTCGAGCCCAGCACCAGCCCACCCAGGAGGCCTGAGGACCTGACAACCCCCATGGTCACCACCATCTCCCCGACCACCATTACCCAGCCACCAGTGAGGGTCAAGCTGGATAAGGCTGAGAACAACAGGAAGCCAGGTCAAAGGCTGTTTAACCTTTACAGTGAAGACGAGGGGGAAGAGGAGATGGAGAAAGAGGAGGAGAGAAAAGATGGCATTTCCCCCCCCTTCAAACATGATGGAGGTAAGTCAAAAGATGCTTTCAAATCACTGACATGCACAGGAATACTGTTCACATCTTTTCTGTCTTTGAAGATAGTGATTTATATTTAAGAATGAGTTACCAACATGAACTGGTGAAATGTTGTACGCCGCCAGTATGTGTCTTGGTCAAAGGAATCCATAGGGAAATACTTTATGTGTTTGTTTTCTAAAAATACTATCAAACAATATGTCGTTACCATATTTCTCATTGAGTTCCCAATTTTTAAATCAGTCATCTCAATGTTTAGCCATATAATAATGTCCTTATACAGAACAATGCTCCCTTTCTCTTCCCCATTCTGAATACCAAGCCAAGCTAAAGCCATACATCATTTAGCGCATGGACTGAGCGGAGACACTGGCCTTTCCCCAGGTATCTGCACTTGAACATAAATAGTGAGCCCAGGGTCTGTCTGGAGCGGAGAGTCAAACGCTCCTCCCGTGGTGAACATGCACTCACAGCAGTCTCATAGCAGTCCACTACCATCGCTCACCAAGCACAAACCCACACACACACACAAACCCACACACACACACACAAACACGCACACAAATGGCCTCGCTGCCGTTTTACTGCACCTTGCCTTAGCTCTCCCACAGGAGGCACACTTGGAGCTGCAGAACATGAATTTGGTAATAAATTATCCCTGGCCTTCAACCTTCAGCCGCTTTTATTTCAGTGTTTTGTCTTAGATTTCAAAGTTTCGATTTGAGGGATTTAGAAACGATACTAAATTGTATTTCTTTGTAGGATCTTTGTGTTTCAAGTGTCCCAACAAACATGGTGGGTGGTTCTGTGGACGCTTGCTTCTTGGATTTGCTCGTTGGCCATGTTTATACGACAACAGTCTCTCTGAAAACGGGAAGGTTTTTCCATTATGTTTGCAGAAACGTGCGCATTCAGACGTTTGTCCAGTGAAATGCTTTTAAGTGAAGCCAGTGAAATGCTTTTAATGTGAAGCCGGGTGGTCTCAATAACTTACTACTCGCTTAGACTAAATTTACCCACATTTTGCGAGTGTTATATTTGAGCCTTGACACAGTGCATGTTGTCTTCTAACTCGCGAGTGGCTAGTTTGACAGCAAATGTAAAGGCCAGGACACACCGGCCCGATAATCGCCGTCGTAGAGTTTCGAGGGGACGGAGACACAAATCTGTTTGGTGTGTGCCGTGAAATCGGTCGTAGTTGATGTCGTCGGGTTTCTTTTGAGCCGATTGTGTTCAATCGGCGGCGGACAGTCTTTCAGTTTGAGCAATTTGATTTGTTGAGGGCTAGCGAATCAGTGAAGCCCGGAAGTGAGGCGGGTAGCACAAACAGCTAACAACAGTTAGCCATCGTTTTAATGTGTTTGTTTGTTTCGTTCAGCGAGTTCTCACATGCATCAACCCTTGTTGACTGCTCGACACCATGCTCAACACTCTTTGCTCTTTATGGTCCATAAATATAAATACGTATTTCTATCTATGTTTATGGTCTAGAGAGCCGTCCCATCATTTCCGGCTTCCGTATTTTTTCGGGTCACAATACAGATTAGCGCAGCCTGCTGTTATGGAGACATTACGTCCCGCGCAAGCGCAGAGCGTACGGAAGGGCAACAGTCGGTTTGGTGTGTTCTTTGCACTTTTTCGGCCGCGACGGGAAGACTGGAGCTCCCTGAATCGGCAGTCACCATTTTCGGGTTGTCGGATTGGTGTGTCCTGGCCTTAACAGGCCTACGCATGTGCTGAATGCAAACGTTATCATGTAAATGATAGGCCGCAAATGTAAAAATACCTTTGCTTTGGTGCTGAAATCATCACGTGTAAGTACCCTCTTAAAAAAGGAAGAAAAAACAATGCTTTTCAAACAGCCTACGGACGATCACTGCGCATTCCAAATGTACTGTTCTTTTATTTCATTCAAAGAAAATGAAGTGAAACTACATCTGTTCCTGTACTTTATCTCCCCAACAGAACTTGAAGGATTGAGCATGTCGAAATGAATGACAGAGTGCTTTGCATCAACTGATGGTGGGGTGAAGCATCTAAGAGATTTATTTTGATGAAAACTACTACTGCTATTTAAATGTTGAGCCGAAATAGTTTTGCAGGTCATTGCACTTTATGTGGGACTGGCTGAGTCATTTGATCCATTGCTGAAATGGCTTTTAAAAAGGTGTGTGCAGCTGGAGGCAGTAGCAGATCCAGATGTTGGTGCCCACAAGGGATCAGATATACAGAGTTAGACTTTACTTTCTAGTTTTCATATTTTCTAAATATTATTTTTACTAGTTGCATCGACTCCTCTCTGAGATCACATCAACTCATTGTATAAGGAGTTACTGACTGGATCATTGTACTGCATTGCACCCCATCATACATGTGTTGCTTTATTGTTTGTAAAGCTGACATCGTGTCGGGTGAGAAATAGATACTCAACTCATTTATCCAAAGCGCTATTTTAATTGAGCGTGTGGGTGATAAAAGGATCCAGTTCTTTGCCTATTAGGAGGCTTGTCGTTTCATCAATTTCATCATTGTCAATTCATCTTTTGATGAGATAATTACATAATCACTCTGTGACACCTTCGATTTATGCTCAGGCCATTTGCACATTGATTCACGGTAATAAGGAAGGACTTGTGTTTGTGTGTGTGTGTGTGTGTGTGTGTGTGTGTGTGTGTGTGTGTGTGTGTGTGTGTGTGTGTGTGTGTGTGTGTGTGTGTGTGTGTGTGTGTGTGTGTGTGTGTGAGTGAGTGAGTGAGTGAGTGAGTAAGAGAGAAAGAAAGAAAGGGAGGACCTTATTTGAAATCGGCCGTGCGTGCCTGTTTGTTGTTTATTGTTTTTGATTTAACAATATATAGGTTTAGAGAAATCTGGCTTTCAGAACTCAGTGCCTACCCACTCACTGACCTCACCGCACGTCACTGTGTGTGTGTGTGTGTGTGTGTGTGTGTGTGTGTGTGTGTGTGTGTTGTGTGTGTGTGTGTGTGTGTGTGTGTGTGTGTGTGTGTGCGCGCAGTGGGACGGCTGTTGTATTGTTGTTGCCGGGCCAAAGTGTCTCTTGCTGAAAATGACACATGCAGGCTGTGTCCTCTGTAGCATATGCAGGAGGATAAGCTAAGGATTTATCTATAGGGCTGGGACGATGCTCTTATTACCAGATAAACTGCTTCCTCTAGATAGAAACGCCTAGTACTGACTACAGACAGGTGGCTGCTCTCATGATCTCAGAGTGGAGCTAAAGGGCAGGGCCAGGCAGGCCTCTCTCCAGGCTGCTGATAAGTTAAGAAGTTTATCAGTTGTTGTGTGATGGCACGTTGTCTCAGGATAGCACCAGCAAAGCGGGCACAGTTTTGGGGCTACTGTTTAATTCTATCTATAAAAGTCCCTTTGTGGTAATCTTTTTTTTAAGATGGAAGGAAAAGTTTGTCCCGCACTTAATCTGCAAAAAAAAAATACATCCAACATTTGACGCTATGGATCTTTTTTCTAATGACTTGGTTGTGCCTTTAAGTGTACTACATTACACTTCTTTTTGACCGAATGTGATTATTTTAACAAACATTCAAATGGAAAGTCATTAGTGGTGACATGCATGTACTTTGGAACTCTATTGATTCAGTTGAACTTGACACCTCTGTCCCATCTCTCCCATCCAAAAGACTTGTCTTCCTCTCTCTGACTGATATCTTATTGATTTACACTGAAGCTGCAAGTATTTGCTAATGAGATTGACACCAAAAAAGTTGTTTTTTGACAGTTTAAGCTTCTCATATTGTAGAACTGGCTGATGTCCCCTGTCCTTCATAAAAGCAAATTCAATATATTTGGGATCTGAACACAAAACAAGAAACTCGATGACATTAAATTGAACATTTTCACCTGCATTTATCATTGGTATCTCATGTATGTTAGACCGGACTGCTTATTAACTAATCTAATTAACTAAAAAGGTTAAATTGATGATACCCCGCCTGTGTGTCAAATTAAGGAGGTGTGGTGTAGTGGGCGATTGTGATGCTTTAAGTTCATGCAATCTTCTCGCCGTGAATAGGAAAATGTAAGAAAGTCATAATATCTAAAGCGTGACAAAATACTAATCTGACACAGTGGAGGCCAACAGACTGTTGTGCAGCTGTGTGGCTTAATTTGAGTTTTTTCTATATCTTGGTAAAAACAGATTCAACGTGAAGAGGGATGTACAGTATATACACCATCGTTGAGCAGGTGAAGTCATTTCTCGTCAGGCTAAATCCCTTTACATGTGGGATAACCGTTAAATGAGTACCCAGAAGCCCTCACTTTGCGGTAATATCGTCGTGATGCACCAATGAAAATGCAGGATGACTTTAACTGTTGACCGCAGAGGATCATTGGGCGCTTGAATATAGTGAGAATATGATTGGCTGTGCACAGTTGTCGGGGCTGGAGAATCTCAACACATCCCTTTTATGGCATCCACCACCTACCTATGACAACATGTTTAAGTGGTTTGTTGAGGGGGGGGGGTTGTTAGCCATGCAGTACTTGACGTGTCCCCTTCCTCCTCCAGTGAGTTATATCACTGATTCTCTGCCAGTCAGACATCCTAAACAGTTTGTCAGTGTGATAGAGAGGCTTAGAGAGGCTGCTCAATCAAATGAGGATGATTTATTTGTCAGCTATGCTTCACACTCTCCTGGACCCAGGTGGAGTCAGTACTGAAGTGGCTTTTTAAAGGTTCCTGTCATGATCCATCAGGCATGGTGGCAACAGCTGTCTCAATGTGTGTGTGTGTGTGTGTGTGTGTGTGTGTGTGTGTGTGTGTGTGTGTGTGTGTGTGTGTGTGTGTGTGTGTGTGTGTGTGTGTGTGTGTGTGTGTATGTATGTGTGTGCTTTAGATTACCATCTGTTACATCTCGTTGCTGTTGGTCTTTTTGATCTATTGTGATTCCCACTGAACTTAACAAAAACAAGTCTTTTTTACACTTCTTTCATTTCTGGTTTAGTGATTGTATTCATCTAATACATTTAAGTCAGCTTCAGTATGTACTGTGACTGTACTACACTTCATGGAGTAATGGAAGTACGCTTGTAAGTACACTTACCTTGTGTAAAATAATAACAGTGTCAAATTCTCCACTCCAAACTCACTATGATTTTTTAATAATGGCCCCCTTGACAAACACAGGCTATTTTTTTGTACAGCTGCTGATGGTCCATTTGGCTGGCAGAAATGTCACTAGCAGATTGTATCTTCTTGAGCTAGCGAAAAAACCTATCAGCCCAATATTTTGGCTAATTACGCCATTGTATATGCAACATATCCCACAGTGTCTTCTTTTTGCACTGTTTGTATTGTCAATGTGTTTTCATTTTATATGTCTTTATATACATTATGTGTTTGATGTCATTTGGGACACTCGTGACAGAATTTTTTTCTTGTTTATCTTGTCTTATAACTAGCGAGTCATTATAAAAAGAGAACCCTGCTTTATTGTGCACTAGATAGCTACATAATAAACGTAATATCATATAGGGTTCTTTTTAAGTTACGGTTACTAAGCTCAATTGGATAATTGCAATAGAGAGTAAGAAAAAAGATCCAATAGAAATAACACATATAGTAGCTGCCGGGAGCTTCCTCACACTCTTCTAGCTTTAGTCTATTTGTTTTAATACATAGTGCAGTCAGGAAATGGTGTTAAAAAGCCCTGAAGTCTCTGTTTCCATTGAAGTCATTGTAAAGTCACTGGTATATCGATAAAGCACCAAAGTCTACTGCGGCAAAACATTATACCATCTTTGAACGATGTAAGAAGAACAACTAAAGGAATAACCGACTCTAATTCCCCCTCAGCCTTAAAACAAGTCCCTGCTGGATTCTGCCTGCCTCCACAACATCAGTGTGTGATCCAGATTCAAGGTCCAAGACAGACAGTCCCCTGGCCCTGAGGAAAAAAAAACTCCAATGAAAATGCCAGTCACACTCGCAGTTCCCTGACAGATAGGATGGTCACGGAATGAGTTTTAACACAATCTGGTCTGCCCTTAGCCCCCCCCCCCTCCCCCTCTCCCCCCTGTACACTGCAAAGAAAACGAAAAGAGCTTTTACATCATGCTTTTTCCACAGAATCTCTTTCAACTCCAGGCAACACAGCTCATGTTATAGCAGACTCTCCAAGACCCAAGAGTCTAAACCCCTACCCCTGCGTTCCAAATCACATACTCTTTCTTTTTACTACACTACATATTAAAGTACAGAACAGTTTTAGGCTCAAGGAAAGAAAAAAAAACAGATAAGGAAGATTTTATTTTCATAATGTTGAGGAATGTCGAGAATAAAGACAAATACTCCACAATTCTATTGGAGTTAGAGGGGCATTTGTGTATTTTAAGCATACTACAATTGACTTGCATGTATTTTTCTGGCATACTTAATAGCAGGGAAGTATGGGTATTGGAACGCAGGGTACATATGTTTAACTGAATGCGGCACTTAAGTTTCCATCTGTTTACCTATACATGCACACTGCTTCCTCTGGGGACCTACAACATCAAACAGTGAACTTCTGCACCATGGCTAAAAAGGCTTTTTTATCTGAGGTCTGGGCATGTACATTACAGCTTAGCAGATATTTCTATATGTGTGGATTAGAGACAGAAAGGATTTCCTCTCTACAAAAGGAATTACCGCACAAACGGTTCAAACAGAGCTATGCGAATTGACAAAATGCCGTAAATCTTACTAAAGTCGAATCACTTCCAGTAGTGTCTCGTTGAAGCATGTACTTGTCTCATACATTCAGGGAATCTAACCATATGGAGAGCCGAGGATTCGGTGCTGTACACCCACTTGTTCATCTTGTCATTGACACATATAGGGTCCGTCCCAGTGGTCAGCCTTTCTGTATTTGCAATAAGTCAAGTGTCTCCTTACTGTTGACAGATTTACAGTTTCTCCCAACAATGCCCAAGTGCCGGTTAAGATGCACATGTGTGAAGGACATGTGTTTCCGGCTAAGAGACTTTTCTGCTAGATTTTCAGTTTTTTTTTTTTCAACAGCACATTCCGTCGACCGATCCTTATTTCATTTGACTCTTTAAAACATCCTACTAGAACATTCATTAAACAGTTCTATTGTCCCCCCGATGGTCATAAATGAGCTGTAACAGCAAACGAGACCATCAGAGAAAGGAATGCTATTTTGATATAGTTTTTATTAATGCCATTGCTCAGGTCCTGTTTTTCCCCTGGAACTTACTAAAGGCAGGCAAACTGGAAAAAGCCTGCATTTCCCGAATGGTACTAAATCAAAGTTGACTTTGCTTCACCATTGTCATTTGACCATTACTAAAGGCCTACTTCACCAGTTGGAATATGAAGGTGTATTGAACTCTGAGATCCTATTTAGTATAAATGTGCAAAAAATAAATAAATCGGCTCATCCTAGCCTGAGAAAAGGCAGAAAGAGTGTTTTATGGTCTCACTGTCTAACCCTACAGTTTCCTTCTTGTGACATCACAGTAAGGGTTAGGATTAACAGGACAGCTGGGCCAAGGGAAGACTAAGGGAAGACTGAGGGAAGAAAAACCTCATTCATTATATTATAATAGTTATTTTATAAAGATGGTTCCGTATGTGTGAAGTATTCCCGATAATCCAGGGTTTCTCAACTGTTCGTACAACCTAGGGGGGCGCTGGGACCAGGCTGGGACACGAGAGATTTTTTATTTTCTTTTGTTTTAATAAATATATTTTAAACATTCTTAAAAATCTTATTAATCTTTTGACTGTTAAAATAGGTTATCTGAAATAAACAGCCTATTTTAACTTTTCATGTTTCTAATCCCTCGACCTCTTTTTAACTATTCTCTCCAATGTTCTGCGGTCTGCTGACTGTCACAGCCTTAGAAAAGAGAAGGCTCTGCAGACAGCCAATCAGAGGTCTTTGAGTCAGAACAACCAGCCAATCAAAGCCTTAGCGGCAGAGGAATCAGCCAATCACAGACTAGTATAATGAAGTTTACTGATATTGCTAATGCTAATGCTAGCGCAGCAAGATTCAAACTTAAACTAACTATTGTCTCTGAGGTGGAGAAAACACAGAGTAATCAGCCAAAGCATGGAGTTAACTAACACACAAGCAGAACCATGTTAAAGACACAACCCTCATAAGTTGGAGAGGGACGATATACTAAACACTGTGCACCGCGAGAGGCTCACTGAAGCCCTGTACAGCAGCCCTATGACAGCAGCACAGCACAGCTACGTCATGAGCGCTAGTTCGTGGGATAACAGTCCAACAACCAATGAAAACGTACACAATTCATTGTAACATATTCAACTTTAATAACATAACATAAACAAACATGGCGGATAGCAGGAAAAAGTGCCGGCAGTACAATGCCAATTACATTAGTTATGGATTTATCCCGTCACCGATGAACACCACTTTACCTATGTGCCTGCTCTGCGATCAGGTGTTCTCTAATGAGGCCATGAAACCCTCGCGACTACAGGAACATTTAGTGAAAAAACATCCCGAAAGATCAGCTAAAGATCCATCCTACTTTAAGTCTCTGAGGGATCAACATTCAAGACGGCCCACCATCAACTCTCTGTTCGCCCGGAACGTCAATCAAAGCGAAAGCGGGTTGGTGGGGTCCTACAACATCGCTTTATTAATTGCTAAGTCTGGCTTACCGTTCACTGTGGGTGAGTCTTTGGTAATTCCGGCAATAAAAGAAGCAATATCGACAGTCATGGAGCGAGATGCTGCGCCAGTCATC
Source organism: Hyperoplus lanceolatus (assembly GCA_026929865.2). Taxonomy (NCBI): domain Eukaryota; kingdom Metazoa; phylum Chordata; class Actinopteri; order Uranoscopiformes; family Ammodytidae; genus Hyperoplus; species Hyperoplus lanceolatus. The sequence goes on from CM049396.1 coordinate 36,161,604, forward strand.
AAAGCCATCCCGCTCAGTAACGATACTGTTGCCCGGCGCATACGGGAGATGTCGCTCGACACTGAGCAGCAGCTGTGTGCCACCCTGCGTGCGTGTCCCTTCAGCATCCAGTTAGATGAGACAACAACTGCCGACAACAATGCCCTCTTAATGGGCTATGTTCGGTACATGTCTGGGGGGGATCTCAAGGAGGACTTCTTGTTTGGGCAGTATCTCACCACCGACACACGCGGATAGAGCATCTTCACCGCCCTGGCCGAGTTCCTGCAAGAGAGGGCCATCCCGATGGAGAACATCATCGCCTGTGCCACGGACGGAGCGCCAGCTATGGTCGGCAGGTACCGCGGCTTTGCGACGCTTCTGAAGAAACAGGTGCCACATGTGCTTACCGTGCACTGTGTACTGCACCGTCACAACTTGGTGGCAAAGCACATATCCGACTCGCTCCATCAGTCCCTTAATGTAGCGGTCAAAGCGATAAACAAAATAAAATCCCATGCGCTTAATGACCGGCTCTTCAGGCAACTTTGTGGAGAGAACGACAAGTCTTTTCAGCGCCTCCTATTCCACACAGAGGTGCGCTGGCTCTCCAAGGGGAACTGTTTGGCCAGGCTGTGTGAGCTGTTCCCCACTGTCCTCCAATTCCTGGAGAAGACCGACGACACTTTGAAAGTCCAGTTATGGGGCTGACGCCACGACGTCTTCTATCTTTCCGACTTCTTTGGGAAGATGAACGAAGTGTCGCTGAAGCTCCAGGGAAATGGTGTGACGCTAATCCATTCAAAGGCCGCCATACGCACTCTCCTCGCGAAGCTGGAGCTGTATGGACACAATTTGAGCAGGCGTCAGTTCAACAACTTCCCACTGTTGGCTAAGGTAGGCTAATAATTATTTATACAATCTGATTGGCCGAAACGTTTAACTAGCCTACATGTGTCACTCCGCTCTACAGGTGTTCCTTATTACTGCCACAGTATTTGTGGCTTAGCAACAGTTAAATCCCAGTCTCGGATCTATTTTTGTTGGCAGGGTCAAAAAGATAATTTCATAAACAAACAAATAATAATCTTTTGCTGTCGCTGATTAGCCTACTGTTAACAAATAAATGTAGTAGGCCTACTGTTGTATAAAAGCAATAGCCTATAACACCGGAGGTCGTGCTGAATATCAGCTGTGATTATTTTCGGCATTCGGCCCGCTGCCTTGTAGCATGTGATATTGCTTAATTATTAGTCTGCCATTGTCATCAATAAAATAACTTAGGCCCTACTGTAATGACTTACATTCAGGTGTTGGATGAACTGACCGATGACCATCTGGTGGTGTATGCGGACCACTTGAAGGCCGTCAAGGCTGATATGGAGGTCCGCTTCAGTGATCTGGACCAGTTGGCCGTTCCCGATTGGGTGATGGAGCCGCTCCAACACGACGCAGCCAGCAGCGAGGAGGCCATCCAAGAGAGCCTCATTGACCTCCAGAATGACGCTGAGGCGATGGCCACATTTCGCACCTCTGGTTGGCGAGCATTGTGGATAGCACACGGACAGCGTTTCCCTCTGTTGTGGGAGAGAGTCCACCTTCTCCTCCTCGCTTTCCCCACGTCCTATCTCGTTGAGCAGGGATTCAGCCAAGCACTGCACATGCAGTCAAAATATCGCAACCGTCTCAACCTGGTCAGCTCTGGTGCTCTTCGATTGAAATTGACGTCTCAGTGTCCCGACGTCAAGGTGCTGGCAGTGGCTACCAACCGCAGGGCTCTCACTAATTTATTATCCAGCTGCTCTGAGCGTCTTCACAAAATGACCGTTGGCATTTTACATCCCCAACTTAAATAGGCCTAATTAGGCCTTGTGCACGTTCTGTTTCATGATTGGTTGAACAGTTAACGGTTATTCACCTCATAATTAATACAATGTGCATGCTGTTCACGTGATGTGCACCTGTTTTTCTCCATTATAAAATGACACATGTTGTTACCTACGTTCAATGTTTCTGTTGATTAAAAAGAAAAAATAGATTGCAACCAATGCTGATTTATGCAGCCAGCCACCTGACAGTGGGTTAAATCTGCCTATCATAGAACAGGCTCATATTGTGAATTTTTTTAATAATTCTTATAAGAAACCAAAACAGCACAGAAAATATGTTTTATTGTTGATAGAGGATGTAGCCAAAACATATTCTTAATTGTGTGTGTGTGTGTGTGTGTGTGTGTGTGTGTGTGTGTGTGTGTGTGTGTGTGTGTGTGTGTGTGTGTGTGTGTGTGTGTGTGTGTGTGTGTTTTTTTTTCGGGGGGGGGGGCGCTAGAGTATCTCGGTAAGGTTAGGGGGCGTTTGCTCAAAAAAGGTTGAGAACCACTGCTTTAATCGGACATAGTCACATATCAATGCATTACTTCATCGCTACTCATCTGCGGTCTCTCTTCATTGGCGTATTGACACTGGCAATCGTAAAAAAAACACTACCACTTTTTACCACTACCACCCGGCACTACTTTTGTCCAAAGGTGCCACTAGAATGAACAAAAACTGAACGTCCTTCCTCGTAGCTACTTAAAGTTTTATTCTTTCTCAATATGCACAGAGTTTACATTTGATTTCACTGTCTGGATCCTCTCTTTGAGATACTTGAGTCCATACAACCGCCTTTATACATATACTGTAGTTGGCAACACATTGCTGTTTGGATTTCACTGCTTAGGTTTCTAAAACAGAGAGCAACAGAGATGTACCTAATTAATTTAGCCGTTTCTTACAACATCCAAGCAAGAAATAAAATGTCCTGACCTTCCTTTCAGTTTTTGGGGATACAGTTTAGAAAAAGCCTTATTTGTGAATTATTTTTAAATCGACTGTTTCTAAAATCTCATCACTATTAACACTACCAACTATACAACAAATACTGTCGGGCAAACAGAAAACTTTTGCCAAATTGGTTACCACTTCATTCAGATGCAATAATTGGGCCCATGGTGCTACTAATCCCCTATTGCACTGTTCATGAGTAAATACAGCTGTGTGGGAGGAAAGATGGGTTAGAGTTGAACCAAGAAGTCAGGCTGTATACGGCGCAGCTTTATGGATGTTGTTGCAGCGATCAGTTCACTTTGAGTATATTGTGTTTATAAGCACTTAAAGCACTCAGGTTAAAGGTTAACTACGCAACATTTTCATTGTTTGTCATATCAGTGATTCTTGAGAACCGGGACAAAAGGCCGTCGTCCATATGTAACTGCTGTTATGTTTAAAACTAAAACTATTTAAAATTGTAGATGTTATTAGGGATTAAGAATAGAATGTCTGGAGCACAATTATCCCCTTAAATTTAATTTTATCATTATTATGTCAAATATATGACACTTGTTATCTTCTCACAACGTCAAAAACAGTGTGTCCTCAGAGAAGGTTTCAATCTTTCATATGTAATAAAACCTATTGAAAATGTACTTTAATGATTAATAAGAGCTTTTTTCATCAAAAGCAACAATAAATAATCTCTCATATCAATAAAAACAGTTTTTCTGCAACACATTCATGTTTTATAAGGATTATATAAGGACCTTATAAGGATTTTATAAGGTGGGACAACTTTAGTATAAGTCAACACCGCAGACATTGTGTAAAATGTAATAAAATCAGGCGAAATAAGGGGCAGCTGTCACTTTGAAGGACCTCTTGGCAAATTCTACCTCTGCAGAGTACATTAGAGTCAGACAGGCTCTGATAAGTGTTGTAGTTTTAGAATATTTTACATACCTAATCTTGAAAGTCCTGTGTCACAACCATGATATGTCAACACCGACTTACAATTTATGAAGATGTTATTTTAAATTTTTTTATCATTTTATTTTCCTGAAGTAGTTCATACTAGCACCTAACATCAACAGAAAAACCAAATGGCTACTAGATAAATTCCACTTGTTATGTTTAAGAAACGTTAGATATGTCAACGACGTCAGACAGGAAATCTGACGGAGTTGACATCTGACGGTGGTGATAGGCCAATGACGGTAAAAAAACTAAAGCTGGGTGGTTGTGTCAAAGCTCAGCTCAGTAGCTTAGTATATGTTGGATATATACATGTAATTTAATATGCCAAAACATTGGGTTTGTATTTTTTCAACATTGCATCCTGTTTTGTCCCACTTCTCAAGAATCACTGATATATTTGATTTTCAATTATAGAGACACACAAAAGTAATCTGCCTCAATTTTCACTTCTGCCCTGCACGTATTAAAATGTTGCATAGTCTGTGGTCATTAGAGACAGACCATTGATTTAACAAATTGAACAACATGAAATGTCTTCAACAGCTCAGTAGCATTTCATGTCAGTTGCCCACAAATCAGTCATGATAAGAAGCAGGAGATATTGATTTATTTGTGACAGAGAGTTCCTCACTGTGTTTGGTCATAGAGAGACAGTGATGGTTGTTCAGCTGAGCTCTGTGTTATCTACACACCATGGCCCCTGTCCATAGCTCTCCTTTCCCATCACGGCCCCGGCATCCGACTTTCTATTCCTCCACTTCCAGTTTCTAATTATGACAAAATTGTAATTACACTCGCACTAGATTGTTTAACATGACACAAATGAACAAACCGGAGGACGACTATAGCCATTTGCAGTTTGTCTTTGGCTCTGCTGCCTGCAATTAAAGCCAAGGCTGTTTTTTCCAGGCAAATGCTCCCTCCAACACCAGTGTTGATTAGGGTGGACATTTCACATGTGATTACTTCTAATGACCTCAGAATGGCAAATTAATTAGTGTTGGAGGTTGAGAGGGAGAAGAGCAATTTTGGGATTGGCACAATATTGTAATGGTTTTTCATTCAGAGACCATTAAGGGAATAGTTTTTGACAACTCCATGTCATGTTTTCTAATTTCGGTCATTAGTTTCATGTTAAACAATGGTTGGGTGAACTGAAGCTTTTTGTCAGTTAACAGTGGCGTTTCCAGGACATTTTTACTGGGGCGGCCAAGGTGGGACACAGAGTGGGCTGGCCATCGGAAAGCAAACCTGAACGAAATGGCATGTGAAATGCATTATAACCAATCCAAAGATGATTAACAATCGTACCTTGCCTACCTTGAGAATTACACAAAATGAAATACATACAAAATTAAAATACAGTGTTCCTACTTACACTCAATTTTCATTTCCCTTCAGTAGTCAGTCTGAATCTATGGTATATTCGCGGGTTTTCTCCGGTAGATTTTTACCAGTCCAATCAGGAACAGAGGGAGTGGCTGAGAACAATGACGTTGAGGTCATGTGCCAGTTTCAGTTGTAGTCAGAAGCCGGCGCATGACATACCTCATGAACAAACTTTATGCGATTGGTTGGCAGGCCCAGAGTGGCACTGGGCACATCCAATAGTTTTAAACTTCAACAGACACCCGCCTTCAAGTGAGTTAACGTTTGTCTATTGAGCGATTCCAGACCTTCTGTGCAAATGCAATGAAGTACGATGATCTGGTAGGACCAGGCTACATTGTTCCTGCATTTTAGTCTCTATTAAATAATGAAAATAACAAAAATAATTAGTAAATCTTATGTCTTATTCTTCGATTTCATCTTTTAATTGTGCTTATTGCAATAGAAAGTGCAATGCCTTGCAGCCAGCAGCCTGTAGCACCGTCCTATAGGTGTGGGCCTCTCCTGTGGATATTAGTTCCACACTGAAGACGTTGATGTTGGCTAAAATAGACTGTATAATAGAGGCTGCTAGCAGTAGGCTAACTGACACCCCACTGAACCCAATCGTCTCTGAACAGCCTTTCAGAGTATCTGAAAAAAAATCTCATCTGGGTTGGCCGCAGGGGTGGCCACCATAAAACCACCACTGGCTGTTTGCTGGCCTGAAATCTGTCAAGTGGCCACAGTCCTACCATTACTATAGTAGTTGGAAATTGCAAACTGGTCCTACATCAGTAGATAAGCTGTCATCATTGATTGATTGATACGTGTTTGTTTGATAAACACGGCCTATCAGAAAGAAAGTAAGAAAAAAATATGTATCATCTTTGAACTAGGCTACCTATCAGGAAAAAAATGGCCACTCTCAGTAAGCTCTCCTTAGGAAAAGCATTTAGCGTTGGATGTAGTGTTGTTGGTTTGGCAAATACCAAAACCTGAGCAGTAGAGGCAGATGCCATTTAGATCATTTTTTGGAGCATTATGGTTCCAGTAAGTAAACGTATGACTGACAAAGACTGGTGGAAGTGATGACATGTTTATGCTGAAATTGTTCCAACCAAAGTTGGGAATGTCTCTGGTGGATCAATTATTTTGTCTACGGTTTTGCCATAGCATCTCTGCAGGAGTTTTCAGAGGTAAATGCAACAGGCACATATCAGTATTCTAAAAATTGAAAGGATTGTAGTTACTGTAGTTTGGCCTTCAGCAATTGACACAGCTCACAGAATGGAAGGAACACAGTTGCCCATGAAGTTGAAATAAAACAAATTGACCTCTTCTCATGAAATGATTGTGATAATGTGAATTATTCTTGATAGATAAAGTGTATATCTTCTCAAAACTTTATCGATCAATATCATCCAAACATATCCCAGTGAAAATTGAACCACAATTAACCTTTGCAAACTGGGTTTTCAAGTTTAAATAAAATGGGGGCAAGCAGCCTGTTTAAGAAAAATCTGAAAAATAATGTAGCCTCTTAAATTTCCTCTCAAAGTGTACCAGATTGATGTATTTTAGTTTAAAAAGGTTAAAAAAAATCCAGGGGGGCATGCCCCCGCACCCTCAAACAAGGTACAGGGTCCCTCCAACAGAATCCCAAAATCCTGTGGGAAACACTGACTTCCTTAATATGTTTTTGCCATTAAGTGTTTGTATCCGTGTGGAAAGGTCAGTGTACCTGACTGGATAGGGACGAGTGGGGGGCCCTTTAAGAGTCTGTGCCCAGGGGCCCATTATCTCATAATCCGTCTATGTGCAGCCTGTAGCACCGTCCTATAGGTGTGGGCCTGTCCTGTGGATATTAGTTCCACACTGAAGACGTGGATGTTGGCTAAAATAGACTGTATAATAGAGGCTGCTAGCAGTAGGCTAACTGACACCCCACTGAACCCAATCGTCTCTGAACAGCCTTTCAGAGTATCTGAAAAAAAATCTCATCTGGGTTGGCCGCAGGGGTGGCCACCATAAAATCACCACTGGCTGTTTGCTGGCCTGAAATCTGTCAAGTGGCCACAGTCCTACCATTACTATAGTAGTTGGAAATTGCAAACTGGTCCTGCATCAGCTGTCATCATTGATTGATACGTGATTGTTTGATAAACACGGCCTATCAGAAAGAAAGTAAGAAAAAAATATGTATCATCTTTGAACTAGGCTACCTATCAGGAAAAAATTGGCCACTGTCAGTAAGCTCTCCTTAGGAAAAGCATTTAGCTTTGGATGTAGTGTTGTTGGTTTGGCAAATACCAAAACCTGAGCGGTAGAGGCAGATGCCATTTAGATCATTTTTTGGAGCATTATGGTTCCAGTAAGTAAACGTATGACTGACAAAGACTGGTGGAAGTGATGACATGTTTATGCTGAAATTGTTCCAACCAAAGTTGGGAATGTCTCTGGAGGATCAATTATTTTGTCTACGGTTTTGCCATAGCATCTCTGCAGGAGTTTTCAGAGGTAAAAGCAACAGGCACATATCAGTATTCTAAAAATTGAAAGGATTGTAGTTACTGTAGTTTGGCCTTCAGCAATTGACACAGCTCACTGAATGGAAGGAACACAGTTGCCCATGAAGTTGAAATAAAACAAATTGACCTCTTCTCATGAAATGATTGTGATAATGTGAATTATTCTTGATAGATAAAGTGTATATCTTCTCAAAACTTTATTGATCAATATCATCCAAACATATCCCAGTGAAAATTAAACCACAATTAACCTTTGCAAACTGGGTTGTCAAGTTTAAATAAAATGGGGACAAGCAGGCCATGGCATCTGCTGCACAACTTAAGAAATATGAGCCTATGGTGCAGGACGGTGTTGACGTTTCCATTCAGCACCACCAATGTTGTTATTCCTCCATAATGAAAACCGGCCCGTACCATCACTGAGCTTCACCTGCTTGAGTGGATGCAGTCATCACAAAAGTTCTAACCACTTATCAACAGCACCCTTTGTCTTCCATCTATATACGGTCAAGGGTACAGCGGTTCTCTGGGGCGGCAGTGGCGAAGTGGGTAGGAAGTTCGCCTCTGGTGTGCAGGGTCAGAGGTTCGATCCCCCGTCTCCCCACCACATGTCGAAGTGTCCCTGGGCAAGACACTTAATAAAACTATTATTATTATACGTGTTCGTTTCTTAAGAGGAAGATGAGGATGCAAAAATGTTGGAGGAGACGAGGATAAAAAGTCACAATGGATTGTTTAATGAAAAAGCGATGTCGTCAGGTTACAGCTTATGCAGATAGCAGATAGTCAACGAGCAGCAAAAAAGAAGAAGAGAGCTTCTCCGGACATTCAGTTGGTATTTAACAGTTCAGTTATACATGTGTATTGGATGGTTTAGCTTGTCATTCATCAAAAATCATCCAATCTTCTGGCTCCTGGCTGAAGAACCTGCCCTATGCGGAAGCCCTACTCTATCCTGCCGATGTCCTTGATGGAATAATGTATCCTATCTGCTGATAACTTGTTATGGAAGGTCTACAGAGGCCCATTGTGGAGAAAAGGATACATGTTTAGCCTCAAGGTGTGGGAAAGTACATAAAGATTTCTCTACAATCTGTGTTCTGTCTCTATCAGTTTACGACTTTGCGCTTGTGACTTAAAGAGTGTTAGTTGACCTATAACATAACATGCTATCAATGTGCTCAATTGTTAGTTTGATTATATAAGATACATGGAATAAATGCAATTAATGATGGGGTATATACTTCATTAATTATTGGAAATTAAATCCTGTCAAATCCCTCTTTTAACACTCCAAAACGGAGTGTTAATTAATTAGAACAAATAAAGGTTTGAACAAAGTTCAATATAAGACTAGTTTACCTTGCAACTTAGAGGGAAATAAACTTGAACAAAAAGGCATTCACTCAGTGACTCCTCCTCTGAGTGTTCCTTCTCAGAGTCAGTTGGTACAAAAATGGCAACATTAAGCAAAGGCATCTGGGGAGGGAGTTTCTCAGCAGATAAGGGAGTACAAGTCTGCTCTAGGTTGTCTCAGGAAGTTAGGGTCAAGGGAGACATCAATAGTTGTCTCACAAAACTCACTAGGTAAATTTTTAACATCTGGCCCCTGACCTGTTCTTTTGAAACAAGAGTAATTTCCGGCGTATACTACAATGGACGGTGGAACATCGGCACTAGACACAGAAGATTAAATTAGACACAGTGGTTTACAATTATCATAGTAAAAACAACACTAAACAGTACTTAATTAATCTACACCTTCATGTTCAGTTTAGACAATCTAAATGGCACAGTACATTGAATGGGTCTAAAAAACAGGTGACATTATCCACCTCAGGCATTAATGTAACATTTCGTAATTTATCGTTTTATCTAGTTTCCATTTGCTCACAAAAATCATAAAAACTCCAAGTCCATGGTGGGTGTTAACAGTAACTAATCTCAATCTGGAAGTACAAAGGGAAACACAATATTAGACAAAACATTGATTTTCAAATGATTAACACAAAAACACATCCTTAACATCCGGGATTCAAAGTCAGACACAAAGGATTAACATTTCTAAATTCACATACTAAAGGTGAATTAATTCATCAATTTCAAAAACCCATCTGAAGGGGGTCATTGGCTGTGAGAGCACATCTGGTGCATACATTTACTTTAAGATTAGGGCCTTATCAAAACAGGGTAGGACACTTAATCAGTGATAACATTTCTAATAAAAAATAAAAAATTGGTTACGGCTTTTGTCTTTGTAGACAACTAGTTTTAACTTATCCGTTTTTAGAGCCAACATTTGGTTGCATTTTATTTAACTATCTATCCTCTTCAATGGAGAGGTCGGTAGAGGAAAGTGCACAATTTGTGAAGTGGTGCCAAAATGCTCCTTTTACTTAGAAGTACGTTCAATTACTGCGTACCGGTTTCACCACCCAGGTTCAAGCTCACTTTCTCTGTGAACGTGACTTTTGACCTGCACCCACTTTCCTACCTGTAGGTCTGGAGTCTGGCTAGGAGTTGCTCCTGGCCCAGCCTGCGGCTGCACCTGGTCAACACAAAGCTTGAGACAAACAATTAGTACAGACAAACAATTATAACAATTAATTTGCCAGACATCAGAAGAAGGCATATGACCTCCCTCTTCTCATGTCCTAGGCTTTAGCAGCAATTCATGTATTGTGAAGTGTTTGTATGTGTATGTGTATGTGTGTGCGTGTAACTCCAAGAGAGGTTTGTCATTTTATGAGCGCCAGCAGCGGGGTGTTGGTTATCTTACATAACCTATATCTATAATTTTAACCTATATAATCTCCCTCTTTTTACAACACGTAGTGGTGTAAAACTTAATAAATCATTAAAAAATGAAAAAGTAAAACTTAACTTAGTGACGTCCCTCTTTTGGAACAACCGTAACTACAGTAACTTTAATGATACCAAAAAATAAAGAAAAGTAAAACAAACTACGGATTGATTCAAAAACCAAAGGCATAAAGAACTTTTTTTTTTTTTTTTATTTTGTCACCCTCTTTTCCATGAAGGGGAAAAAAAAAAAAACAGTCTGTAAATAATATTAAAAGTATCCCAATGTGCTGTTAATCAAGGGTCAATTAATTTTAACCTACAGCAGCTAATCGCTATCTAATTTGTAACTCAGTAAGGGTCCAGTGAACTAATCATCTGGTTTATATAGCTAAATTCAAAGGGGAACACAGCTGGCCAAATCATAAAATAAAACAAAACAAATAATCTAGGGAATGGTCGATGGGACCAGAATGTTATTGTCTCTTGTGGGGAGCAGGCTAGAATAGGTTCTGCAACTTGTGGACAGAATCGGCCTGCTTCAGACACTGGGTCTTCTCAGTACTGATTAGGCATCCAGGCGGGGAATCGGGACCTTTGGCCAAGGGCATAGTTGGCTGTTGCATTCCAGGCAGTTCCAGATCCTCCATATGCTGCTCTCCCACCCCGGGAGAGATCGTTGAAGCTTCTACCTTGTTGTTGTCGTGGGTTTTGCTGCTGCTCTCGACGCTGGATCGTTTCCTTAACGAGTGGGCAATCTCTAACCCAGTGTCCGTCTTCTTGACATGCATGACACGGCCGGTTTTGATTTCCATTGCCTTTTCCTTTATAGTTGCCTCGGCCCCTGCCATTGTTATTATTCCATTGGTTCTGCTGGGGGTTCTGATAGTTCGAGGAAGCAGGTTGCTCACGGGGAGGGGATGGGGATTCCACAACCATTTGTTTAGGCTTAGACTTTATTCTAGTATACTCCTCCACCTGTAGTTTCAGCAGGCGTTTAGCCAGGTCCTTCCGCTCTTCCTCCTCCTTGCTTTGTTCTGCCTGGTACAGTTTGTAGAAGTGGGCTAGAGTACTCCTCCATGTAGTGTATTTCTTATGAGCGAATGGTTGTTCTGCTGCCAATGTTTTCTGAACGGGTTCAGGCAGTCCCTTGATACACTGCATCCTCCACAGGGCTTGTATGGACGCATGGGAATCGTGTCTTGCATTAGTGTGCAACTCCCATAACTCAGCGGCCCTCTTTAAGTAAGACAGTATTGCCTCGCCCTTGTTGATCTTAATGTCCGCCACGTCAGAGACAGTTCTTTCTGTAGGGAACTGCTCACGTAGTGCCGTCCACAGGGGAGCCCTAAAAGCATTCAGGGGAGTGCTGTCTGATGTGGTGGGGAAGACTCCAGCCTTTGTTAGAAGGCGGCATGCCATGTCCGAACCCTCCACTCGACCTAATAGGGCCTTCAGATCACCTGCACAGTGACTGTCTCCCATAGTCAGGTTCTCGAATTGCCTGATCCACTGTCGGGCCCCTCCTGTGAGTTCAGGAAGCTTCTCAATTAGTGTCTCTATGTCTCTATGGGCAAAAGGCGTGTAGACGTGTGCTCCAGTGGCTCCTACACGTACAGGCATTTGGTCTTCAGTCGTGTCCACATCGAGGGGGCCATTGGGGTTATCCTCAGGGCTTGCAGAGGCTGTATTTGCTGTGGCGGTGATCATGGGAGGGGTGTCGACTAGAAGGGTCCCAGACACTTCTCCCTCTTTTTTCCTCCAGATCAGTGCAGGGCAAATCAGCATCGTTTCCATCGGTGGAGGTTACAGGGTCATTAATCATGTGAGGGGAATCGTTCACACTTCCCTCTAGTCCAAAAGCATCATGGGACCCTGCCTCATGTAGTAGTTTTTTCCTTCCAGTATTCAGCCCTAACTTGATCAAGTCTTTTCTTACTGTGCTCCTCAATTTCGTCTTCATATTGAGGGTTCATCTTATCAATGTAGGAAATGAGGCTTTTGCCAGGGGGAAAAAATACCCAAAACCAACCCAAACAAAAACAAAAATAAATAAATAAAAGTGTTCCCCTTGAATTTGGATTATTAATTAACTATAGAGATATCTAATCAAAACTAAGATATCTTGCCTTTTGTGTTGTCAGAGCGCTCAGGGCCTTCAACTAGAGATAAGAACCACCCAGCTGTCCACTATAACAAGGCTGGTGCCTAAATAAGGGATACAAGAAAAGAAACAGTTAACGAAACCTATATTACACAATACACAGTAACCTTAATAATGTTTGGCAATTACTAATTCATTAAACATGCATTTTGAGAAGACACTATTATTCTCGGGGCTCTTCCAGGCCTGGGGCACACAGTGCACATTCCTGGTTTTGCGATAAGGGAAGGGAGTAACCTAGCAGAGAGTACTGCACACAGACTGAGTGTGTCTACTTTTCCCTCTTTTTTTAAAAAAGAAACCTTTTTTAAAAATATCTGATCACATCTTTACGTTTCTCACATCAAAATTAGTCTACAATCAAGACACTACTGCGTCTGTACAGTACCTTTAATTTGAGATATTAGTAGGACCGACCACACCTTAAAAAATAAACCAAAAAACAAACAACAAAAACGTGGGGCACCTTTAAATTAAGATATCTATCTGTCTACAAAACGGGCTGTATTAAATGAACACACCACAAAGCGTGTATTTAACCTTATGAAAAGAAGGGGGGACCTTTAATTAGACCTGGTTTTTACCTAGCAACATGTCAGAGTACACCTTTAAAGCTCACAGAGTTTGGGGCAGATTTTTCAAAGAGAACCTCAGAGAGAGATTGTGAACTCAACTACATTAGTGTCATATATAAAAAGGACACGATCGAAATAACTATAAAGGATTATACAATAAATTTAAACCTTTTAATCTGATAACAGTCAATATTCTTGCCAACGTTGCCACTTTTGCGCATACCAATGAGAAAACTCACATGTTTCGTGTGTGTGTGTGTGTGTGTGTGTGTGTGTCATTGATGCTTTTTTCAAACCTCGCTGACAGGTTTGTTACTTTTTGATTTCAATTTCGACTGACAGCGGATGGAACCACAGCTACTAATCATTTGTAGTGGTCTCTTAATTTTTTCAAGGGATAATTCACAGAGGGTTTTCAGAGTGGGCAAAAACGGAAGTGGCCAGTTTCCGTCTCTCTCTCTCTCTCAAATCCCAAAAAACTAAAAAATGCATTTCAGCTTAATAGCTGGTAGAGCTGTCCACGTGTGTAGACATACACATGGGGGGCTGATGAGTAAGAGTGTGTGTGTGTTGACGTCAGCGTGTGTGTGTGATGTGATGTTTGAGGTAGTAATTATCTGTTAGTTTTAGAGCTGAGGTAGACAACATAGAACATGCAGTTACACAAACTTACACTTATTGAAATGCTGGTTAGAGACAGACAAGTGCTTCAAAGTGGGTTTCTATATACAATTCACTGAACCAGCAGCAATTTTACACACAGAAAAACCACTACTCAGGATGCAGAGGACACACAACCAGCATATCCCTAACAATTTATGAACTGCAATAACTCTGCCAACGTTGTGTCTAAGGAAATAACTTTTTACACCCCTTGGTCAACGTGCAGTATCCACCACACCTGACGTGCAACTTAAACACAAATTATCAATTTAAACGTTAATTTTAAAACACCAAGCCAATCCCACCATGCAAAAACACGCTCTTTCAGTCTCTCCCCTTGTCGTTGACAAACAAGGCTACCACCTAAGGACTCACCCCATAACAGCTACTTTTATGTCAATCTACCACTTAAGGACTCGATTAATGAAAGCTACCACTTAAGGACTCACTTCATAACAGCTACTTTTATGTCAATCTACCACTTAAGGACTCGATTAATGAAAGCTACCACTTAAGGACTCACTTTACCTATTACAGACAGAGAATAGGCTTTGTCAAGGGGGAGAAGATCTTCCAGGCTGCATTAGAGATTCGTTACAGCTCAGCGCAGGCTGCTGCAACCCGTGAGGGAAGCCCACCATTCTGTATATGCACCGTGCAGTATACGGCTCCGGCCTTTTCTGTTTTATATAGCAGCCTTCGGACGTCAAATATGAGGTCTTTTCACGCTAAAAGATGCGGATCACAGAGCCTCACTTTCAAAGTTTTAATCAATTGCTAGCGCTATCACTCTATTGTGTGATAACAGTAAGGCAGTTTATCGGATGCACCCAAAAATGATATACAATTTAATCATTTTATCAAAACCTACTATATGGCCTCTGCACTCTAAGGAAGCATTAAAACAAACCAGCATTTCAGAAACACAGAAAGGACAGAACACAGCGCACATACATGCAAGAATCTTTACTGCTCATGGCGACATCACTTTGTCATTTTCTACAAAAAATAAAAATAAACTAGCTTTACTTTACCACACTGCTAGGCCTGGTATTATGGCCCCACCACTCAACAAATTTAGACATATCCAATTACAGAAACTTTTTGGTTCATACACCAGGCGTTCTGCTCACCTTTGTTTTGTCAGCGCTTTTTGAGTGATGGTTCCTGGCTCCCCGTGCCGACCAGCGGGTCGAGATGCCCTCCTTTTCCTCCCTCTTGAAGCACGTCGGAGGTCGCCAATTTAATAAAACTATTATTATTATACGTGTTCGTTTCTTAAGAGGAAGATGAGGATGCAAAAATGTTGGAGGAGACGAGGATAAAAAGTCACAATGGATTGTTTAATGAAAAAGCGATGTCGTCAGGTTACAGCTTATGCAGATAGCAGATAGTCAACGAGCAGCAAAAAAGAAGAAGAGAGCTTCTCCGGACATTCAGTTGGTATTTAACAGTTCAGTTATACATGTGTATTGGATGGTTTAGCTTGTCATTCATCAAAAATCATCCAATCTTCTGGCTCCTGGCTGAAGAACCTGCCCTATGCGGAAGCCCTACTCTATTCTGCCGATGTCCTTGATGGAATAATGTATCCTATCTGCTGATAACTTGTTATGGAAGGTCTACAGAGGCCCATTGTGGAGAAAAGGATACATGTTTAGCCTCAAGGTGTGGGAAAGTACATAAAGATTTCTCTACAATCTGTGTTCTGTCTCTATCAGTTTACGACTTTGCGCTTGTGACTTAAAGAGTGTTAGTTGACCTATAACATAACATGCTATCAATGTGCTCAATTGTTAGTTTGATTATATAAGATACATGGAATAAATGCAATTAATGATGGGGTATATACTTCATTAATTATTGGAAATTAAATCCTGTCACACTGAACCCCGAATTGCTCCCGATAGTTAGCTTAGTTAGCTTAGCACCCTAGTGCTAAGCCTACCCTGCGTGGTAGCTGCTGCTATCGGTGTGTGACTGGGTGAATGTGTACAAAAACAATGTAAAGTGCTTTGAGTCTGTGATAAACGGAGATATAACGCTATACGAGTCCATTTACTCTCTTCCAAAAGACAACATTGTCGCCAGTGCCCAAGTTCCAACGCCTGTCAGGGGTAGCCATACTCAATATTAGTGAGTGAGTGACATTTGAAAGAGTAATATCGGACAGTCCTATGCACAAAATACTTAGATTTGTGTTTCGTGTTCAATTGACCAAGGTTAAAAAATAAATTAACAAAACCCTTCCTATTTTTCAATACCCCCAATTTAATTTAAACCTGAATACACAGTTTGCAAAGGTTAATTGTGGTTTAATTTTCACTGGGATATGTTTGGATGAGATTGATCAATAAAGTTTTGAGAAGATATACACTTTTTGTATCAAGAATAAATCACATTGTCACAATCATTTCATGAGAAGAGGTCAAAAATATTTTATTCCAACTTTATGGGTGGCCGTGTACTTTGAAACCTTTGGCTACTGATTCCTGAAGTTTGCGTCTAAAGTTACTAAGATTTAAACACACAGACATAATAAATATTAAATTTAATATGAGATCTGGGAGAATAGATATCTCCCATATCCATTGTGATTAAATTCACATAAATCAATTTAGCAATCGTATAAGATTACGCTTATGTTTTTATTTCAGTATCAAAGTAATCCATTGATAGTGTTCTGTGCATTCATGGTTACATTTCTAACAGATAATTCAACAATATTAAGCTAATGACCTTTACCATGAGACTTGTGGAAAATGTTTTTGTTATAGTCTGCTAAAAAAACAAAATGTTATGTCCCATTTTTGAATTTGCTTTACTGCAAATACAAGTGTCAGTTAGAGTAGCCTTACTTTTGGGATAACACCTGCAAATGTTGCTTTTTGATTGAGTGTTGGTTTATTTTTCCCTACAGAGGGTGCCACTCCTCAGGTGCTATTGTTCTTTGGAGCACCTAACATCAGCTGTTGCGGGGGTGGCCTCTTGGTAGATTGACCCCTCAGTCAGATCAATCTATTGGGGTAAAAAGGGTCAAGCGTGTCAAATAAAGTCAGGCGACCTCAGCAGGAGGCACAAATCACCAGGCTATACCTCATGGTGTTACCGACAGTATTGACTTGACCGAGGCAGGGTGCCAGTAAAACAGAAAGAGGACAGACAACACACAATCCCAGTTATTTACGATGTCAGTGGTGGCACCGACTGATTAGCAGCTCTGAGACGGATGACCCTCAGCTGTCCTATGTATGTCCTATCCTCCATGTTAGCATGGTTAGAGGGTTTTCTGTTTCTTCCTCATTTTAAAAAGGGTGTGAAAGCAGTGTTACATGTGATAGATGGGAGGCATCCGTTATTGCTTTGGCCTCAAGGGTAAGTCAACCTACCCCCCTTAAGCCTTGACAGTTCTTGCATCCAGCAGTCCCTGGATGATATCATTGTTATGAAGGTCCGCTTCTCTCTCACAAACCCCCCTAGGGTCAACCTGACCTACCGTATGACCCCAATCACCTTAACAATAGTGCATTCTCACAGTGGTCGCACATTGACTTCACAGACGACTCCCTAGAAAATATGGACCAATCACATCGGAGTATTCTGGTGTTGTGCAAGAGCCAGAATTGGTGTGGCAATGTTCGCATCATGGGCCCAGGAGTAAAAACAGTGATTCCCACTTGGCCAGATCCCATTTGTGTCGTAGCCTACAGTATAGGCTACCGGCTGAGCAAAAAAGTACACAGAAGAACACATATAATACCTTTCCATCCCCTCTTTTTTCGAAAAATGGGAGAATGATCTTTTTTATTGTTATTGTTATTCCCAACAATAGAGCGAGTGTTCACATCGAGGTGTCTGCATTTGAATGCACCCGACATATAGATAAGCTGAATAATGGATGGTATTGATTCTCATCTTCTGTTATATTCATTTTTATATAACTTTTGCTCGATGTCCTTTTTTTTTTTTTTTACATATCTTAAGTGGATCTGTGAAAAGCTTTCTCCTCTCAGCCCCGCTATCTAACCGCCCTTGTTCCTTTAGCTAATGTCAGAGGCAGTTTTTGCTGGCGGGGCTCCGAGACAGAAAGAAAATCATCCCAAGAACAAAAAAAATAAAAAAGAAGGTCGATGAGGATGTAGAATGGCCGCCCCATCATCTGTCATCAGCACCGTTCTCATTATCTCTTAATGTGGAGATATAGCTGAGTCACGTGCACATGATTGCATGTTATGACCCCGCAGTCAAGTGCCAGCTATAAAAGCGGGACATCAAGCAGCTAATCATGCTCCAAATGCATCTGTTCGTTCCTGTGTTTTTGTCGGACTGAAGTGTGAGACCGAAAACAACAAACACTGGCGTCTGCTGTATAAAAACAAAGAAAATATAATGAAGAGTTTGATGAGGACTGCAGGGAAAGTAAAAAAATATGTTTTTTGCAACTAATCAAAGTACAAACAAGACCTCTGGTAATAATGTAGTTTTGCGAGGAGAGCATGTGAAACAGTTTAAAGTAGAGGCTTAAAGAGGACCTATGATACTTTTCGACTTTTATGACCTATAAACATTGTTATATTGATTTATAGTCATGTTTAACCATACTAGCGTATCAAATAATTACGTACATGCATTTCGACGTATTCCCTGCTGACCGTCTGAGGTGGCTGTGCAGAGCACTAAACACTATGGCAGCCGGTCGAGAAATAACTTGTTCAAATTTCCGGGTATCGTGAGTCACATACCCTGATGTTTCCATGTATGGTGATGCTGCTCAGGCAAGCTCCGGCTGCATGCCCCCACCTTCCTGAAAATCTCCTGCTGCTGGAAGGAAGGTAACCAATCACAACGGAGTGGGGTTTGCAGCAGGGGGAGGGGCGGAGAAGCTCAAAGCAGTGTGTAGAGAGAGACTGCTGTGCTCGCTAGGGTAAGAGGAAGAGTGTCCCGAAAATCTACATAGTTTTTTGTGATGTGATTCGTGTCAGGTTGCTCTATAGCAGTTTTTAACAAGAAATTAAGACCAGAAAAGTAGTGTAATAGGATCTCTTTAACGTTCACCTATTATGCACAATGCACATGGGTCTTTCAACATTAATATGGGTGCCCAGTGTAACTAGAGACTCCCAAAGTATGAGCCCTTCCTTCTCTCGTTTTCTTCCCCTCCACTTTTCTGAAAACATGTGTGCAAAAAAACCCCAGTCAGATTTGCATCTCCTTATGACCTGGTAAGGGGAGAAGCCACGCCCCTCATTAATAACTTAGCACTTCCTCCATCTGTGGAAATTCAGCAAGTTTTTTTTGAACACTACACTATGACAACAGTTTATAGTAGAAACCTAAATTGTAATTTTAAACCTGATAATTTGCACAATATGTGACCTTTAAGAACCAAAGACTGGTGCTGCTGCATCTGGGATATGACACTCTAAAAGAGGTAAAGATGAACATCCAGCTAGCCAATCCCTATCCAAAGTCAAAGTAACACAACCTTCAAAGGCTGACGGATGAACACATTGTCTTTTTTTGCATTTTGAACAGCCTCAGAGGTAGGGCTGGGCGATTAATTGAATTTTGATTTCGGTTACAATTTTGGCTTCCCTCGATCATGAAAACAAGACAATCGTAATAAAACAGTTATTGTGCGGCACGCCGGGTCATGTGTAGTAAATGCAGCGCACCCTTCTGTCTCCACCTGCGCTCCACCCCGCCCCCGCCCGAACACTGTCGCTTTCAGCGATTCCAGTGCAATTGTTTATTCAGCATAAAGTTAAAACGCTCGTCCAGGATGTTACACCGAAACACAAAAGCCTTGCGCGATTGAAGCAGCGTTTCACTCGGTGAACCATGGTGTGAGTGAGACACTGTGATGGCGGTGGGTAACGGTGTCATTCACTGTGAGAACTTGCCGGTGTGAGCCGCCGTGCAGAAAAGCTCTGTGGCTTTACGGGTAAAATGATAGTCGGGGATTCCTGCACGTTAACGTTGTTGAGGGGAAAGGCTTCCACTTTCTGATTGCATTTCTCGAGCCTGAATATATAGTGCCATGTCGGCAAACTATCTGCGCGACAAGAGCAAATATACAGTGAGACGCACCCCCTCCGTTAGTTTCAGTCTACAGACGAAAAGTTACAACTAGCACCTAAGCATGGACTTCGTTTAAATAAAGCGTCTAATTCTTATGATCAGCGCTCTGATGCAAATTCTGAAGTCTGAACATTACGGTGTCAGCTGTGGTGTAGTTTTTTTTACAGCAACTCAACGTGCACTGCAAAAAAAAGAAGGCAATAAGTCGATCTTTTTGTAGATTCATAGCCTACCTCCTCGTATAAGTCTTATAAGTTTTGTTTATGTAATGTTGAAAGAATTGGCTGAATTTTCATTTTGGTGCATCCCTACAATGAATAATTGTCTTTAATAACCATGATTACAATATCAATCAAAATAATCGTGATTATCATTTTTGCCATAATCGAGCAGCCCTACTCAGAGGTGTAGTAAGGCAAAGTGTGCATAGCTGCCTAACCTAGTTTCCAGTCTTAATGAGCTTGCAGGGCATCATTGGCATTTGTACTTCTACATCTACATCTAATATGTTCGTTATTGACTTAATACCTGATAAAGTTTTCAGTCCAAATTTGAAAACTTGAGGTGGATGTTGTGTTAGACCCACCCCTGCTGTCTCGTATTTACAGGAAAACACAGGCAGACTTTTTCTCATGAGGCTGCTGTTGACGGGTGTCCGGGAGTGATGGATTGCCAGACATGTAGAAGGGCTGACTGGCGGTGGGAGGCCGGATGCTGGGCATTGCAGGAGATTATAGAATTACTAGACGAAAAAAGTAATAATTGTTGGGGACTGGAGCAACAACAAAGCCGCTATAGCTCTGTTGTTCAAGGGGAGGGACATGCTGTATTTCTGGCTATGCCTCTGAGGAAGGCTGAGTGTGTGAGACAAAGAGAAGGCATTGCTGTACTCACTGTAAAGGCCTGTCTTTTTCCATTTGAGTGGAACCATATATTTCTGGAACAAGCCCCTGACTCTGTGTAAAAAGGACAGTCCTTTCAAGCTTACTGTCCATTCTACTCCCATCTGCTTTACAGATGGTTCCCGGGGGGCTGAGTGAGAAGAAAGACAGAGAGAGAGAGAGAAGAAAAAGAACATGAAGATGATAGTTGTCGCTGAGGTCATGTTAAAAACCTCATATGAATATGGGAATGGATCAGTGCTGTGGATTGACTGAAAGCACAAGACTGCTGTTGGTCATGGTTGTTTGCCAGATGACATTGTGGAGACACAGACATTTCTGGTGTGACAACAACGTGCTGATTGAACAGCAAGCAGCTATTTTTAAAAGCAATACTAAAAGCAGTCTTTAATGTAAAAATACACCTGTCTTTTTTCAGCCTGACTTTAAAAAGTGGCCTGTCTGTCTGCCAAAAAGAAATTGTTGCAATGGCTGGAAATGCCTTCCACTGACAGGAAACAACACATTAAAACTTGGAGTGAAATGCACTTTTGTGTGTGTGTGTGTGTGTGTGTGTGTGTGTGTGTGTGTGTGTGTGTGTGTGTGTGTGTGCGTGCGTGCGTGCGTGCGTGCGTGCGTGCGTGCGTGCGTGTGTGCGTGCGTATGTGTGTGTTTGTCTGGCTGAAATAGATTTAATAGACTTGGTGCTGCCAAGTTTGAGAACCTGAACCTAAAGTCATGCTTTATTTGATTGATTATTATTGATTAAGGTATAACGTATTAAGGGTAACTCTCAATAGCCAAATAGCTTGGTCTGGATTGTGAGGGTACATTGTGTTTCTGATCAGATTATATAGACCTTAACCATGCCAACATACAAATGCAAACAAACCCATCATCCGATCCTGATTCAAATTGTTCCAAATCCTGATTAGTGCACACATACAGTACATGACATCACTTTTTTTTGGTTGCTGACTTGAATCCAATTAGATGACCAGAAACCCAAATACTGATAACCAGTTAGAAGAGAGAACGCCACAAACCGGCACCCGTCTCACTGCCGGTGCACGTGCAGAGCGACAGATGGGTGAATGTTTATGCGCCTACGATGGCGGAGCAGGTAAAAATCCTTCCCAATGTCTGTTCTGATGGTTTTTATAATGTTTTATCACACTTATGGATCTGAGATGATGCTAGCCCTCCTGTTATGTTCCGGGTCAAATTGACCCGTTTCAAAGTTTGAAGATCTAGGAAAAATAGTTAAAATAATTTTTTCAGTATGAAACTTCTTCTGCTTGCCTTAATTAGGGTAATCAACATATATGAAAATATTTCATCTCACACATTTGCAACCACCCCCTGCATGTTTATATCACATAGATACTGTTCGGGTCAATTTGACCCGGCAGTAAAACTGGAGGTAAAAGGGTGTCAGAAATGTAAGACTATTTCTTTCTTTACAACTGTGAGACATATTTCACCCAAATCTCACACACGCACACACATACACATGCCCACACACGCACACACACACACACACACACACACACACAGTTGCAAGTGTTATGACTTTTGACGGGAACCATTTTTGTTCCCTTGGGAAAACTCCAAATACATTCAGTGGACACTCAACAGGGGAGGGGCAAAACATATAAAGTATTCTCTGCATGGGAGTCCTACCAACATTCCACTCTGTCAGGCAGACCTTTACAAAATGAGAAGCAGAAGCAAAAGGATGACAGTCCAGGAGGCTCTGGAAGTCATCATTGATCATGACAGTGAAATAGAGGAGGATGTATCTTGAGCTAAATTCTGATTCTAATGATTCTGAATTTGAACCAGATGAGGGAATTGCTATTCCTATTCCTCCAAGCAAGACATTCATGTCAACAAATTGTGAAATTCATCCCCAAATATGCGTCTGCAGAAAACATACAGGTGAAACTCATATAATTAGAATATCATTGAAAATTAATTGGAATTAAGGCAAGACGTCATGCAGAATGGACCCAAACCAAGTACTGAGTACACATGCATGATTATACTTTATAGAGGGCTGATATTTCTGTATTAAAAATCCCTTCTTTTATTGATTTCATGTAATATTCAAATTTTCTGAGATTTTAAATTTGGGGTTTTCCTAAGCTGTGTAAACCATAACATTCTAAATTATAACAAATAAAGGCTTTGGATATCTCACCTTTCATGTAATGGGTCTATTTACTATATTAGTTTCACCTTTTGAGTCAAATTACTGAAATAAATGAACTTTTGCATATTCTAATTTTTCGAGTTTCACCTTAAAGACAGTGCCAGGGCCCACTAGGATGGCACTGACTCGTGTGACTGACATCAAGTCAGCTTTTGAGCTGGTCATGCCAGATTCAATACAGAAAATCATTCTGGAAAGGACTAATCTAGAAGGGAGGTGTGTTTTTGGGGAAAAGTGGAAGGAGCTGGACAAACCACATTTAGATGTGTATTTGGGGCTGCTCATCCTGGCTGGGGTCGAAGGATGAATCGACAGATATTATTTCAAGCCACAATGTCTCTGGAGACTTTTCACATTTTCTCCAGTGTTCCAAAAGTAATAAAGTGGTGAAACATTACAAAAAAAGTTTGAACATGTATTTTTTTAATGAAAAACGAGTGAATTATCCTTATTGAACCATTACCTGTTAGAGGTATGGAACACCACATTGCACTAAATATTGATAGAATAGTTAGTAATGGAGTTGGTAATGACATGTGCACACTGCTTGTTAGGATTCTTTTTGGTTTAGGACATCTTTTGGAGATTTAAACATGCCCCGGGTCAAATTGACCCGGAACACCATTGCTGTTCCTGACAAATGAACATAACAGGAGGGCTAGATAACTCGCTGCTTGAAGACCAAAGTGCATTAATGTGGTGACGTGGGGTCGAGGGAGGGGACCGCTAACTGCAGTAACTGACAGGAAGCTAAACTGACCATTCCGCTTACTGAACCTTTAACAAAGGAAATGTGTGCTGAACAGATTCTGGACTGGATTCATTTGGTGCAAAACCAATGAATCCAGCTCGTAGGCCGAGCCAGTGATGAGGTGAGGCATTACACGACAAGTTACAACATATATACAGTTTGACAAGCATTATGTTACACAGGCTAAGACAGAGTGTACAGTAGGAGATGAGTTGAAGGTGGGTTTTTATATCATATTTTCACACATCTCACAATAATTTAAACAACTCCTTTTCACTGGGTCCATACTGGACTTTGAAATCATTGTTTTCACATTATTTGGAGCTCTGTATTTTAGTGACTTCAAAGTCTGAAATGTCATTGAATATATTGACACATACTCCTGCCATTCTGCTGCATTGCATGTAGTGTGTAGTTTATATTGTATATTGTGTTGTGGTGGTTATGTTGTTTGGGAAGCATATTGATGAATGTTGTTCCTAGGCGGGATAAAGCTTTTGACTGTGCCAGAGCAATAGGGGGTGGGGGTGGGGGGGCTAAAGCAGTTCAGCATCCTCACATTGTTCTAATAAGCCATTAACGCGCCTTAGCCTGTTCCCGTGATTACATCGTAGAAACGTCACACCCCCCGACCGCCTTGAGTGCCTCCGTCCGTCCGTTCGAACTGACTGAAAAAATAAACACAATTGGAAACAGCAAACATTAGGTGAGGTGGAAAATATAGAATCCATCATGTTTTGATGTCTGTGGAAAGTTCAACAAGAACGAAGGGGGAGCTTTCCTTTCAAAAGCTAAATTGTGGGGTGTTGTTTTGTTATTACCTTACTCTGTGATTTCCCATATAAGTGGCTTTTCAGTTCTTCTTTGCTGTTGTGATGATAAAAAAGGAAACATAGCTTTAAAAATAATCTCCTGGGCATATATTAGCAAATACATATTCCCAGTGTTGCTGAAAATAAACCTGGTGAGACCAGCCTGAGCCTCACGTGAGCTTCACATTTTGTTACTATCTCGTAGATCAATCCGGCATTTCTCCAATCTCAGCCCAAAAATGAACGGGCAAATAATCCAGCGTTGTGACCTAACGTTCCTCCCTTTAGAGGAAGGCAGCTTTTGATTGGTTCATGTAGTCGTCAATCTAGCCTCCAATCAGACCGGGGCCTCCACTACAATCTGTCTGTTGAGGCTAGATTGACATCAACATGAACCTACACCAGGGGCTGCGGTCCACTAAGGGACGATCGTTACGACTGAACGCGCGCCCTGATTGGCCAGCTCATTTTGACCAGGCTCATTTTGAGGGCACAGTGTGTCGGTCTGAAAAACCAGCACTAGCAAAAGGTGTTAAACAAACCTTACAGCTAAGGATGAAAACTATAAAAATGGTTTGTTGGGTTTGTCCCTACAAACAACTCATTTTACTTCCCACGTGGCCATTTGATCAATTATAAATACAAATCAAAAATCCGTGCATCTTTATAGCTAACCCAATCTACGTACTTACTATTTACAGAGATACAAACTTTGATATTGAATAAAAAAAAATATATTGAGATATTGTCAGACAACTAAATGAATACTGTACATTTTTCAAAGATGACACAATTTCATACAGTTTTATAGACTGCTTGTGTTATTTCTATGAATTCTTCAGGGGAGAGTTTCAATTTTTAACAGTCGAGGTCAACACTAACTGGCCAACAGTTCAGCGTGATAAATATATCGTCACCTCAGTAGTGTCCATATAGATACATTATTGGCTGCTATAACATTTTATATTACATGTTGGTTGCTGTCTGGATGTTGTCATACATATCTCAGTGCAGATGTGTCTGAAACGTGTCTCAGTGTTGGTTTGAGAGTAATGATGGCAGAGGATGGTGAGGCCCCAGATAATCAGTCAAACAAAACCCCATGGGAGCTCCTTTAGTGGACGGAAGTCCGCTATTTTCGGTTCAATCTGCTCACTAAAAAGGCCAGTTTGGGGGAGTAGACGCGGCGGTGCTGCTATCCTAGCTAAGCATGTCTACTCTTTACAACAATAAGCCATTGACTAAAGAAGTGTTGTTCCTGAGCTATAAATACATGTGCTTGTTTCCATTGTTTTCTCAGGTATACAGTAGTTAATAGGCTTTACTCCTGCAAACTGACTGCCCAGCTGGACTTCATGTTTGGCCCTTTGGCAAGCCCCTCCCGGGAACATACCTCACATAACAGTGGGACATTACACTGCTTTTCCAACTTTTTTCCCATTTAGTCTCAGTGTGAAATAATGAGCCTGTGTGTGTGTGTGTGTGTGTGTGTGTGTGTGTGTGTGTGTGTGTGTGTGTGTGTGTGTGTGTGTGTGTGTGTGTGTGTGTGTGTGTGTGTGTGTGTGTGTGTGTGTGTGTGCAGTGGTGATTTCATATACAGTCCCAGTTTTTTTTTTCTCTGCACAAAATTGCAAATAGGATAATGTTTTTGCTTCTTATGCCCTTCTTTTGTAGCTTGGTGCTACCAGACCATCGTACTTCATTTCATTTGTACAGAAGGTCTGGCAGTGCTGTAATTGGCAAACGTTCACTCATGGAGGCGGGTGTCTGTTAAAGTTTAAAACTATTGGATCTGCCCAGTGCCACTCTGGATTAACCAACCAATCGCATAACGTTTGGTCGTCACGTGTGTCATGAGCCGGCTTCTGGCAACTGAAACTGGAGCGCGACTTCGAAGTCATCGTTCTCAGTCACTCGCTCTGTTCGCTGATTGGACCGGCTGTCGAATCTCCGGCAAAACTGGGAAATGGGCTGTACACCCAGACTGACTACTGAAGGGAAAATAAAATTTGGCCGGAAGTAGGCGGGCGGGCGGAGCCAGGCTACTTCTTTTGTACATTTTTCTATTTCTTAGGTTACTGTTCATTGCACATATTATAAATAGTTTTCCTCATATAGCACATTTTCAATGTCTTTCTCTCGATTTTGCTGATCTAGAATGTATTTAATGTATATATTACTTATCTTTCTTTTATCTTCTTGTACTTATTGCACCGTGGGTCAGACAGACATTTCAATTCCTCTGTATGTCTTTCACATATATATTGCAGAAATTGACAATACAGTTGACTTTTCTTGATACTATGATATATATTGAATCAAAAACTGTTTTGTGGGTTAAATAAGAAGTTGCTTTTAACAGTGCATTAGAGCCTCTTCTTCTCTCAACTTGACACAACCTTATGAAGACATTACAGTGCTTATAAATGATGCACAGTATGTTGGAGACAGTCTTTTGCTTTTTGAATGATTGTTTACTGAGCTTTAAAGGAGCCAGGACTGGGACAGAACTGAATGCAGTGAAGTGAATTAAGAGGACTTTTAAAGGGAGCAGCTATTTAAGTCACTCTTTCTCTACTGTTCTCTTTATAATCAGAAAGTACACTGTGCAGTTTGGGATTAGCATAGTTAAGACGTGTTGCACCTCGGGGTGAATACAATGGATAGTACCGCAGGGAAGTAATGCATGCTGGGAACTTCTGAATCTGATCTATAGCCATGTATGTGACATAGCTTCTGTTTGTTTGAGAGAGAGAAACAAGCTTCCTGTTTGCGACTGGTTTTGTCACGATGAGGTGAACTGTTTGTGTATTCATGACTGGATACTTTTTGTTTATGTCAGGTTTTTTTTTACATACTTTTGGTTCATGTCCTCAAAGTTACAAAACAAATCGTCATTCATTTGTTTCACAGGAAGAGTGTGAATATGAAGAATATGCAAATGTCCTGTAGTGTGTGTAAGCCGAGAATGGTTTATTGAGTTGGAAAACAAAAGCTCTTTGTCAGTGGATTTTGTGTGTGTGTGTGTGTGTGTGTGTGTGTGTGTGTGTGTGTGTGTGTGTGTGTGTGTGTGTGTGTGTGTGCGTGCGTGTGTGTGTGCGTGCGTGCGTGCGTGCGTGCGTGCGTGCGTGCGTGCGTGCGTGTGCTTGAGAGTTCATGCTAATATGTGTTCAAAGCGGTAGGGTGAGACGACTTTGGGTGTGACGTGATGGCAATGGGGAGGCTGACAGTCTCTGTAGGGCCAAGCAGCAGCACATGTTTCCTGCCTCTCGGTGGGTTCACCCACCGGCTGAGCAACTGGGCTGGTTGCTACACACCCAACAGTGAGGGAGGGGGCTGTTCAGTCACTGTGGGACAGAATATAATAGTGATACTGGTGATGGCTGCCACGTCATGTCCTCTTGCTGTATATTTGGGGGCTCATTTTTGGCTTCAACCGAAACGTGAGGGTTTAGAAATGTGTCATTATTATTCAATTACAAGAATGTAATGGGTTCCTGGGTTTATCATGTTTCATAATCAGTTCCATCAGCTGATGCCATTTTTCATCTGACTAAATGATGATGGTTTTGGAGAGGAGCCGTTATGGGAATTTCCTTTTGCAACTATTTCACTGAACGACTGGAATCTCAGTTCATAATGACAGCTGATTGCATTTATGGAAGCATTCAGGAACCTGATCTGATGTCAGTTTCATGAAGCAATGTTTGTGTCATGGTAATGCAAAGTCTGAGGTAGGGCGTTTGGAATTATGTCTCTGCTCCCTGTTTTTTCCTTCCATTTGCACATTACCATTTCAATGTTCTTCTAGGTTTATGTCTTAGAGGTGGTTATAGCGCTGGTCTGACGGTCCACCTCTAGCCTGGCACCGCCCGCCTACCTACTTCCGCTCAATTGTCATTTCCCTTCAGTATCAGTCTGGGTCTGCGGTATATTCCCGGCTTTTATCTGCCAAATATGTGGCGGTCCAATCAGCGAACAGATCGAGTGGCTGAGAAAAATGATGTTGAGGTTGTGCGCCAGTTTCAGTTGGCGCACAAGTCAGAAGAAGACTAGTTTCTGGCTGGTCCTGGCACATGACACACGTCACGACCAAACGTTATGCGTTTATGTTCATAAAGCTGGACTTTGTCACTCTCTCCCACTTCTTGTCCACAAAATTATTTATAGAATAAAGTGTAACTTTCCCCCAGCTCTGGGTAAAAGAAAAAAAAGTTTCCAATCATAAAATGGTCCTACTGTATTATGGTAACGTGACTAGCACACCTCCTTAGTCAGCTGTTGAAATGTTAAAGGCGCCTTTGAGGCCTGCTGCAGTCTACCATATGTTTCGTATGTCTGACCCCTCGCTCTTTCTACCACACTCTTCAGGCTTCTGCCTGTAACATATACAGTGTAGCAGACAGAGGATTTACTGCAGGACTGTTTTTATTCCATCAGTCTCATGTATACTGTGTGCTGATGTATGCATGCCTCTGACTGTATGTGTCTGGGCTGTAGGTCCACGTGTCTCGGCCGACGACCTGCAGAGCTGCTGCGTGGCGGGCCAGAAATGGGCCACGGAGAAGCACCACTGTGACCACATGCCACGTCTGAACAATGACAGGCACTTCGTATGCAGGTGAGTCAACTGGCCTTAGATATCAGATTGTACTTCCGCCACTTTTCTGTCGCACTACTCCTAAGTCTGCTTGGAGAAATGTGGAGCTTATTTGCTTGAACTGAATAACAGGTCATTCACAATAACCTCTTCAATTTTGACTCAATCAACACCATTTTACGCAGTGTTGGGGGGTCTACGATATACACATGACTCTGCATATAACACATGTAGTGGCATGTCTCCCAAAGGCCAATGAGCCACCCAACCCAAAGGGGGCGCCACAATGCCAAAACCCCCGACCACAGACGTCCGTCATGATGGATTTGACCTAATTTGCATAAACTGAAATACAGTCACGTGGGTCTTTATTAGGCTGGTCATTGAATTGTTGTGAAGCTTTAAGGTAAGTGTGGGATTCAGGTTCAAGGTTCTTGTTACCGTCGCTATTTCTCAGTGAGAGCAGCTTCTTCGATTTTTTTGACCATTTTATTTGTATCTGCTCTTACAAGGCCCATACCTTTATGGAAGTCCAATATTCATCACTGCAATGCCCTCTTTTGAGACGCAAGCCCAATCTTGACAGTGTTTCTGTGTCTATTCTGTTATACTGTTCTATTATTCTGTCTTTATTCTTGGTATTTCTAACCAGAGTCTGGTGTGATTGAAGTTGTGTAAGCACGCTATACACCCTTTGCTTATTCATGTTTACCAGTTGTGAGCAGGATAGACAACTTGCTCCACTTTTTTGAACTTTAACTCAAGCGGTCTGGCCTGATCTGCTCCAACTGTTCTGCTACTTACTGTGTGCATGATTTTGTCTCAACATGATTTTCATTCAGTGTTGTGTATAAATACATAATGTGTGTGTGTGTGTGTGTGTGTGTGTGTGTGTGTGTGTGTGTGTGTGTGTGTGTGTGTGTGTGTGTGTGTGTGTGTGTGTGTGTGTGTGTGTGTGTGTTTGTTTGTGTGTGCTTTTGTGTGTTTGTGTTTGTGTCAGTGTTGCAGAGAAGCAGTGCTGCCTCAGTGCCGTGAAGCAGAGCCAGTGTGAATCAGGCATGACTTCAGCCCGGAGCGGGAACACCTGTGAAGTGACTGAGAGGAGCTCATGTGCCGATGACTCGTACCAGGTGCATATAACATGTCCTTTTATTACCATGACCGCTTTCGCCACATGTTGTTTTTATTTCAAAGGGTAAAACAACCACTGAAGATGTTCTTTATTAGAGAGTGTGCAGTCGAAATGGAAGGGGGAAAAGGATTGGTTGGAGTCGTGACTGAAAGACATTATGTCATGGGGGGGATGGCGCACCAAGTTCCACATAAAACAAACACTGAATTGATTAGAGGTTATGTATTCCTTCTACAATAGATTATTAACTGTTATTGTGTTATGACTCACACAGTTTAAAATGGTTCAAGACGGTGGTGTATGTGCAAACCATAGGCAGCGGTCAGGTGGCTTGTGAATGCTTTTGAGACGCCCTGACAATAACGTGGTGAAAACACAGGGTTTTGCTAGTGTATAAAATTGCAAAACGATTAAAACATCCCCTTTGGAATGCCTCCATGTTTTTTTTTTTTGCCAGAGTGAGATATAGATTTCAGGCTTCTAATGCCAGCAGGGAGGATCATTGTTAAGGTCAGACAGATTTTTATTTGTGTTAATTGGCACAACAGGTTGAAATTAAGTGTTTGTTAAGAACTGCCAAAGTCTCTCATTACTGTATACGCATCCTTCAAGACTTGTGAATAACTTCCATATGGAAATAGGAATGGTGCCTCTTGCCTCTCAGACTCAGGCTGAAATAGCATTCCGCAATTTCTCCAAGAGGAAACCCGGCGGTTCGGCCCTCGGAGCCAACTGTTCATGTGTTGAGCCAGCCCAGACCTATTGATATGCCAGGTCATTTTGAGCCAGCCCAGACCTATTGATATGCCAGGTCATTGTTTTAGAACAAACTTTAAAACGAAGAAAAAGGTGAAGAGGGTTCAAGAAGGTTAAATGTCATATGCACAAAAAATGACAACCGCAGTCATTGGCAATTACATTCTAAAGTCCCAGTCTCCGTCTTAACAATGCAATAGAGAAATACAATGTCTAATAGAAACTAATAATAACTGTAGTGAAATGGGATACTGTACATGTAAGGGAAAGCCTGGTTTGCATGAAATGTGGTTCAGCTTGAGGCGACAGTTGAAAACCTTTGCAGCATGTGTTGAACCAGCTCACTTTCCTGTTTATCCTTTATAACTCCCCTGCTCTGTGGCTTACCAAAAGATGGCTACAAGGGGAGGGACCATAAACCCATAATAAGCTCTGCTGGCGTGTGTGTGTGTGTGTGTGTGTTTGTGTGTGTGTGTGTGTGTGTGTGTGTGTGTGTTGGCAGGTGTGCTGCAGCTGCTGTGCCCTTGGCCTGCGTGTGCGCAGTGAGGGGCGGGGCTGCGATGCCCACCAGTACCTGGGCTACCCGTGCGGTCATGTCTTCCTCACCTGCTGCGAGGAAGAGGAGGGTCTGGGCCAGATCCCACTGAGGAGGAAGCAGATGCCTAGACCCACTGCTATGCCCAGAGAAGGTATATATATATTTCACACACATCAGAGTTTGAAACATCGACAACACATTCATCATGCACACGGGTGATGTCAGGATTTTTTGTAGGTGTAAAAATAATAACAGACAACTCCCTCAATGCCATAGGGGAAAAAAGTTAAAAAATGCAAAAGATAAGCAAAAGGAAGAGGTGTTCTTCAGCGCGGTACGTATGCTATTGTACTAGAATGCGCAATTGTGAGTTCACTCTAAGTCACCAATACTGGTTGCTTGAATGCTGCTTTGCGTGGTCGTAGTAGTGATGATATGCCACACAGCCGAGATAACCATAACCTTTAATCAAATTGTTTCACTTGGAAACATAATATTAAAGCGCTGACAGCCTCATACGTTCACAAATGAATAAATTCAACACATCTATAAAATGTCAAAACATCCTCAGAAAATGGAGACGCAGGAATACCTTCAACATGTCAGGCATAATTAGACTGTCAGCAGCACTTTGTACAGATGTTAAAAATCCTCATGTCAAACTTGTTAGCAAATGTGTTGTACTGTAAGGTAAGATGTATTAATGTGTCATCATAGTTCCCATCATGCATTGAGGTCTTGGAAGTTTTGTGGAGCAAATCAAATGTCAAAATGTCTGGTTTAAGTTGTACAGAAATGCGGCTGGTGTATGCTGTGCAATGATTGATTCCTGACTGGTCTCAAACAAGCCTAATACAACTTTACTTTACTGTAAACTATTATACTCATTTGATTTGGATAAAGTGGCGGATGTCAATTAATTGCATTTGGCTCTTGAATATTATTGCCAATCAGCGAGAATAAAGGAAAAAGCTGAAGTTTGCAAACACACAAAAAATCAGATGTAAAAGGTTGTTTTCCATCCTCTATCTCTAATGCTTTGCAGCTGTGGATTGCTCCTCCATATTTGTCATATTGGAATAATAGACAATTTGAGTGTACTTCATTGTGTCCGTTTTTAAGTATTACGCACCACCAATCCTGATCCTGCTTAAAGTCAAACTTCAAAGTTGATGTACTAATATACTGCTGTTGAGGTGAGCTAGTTAACCAGGCTGCTAAACTTAGAAGATGTTGACTTTGACCCTGGTCATAGTCTTTTTATTGAGAAGCTCTTTTTCGCTGTACAGGAATAGTAGAACATTTACATTTTGTAGCTCTTGTTCCTTACTCTCCAGCTCAAGAAAAGGCGATAGAAAATGTTTCTGTAAATGCATCTGCATGTGTTTTTGATATAGAAATGGGCAAAGGTTGCTCATCCAGGTTATCTTAGCTCAAACACTGGTAGTCAATGGGAGCAGGTCAAAAGATAAACTTACAACATCACTAAATGCTCCTGTGTGCTTGTTGGGACGTTGGGACTATACTGTATATCATGTTATGTTGCGCTGTCTATTTTTCTCCCCTTGACTACCAGTGTTTGAGCTAAGCTAACCTGGATGAGCAACTTTTGCCCATTTCTATATCTAGGTTAATTCTCAGTTTAGAATGTAATACCCTTAGACCTTAGTTAACTAATGCTTAGTAAGGCATTAGCTAAGCATAGCAGTTAGTTAATGCTTAGTTAATGCATATTGAGCATTAACTAGGAATTAACTAGCAGTTAATTAATGTGCCCTTATATTATTGTAAAGTGTTACCGGTTTCTGTCACCTTTCTTGAGCCAGAGAGTGAGCCAAAAAGCTAAAGTATATACAACTATTCCTTTAAGTTCACTTGGGCACTTATGCTCTGCACTGAAATATGGAATTATAATGTACATATATAGCCATCACTATTTTGTCCATGTTGAAGTGCATGTCAGAGGTGGGGTATAAGGGGCCGAGTGTGATCCGTCCAAAAATAATGGACAGACGGTATAGGTTGATTGGTCAGGAGTCACGTTTCCATCCAGAGTAATGGGGAAAGATGTATGCAAGCTGGGATCAATCAGGAACAGATGGCTTGCGCGGGCTGCTGTCTCTCTCTACTCGTGCCAGCAAAAAAGTTTTTCCTCATTTCTCTGATCCATCAAGTACAATAAACTAGTGACATTTACATCAACAAGTTTTCAAACAGTGGAGAATTTCGGGGTAAATAATGCCTCCATGCAAAAAGCACTCCAATACCCCGTTTGTATCTCTGTATCTCTACAGAAAAAAAGTTGGACCAAGCAAGTTTGTTGCTGCTTCCGTCTCGTGCGCTGGCCTAGTCTGATTATGATCCAACATACACTCAACAAAAATATAAACGCAACACTTTTGTTTTTGCTCCCATTTTTCATGAGATGGACTTAAAGATCTAAAATTCATTCCAGATACACAATATTACCATTTCTCTCAAACATTGTTCACAAATCTGTCTAAATGTGTGATAGTGAGCACTTCTGCTTTGCTGAGATAATCCATCCCACCTCACAGGTGTGCCACATCAAGATGCTGATCTGACATCATGATTAGTGCACAGGTGTGCCTTAGACTGTCCACAATAAAAGGCCACTCTGAAATGTGCATTTTTTTGCTTTATTGTGGGTCTGGGGACTCAGAACCAGTCAGTATCTGGTGTGACCACCATTTGCCTCATGCAGTGCAACACATCTTCTTCGCATAGAGTTTATCAGATTGTCAATTGTGGCCTGTGGAATATTGGTCCACTCCTCTTCAATGGCTGTGCGAAGTTCTGAAACGCCTTTGGAGACGGCTTATGGTGGAGAAATGAACATTCAATGCACGAGCAACGGATCTGGTTGACATTCCTGCTGTCAGCATGCCAATTGCACGCTCCCTCAATGCTTGTGGCATTTTGCTGTGAGACAAAACTTCACATTTCAGGGTGGCCTTTTATTGTGGACAGTCTAAGGCACCCCTGTGCACTAATCATGATGTCAGATCAGCATCTTGATGTGGCACACCTGTGAGGTGGGATGGATTATCTCAGCAAAGCAGAAGTGCTCACTATCACACATTTAGACAGATTTGTGAACAATGTTTGAGAGAAATGGTAATATTGTGTATCTGGAATGAATTTTAGATCTTTAAGTCCATCTCATGAAAAATGGGAGCAAAAACAAAAGTGTTGCGTTTATATTTTTGTTGAGTGTATGTACAGTATGCCTGTAGGTGCTTGTTGTTAATGCTGGATACACTCTGTTTTCACTCAGATTTGAACCCCAAATGTGTTGCCATTGATGGATTATAGCAGAATTTCCACCAGATGTGTATGAATGTACCAGGATGTCTGCTACATCCGGCCAAGATTTTTAGTGTTGAAAACAGCATCCTATTTGGGCGATTTGACCCATAATCCAGTGCGCACGTGAAGTGACGTCACATCGACAGAGCCTCCATATTAAAACAAACAGGGATGTGATGGATATAAAAGCAAGAGGCAAAATCAAGGCGCAATGTTATGATGAAATAAATAAATAAAAGTATATCCCATTTGTGCCATACTGCATCCTAACTAGATTATTTTTATCGTCAGAGGTAGTATGTAGAATAGAAAAAAGAAAGAGTATACGATTCGGAACGCAGGGCAAATTTCACCTTTATAGGAAATAAGAATATTAGGATAAGGAATGAGTGATGAGTTTTTCAACCAAATCAGGACAGGGCAGAGCTTCTATTGTTCCTCCTAACTATGAGATACTAGACCCTAGGCACCCACAAGGTGGATGTTCCAGGCCTGAAAAGGTGTTTCTTTGACATTGCAGGGGTTAGTAGCTTGCCGGGCTTACAGTACTTGCGTTTGTGGATGTTATAAGAGCAGATAAACTTACAGTTTAATCTATTCCTTAGTCCTTAGTCCTTACACTTTTACTTTGCTTTTACAAATGTGATATATGTATTAAACACACTCTCCTTTTATGGCCTTATTCATATCCACAGCTTGACAGGCCAGCTGTGCAAGATATTAATGGACAATTGTAGAAAGTAATGCTGTCCGTCTATATTTTTTACTATTTTTTTTAAAGCTAATGCTATCTTGCTTGAATAACACTTTGAGGTTTCTTTTGTTAAAGTCAATCAAAGCAGAGGAGTTGTAGGTTTAGGCCTTGGTGAGCTGGTGATTTAAGACATATTGTAAGGACTTGAACAACACTGATGTTGTGAATGAGTTCAGTTAGCTCATAAATACCTGATGCCATGCATTGCATTTTACCATCTCAGTTATCTTTCTAAAAGCAGTGTGCTAAGCTGCATGTTGTGCATTTCTTTTCCGAGGACACCACACTCACATGGGTACCCTCCCCCCATGCTATTTAAGAGTTATTCAAATGCATTACTAATGGCCCAACCTTTGCACTTGTTGCTGGCGGCTTCTTGTAAGGATGACAATTGAATTTGAAGCATCACTTTAACACACTGCATTCTAAAGTAATGGAGGCACAGATGTTGTTTAGCGTCGTCAGTCAAGTCACTTTCATGAGATAAGTGTGCAGGATAAATTAAACAGGCAATCTGGCGCTGTGCCCCCCCTCACACCCATCCACACACACACACACACCCACACACACCCACACACACACAGTCGAGGTTTCATCACTTCCAAGGACATAACATATTTCCTGGAGACTTGCCCTAACCATAACCATTACTTGTATAACCATTACCATTATCATTACCCTAACCCTAACCTTAACATAAACCTAAGTCTACCCTTACCTTAAGGAAGTCTTCACCTTGAAATGTTATTCATTACGTTATGGGGACTTCCATCACAATATCACTATGTAATCAGACTTATGTCCCCACAACATGAGTAAAACAGGCCCACACACACACACCCCCATCCTTCTCTCACTCCTTGCAGTGCCTGACAACAAGTTCCCCAAGGAGGCCTTCTCCGTCAGTGCCACGGACGAAGCAGCTAACGCAGTGGAGGAGCAGGAGGACGTGGATGAGTGCCAGCTGTACCCGGGCCAGCGCTGCCAGCACACCTGCACCAACATGTGGGGCTCATACCGCTGTGGCTGCCACCAGGGCTACATACTGCAGCAGGACGCTCACTCCTGTGCACCAGGTATGGTGACTCCCATTGGAATGTGGATTGACACATGCGTGCCGAAGTGCGTACCTTTTTCATCTAAATGAATGTTGCTGAATGAGTTGACACAAAGTCTACCAGCTCCTCAAAACTCTCTGGTGTCACCCCCAGACACTGATAGGAGCTCCAGAAGCGCCCGCAAAATGTTTCAGTGGTTTATTCTGTTGTTAAAAAAAAATCTGGACGTGCAGCAGAAGGTATAGGATCCATGTGCAATCACCTAATGCTAGGTTTACCCCTTCATGTTCTTTCGGCTTTGTCTCGTTCCCATGTGCCAGTGAGCCCTGACGAGGACAACACAGTGAGAGAGGAGGGCCCTGCTGCTGCGCTGCCTACACAAACTACTACTACAATCACTACCACCAGCACCAGCACTGCCCGCTTCAATCCATGTGCAGGTAATGCCAACATTGCAATAGCAATGCATTGATATATGCAACATTATGTAGGCCTACAAGCAAATGGGAAATATTAGTTGATTAGCTGATTTCACTTACAAACTTGTTCAGTCACAGTTGATGTGCTGTGTTTACACCGCCGCTACTACTTGAATCTGGATCAAGGAGGAGATTGGCGGTGCAAAAAGCCAGGGGCCTCATTTATCAACAGTGCGTAGAAAAGGTTCTCATTTATTTTTATTTATTTATTTAACCTTTATTTCACCAGGAAGGTCCCATTGAGTTACAGTAACTCTTCTCCCAGGGAGTCCTGGCCAAGACAGGCAGCAGAAAAGAAGTTGCAGAATTTGCACAAGGCCACACACACACACACAAACAAAGTACACCACAATTGACACTATAATGCTAAAATTACACTTCATAACAGGCTATATAGAAACAAGCTAATACATACAGCTAAAAAAAACCAAATTAAAAATAAATAAAAGGCATCAGGTTAAAAACAGTTGCAGTGTTCTTTTAGAGCTGATTGTAACATGTTTTTAAAGGTACTGAGTGGTGGGAGTGATTCCAGCTTTAGAGTGGCTTGAAGTTCATTCCAGACCTTTGGTGCATATGATGAGAAAGCTGTTGTACCCAGTTGTGTTCTTGTTAGTGGTGTGGTTAATAACATATATTCTGATGACCTTGTTTTGTAAACACTGTTATGGAAGGAAAGCAAATTTGAAATGTAAAGGGGTAGTTTACCCATTAGTGCTTTCGCAATAAAAATCAGTGCATGTAGTTTCCTTCTAAGGGAGAGGGAGGGCCATTGTACAGCCTCATACAGAATGCAGTGGTGAGTTCTAGCTGGGGCACCTGTGATGAAGCGCAGGGCTGAATGGTAAATTACATCTAGTTTGTTTAATAGCGATGAGGAAGAATGCATATAAATGAGGTCACCATAATCTAATACTGATAAGAAAGTGCTCTGCACTAACCTTTTCCTTGCTAAATGAGGAAAACACTTTTTCATGCGAAAAAAAGAAACCCAATTTAGGTCTAAGTTTTTTTAAAAGGCTCACAATATGGACCCCGAGAGACAGCTTATCATCAAGCCAGATACCTAAGTATTTATAAGACGATACTCTCTCTATTATCGTACCATCCTGAGTTGTTAAAGTGATGTTTATTGGAGAGCGTGAACGGGTAAAAATCATTGACTTAGTTTTTGTAGCATTTAGTACCAACTTTAAGCTTACCAGAGATTTTTGTACTACACTAAAAGCAGACTGTAAATATGTAATTGCTTCACTGACTGATGTGGCAGATGTATACATAATGGTATCATCTGTGTAAAGATGAATCTTTGTTTGCTTTAAGTCCCTACCTAAATTGTTTATATAAAGGGAAAATAAAATGGGGCCCAAAACTGACCCTTGTGGGACACCCATTTTTACTTCCAGCAAATATGAGGTACAGTTATCCAATGCCACACACTGAGTTCTACCACTCAGGTAATTAGTGAAGCAGCTTAATACAGTGGTACTAAAGCCTATACTTTGCAATCTCTGCAGGAGAAGGTGATGGTCCATAAACTCTTTCAATAAATAAGAGATGTAGATAAATTCCTAACAACATTAGAGTTACTAAGTGAAATGAGTGATTGGCGAGTCTGGCGAGTCACCGCGGCTCATCCAGCTCACAGCTGAGTGCTGTCAGATGAGACAGAGAGCGTCGGAGGGAACCTCCGCCTCAAAACATTTAAACGTGTGACAAATTTAATGAATAATCAATTAGAGCTTACCTAAAAATAAGTGTGCCATGTAACTATTTATTGTATTTAGGATTTTAGCTCATTTGGATGCTGTTTTGACCGGCTGTTTTCATTGATATAGCCTATTGGCGATATTATCTACTTTCAGTTTCATTAACCTACTGAGTCGCCACGAAACGTGATCAGTGTTCTTAAAGAAACTTAAGATTATAAAACAAGAGGTCCAAAATACAGATGATGATTAAACAAACAAATGTATGACTTTAAATTACGTTGAAAGTCTTAAATGCTTTGCTTTGCGCTTGTAATGTCTCTATTCTACCACTAGATTCTGTTCGTAAGCACGGTCAGAGCTGTGCTTAAATTTACACACATTCCTAAGTCTAAGTGCATTTTGGTAAATCCCATACTTTGCGTTGCAATGTTCTTACGCCCTCCTTAAGCACAGATGTGTGCGTAAGTACGGTTGATAAATGAGGCCCTGGAGCCTGCCAGAGCCTGCACTCCAACAAAAGCCCTTGCTCCTTCAAAGTGTTAGTTATATAAGAAAATCCTGATCAATGCATCGCACAGCCTGCTGACACTTCACCGCTGCAGAGGTTTTAGTGGGGAGAAGGCTGTTATGTGAGAGTGTGAGGGGAAAACAGCTCCTGGTCCACGGCAGGACTATAGTGCGTAACTTTTTAGAGTCTTGTGTTTAGCGAAAAATGTCGCGCAGCACTCTGTTTATTGTGTGGTGTTTTTCCTCTTCATTGAATTAATCAGTGGGCTACACTCTCCCCCGCTGCTACCAGAGTTAGGTAGCTGCAGTGACCAGCGCTGTTCGCTCACTGTGCCTGTCGGATCGCCCCGAGCCGTCTCTCTGCATTTGCTGGAATAAATACGCTCCCAATACGGTGGGAATAAATATAGGAGCGGCTGGTTTGGCCAAGCAAAAACGAGAGATGGCTGGCTTGACTGCAGACGTTCCAGGGCCCGCTTCTTTGACACATATTCTGGCAACGGATGTCGCCATCCAGCCTAAATTTGGTCATAAACCCCGCCTACCTAAAGGATAGGGTCATAAACTCCTCCTACCTAAAGGATAGGGTCATAAACCCCTCCTACCTAAAGGATAGGGTCATTAACCCCTCCTACCTAAAGGATAGGGTTATAAACCCCACCTTCCTAAAGGATAGGGTTATAAACCCCTCCTACCTAAAGGATAGGGTCATAAACCCCTCCTACCTAAAGGATAGGGTCATAAACCCCTCCTACCTAAAGGATAGGGTCATAAACCCCTCCTACCTAAAGGATAGGGTCATAAACTCCGGCTACCTAAAGGATAGGGTCGGCGGTGGAAAAGCTCTTCAGATCTCTGTGACATCACATCCTGGCGCTAAGGTGCAGGGAAGTGTAGTCACTAACATAACACTCGTAAACACAGCTACAGCATGTCAACAATCAGCTCTAGTAAACAAAAGAATACAAACAGGGAAGAGTCCCTAAACGTGCCCGTAACAATACGAAGAAATTCAGGTACGAAAATATTGATAAATCACCGGTTTGTGCGTGAAACGTTTGTACGCACAGTTTAAGCACCATTCTGTTTGTACACACTGTTAGTAAATGAAGGCCAATGTGAGTGAATGACTGTCCTGGACACGTAGCTGTGTGGAATCCAAAGATGACTGTGATCATGCTGCTTGTGTTTTTGTCTCTTTTCAGGAAACGGCCCATGCAGTCAGCAGTGTACGGTGGTGGCGGGCCGGGCTCGCTGCTCCTGCTTTCCAGGGTTCTCACTGATGACAGGGGGACACAACTGTGAAGGTAAGAGCTACTGGTGCTCCTTCTTCATGTGATACTGTTGGCAGTAATTGGGATGATCAGCAATGGTATCCTCCAATGGATCTGTGAAACATCGTCAAATCGTGATTTAAAGGTCACCGTATATATGCAAAATGCAGACCTCTCTCTTTCTCCACCTCCACATTTCTAAAAAGCATGTGTTCAATACCCCAGTCAGATTTCTCTCCCCTTATGATGTCATAAGCGTTTCAGACAGAGGAGATTCAGCAATGGCACTGTGACAAAGGGTATTTTGGACATTACACCATGAAAATAGTTACTAGAAGAAACCCAAATTATACTTTTGAATAGCTTTCTTCAAAATATAGTAGCTTAGTTAGCTTTTGCAGTTAAATATAAATATAATATAAACAAGTGACTCCTTTAAACTACCTTTGTATTTGTTTTAACATTTTATTTTGAAAAACCACACGTTGACCCACTGTAGTGTCTGTGTGCTAACTTCAGCAAGTCCAACACAGTTTGAGACTTTCCCTGCGTTCCGAATCGCATACTCTTTCTTTTTTACTATTCTACATACTAAATCCGACGATAAAACTAATCTATTTAGGATGCAGTAGCATACTTTTGGGACATACTTTTACTTATTTATTTCATCATAACATTGCGCCTTCTTCTTGGCCGGATGTAGTAGACATCCGGGTCTTTCTAACCATCCTAAATCTGGCCACAAGAATCAGGACATACTAAACAGTAGAAAGTATGCGATTCGGAATGCAGGGCCTATTATTGCGTTTGTGGGTTGCTTGCGTACCGTAGAATGATATCCTATCCAACTAAAACGTCCTTACAGTAACACTTGTCTGCTGAAAAAGTGAAAAGAGAAGGATTGTAATGGTCCATCGCGATGATTCACGGTGGACATTGTCAAAGTCCAGTTTGGTACATCTCCCAACCCTAGTTCACTATGCTCACGTGTCCCTTAATAATGTGCCTATGTTCCCTCAAGGAGTGTTTACACAATGTAACAAACATCCCAATGCCATCAACAATAACACTCAATCACTCTCTCACTCACTCACTCACTCACTCACTCACTCACTCACTCACTCACTCACTCACTCACTCACTCACTCACACACTCACTCACACACTCACTCACTCACTCACTCACTCACTATTGAAATAAATTATTCACAACAACAATAACAGGGCACTGGAGCAGTTTTGTCTAGAGTTTGGGACACCTTTTAATTGGATGCAGTCGCTCATGAAGGGAGGGAAAATGCAGGTCTTGTGACACTAAACAATACATCCACTGATTGGGCTCCTATACTAGACCCGGTTGCCTGGAGCATTAGTCAGCCATAGCCAATTACTGTGTGGCGGCTATAGCTGCAATAATAAACACTAGGCATCACACATAGCACCAGTGTACTTAGCTACTTTCCTTTCATAAAGCTCTGTGTAACAGTAACAGCTCTGACAGGTGTAGGTTCAAAAGTCACAACTGCAGTTTGCTGTTGAGAAAGCGTGTGTCACCTAGCAAACACACAACTGAGAAAAAAGTGTAAATTTGTTTTAACATTAATGCACAATTGATTCCACATAACATTTTGGAGTCAAAACAAACTACAGTGTGTGTGTGTGTGTGTGTGTGTGTGTGTGTGTGTGTGTGTGTGTGTGTGTGTGTGTGTGTGTGTGTGTGTGTGTGTGTGTGTGTGTGTGTGTGTGTGTGTGTGTGTGTGTGTGTGTGTGTGTGTGTGTGTGTTCATGGTGATGGAAGGAACATGTGTTTTTAATAGCTTTTGGATAAGTGGAGCTTCTATACCAAAGAGGAAGAAGATATATCTGGCTTGATTGGATACACACACACACCAAACTTGTCAGTGGGAATACTTTCATTCTTGATTTGTGTCATTTCAAGGAATGTGTTAACAATAAGAAAACATGTAGAATACCAGTGCTCCTTAGGCATAGTGACATAGTGGAGCAATTCACTTCTAAAGAGCCAAATATTTTTCACAGGGGTAGGTAGATGGAGACCAAAACAGAGCTAAAAGAGGGACAATAACTTCAACTCATCGGGTGGCCAAAAAACACAACTGGATGTGGACAAAGGCAATTGGCAGCAGGTTATAAGTTATATTTAGCTCAGACTAATGTAGTCTAATACAACATACCCTGCAATTAAATCTTTCATTGACGTGATTCAAGTTGTCCAAGAAAGTGGATTCAATTGGTCATTTTGGAAGCTTTAGTTTGCCCTGCTGTTGAATTGTGTTGTAATACTGAGAGGTGTTTTCTAGTAATTTGGTTCCCAGCAATGCTATGAATGATTGATTAAGTTGAGCTAAAAGCTTTTTCTTACACCCTGAAGCAGATGAATACATAACTCGTAAAAATGTAACAGGTTGATATAAAAATGTCCCTGCTCACCATAAATAGGCTTGTTGAAAGCGCTGGAGCTGAGAATCATTGTGCAATGAAGAAAAAAAAAAGCATTTACTATGGTAGTTCTGTTTTATTCTTACCCAGCCAAAAGTCTATCAAATAGATAGGACATCTACATTAGACCTCTCCCTACAAGAGAATGTAATTCCACGCCAAAGACCATTTTCCTTGGATGGCCTTACACTAATACATTTTCTGCAGCGGTTTATAAAATTGATCCATGAATGTTCGAGATGGGCGAAAACTTGGCAGAAATGTTGCCTTGTGAATAAAAGAGATGTATGTTCCAACTCTGGAAATCATGCAAATTGTTTGTTTGCTTGTATGAATGCTTTCTCTGAGAGCATATCGAGGGCTTGGAGCGAAAAGGGCGTAAGTGACATTTTCAGAATTTTACAGGAGAGCAAAAACAAACTTTTTATTGATCGTAAATATTTAATAAAAAACAGCATATGGAAGCGATCTCTACTTAAATAGAGATTAGGCTTCAAGGGATTTATATTTGTAAAAAAAAAATAAAAAATAAATAAAAATTATTTAAAAAAAATCTAAAATAAAGTGTTAATTTTGGTGTCCATATTTTCTCCATCATATGTGGGTATATCAGGTTCTCCAAACATATTCAAAACACTTTTTCTGTAGTATAAATGTTAGTCTTTTCTGCAATCCCTCCATATTGTCAGCTCGTTTAGCCTATTTATGATGCACTTACGCCTTTTGTGCGCCAAGCCTGGTGCACTTACGGCTTTTTTGCTCCAAACTCAACCGAAGGTTTTCACTTACGCTTTTATGTTTTCAGCCTTTATTTCAAAAAGTAAAATGTATTGTGACGTTATTCTTTAACCATTTGATAGAACTTATCAAGACCTTTAAAATGATATATAAAAGTCATTTTGGCAAAATATGTCACTTACGCCCCTTTTGCTCCAAGCCCTCGATATGCCGCTTAAAGCAATAGTGCGTAACGTATGTTGCCTCCATGAGGAATTCTGAGTAATGACAACAACACTGTTGGCGC
This sequence comes from Hyperoplus lanceolatus, assembly GCA_026929865.2. Lineage (NCBI taxonomy): Eukaryota > Metazoa > Chordata > Actinopteri > Uranoscopiformes > Ammodytidae > Hyperoplus > Hyperoplus lanceolatus. The sequence continues at coordinate 36,205,841 of CM049396.1, forward strand.
AGGTGAATCTTTCGTGATCCCGCATGGATGTTATACCTTCTGCTTGTACGTCCAGGTTTTTTCTTAGCGGTAGAATTAACAACGGAAACATTTCTTGGGCGCTTATTGGGATTTTTTTCTGAGCTCCTGCGCCAATGTGACACCAGTTTGTAAATACTACTGAAAAATACAGAGAGAGCTTTGTGGAGCTGCTAGGCTTAATCAACTTTGTGTCAACTCGGTTTGGAGATGGCTTGAATGTAACTGAAACTTATTTTATATGAAAAAAGAACGCACTATAGCTTTAAATACTGAAAATAAAAGATTTCCCTGCAGTTGTGACAGTAAATGTATACACTGGAAATGCATTCCTGGCCGGGTGTATTGAATGTGTCAGTCAGCAGAGGGGATAATACCTCTGGATGCATAAGCATTACATGGGAGTTAGTGTTTCCCCTCCTATCACTATACAGTCAGGGAGCAGAATGAGGACTTTCTCTACCAAAGTGTTCCCACATGTGAAACGGTGGGTGGGCAACTTTTGGGTTTGGATTGGCTTGAAACAAAGCAAATAGCACTCCAAGATGTGAGTGTGAGGAGGACATTTGGGTATTTGATGGAGACGCCAGTAGACCATGAAGTCAACTATAAAGTATCTGTTGTAGGAACAGACTGTGTAATAAACCCTGTGAAGCATTAAAGGTGGAGTCAGGGATTCTGTAGAATGCTTCGGTGAATATCCCCTCATGATCGGCTATACCTGTCCTACTGTGTACTGTGTGGGCTGAAACAAAGAAAATACAGTGTTAATACACAGCTTAGGCCGTAAATTTCGTAAACTGGAATGTAAACAAAGGGTATAGGCTACATTGTAGCTAGCAACATGTCAGTTATGCTACAGAACCTAGACACTGGATTATTTTTTTTTTTTTTTTTTCAGCGCACACAGGTCAAGGAGATATTCACTGATTGTGAATCAGTGACCCCACATTTAACACATGGATGAAATGAATCTGCTCCCCTCTCTATGGTTCATTCAGTATGAGTATGAATGAATGTTAAGGGTTTTACCACACAATTGTTCCCGTGTGTGTGTGTGTGTGTGTGTGTGTGTGTGTGTGTGTGCGTGCGTGCGTGCGTGCGTGCGTGCGTGCGTGCGTGCGTGCGTGCGCAAATACGCCAGAATCCTTCCAGAGTGTCAACCTGAGTTGGGATGTGTGGAAGAGAAGCCTATATACACAGCCTGAATGCTGTGTTAATGCACTGCCCTCTCAGACATTATCTAAGGTTCTGAATGGATATTTTCAAGTTTCCAAGGCAAACAAACACACACACACACAAAGCACTCCCCCCACGTCATCATCAAAAACATCACAGCGTTTTCTGGCTTTAACACATGGTCGGTGCGGTTGCCACCTTCACCCGTTTATGAAATTCACTCCCGAGGTCTAAACAAAACCATCGCGGGCAGGGGTTTGGATATGTTTTGCATTCCGCATGATAGTGCATGGAGATCAGATTTCCAGAGTTATTTGGTGGATAACTTTGAAGGAGACCTTGCACTAGATATAAAGTGAGGCCCCATATGTTATCCTCCCTGTGGCAAACATCTTCTTTAGGTTTACACGGCTGGGATTTTTGCCCTGTTATTCTTCCGTGGAAGATTTTTAACATCCATCGACCGCATTGTTTTCATACTGGCGAAACCTGCCCAGACAAACAAAGAGAAGTCTTGTGGTCCAATCCAGGGTGAAGGTCTCCTCTTTTTTAACTGTTGCACTCAAAATGCAAAAATAATTTAAAAAAAATTGATTTAATCCCAGAGAGTTTTGATTTAGGGCTGTAGAGATATTCCAATAATGTTCCGTTTTTAAAGGTACTGTACGGAGAAGGGATTGGTGATTTTTTTTAGAGCAGACTTGGTAGAAATAGAATATAATATTCAAAATTATTACATTTTAATTAGCATTGAATCGCTTGAAAAGAAAATGTATTACCTTTAAAATTAGCATTTTTATATATATACATAGGAGCGGGGTGTCCTCCACAAAGGCTGCCCATGTTGACCCACCATGTTGCTACAGTAGCACAGAACAGACAAACCTAACGGCCTTATGCATTAATTTATATATTGTGGGCGTCCTGGGGAAATGCACCTGTTGGAATACGAAAAAGTACTATAGAATAAATAAATATATACCTTCACTTCATCACTTCATATTATGGAAAGACTTGAGGCAGTGGTGGATGGTGTCATCTTCACTAACTAACTTATTGTACTTGAAGGCCACCATAGCTCATGTACATTTTCCCAAATGGAGGGATAGACACAGAGCATTGCAATCCATAACTTTCACCATTAGATGACACCAAAATAAATCAATATTTCACCCTGTACCTTTAAAGGGTGGGAATAGTATCAGGTGTTATGTTCAAAAAGAGCACGACAAGTGCATGCAGCCTTATGGCAAAATGGTGTTTCCATAACCTTAAAAAAAGTGGTTTGATTGTTGCCCTTTGGTGCAATGGTGGATAAAGGTGCCTCATGATGTGCTATTAAATGGATTAACACATTTCTTTGACTTTTCGATGAGAATATTTGAGGTCCGTTTGAAAGAGAAAATGACATTAATGAATTTAAATTCTTGGTCCACTTTCTTCTTCGTTTTTCCCCTGAACAATCAACAGTATCTGGTGTCCTTCCTCTGCCAATGTAGTTGCTCAGTTGTCATGGAGATGGTATATTTGTAATCTAGGCTTTCACGCAGAAAATTGGTTAGGGAGCAATATAATCAGTGGCACCATTCTTTTTCTTTTTTTTTTCCAATTCTTTTGACATGCTGTTCTGAATATCAAACGTATGCATCAATCACACAGACTGTGAAAAGGAGAAAATAAGTTTAAAAGATTGGAAGTGGTGAAAGGGACTGGTGGGGAGGATTATGATGAATTTTTGCAAAAGGTGCTCTTGAATCGGCCGTGAGTGACCGTGCAAACTTGTACGTGCTTTGTACTTTGGGATGGAAATATAGCCCTAGATTTGTTTAGTTTATCTGCACAACTTTATCCCATCATTGATGATTGCGGAAAAAAAAACAGATTTAAAGTTTGTGATCCTTGAAATTCCACTAGTCTCCAACTGTGTAACCCTAACCCTCCTGTCTCAAACCAAATCTGCTAATAAGCCAAGGCTGACTTCATCTACCTCAGTTTGAATTTTTCTAAATAATCTCACCGTCTGCTGGATCTGGTGTGAAAGAAGAACAGGGTGGATTTCATGGTAGGCAGGGTCAGAGTAATACAGTCTATGGGTCAGAGCCGTTGATCGGCGCTGGCTGCAGCAGCTTTGTTACTATCGTGACATCATAGCAGGCGGACACAGGGACCCTTGGGACAGCTTGCTACCCCAACGAAAGGGTGACACAAATAGTCAGGTATGCTTATTTTGGTACCCTTTCCAGCTTTTGACAGTGGAAATGCAAATAAATGTGTGCCGAGCCACACAAACACGAACTGCTCAGTGGAAGCAAGGCTTTATGCTGCCAGAAACCTTCCCTGTGCAGAGCCTCCTATGTCCTCTTGATGGGATTCTTCAAAAATTGCCATCACTCCTCTGTTTCTCCAAAAAATAGTCTCTGTTTCCAACTTGTATTTGGATTACTTCACTCTTGTACAACTGTGTATTAATGTGGCTGTCCCTGGGGACCAGTTAGGGAAGGTAGGAACCTCGAGGCACTTTTCCCTTTTTTTTGACCCTCCTCTGAATGACGCACTGGAAATAACGCTGGCCTCCAGAGTGGAAGAAGAAGCCGACTTTCTGCACCACTGGCACCACACAAGCATTGGATACAATCCCTAGGCATGACCCAGAGGACCAAGCAGACATTGCACCCTCAAAGTGACTTTCCCCCTGGAAATATGCTCCCTACAACGAAGACAACGGATGTCTCTCGGTTACAAGAGCAGGGCCCAAAAGACCAGTTCACTGCCTGTGTCCTGAAGACTCTCAGACTCCTAGAAATCGCTATTTTTAGTGAGTATGAGTGACAAATGGGTTTTGCCCGCAACTCCACAGAAGCGTTGTGTAATACCATGAATTATATGCTTAAAGCTGTGAGAGGTGACGCTTGTGTAGTTCGCAGAGGGTGAATTGCCTTACGGGAAAATAGATGACCTCTGCGAAAAGCTCAATATTTTTCCTGACCGCCACACTCCCGAGTTCCTGCACTCACACAAGCGTGCAGATACACACATAATGATCCCATGCCAACACTATCAGCGCATCCACGTAATCGGCCACGCACTGCAATGCATGATAAGGGAATGCAGCAGTTTGATAAAGATGAGCCAAGACAGAGCAACAATCCACTGTCTCTGTATGAGCCCATCAGTATCATAAATCATCAGCTGCCTGTGGTTTGACCATTAAAACGATTTAGAATGTTTTGCAGCTGTGTATTTATTTCTCACAAACATGCACAATGCTTAGCTTCTGCCAGCACCGGATATTTTAAATTTGACTCTGGATTTACCAGGCAACAACTGTCAAAAATTCAACATAATGACTAGCCAACTGTGGACACATTCTGTGAGGGTAATTTGTGTAGGTTCAGTCAGTTGGACAATAACAACAAGTCTTCAGTTAGTCCAGCTAAAAGTGAATGGCATTTTTTATTTATTTTTCTGCCACCACATACACTTCACCTCATTCAAAACCAGAAATAAAATGAGACAGAATAGGAGACATGTCATTATTTTTTGGGATACTAATGGCACCTGTCTGGATATTTCAGAGATAATGAAATTGTGTTTTTGATGATGGGAATTTAAATGGATTATTAATTAGTTGAAATCATATTTGCATAAAATGTGCCTTCTAGCTCATGTAGTATTACACTTTAGGCTTAGAAAGTCATCTGAAATACTGTAGAGTTTAGCTGAAACCTACTTATATAATGTAAACGTTGGTAATAATAGGTGCTAAATGCTGCAATCCTTATGGAAGTTTTAATTATGATGGTAAACCTATGAGTCATCTATTGTCTATTTGCATCAAGCTGACGCCGAACAACATTAGAATTCATTTTGGGTTGTGTTTTTCTCCAAAATTCGCCCTCGTTGTAGTTACATTTTGATCCCCAAATAGCTGTTTCTTCAACTGGGAAATGTTCCACCTTCTAAACCAGCTAGTTGGCTAACTTTGTCTGTCTGCTGTTTGGTGCTGGGCAGGTAGCAGTGTGCAAAGTGGCTTTATCAGTGTGTTACTGAAAACATATGCCTGATGCATCTGGATAATGGATAAATGAGAGCACTGAAATTGAACCAAATTTAAAAGAAAATGTACATTACAACTGGCAGTTATAATATCGGCCCTTGGTTTGTATAGCCAGAGTTGCCTAGCACTTTCCTAGTATGCCTTAATATACTCACAGCTGTTATAATGACTTTCTTTGTTAGTTTCTGTTTTATTTTGTTTGGCTGCATGCTGACTCATTGAGCCCCATCATGGTGACAGTCATATGGGGAGTGGGGGGGATTATGTTTAGGGCCTTGTCCATCAGCATCCACTGAGAGTTTACATTAACTTCACGTCATAGTCATACTCTTATGTCCCTCTCCCACCATCATTTACTCACACACAGTCACCCCTTGTTCTTGTTTTCCACAGATGTGGACGAGTGTGGGACCAACACCCACAGTTGTCGGGCTGGCAGTGAGCTCTGTGTGAACACGGTGGGCTCATTTGTATGCGAGCGGCAGGTCACTTGTCCCGCGGGCTACCGGCGGAGGAGCGGTGTCTGCGAGGGTGAGTTCATTGTTCCTGACGCATTCCATTAAGACAATTTAGCCAGCAGTCACTTCCAGGGCCACTGAAGTAGTCAGTGGAGAGATGCTGCTGCCCATGTTCCCCCGACTCCTTCAGTGGAGAGATGCTGCTGACCATGTCCCCCCGACTCCTTCCACATGCAGGCCAGGAATTTTAACTTCTTTTTTTTTAAGTGGTAAGAGAGAAAATACAGGACAGAAAAGGAAAGTGTAGAAAAAACGTCCAACCCTATTGCCAGATAATAAAGTCAGTATCGGAAGGTCCTACAAAACCTGCATTCTTTCCTTTTTTCGTTCAACACTTTGATAAATACTTATTTTGGCTTTCTTGCCGTGAGTTAGGTTTAGACGATGTATGAATCTCTCAGATCTGTTTGGTGCATACTGTTAGGATTTACAGTATAGGACTGGAGCTTGGTTAAGCACACAGACCTAACAGTAAAAATCTGAAGCTCACTAATAAAGAATGTATGTCGTGTTGCTTTAATCAATACAAAAAGAGAAAAGGTTTTTCCCACCTGTTTCCAGACTTTGTCATAAGCTATAAGCTAAGTCATTTATGGTGAGTGTGTAGTGTAGTAGTGACAACCTAATGCATGGTTAAGGTTTAGAAAAAGCTTCTGGTTACAGTAAACACATGGGTAAATGTGTTTGACAAAAACTCTGGTCTCCTCAGTGAGTCATAAGTAAGGCCACATGCCCATGTACCACCCTGACCGCCATTGCCTTACTTTTCCCCTTACTGCATGGGGCACGCCCTTTATTGGCACTGTACTGTTGACCAGGAGCCTGATACCTGATACTTATAGGGACTTAATCCATCTAGCTGAAACACAGAACACTCATTCATATGTAGCTGCAGCCTTCGTGCTGTGAGGTTCCATGCATTACCTACAGTGTAGTTCCACTTCAGAACACAACCTGACATGTACGTTTGGCCAAGGTTAACTTTTGTGTTGTGTTGGTGTGTAAGTCAGTGTTGCTGGATCAAATTTGGATCCAATAACCAGCAGGGAACAAGTCCAACTCTCCCATAATGAGGGGCGACTACGTCATAGACAAGCATGCACACAGGCTATTCTGGTCCTAAAGTGTTATCATCACATCCTCTCTATTGTTGTTTCTAATTGTGGAGCTGAGAAGCAAGAATAAGTTGTCCTTAAAGGGCCCCTTGATGCAAGACAGGAGCACACCATGAATAGTAATGTGTCCTGGCATTCTTGATGGCGTCCTCTATTCTAATAAGCCCATCAGCAGGAACGGTATATCTTTAGACAACTCATTGTCAACCTTAAACCCTTCTCAGATGAACACTATCAGCATTTGTGACAGAAGTATCAGACGTATGTTTAAATGTTTTCCTCTGATGATCATGAATGAGTTGTGAAAGCAAATGGATCCCACCAGCTTAAACAAAGCTATTGTTTATACAGTTAATGCCTTTGATTTAAATACATTACCTCCTCATGACACATCTGTGTTTTTATACTGCACGCTTTTGGCGTAAAACACTACCGCTTTTGTCCAAAAAGGGCGCTAGAATCAACAGAAACTGAAAGAATCCTTGTAGCTACTTTAATCACAGAGTTAAATGAATATTGCACTATTTCTCATTCCAAGTTCCCCTACTATACTGTGACAATTGTTATGTCTGTCGTCATGACTTAAACCCAGCTCGGGTCCGCAAGGCGTCCTTAAGAGCCATGCTTAATGTCTTTGGTTGGCCCCAGTGGTGGTGTTTGAGCGCCATCCGACATGCCCAGTTTCAGTGTGTGACAGGCCAATCACCCATAGAGGCAGCATTGCTTGGGCAGTAAAGCACTCTAAAGCTCTGTGACTTGTGTTCACCAGCCCTTTGGCACCAGGGAAGGCCAATCAATGTAGCCAGATAATGAAGGCAATCTTTAGTCGAACGTCCAATAGGGTGAAAACTCATTAGATGCATGAATAATAAGACGAAAGAGCTCCACTATGCTATTGGAAATACTATGAATGTCTCCCTCTGATGATGATTAGAGAAAAAGAGTCAAATCAAGAACTTCCTTTGGTGTGCCACAGGAAAAGGACCTCAGAGGACACGATTACAATCCTGAGAAACGGGCTTGTGATAGAACACATCATCTGTTTAAACTACTCCCAATCGCTCATGATGTTTTAAATCACTGTCACTTGAGAATTTATGTTCAACTTCTGTTAACTTAATTGCAGAGTCGGAACAAGTGATATATTTTTTCATGGGGGAGGGATTTTTATTCTGCTGTAGTTAAACTGAAAAAGTTTGGATTTTCTTGGCTGCTGCTCATGTTTATTCTGTGCTTGAGCCACAGTGCCACCTGCTGTGCTTGTGTCTAAGCTGAGAGCTCAGGCCGAGAGCGCAGATTTAAAACTCTTTACAAACGAATCAAGTGACTCCCTTTAATCCATTTTCTATCTGTTGTTTTTTTTTTCTTCCAGACATTGATGAATGTGTTCTCAGGACCCATAACTGTGGTATGGGCTTGGTATGTGAGAACACACTGGGCTCCTTCCAGTGCAATCCCAAACCCAAGTGTATCAGCGGCTTCACACAGGACGCCCATGGCAACTGCATCGGTGAGAGAAAATGGAAACTCACAACTGATGACCATTAAAACAGCTAATAGAGAGTGAAGGGACAATCTGTCTGTTGAATATAAAGCTTCTGGTTAGTTTAGGTTAGCATAAAGACCGGTACCACAAAGTGTCAGGTACATCTCAGCTGATATACAGAGTCATACAGAATACAACACGCTTTTAGCAGGATGACTCCCAGTAGATTGCACATACGATACATTACAGATCCAGGATAGTGAGGAGATATTCACTCATTTTGACAAAACATTATTTTGGCAACAAGCATTCTCCAGAATCACTGACTATAACTTTAAACTTGACTTAATTTGTTACATTTGTTATCCTATTCCCTATATGTTAACCACCCATATCCACCTTCCTACTTGCAATGTATTGAATCTACAGCTAATATTGAGGACCCTTATAAATCAAGAAGACGTGATCACAAGTAAACAAAAAAAAAGACTGTTATGTTAAAATGACTGAGATAAGTGGACAGAGGTACCAATGTCATGCAGTACTGTCCTTCTCTCCATCTTGAGCTTTGATTGTCTCTCTATCTGTTTCTTGCAGACATAAATGAGTGCAGCAGCTCGGGTGAGCCTTGCAGCGCGGGCTTCAACTGCATCAACACAGTGGGCTCGTTCAGCTGCCAGCAGAAGGTGGTGACGTGCAGCAGCGGCTACCAGGCCGGCCCCGACGGAACCAAGTGTGTCGGTGAGATTTGACTGTTTTTTGAAGCACAGCGGAGTGGATGGAGGAGGCTGGGAACTGTGGGAAGACGTTTACTAAACGCATTGGTGTTGTATTTGTTTTGGCCAAGACACAATTGCTCAAATGCATAGTTACAGAATGCATGATAAGGAAGAATAAATGGTCAGTTATATGGAGACCAACATCGTGTGAAATTTAATAGAAATAAATAAATTAGTTATACGAACAAACACAGCCGAAATATATAGTATAGCAATTAAATTGTGAAATTATAGAGTGTTTAAAACTAGCATCATTATTATGATTTTTCCAGTTTGCATGTGATTGGTATTGTGCTATTGACTCTGGTGATCCTCCACCTTTCTGAAACCTGTGTTCAAAAATCTGATTTTTCTCTCACCCAATGATGTAATAAGGGGAAAAGCCAAGTCCCCTCCTTACCAACCTATATTAGAACTACGTGCCAAACAGAGCAGACTGGGCTTTTGGAAGTCAGGGCTTAAAGGGACATTCGCTCAAACGGAGCGTTTCAGAGAGAGGCTGAAAAGAAGAGCTTTAGCAATGATACTGTGAGAAATATAAAGGATATTTTTGGACACAACACCATAGAAACAGTTGCTAGTTGATACCCTTAAATTACAGTTACTAACCTGAAAATTTGCATAATATGTGACCTCTGAGGCCAAATGTTAGGATTGCTATGACCTTATGTCAATAAGTTACAGACCACAAATTACAATTGTGTGTACATTTTTGAGAGTGTGTTTGTGTTTGTACTGTGTCTGATTGTGTGTGTGGAGCTGTTTAAGATAAACCCAGTCAGAGTGGTTGTCCTTTCTGAGGATGCCTTATCTCTTTCGCTCCGCCTGTCTAGACATTGATGAGTGTCAGATGGGGACACACCGCTGTGGAGTGGGCCAGATCTGTCACAACCTCCCTGGAAGCTACCGCTGTGACTGTCAGACAGGCTACCAGTACGACCCACTACGTAAAGTCTGCACAGGTATCGTATAGTATGAGTGGCTGGGTCGGGTGTGTGTGACGTGACCGGCCGTAGAAATCATTAGTAGTAATTTTTTTACATTTCGGTCCATGATTGCAAAGCATACATACACCTGCGTAGATCAATACAAAAAATGGCCGAAAAGGCGTAGGCTGAAAAAAACCTCTTCTTCAGTGATGTATTACCAGGCTGAACACTATTTGAAGACTACATCCATTGTTATCAGGATTTTTGATTTTTTTTCGAAACAAAATAGAAATGTCACATTGTCATAACAATAATGTCATAATGATAATATGGGAAATGGTATAATCACATATAAATGATACACATAGCTTCTTTTTCTTTTAATTGTCTGCCTGTGCGGGCGAGGATGAACACTGGACCATCTGGGGAAAGGCTGGACTGTTACAAACACTAACCCTGGCTGCAGCATCTGTTCTGCCTGCATGTCATTAATTAAAGCCACTCTTCAGGCTGAGATTAGAACCATGACTCAATCACCATCTGTCCTAAAATAGCCTCAACCTGTCCAGTTAAAAAAACATCAAAAAAACATTTGGAGAGAGTTATTCTTACATAATTGTCCAGCGTTAGGGAATAGGTTCCTCCCACCACACTTACATCATTCCATTAAGAAGAGGCAGTGGAGGGATGGTTTGATAGGTTTGAGGTCACGTCCTCAATCCATTATTGACGTCAGAAGGTTACACCCTATCAGCTATCAGAATTCATTAATAGAAATTAGCATGTAGTGATCTGGGGGGTTTTAAGGTGGTGGAAAGTTTTATTTTTTTCGTAAGATAATTTTTGAGCATTTTTTGCTTTTTTTAGACAGTTTGGAGAGACAGAGATGAATTGAGGCAGAGAGGGGAATGACTTTTCAGCCTCTGTCTGAAACGCTCCGTTTTAGAGCACGTCTCATTAATGCCTCTATGAGCGGCAGTATAACCCCTACACTACAAGCGGCAGAAACTGGGGGAGGAAGAAGCAGCTGTTTTCAGGGTGAAGTGGAAAAGGTGGAGAGTAGGTGTCAGTCTCTTTTCCCTGTGTCCCATCTGGCATATATCCCGTGTCTGGGACACCTTCTATAGGTTTGAATTGTCCTGCTTCAATGACGGTTTAGTAAAAAGAAATGACAACTAGATAAATTCAAAAAAATGTAAATGCTTGGCTTTTTGAATGGTAAATGGTAAATGGTAAATGGACTTGTATAGCGCTATATCTCCGTTTATCACAGACTCAAAGCGCTTTACATTGTTTTTTGTACACATTCACCCAGTCACACACACATTCATACACCGATAGCAGCAGCTACCACGCAGGGTAGGCTTAGCACTAGGGTGCTAAGCTAACTAAGCTTACTATCGGGAGCAATTCGGGGTTCAGTGTCTTGCCCAGGGACACTTCGACATGTGGCGGGGAGACGGGGGATCGAACCTCCGACCCTGCACACCAGAGGCGAACTTCCTACCCACTTCGCCGCTGCCGCCCCAAATGTAGGCAGACTTTGAAGATCTATTGATAGAAAAGTGTTTATGACTCTGTTGGAGATCCTTGTTATCAGCGTTTACAGTTGTCTGTTGGACTTTAAGACGAGACACTGCAGGTGAAGAGGGTCAACATGTATCAACTAAGAATGATTTTGGAAAAAGTAGTTGATGTAGGTGCTTTAGAAGTTGAGATTTGTGAGATTAATATTATAATTATATTAAATAAATATAGAAATAGGGTTTAGTTTTCCTAATACTGTATTTATGGAAACTCTCACAATCTTCTTTTGTCATGGATGATTCTTAAAAAAATGCAGGACGATATACAAAATGAGGCAATTTGGTGAGTCTGTTAGAGAACCAAACAAAAAAATAGATGTATGTATGGATGAGGAAAAGTATCTAACAAGGTAAAAAAAAGTCTTTCGACATCATGTGGTGTTTGTGTCTGAATGAAAGCTGAGTTGAGTCCCTAGTGGCCCCCGGAGCTATCTGTCTGCTGTCTTAATGGCTCCTTCTCCTGCAATGACAGATGTAAATGAGTGCTGGCGCTATCCTGGCAGGCTGTGTGCCCAGACATGTGATAACACCCCGGGCTCCTACCAATGCTCATGCACCGCCGGCTTCTCCCTAGCATTTGATGGCAAGAACTGTGAAGGTAAGCTACACTGATTTTTTTTTATTTTTCTTTTGTTTAACACATTGAGAATTTAAATGCCACGCTGTTTTGGAAGACTGACTTATTTTCCTGGAAGTTTTTTTTTAAGGCATAAGCGCATCAAAAGCCAAAATGCAGACTCCAGGCAGACTTTGAAGATTGTATCTATTGATAGAAAAGTGTTTATGACTCTGTTGGAGATCCTTGTTACTGTTGGACTTTAAGACGAGACACTGCAGGTGAAGAGGGTCAACATTTTTTAACGTATCAACTAAGAATGATTTTGGAAAATGTAGTTGATGTAGGTGCTTTAGAAGTATGGGGGGGGGGGCGGACGAATGTTAAGATAATGGCCGTTAAAGATGGTTGTATAGGATAACTATACAGACACAATACAGATAAGGTTGTCGAAGGGACTTTGACAAAAATCTCTAAATTGAAAATAAAATACAGTATACAGTGTCTTGCCTTCATTTAGCCTTCATCTCTGGCGTGCGGAGATTGTCTACACATAATGGTTTCCAGGTTCAGCCGCTGACCCATGGGCCATGATTCAAATGATGTTGAACTAGTCATATCCATCAGCCAAAGAACTTAATCAAGTTGTGAAAGTGTCTGTTCACGATCCAAAGGTGAAGCTCTGCATTTCTCAGAGATCTTTATAATAGCCTTGTCTCACCGACATGATTACATTTTGATGAGAGCTTTTCAGACTTATTGGTTCCAGACACTTGTAGCTCTGCTTCAAGTGAGGCAGTTAAATGACAAATAGCATAGAAACCCCATCATTGGACTTTCACAATATATGAAGTGGTTATTCCCACAATGCAATTCTCCAGCTACACTAGAAATGGGCCTTTTCTGTAGGTGCTGAACATGTCTTTGTCAGTTTGTCAGTATTTTATATTTGTAGCATTGTCATCACCATCCCATGCAAATACTAAAACCAGCCATGAACTGAACTTGTGTATGTATCCAAAGTCTGATTATATTTTTCTTTCTCTATGCCGACTCTCCTATTGATGGAGTAATGTTTGTTAAATTCTGGGGAAAAATGGCTAGCTGACTGAAAAGACTAAAGCTATATATTTGAAAGGCCATAAACAGGATAGGGTGCGTCAGATAGCATTGCAACATACGCTAATGCATTTGTACTTTTGGTCTTTTCATAGTATCTTGTTGACCTTTTGCTTTCTGTTTTTAAGAATACGAAACCCAGGGATAATTCTAATCCAGTATTTTATTTTATTTTATTTGCTTAGATATGAACGAATGTGACAAGAAACCCTGTAGCCAGGAGTGTGCCAACATCTACGGATCGTACCAGTGCTACTGCCGCCAAGGTTACTACCTGAAAGAGGACGGACACACCTGTGAAGGTATTCTCTATACCACTAGGTCCAGACTAAAAACCTAAAAGGAGAGTGAATATTCCACTTACCTTCGCCAGTTGGACATTCACACCATAATAATAATAAGTATAACAATAAATTAATCTTGTTGTTGTTTCAACAACTTAAAGAGGACCTATTATGCATTTTCTTCTTGTCTGACCTATAAATGCTGTTATAATGTTATACAGTCATGCTAAATGATACCAAAGTGTCAGATAATGACATACATGCATTTTGGACAAATTCCCTGCTTACTGTCTGGGGTGGCTTCAGGTGGCTGTGCACAGCCTAAACACTCTGATGCAGTTTGCGGCAGCCTAGTGTCTAGTTTCCGGGTTTTATCTACGTAGATAACGCGGATTTTCCATGTATGGCCATGCTGCTACACACTCAGACATGTCCCTGTCCCCCCCTCCCCGCCTGTTCAAATCTGCCCACGCTCAAACTGCAGTACGCTCAGTGTAATGTGAAACTAGTACCAAAGTTAGACTGTAAAATAGTATAATAGCACCCTAAAGCAACAAAAGTTAAGATGCACTAAGTGGCAACTTTAGTATAAATGTAACCAATCTATACAATACAACTGCTCACCAACGACCTTAACAAAGATAGAAAGGTTTTAAGGTTTCCTTAACTCTGTCAAAGGGGTATTCATGGTATCTGGAGAATGCCTGTTGTCAAAATCACATTTTGTCAAAATCCGTGGATCCCTCCTCACGATCTGCTACCTGTACCTGTATGTATGTGTGTCCGCTTAATAAAAATCTGGTTTAATACACAGCCTAGGGCTCTGTACACTGGTATGGAAAAAAGGGGCCCCACCATAGCTAGCAACATACCCGTTTACAGAGCCAAGGATGTGTATAAACCCTGGATTGTCTTCAAGCACCCACAGGACAGGTAGGGGTTCGTTAGGATGGAGTTTGCAGTGCTGCATCGTATTGAGAGGTGTCACTCATTTTTTTGCTCACCCCATTTACAAACCTGAGGGAGGGGGGGTATTGGAAAGCTATTCCAATATAATGCAACACTGGGACGAACTGATACCTCAGTAATTAACATAGTGTTGGCCATTATACACTTCCATGAGGCAGAGTATACAGCTGATGTACTGAATCACAACACAATGTATAGTGTAAAATGGACAAAGCAAAAACAAAAAGGAACAGTGCAGCTTTAAAGCCCTTCTATTCAAAAGTGTTAGACTTTGGCGCCTCCCAGTGGTAGTTCCTAAAAAATCCAGCAGACATTAAAGGTGAAGTAAGCGATTTATTTATGTTAATATAAGTGTTAAATCGCTCTTTATTCATACAGTGATCACTTACATAATGTGCGCGTTTCATAAAGCCGATCTCTCAGTCAGCTGCTCTGCATGTAATCAGCAAATAAACTTTTTGTTGGATCCCGAAATTAATATCCAATCACAAGAGAGAACGCTACAAACTGACACCCGTCTCACTGCCGGTGCACGCCAGAGCGACAGATGGGTGAATGTTTATGCGCCTACAATGGCGGAGCAGGTAAAAATCCTTCCCAATGTCTATTTTGATGGTTTTTATCATGTTTTATCACAATCTCACATCTGAGATGATGCTAGATAACTCGCTGCTTGAAGACCGCAGTGCATTAATGTGGTGACGTAGGGACGAGCGAGGGGACTGCTAACTGCAGTAACTGACAGGAAGTTAGCTAAAAGAACCATTCCGCTTACAGCACCTTTAATGCACTCCATAGATCCAGTTTAGTCAATGATCTGTAGAAGAAGATGGTGCACTCACATACAACCTCTACATATAAGGGGTTTGAATGAGCCTTCAACATAGTTGTTATAGTGTTATCTTTCTCTGTATTTTCCCTTAGTCGAGACAGCAGAAACCAATCAATATCAGCTCCAGGTTTGCTTTAATGATGCAAAATGGAGTACAAATGTCAGTACCAATGCAGTGGCTAATAATAATAAATAATGCAGGAGCAGGCAGTAAGGTGCTTCAGCATTCGGTATTTTGCAGAAAACTGGTTTATGCAGGACACATCATTAGCTGTCGGCTTTTCAGATCTTGTGGGCAAATAGCTCAATATATAATAATAACCTGTACACATAGTGTAGCGGAGGTGAGTACAGTAAAGGCACAGCAGCACTCTCTTGCTTCAACTTCTCTGCAGAGACAGTAGTTGATGTGTCTGCAGCAGTAGAACCTAAACAGTGTTCAACATTGAAACTCAATAGGAGCAGAGAGGGGAACAGAATATGGGAAATACTGTCAAGTTGCATGTGAACAAAGGGTATTTAAACAAGGGGGGGCACATAGCTAGCAACATGCACGTTTATAGAGCCTAGGCAGTGTATTAACACTGGATCATTTTTCAGCGTGCACACTTCACTGATTTTTACAAAAAGTGATTTCGATAACAATCATTCTCCAGAATCGCTGTATCCAACTTTAAATTGCTTGAATGGAGTTTGATTGATATAAATAATATGACGGTGTTTACATGAATGCTGAGACCAGATTGACATCAACAAAATGATCTTGTTATCAGTGACAGACTTTTTCTTGTCTCAATTTAGCTTCTGTTGTTGATATCCCAAATAGGAAAACAGAGTAACGCAGGTGTAGAACACACACACACAATCAAACAAAGAGGAAAGGTCGTACTGCTCTATTTGAACCTGCGTTTGGCCTACACACAGGGCTCTAACGCAACTGATGAGAGTGTGTGTGTTTTTTTCACAGACATTGACGAGTGCTCCCAGGCTATTGGGAACCTTTGTGCCTTCAAGTGTGTGAATGTTGCTGGCAGCTACCGGTGTGCCTGTCCCCCTCATGGATACTCCATGTCCGCCAATGGACGCACATGCAAAGGTAAGGCATCAAAGTTATTGTATATTTTTTTCCATCTCTGGGACAGACAGTTTTCTGAGGTCCTATTACTTTATGTGTCAGACTTTTGGATATGTGTTTTATTTTTTTTGCAATTTTTTGCAACTCATGAAGGACGTTTTATATATGACATCATTTCCACAATTGGGGATCTGCAGGCAGGCAGACAGGAGCTTGTTAAAAATGCAGGGAGCGGCTGAATCTTTTTGCTTACCAAAGTGACACTGACAATTTGATGGTGCCTTTTATGTTTCATGTTTGTGGAAAAAATGATGGAAAATGAGATTAAAGCCTGTTTAAACAATAAAGAGGGCTAATGAGAGACGCAGCACCACACATTTCTGCAAAAAAAATCGGAATGTTGCCTCAATAACGTGAGGAGAATTAAACTTGGTTTAAATTGGCATTAAAGCTGCAAGCAGTGATGACTGTGCCTTTGCACTGGTCCAATTACTGGAGGTCGTTTGACACGGCTCTGATCAATGTTTAATAATTCCTTTAACTAAATCGGCTGATTAGGAGTATGTCAAATGGTTTAAAACAACTTGAAAATAACTAGGAAGCAAACCTCTTATTATTTCCTTATTTACATATTTTGAAAATCTGTTCAAATTCAATCTTCTATTCATATCACTGTGTTGTCGTTGTGTTTTCCCCAGATATTGACGAATGCACAGCTGGCACTCACAACTGTTCTGATGCACAGAGCTGCTTCAACCTCCAGGGAGGCTTCAGGTGTCTCTCCTTTACCTGCCCTCCATACTACAAGAAGGTGTCAGACACGTGAGTCACACTTTTCTCTCTCCATCTTACCATTCTTCAAATGTTCTGCTCCAAGGTTGCCTTTTGCTTATTTCACAGCCAAGCTAAGCACTTGCAAAGCATTTTCTGCACTTCTCAAGTTTTATTTGTTGATCCGTGAGGGATCTGCTCATAGATGCATTGTGAGTATTTTGCAGTACCATGGACATTTAAAAGTTACTGCCCCTTTAAGCATTGAACCATATCGGTTGGGCTTTTTTTTCTGTAGGTTTCTCCTTAATGAGAAGTACTGTACAGTATATCCATGTCCCTGCAGTGCAGTGTGCAGCTGCACCTAAGGGCTTTGTTAGCTGTGAACCAATAGCAGTGATAGAGGCTGTCCAGTGTTCCAGAGTGAGTCGCACAGAGCAAGATATACAATGAAGTCAGATGGCTTTGATCAAACCCCGGTGCTTCCTGGGGCCGTCTCTGCAGCTCTACCTCACTCTGCGCTCCAGTGGACAGAAACATCTCTCTCTCTCTCTCTCTCTCTCTCTCTCTCTCTCTCTCTCTCTCTCTCTCTCTCTCTCTCTCTCTCTCTCTCTCTCTCTCTCTCTCACACCCCCTCCACTCGGCCCAGAGGAGGCATTTTATGAATGTTATCTACCTCACTGTGACGTGGTCTGGTTCCACACAGAGAGACATCTTTCATTCATGGTCAACCTTGGCAGCCAGGCGCCCATGGCTGAGATTAAAATGTCTCCTGCTCTGCCTTTAGTGTCACCCTGGTTACTCCAAGCATTACTCCAGGCTGTAAATTCTGAAGGGTAATAGGCAGTCACAGAGCATCAGGATACAGGTTTGGAAAGGCCTCCACCCGGCCACTGGAAGACACTCTACTGGTGTTGTTTTGGATCAAATGGACACAGGCACTAGGCCGTGGCTGTGTTTCCTTTGACCTAACTATCAGGTCAGGTGTGGCAAACAGCGGCTATTTGATCCTGAGTACTAAACTGAGGCCAAGCTTGTCAGATGTCAAATCACAGAGCAATTGATTTTGTTTTTGTCTGTATGTGTAACAAATCAAATATCAAATCAGCTTTATTTGTTATAGTCCAATATCACAAATAGACATGTGCCACTCTTTCCAGTATTTTGAATAACTAACAAAGGTAAATTAGACACTGGCCGATAATGACTTAGTTCATCTGGATCCAGGTTTAGTCATAATCCTACCGAGGTTTCTTTGTTGATGTCACAGCTTGACATAGTTGATGAAACACCTTGGTTTCAAGGGATTACACGTGCTCCTACTGACTCTCACTTCCACAAAATAGCATATGTATGTTGGCAACAAATATCTGCTATCGTATTGTTGTTGTTTTGGACCATGGAACCAACACTGGCAGTTATGCTTCTACTGTTTCCTTTGAGGTTCTTCTTTTCACCTAGCAATCAGGTCCAGTGTTAGCACAAAGTGGAATTGTAATCCCAAATTCTAAGTGTAGCTTGGGTATTCATTCGCTAAATCACAGCGCCACCATACATTTTGTGCCAGCTACTAATGTATTCATTATTGGGATGGAAAGGCATTATGGGAGTGTGTAGGCCAGGTTGATGTAGATGGGTAACTAGGGATGATACATTTGATGGTGCCTATTCTCGTAATATTTTATAAGCCTGCACAGGGAGCAAATATGATGAAATGAGAACAGGGGTGATATGGTCCAATGATCTTGTTCTGGTTAATATACATGGAGCATTATTTTGAACAAGTTGCGGTTTTCTCATTGTTGATTTTAGTATTTGACATTACAGCTCTTGACTCTTTTTTCCACTACATCCTTGCAGCAGGGAGCGGTGATGAGGACTAGCAAGGCCATATGTAGCGCAGTAGCCTCCAACTATTGTCTCGCTCGTCTACTCTCTTCCTTTCACTCTCAACTCTTTCTCCCCCTTTTTGCAGACGGTGTGAGCGGACCAGCTGTCCCACAAACTCCTTGGACTGCCAGAACTCGCCGGTCCGCATCACGTACTACCAGCTCAGTTTCCAGACCAACATCATCATCCCCGCCCAGATCTTCCGCATCGGCCCCTCCCCCGCCTACACCGGGGACCAGATCGTCATGGGCATCGTCAAGGGGAACGAGGAGGGCTTCTTCAGCACCAGGAAGCTGAACAGCTTCACGGGGGCCGTCTACCTGCAGAGACAGGTCCGCCAGCCCAAAGACTTTGTCATAGACGTGGAGATGAAGCTGTTGAGGCAGGGGACGTTCACCTCCTTCCTGGCAAGGATCTACGTCTTCATCACATCCAGCTCCATGTAGAAATACAGAGTAAACAGACACAGAAGGACTGGACATTTGCATTCGGTGCTTAATCTTTGTGTGCCTTCCCAGCAAAGAAGCATTATCGAAACAAGACTCTTTGCTGACGACTGTTTGCTTTTTTGTGTCTTTTTTGCAGGCTGGTTGTTTTCTGCAGACTTTTCTATGACAATCCCTATCACCAGAGATACCTTGTATTTGCATTTACCAAAGTATTTTACAGTTTGCCTCTTGATAACGTATCTTAGCCTTTATGTACCACCATTTTGGGGACTACTCAAGCTGTTGGTTCAGACAATGGGCAAATGCTGCACAGGTCATTGCACAAGAGTAGGTCGGAGGTTTCTGCTTTTTTAGAATTGATCTTCAATGTAAATGATAATATTCATCGGAATTATTTATGAAAGTCTGATGAAACTGATAACCCTTTGCATCATAAAGGCACTTTTCACCTGAGGCGCCCTAAAACTGTCAAAATGTACAAGAAGTATATGAGCTGACTCAAAAACCCACTTAAATTGTAAATGTGACTGTTTCTACTTTTCTCCGCGCAACATTTTCCATTTTTGTGCCTATATGACATGTTCATACACTGTGTGCAAAATGTGTAGGCAAGTTGTGTTTTTGAGAATTAATTTTATTATTGAACAACTACAGTGCTCTCGGTCAATCCAAAATGTTAAAGAACCTAAACCTGAATGTTTACGAAAGTAAAAGTGAGGTTTTGTCTTTCTCACGAGAATATATATATGTTTTGCTATTATTAGGCAACTATTAGTATGCAGAATTAATTCTGCAACTAAATAAAAAAAATAAAATTTTCCCATCTCACTTGTTAATTTTCATCTGTTAAAGTGAGAATAATAAAACAACTCAAAATTTACAAATAAAAATTTCGGACATGTAAAAAAAAAAAGTGACCAATATAGCCACCCTTCTTTTCAATAACTCACAAGCCTTCCATTCATGGAGTCTGTCAGTTTCTTGATCTGTTGACGATGAACTTTTTGTGCAGCAGCAAACACAGCCTCCCAGACACTGTTCTGAGAGGTGTACTGATTTCCTTCACTGTAAATATCCCATTTAAGCAGGGCCCACAGGTTCTCAATAGGGTTTAAAGCCCTAATAATTGTTCAATAATAAAATTAATCCTCAAAATACAACTTGCCTAAAAATTTTGCACACAGTGTATATGTCCAGGCCAATGATTGGTCCATAATGTGAGAGTGTGTGTGTGTGCGTGTGCGTGTGCGTGTGCGTGTGCGTGTGCGTGTGTGTGTGTGCTAAATACTTTAATTTGTTTTAAACTAAATAAATTAATCTTAAATGTACTTAACCAACATTTTGGAGGTTAAGAGAAACATACAATAACAATTACTTTTACACTTTATGTAAATTATACATTAGACATTTTCATTTATTTATGTATTCAGTTATAAATTTGATCTTCTTTTGTCAGTTTTGGGCCTCTATAATTACCAACCAAATGTGTTGAGATGTGGTTAAAAATATAGCAGGACCTTCAATTAGTGCATTTTGCTCAGCATTTGGTGTAAATTATAATTCTATTTTGTAATGCATTCCGATGAAATGTGTGTTAACTTTGGAGAAAAAAAGTAGACAAACAGCGAGTGGTATATGGTCAATTCCAGCACTGAGAATATTGATGTAACGTTACTGTTGACCATTGTCTTGTTGTTATAGTGTCATATTCTTTCCTTTATTACTGGACATATTCTTTCATGTTACTGTGTTGTTATCATCTCAGGGTAAAATTCATGTTATTTTCTTTACGCTTGACACATCTCTGTGTAGTAACCAGGAATGAATCAGTCTGCTGTCTTAACTCCAGACTGGGCTCACACAATCTTTACAGTTTCAGTTGCCACATGACATTTGCATCTATAAACCAATCAATAAACGATTATCAAACCGTTTTCATTTGCAATTTAAGTACAGTTCAAATTCACAAATCAGTTTCTCCTCATCTATGCTGCCCACTGATGCTCGTCTCCATTTGGATTTAATAGTGAGCCTATATTCCCATCTACTGGTGGAAGCGCAAACAGACCAAGGCCGCAACCCCTTATACACCACTCTATTAAAGACAATGCAAATGTATTGCTTTTTCACCTATAAACAGCAATGCAAATAGAGGTGTTTTTCACAAGACAGAAGGACATCGAAATCATTTAATTTAATTAATGAATTGTGGCAACATTTCATTTAGATGTTTGTTTCAAAATGAACTGCTTCACAATCAGTCAGAGCAGTCCTTATCTGAATCGCTATTATCGACTATTCCAATGTTCCACAAGGAACATTTAGTGTGTGTTACACCCTCCAACATTCCCACCCGGAAAGTGTGTGTGTGCTTTGCTACCTCAGCCTATTAATACATCCCAACAGATAGTCTCTCAAATGGAAAGTATGGTCACAGGTCACCATGAAAATAAACACCACAGTCTGACCGATACAAGGCTTCAGAGGACAATAGGGGCAATGTAAATCTTGTCTGCTTATATAATATATATATTTATTTTATTATTACCTTTATTTATACAGGTATATCCCATTGAGTCCGAAGACTCTTTTGCAAGGGAGACCTGTTCCCATTTACACGTTACCATTCACACACACATTCATACACCGATAGCAGGCTAACTATCGACATTCACACGAGGCAAGGTGGGTGAAGTGTCTTGCCCAAGGACAAAACAACTATGACACAGGGCAGGGCGGGGATCGAACCTCCAACCCTTTGATCATCGGCCGACCCGCTCTACCAACTGAGCCCAGTCTGCTCCGTGATGCTTGGCAGGTAGGTTAGGCCTACAGTGTGTTTACTAGAGCTTTGTTTCCGTCTTGATGCTATGAAACGGTTAATACATTTTTACAACACAAGTTTAGTAACAACCACAACACTTTTTTTCAACCAAAGGCCTAGCGACCAGTGGGGTTGTAGTAATGATTGATGGCCACAGGAAGGCGCCTGCACTCACTCTCTGAATAGGATTTAAAGGTGAAGTAAGCGGTGTATTTATGTTGATATAAGTGTTAAATCGCTCTTTATTCATACAGTGATCACTTACACAATGTGCACATATCATAAAGTATATCTCTCAGACCCTGTTTCCACCTGGCATTAATATGTGGTTCTGAGGAATCCGATCGTTATATGTAAATGTAATATGCTTGTTCACACCTGGCCTTAACAATGCGTCTTCTATGCGCGTTTGCGATCCGGATTCGAATTCCCCGCGCTGTATGGAAATCAGCTCGTACATCATTTCCGCTTATACACTCCATCTTCAATGTTTTCTGTTTTCTGTTGTCTGTTTACCTGCAACGATGCGCTTTTATGACGTGAATTGTCGCGTGAATGAGTACGCGTTTCCGCCCAGTCACTCGCCGCAGTTGAGTGGGCGGGGCCTAATGTGTATGAGATGCGCATACGCGTTTCCACTGTTAATGGGTATGTGGATAAGTGGTCTCAAACCACCTCCGAATGTGGATAATTTCAATGCGCATTCAATGCGCATTGAGCGTGTTTCCACCTGTTGTTAGCGCGATCGGATACTAAAAACCACATATTAATGCCAGGTGGAAACAGGGTCTCAGTCAGCTGCTCTGCATGTATTCGGATCCCAAAATGTTTATCCAATCACAAGAGAGAACGCTACAAACCGACACCCATCTCACTCATGGTCTCACTGCCGGTGTACGCCAGAGCGACAGATGGGTGAATGTTTATGCGCCTACAATGGTGGAGCAGGTAAAAATCCTTCCCAATGTCTATTTTGATGGTTTTTAATCATGTTTTATCACACTTCTGGATCTGAGATGACGCTAGATAACTCGCTGCTTGAAGACCGCAGTGCATTAATGTGGTGACGTAGGGACGAGCGAGGGGACTGCTATGGGGGACTGCTAACTGCAGTAACTGACAGGAAGTTAGCTAAAAGAACCATTCCGCTTACAGCTCCTTGATTGAGAACTTGTCCGTAGGTGTAGTACCTCATTGTGGCCACATGAGGGCAGTGAAGAGGCGTCATTATAAAGAGATGTATCTTATTGAAACAAGTTCCTCTCACTGAAAATAGACATAACAATAAACAGTTCTCAAACATCCGGCAAATGTACATATAATGTAATTTATAAATATAATCTAACTTTTCCTTCATAGTTTTTTCATAGAGATTAATTAAAAAAGAATATACCAAGAGGCATCTGTTTTTAATGTCAAACTGTAGAATTCACAGTCTGTGTGTGCAATAAACACACCATCATTCTCACTGTACACACATTGTGTAAACAAATCCAATGTTAATTCACAAAAGTGCATGTTTATCTTTTCATTTTATAATTTTGGCTGTCTTCATGCAAATGGCATGAAATCCGGTAAGAAAGTGTATTTTTACATGATTAAGACATTTCCAGCTCAGCTCCTACAGTAAGGCTAAAATACACTGTATACAAACAAGAGTTTCATTCAGACTGCTAAGGTCCATAAAACGTCCATTGACACCCAACTCACTGCCATTAAAGCATAATTGATGCATGTTTTTATATCTGGGTGTCAATCTGGGCTTCTACGTTGGAATTAATAATTGTTACTACTCTCCACCATATTACGTCATTATGACCCTATTTGGCATAGAGAAAAAACATGCTATTTCCACTAGATGACACTGTAACAATTCCCCCCCTTACTGCCGCCAGGGGGTCGCCTACAGAACTGGCCGATAGGCCTATATAAAAGTACAGATACAAAAATAAAAGATGCAGCATTGGATTAAATACAAATATTATATAAAGGACACACATAAAGTGTTTTGATAGTTTTCTTATTTTTAGAATATATTTTTCATTGTTTGGTTTCAATTTCAAAGACACTAAATAGAGGTTTCTGATTCGAGTACTTGGATTTGTGAATATGCCATTTAGCTAATAAAATAATAAGGTTTATAATAAAATATTGGTTTGCTTGACTAGAGGTGTAATTGACGAAACCAAACAATACATGTTCAATACAAAGGGAAAACTTGGGGTCAATGAAACGAGTGATAAAAGTGCAAATATTTTTCCATAAATGATTTGAATGGGAACAGTTCCAGTTACATCTTCAGGGTACATATTACAAAATGAGTAATTGACATCTACGTCTAATTTAAATCTTTGCAAAAATATTTTAGAGGGATAGTAACGGTGTATCATCTTAAAAGATACCTCTTTCATTCTGTTAGTGATCAAAAATGTAGATGGTAAAGTCCAGATTTTCTTCCAATTAAGGTCAGATACACAATTATTCCAGTAGGCAACTACATATGGGGCAGAGACTATATCATTTTGGAACAATGATCGTATTCCACAATTATTGTTACGTGTTCCAGGGGAGAAACAAACCTTTCCAACTGCAGACTCAGTAGGGTCAAAAGGTAGTAAGGTTGGCTTAACCCCTGCTGTACTTCTTAAAAGCATCAAAACTCCTGTAGGGATTGCATCCATGACAATAGCGAAAAATGAAGTTAGGAATGAAATTCCAAATTGAAAACGGAGTCTTTATAAATTGTTTTAGCCAGTTAATTTTGAAAGTGTAATTTAAGGTTGAAAAATCAAGGAAGTTAAGGCCGCCCTTATCATTATCACAGCATTTTTAATATAATGGCTTTTATTCCTCCAAATAAAATTAAGTAAAATGTTGTCAATTTGTTTAGAAGTCTTTTTACATCCAAGGACCACATCTGAGGGGTAAAGCAAACTCAACAGAGCCCGGCTCTCTTTTTTTGATCTGGTTTTTGACTCTGCTTCCGCACAGACTGGACTGATCTGGGGCCAATCTCTAGCTGCATTTCAACAGTAGTTGCACTTCCCCTCGTTCATTTACCCTCAGCCCTTGGTATGACGTAACAGCATACGTTGCACGGAGGGAACTTGGAGAGCGGAGGGAGACTGGGCGGGGGAGGAGCGGAGGATTTAAATGGAACCCACTTGCCCACGTGCCCTTGTAGTCGCAATGGACCGTCAGTTACATAGGTAAATCTGAATGCAAATAACACAGAATTATAACATTCTGCTAATGTAGCCTATGTTGCAGAAAGCCATTTCCATAGCATAACAAACATTGAATTTCGACACGGTAACTCAGATTATCAAGTATATAGTGTTACTTCCACATGTAAATTGTTTGCTCCGACATATTTTCTTATTTATGTTAGTTTCAACCAAAAACATTTGTTTTAAATAGTCCTCTAATTGGCAGCCATCTGTGTTATAGCAGCAATGTGTAAACTGCAATACATTCACTGGATTGTTCGTATGGAAATAGGATTGCCTAATTGAGGCGTTTTGGAATATATTTATATATATATATTTGTCCTGCGGGTGGCTGCGATGTCCCTAAAAGCATACAGTCTACCGGAAAATAAAAGGAGAAGAAGAAGACGAACTGCAATGCACTGTGGGTGATATCCACCTCGGAGTGACCATGGATGTTCACTTGATCACTCAGCCCTCTGAGGGTCTATATCACGAAGTTCACTTCAGTTTCCAGACAATTGGAACGACACTTAAGATGGCGGCGGGGATTCCCCCGAGGGCAAGTGCCTAGGGCAAGTGAACGAGGGCATGTTGAACGGGTATTGGAACGCAGGGTATGGCTGTGTCTTGATTCAGGGGTTGCGGTCTACGAAGGCTGCATTTGAAGACCGATTGCGTCATAGCGGCGCGCAAAGGCTGTCCCATTTGCAAGGCTCCTTGCAAGGCTCCTCATATGCGGCCGAGAAATGCAGCCTTCGTTTCACGGTTTTGAAGGCTGCATCAGATGTATCCTTCGTGGCCCAACATATCCCAAGATTCATTGCGTTTTTTTCAGAGATTGCATAAAATAAAATAAAAAATAACTAAACAGCAACGTGTTGCTCCATCTTCTTAACTTTTATCTTCCTTTCTTTTTTTCTTGTACTTTTTTTTCTTTTCGTCTGGCAGGCAACTTCTTTTTCTTTTTTCCTCCATTGACAGGGCTGTCTCCGTTGGCAGCAATCAGGGTTGCTAGGCAACACAGGAGCGGCGAGTCGTCACGCAAGGTAACGGCTTGTTACGTAAACCAAGAGCCGGCCCGAGGCATAAGCGAACTAAGCGGCCGCTTAGGGCCCCAGACTGCCTGGGGGGCCCCCTCCAAAAATAAATAAATAAATAAATATTTTTTTTTTAGTTTGTGTGTTTGATATTAACTGCGGTACTGCGGGCTCCGGGTTCAGAGGGTTAACATCATATTATGCAAATGTGAGTTATCATACAAGAAAAGGAATACAATGGTTTGGTCTAGATAATTAATAGCCTAAAAATGTAATCAGTTCATCTGGGAGGAAATCCGAAATTATCTGATCATGTCACGTTCACATCCATGCACAGTGTGTATTGAGTTTATTTAAAAACAATTGGAAATGGGGCTGTCCTCAGTTGCCCATGCACTGTGTATAGTCTATAGCCTATTTCAGCCTTGTCTGTGGAAAAAAAGATACAGTAGCTGGACAACAGAGTTCTTCTGCTTAGTTCCTCACACTGCATTTAAATGCATTTATTGGGGTGCTCCGGTGGCGTAGTGGATAGAGCGCGTACCATATTGGCTCCGGCCTTTGTTGCAGTGGTCGCGGGTTCAAATCCGACCCGTGGACCTTTACTGCAGGTCATCCCCCCTCTCTTTCTCTCTCTCTGTCTCCCCATTTCAACGCTGTACTATCTAATAAAAAAGCTTGAAAATGCAAAAAAAATAATCTTAAATGCATTCTTTATATTACAGAGAAATATGTCCCGTAAAAGAAAAAGAGCTCCAAGCCCAACCCAGAGGACCCTCCATAATATTTTATTTTATATTAATATGTTTATGGAAAATCCATGTGTCCTTCTTCAATAACTTCTAATTCATCAGACCCAGGGTCTCCAAATTATTTGTTCACACAAAATTTCTCAGATTTAGCCTCTTAATGTTCCTCTCAAAGTGCACCAGATTCATGCATTTCACTTTAAAAAGGTTAAAAAAATCAATAAAGAATCAATGAAGTTACTGGGGGCAGTTCATTTCAACAACACAAGTGTAGCCTCTTTTTATTCCACATGTGAATTGGGATATATGGGAGTGATGCTCACTCTGTTGGCGACAACCTGATTAAAATCAATATGAAAAGAACACATGGATCAAACGAGAGCTTGTTGTAGTCAATTTTCGGAGAATAGGCTATAGTGTAGTTTCACGCTAGTGACTCACGTCAGCAATACTCACCGTCGCGCAATGATGTCGGTTAGGAAAAAGTGGAGTCGAATTCTTTTGAAACAGTGCTGTCCTTTCCTATGTTCGATAGGAAGCACCTTTCATCTCTCCTTAACCCCGATGACGTATAGGAAAGGAGGCTTATAGGTTAGGAGATTGGACTATTCGGATTGGCCCCTTGTGCCGCTAACTTTACACTAACGGACTGATTGCGAGCAGCTGACTTCGCTGACTTCACTCAAGATGAAGAGTTTGTCAGTCTGAATGATCACAGAACAGCAGAAAACAAAGAGCCGAAAAAAACTCTTACTGCAAATAAGGAGAGAGTGGAATGTTGTCAGAAAATTGGGCTACTGAATTGATTAATTTATCTTACAGATCGTTCTCGCAGTGCGTAACGTGACATTATAAAGCAATTAAAGGTTGAACTCGGATTTAAACAGTACACCATTTAGGGCCGGTTTCACAGACAAGGCTTAAGCCTAGTCCGAGACTAAAATGCCTGTTGAGCTGGATTAATTCAAAGCCACTTGCACAGACTGAGTTTAAAATAGTCCTAGATTAAAACTATTCTGGATTAAACAAAGCCAAGACGGACGACTAGAGCTACTCTAGGTCTAAATTTGAGTTTAAATTAATCCTCCAAGGAGGCAGGTTTAACTTCAGTTTAGTGGTGTTTGTGAGAGAGCATGGACTATTTGGAATATCTAAATGAAGACCAACTCCCACTGCAGAGGCCAGCCAGAAGAGTACTTGTGGATAGGTCTTATCCAAAACATTTATTTGATGAACTTACATTTCGAGACCGCTTTCAATATGGAAAATGCACTGGAAATAACAACTTTGCTTGAGCTTATTAGAAGGATGCATTTAAATTGAAGATGTATTCAGCACAATACAATGAGTGTCTAAAACAATTCTGTTTTCAAATGTGGTTGTTGTGATTTAAAATACTGACACACATGAATAACAAAATGACAAAACACAACATGAACACCTTTTATTTTCTACTTATATCTTCACTGTGATTAGTAATCACAATTGTCTCAGTACTGTATCTTGTTTGAATCATAGCTCTCTCTTCCAACTTCATGTCATACAGTTTACGCTCTCTGGACTTTCTTTCCACCTCTGTCCCCAGAACCCGTACTGAGTTTGGGAAGAGGGCTTTCATGTACTCTGCTCCCACCGCCTGGAACACTATTAAAAAAACATTCAAATTGCAGGAACTCATCACTAAGAATGATTTTTAAAACTTTTCTCATTGCCTCAAAATTGTTGTTCTTCTTCGCCTTCTGGAATGTATTTGTCTCTGTTTTCTCATGTCTGTGCTTTCTTCTTATGTTTGTCTTATATTTCATTCATTCTAACTGGTGCCATTTTCTACCAGGCCTTGCTCGGAAAAGAGGTCATTTTGCCTAAAGGAATTTTGCCTGGTAAAATAAAGGTTAAATAATGTCCAATTCCACCTGTAGAATTTTCATTTTCATGTCATACTTCCTTCAGATATTGCATTTTCTGTTCATGGAATTCTCGGGCTAACTTTCATGCAACGTCATTTTTGTCCTTTGTTGAAAGGTTGTGGCAAGCTCTTCTTTAAGGCGAGATTCGGGTTTTTCCACAGAGTCTATCAGTGCAGATATCATTAAATATAATGTCAAAATTATAAATGAGAAAGATGTGAAATACCGATAATAATGAAGATAACCTGAAGTTGGTGTATTGTTCTCTTAGTAACATTTTCATTAATTGAATTTGTTGCAAATTGCAGCCCAACTATTTATTTGCTCAGTCCCAGTAGTATGGCTTTTAGATTCAATAACCGGATGGTTTCAAACTATTTATTTAAGAGATTTTTTTCAAATTCATTAAAGTTTATTGACTGGGTTTTTTTAGCCTCTGCCATTGTTTTTTCTCACAAGCAATGGTGTGTCTGCTCCACTCCGCGTTTTTATGATCACCGTTGGAACAGCAGCATGTGCTCATGGGCAGGTGTTTACAATCAGGCTTACTTACCTTACTCCAGGACTTCATAGTCTCAGACAAACTAAGCCAAATTTAAGCCATATCCATGACAGTGACTTAAACGTCCCAGTTTAACTAGTCCACATTAAGGCCTACTCCTGGCTTAATCTAGGCCCTGTCTGTGAAACCGGCCCTTAGCCTAGTTGATAATCCTACACTTAAGAATCTGATTTAAGTCTGACACTGTCCCCTAGGGTTGCATAGCCTATGTGGAAAATCACGTTAGTTTTGGGCCACATCAAAATTAATACAATTTTTATTTTTATTTAAGCTAATAGCCATTTATTTGCATCTTATAAATACCATTAAAATAAATAGCCTAGATACAAAACCTGTAGGCTAGTCTGTATTTTCCGGACAAATATTAATCTTCTGTGAGAAGCAGGCCCGGTTCTAGACAGTTAGATTTGGGTGGGCCTGTAGAAATTTTGGGTGGGCACACCGGGCAGAGAGGCCGAAGATGCGAGTGCGCGGAAATTTTTAGTCCTTGTAAGATCTCTGCGTCTGCTTTTTGGCACATTTACTGTGAATTGTGTAGAACACAATATGCAAATTAACTTTGAGTGCTGCTGTGTGGGAGATTTGATTCTTGCATGTTTTTTTTCCCAAATGTTTATGAATAACATATAATATACATTATATACAACATAATGTATTTTTTTTTTTTTTAAATGTAGGCAGCCTGAGCTGATAGAAGAGAAAGCTTCGGTGCTGGGCAACCTGGATGGTGGTAGTCCAGAGCTATATAGTATACACACTACTTTCCACTATTGCCTCTGATGTCCAGCTGGGTGAAAATAGTAGCCAGCCGAGGTCACGACCCTGCTAGGAGGGTCCGGGGGTATGCCCCCCCGGGAGATTTTTTTTACCTTTTTAAAGTGGAATGCATGAATCTGGTGCACTTTGAGAAGAAAATTAAGAGGCTAAATCTGAGGAATTTTGTGTGAACAAATAATTTGAAGACACTGGGTCGGATGAATTAGAAGCTATTGAAGAAAGACACATGGATTTTCCATAGAAATATAAATTAGAAATAAAATATTATGCAGGGTCCTCTGGGTTGGGCTTGGAGCTCTTTTTCTTTTACAGGACAGATTTTTCTGTAATATAATGAATTAATTTAAATGCAGTGAGAGGAACGAAGCAGAAGAACTCTGTTGTCCAGTTATCTTTTTTTCCACAGAGGAGGCTGAAATAGGCTATAGACTATAGGCCTACTCAGTGCATGGGCAACTGAGGGCAGCCCCATTTTCAAATATTTTTAAATAAACTCAATACACACTGTGCATGCCATGGACTTGAACGTGATGTGATCAGTTAACCTCGGATTACCTCCCAGATGAACTGATTCAATTATTAAGATATTACCTATCTACCAAAACATTGTATTCCTTTTATTGTATGATAATTTACATTCACATAATATGACGTTGATATCAAACACACAAACTAAAAAAAAATTGGGGGGGGGCCCCCTGGCAGTCGGGACCCTAAGCAACCGCTCATTTCGCTTATGCCTCGGGCCGGCGCTGCTGACCAGTGACCACTGTAAGCGGGTGGGTAACTTGGAGGCAGGCTGTCCTGCCCACCCAATAATACAATTAGAAGCAATGCATGGTAATGGTATATTCTTTAGTATTAATTAATTGTCTGAATTTTATTTGACATTTTCTTGTACAGCGAATGAACAGGTCCGTCCGATAGTGGGTCTGGACTTCCACCTAAAAAAAATATATATTTTTTTTTTGATTGGGTGGGCACAGCTCACATTTGGGTGGGCACGGCCCACCCTGGCCCCTGGCTACCGCCGGCCCTGGTTGCAACCTGTGATTTTATAGAACGCTTCATTAATAGGCCTTTCACACCAAAATGAACCAAGAGTCAGTTCCAGGCTGGTGCTGGGGTCAGTTCAAAACTGGTTACAGCCTTATCCCAGTTATGAACCGGTTGGTTTCACATCTACCGGAGACAGCCATGGAGCCGGCAAGAGAGCAACGTCATGACGTCACTGTAAACGTGTGTGTACGTCGCCCGACGCCGCTGCTCTTGTGGCTAACGCTAAAGCTACCGCTAGCTTTAAGCACAACAACAGCGGCGAATACGTCTTATTTTTTCACGTGTTAGCTCTCGCTTTGCTTTCTTTACCAAACAGGACCCATACAGCGTATTCTCGCCGGTCAATTTGATCGCTACGTTCGGTAATTATGTTATGTTTACGTCTCGTAGTAGCGGTGTTTTTAAACATGGCGGGCATGAGGTTTTAGTTGGTCTGGTTGGTCAGGATAATCCCTCCCCCGGCCGCTTGCGCAAGCGGTTCACTTCAAACCCTGCTCAATCCTGGGGTTTGAGTTGAACCGGTTTTTACGGCCCGGAGCAGGCTTTCTGGCGGTGTGAAACCAAAACACTGGCTCTAACTCCGAACTAGCCCAGAACTAGCACCGATTTTGCGGCGGTGTGAAAGGCCTATAAGAGCCAGTGTGTGTAGATCGCCAGGTAAAATCATTTGAGGTGAGAGCATAGAGTGGCGCTGCAAACGCTATTTTACATTTTCTACATTAATAGGCTAACTATGCATGTGGTGGCAAAAAGCCGCAGCGCGATGTTACAGTTCACTCTAATGTAAGCCTTATGTCACGGCTTCGTTTCGTTCATTAACTTGCTGATCAATAAGTTTACTGATTTAACTAGTTTATTCAGTGAGAGGTATCGCTCAGACAATATAGTCAGGTCCGCGGGATTTCAAAATGTGTAGTTTCCTTAAAGGGCAGCGCTCTAAGAGCCGAATTTAAGCTCAAACTCTGAAACAAAAACTGGTCTGAGCAGGTTTGCCGTGCAGCCTCTGTTACCACGGTGATCTAGCCAGGTAGAAAGAGAGCCACCTTTCGTGATACTGAAAACTCTGGCTTTAGACTCAACAGACCTCGCTCAGCCCTTAATCTCGCTTCGTAGTAGCCTATACCCCTCTGGAATCTCTATCTTTGGTAATAACAACTCCTAGATAGGTTATAGAGTCCTTTACAGGAATATTACATATAGACGGTAGATCGCAATTTTTAAGAGCAAGCAATTCACATTTTTTAAGGTTTATATTTAGCCCGAAGGCAATGGAGAAAGTTTGAATTAAATCAATGGTTAGAGGTAGTCTATCTGAGAGGCATCCCTTAAAAAGAGTGTTGTATCATCAGCCAGCTGACTGATGATGACCTCACCATCAGCTATTGAGATACCTTTAAGTGGACTAAGCTTTATGGATTCAGTGAGTAGTTGAGTACAAAGTAAGAAGAGGTAGGGGGAAATCCCCCCCCCCCCTTACTGTCCATTTGGATTTAACCCTGAAGAGTATGTGTGTATCTGGGTGTCAAGAAACAAAATGTGTTTGCATGTAGTATATTGAAAATAATACATTTTTTATTTATTTTTTCATCTAAAATACGATGGCATCATGACCAAAACCTGGCAGTTAAAGGGTTAAAATCTTTAAAAATGAATGAATATTTTATATCAATAGTTAGGTCAGATGTCAGGGAAAATAATTGGCAAACATTTTTTTTTAAATATAATGTTTAATATTTGTTATAGCTACCTAAATGAAATGTCCATTTTACGGACCTTAGCGGTACAAGTGTGCCTAATATTATAACGGGCCCACAGCCTACTTTGTTTACATACCCTAGGCTGTGTTATTGTTATTTTTATTTGTATTGTTATTATTTGTTAGACGACTTTGCCGTTTACGAGGGTCCTTGAACACATTATGAAACAGTCCGAGTACGTCATCAGCACGGGACAGAAATGGGTGAAAGGTATCAGCCTCAGCCTTCGTGAAGAACAGAGGTTTGTGCCACAGCAAAGATGAACGTTAACAGACTTGTCATTTCTAAATCTGTTCAAATCGGACAGCGGCTGCTCGCCTGTAACGTGAGGCATGTCGGGAAAGATGTGCTACATGTTGAGCATCGGAGGACGTTTAAAACTCAGTGCAGGAAGCTCGCCTATGCCAAAGACCTGTTCCTGGGCCAGGTCAACAAGGTAAGGATAACGTCATGGAATAGGTTCAGAGTGAGCGAGGGATGAAACCCCAACGTTAGCAACCTTGGGGCTCTCTGAATAATAGTGGCAGACGGTCTCCTTGTCTGTGTGTTACAAGTTAAACAAGGTAGGCTACAAGTCGCCTACAATAACACTTGAGTAGTAGCCTACTTAAAGTACAAAGTATCTGATTTTATAAGTAGGAGGGGATGGAATGAAGGCCTGCCTATATGTTTTGCTCAAAGATGCAAAAGTTCAAATACCAAACTGTAAAATGACTAAGGTAGCCTATTAGTAAAAGTCCGGCATTGAAAACGTTAACTCGGTAAAACGATGCTACGTGTAAGGGAAAAGCTGCTTATTGTATTCAAAGATCTATTGAAAATAGAAGGACAAGGTGCAGATCCTCAACGTTGAGAAGTTGGACCATGAGATGGTTGGCATATTTGCATTAAACCAGTATTGTAAAAATAGACAATTTACATTTAGTCAAGTTCATTAAAAATGTTCCAAAGAACTTACAGTTTGTGTTCATTCTAGCGCCCCCTTTGGACAAAAGCAGTAGTGTTTTTCATGACGCCAGCTATTGTTCCTGGGTGAGCTACCCATGACAAAGGCATTAAGAAAAACTATTTACAAATAGTGCAGTAAAGAGTAGAATATGTCCCACTGAATTGTAGTGTAGGAAGCCTAGAAGCCACAATGTGAAGAGAACTTAAGGGATATGGACTATGCAGATGTGTAGCCTTAAGAAAACCACTTCTCAGTGAGGCTTCTCAGGATAAAATGCTTCAGTTTGTCAGGGAGCATACAGACTGGACTCTGGAGCAATGGAAAAAGGTTGTGTGCTCTGATGAGACCAGATTGACCCTGTTCCAGAGTGACGGGTGAATCAGGGTAAGAAGAGAGGTGGATGAAGTGACGCTCCCATCATGCCTAGTGCCTACTGTACAAGCCTTTTTTTGGCCAGCCAGTGTATATAGTATATGAAATGTATAAGTAGCATGAAAAGAAAATGTTCAAGTGCAAGTGCCTCAAAGTTGTACTTGTAGCAGTATTGGCCCCCTGGCTGGGGGCGGTTGCATAAAACCAAGATGACATTCTGGTTTACTTTAGTCATGAGCTAGTTGCTCAAGCACAATAGTTACCGTCGTTAATATTTATTTCTCTACCTGAGGGCTGTACTACGAAGCGAGATTAACGGGTTAACCAGGTCTGTTGACACAAAAGCCTGAGTTTTCAGTCACCAAGGTGGCTCTCTTTTTACCTGCCTTGATCTCGTGGGTAACTTAAGCTGCACGGCTAACCTGTTCAGACCAGGGGCCTATTACATAAAAGTGGTATTAAGATATCCAAGATGATTGATAAAGCCAGCCTTGACAAAGTCTAGCCTGGGCACTTTGGATTAGTCAGTTGCATAAACGCCAATCCAGGATGTAAAGGGCCCGCTTTGTCAAGCCAGGTGTAAGTCATTCTGTTAAGTGCCAGCCCACAGCTTTCAGAAGTAGACCCAGAGATCGAACACCGATTTACTGATGTAAAAATGTAAAAGACGGCCCATTTTCCCACAATGCCTTGCTAGTTTAAACCGTAAGTCAGGGGGCAGTTCATTTTATACATGGGATGTCATCTCTGCCAATTAATCTTGATATCCCTGCATTGTTTTATGATAAAATAGTTGACAGTGAGCAGTCTGCAGGTGCATTTAAAAATTGAATATCATGGAAAGTCCATTCAAAAAGTGAAACTTTCATAGATTCATTACACAAAGTGAAATATGTCA
This sequence comes from Hyperoplus lanceolatus, assembly GCA_026929865.2. Taxonomy (NCBI): domain Eukaryota; kingdom Metazoa; phylum Chordata; class Actinopteri; order Uranoscopiformes; family Ammodytidae; genus Hyperoplus; species Hyperoplus lanceolatus. The sequence goes on from CM049396.1 coordinate 36,241,556, forward strand.
GGCCTTCTTTTTGGATGATTGATTGATCATGGAATAAAAAATCCAGAATCTCAAAATATTAGAATATTGCATACAACCATCAATCAGAAATGTCGACCTTCTGAAAAGTATGTTTATTCTAGATTAATTTCACTTAATGTGTAATGAATCTAGAACATATTTAAGTTTCACTTTTTGAATTAAATTACAGAAAAAAGGAAACTTTCATTGATATTTAATTTTGTTTTAGATGCACTTCGATATAGTTATAAGTGAATAGTGAATTTATTTGACCCACACTTGCAACGTCATCTACCATCGATAATCAATTGTATAAATATAGCCCGCAATATGAACAGACTATCACATAAATTATTATAATTTATATCATTTCATCTTAATGTAATTATAATTAAGTTAATTATAAATGGTTCAGGTTAAATAATAAAAAATAAGAACTATTTAACTAATTGACAATGCAGTCTTTTATATGGTACCTTAAAACAGGTTATTGAAACTTAAGCATTACACAGAAGATCATGGAATAACTGTTAAATACCTTGATTTCAGATCGGAGTGACAGCTGACTGAGCCAATCAGGCAACAGAATAAGTTATAGAATAAGAATAAATCTCCATGGTAACTTATGTCCCTCCGCTTTTCTGCAACCGGATCATGGCTAACGCAAGCCAGGATAACCGAAAAATCCTAGGTTAATCCCTTATCCTAGTTTTATGCAATAGGCCCCAGGATTTGTTCAGTGCTTGAGATTAAAATGGATTCTTAAAAGCTCTGCCCTTTTTAAAGATGGAGTCAGCCATTCTGGAGGAGGCTGGTTGACAAAGACATTTTCGGGTCAAGTAGGTGAATATCTCCTAACGATCTGCTACCTGTCCGTACTGTGTGCGCTGAAAAAAAAAATGCACTGATAATAATACGCAGGTATGGGTAGATGACAAATAGGGGTGAAACAGCATTTTTTTTTTAAAGTTCTAAATTGCTTGAGAATTGTGTGATTTTGTAATGTTCAAATACTGTTGTTATTGAAACTTCTAGCGGTTAGCATATTTCTTTTGTCGTTATGTAATTTATTAAGCTTTTGTCCCAGCTTCAGACAAATAATGTCCTGCGGTGTGACATGACATTACCATAAAATAAATTGTTGAAATATTATTGAAATCAAATACAAATCAGGTACGTCCTAAGTTTAAGAAGTATTCTTAAAGAATGATCACTAAAATTCGGATTGGATTAGGTTCTTTACTTGTGCCATCTTTTATCACTCGCTCCAGTGGAAATATTGTGTAAAACAAGAACAAATATTTGAAAACGTTTATTATTTTCTTTAGATAGTTATATTATGCAATGTTTTCAAATGCATATAATTAATAAAACTACTTAGCGTAGGAAAGGTCATTTTATAGTGTTTAAAGTGATGTCACACCACAGGACATGCCGTCACACCACAGGACTAAAAGAGACAATGTATGAACATTTATGGTGAAATTTATTGAATACTTTTGTAACAAACAAATTCATTTGTACCTCTATTTTACCATTAATAAAGATACAACATATCATTAGAATCTTATTACTTAGTGCATGAATTTTAACGAAAAGCACAGTGAAGAAGACGTACTGAACAATTAACATTTTGGAGGCGTCAAATTAGAACCATAGTCATAGAGAACATTCATTTCTATGTTTAATTGAAGAGACAGAACAAATATCTTGTTAATCGGGAGAATATCATTTATTTAATTCTAAAATAATGAGCAAGGCATGTTAAAATCATCAGTTCATGTCAGTTTTAACAAAGAATGCAGTGAACAATTGAACTTTTACATTCTGGAGGCATCACTTATAACAAATTATCAAACCATAAACATGACAAACTCTTCGAGCCAATATTTTACAAAAGATGTAGAAATGACTACATCTAATGGCTAGCTTATGTGTTGAACATGAGGCAGTCCAGGTTGGTTAATTTTGCAACACGACCATAGGGCTCAGGCTCTGAAATTGTGCCAATGATGTCAGTACGGGAGTAGCAAATGCTATCCTCTTTGTCGGGCCACTTGAAGGCATTCTTCTTTCCGTGCTGAACCATACAGTTTACCTGTATTTCTTCTCCCTGAATATCCAACACTTGGCCTACATATTGCTGTTCATCATATTTTACAATGATGAACTTTCCCACTTCCAATATGCCTTGGTCACTTTCAGCATCTTCATCCAAGAAGGGTGGGATAGGGGTCATCTCTTGAGCTGGACAGTCAGTCATTTTGACTTTTGTGACTTTGAAGCAGCCACACACTTTTGGATAGCTGCAGAAGCAACTTACTTCCCTATGAAACACCTCCCCTGGTGTTGTGGAGTAAATCTGGTGTGTTCCCAGTATGCCTTTCACAGCTGGGAGCACAGGAGGCAGCAATTTGTCAAATTTTTCAATGTCCTTTTCCTCTATCCATTTAATTTGGATTATTCATCTCCTCTTTGCTGGACAAGAAGTCAAAGAGGGCCTCTGCCGTTTGCAGATCAGCTCCCCTTTGGACAGCCTGATCTGCCATGCGCTTCACACAAGCTCCAACCCCATCAGGAGCTCCTTTTCCATGGCCCCGTTCACTGTAATTCCATGTGAGACACTGGAACCCCCAGGTGAATGGCACAGTACTCATTAGGAAACAATTTGCCTTTTTGCGATACTGTGTCACAGGACCATCACTGATAAGTTGGAGTGTCTCAAACTTTGTGTTTTGCTGCATTTGGAGGTCTTCAATGACTGGCTGTAAGTGGGCCCATACAGCACGCTCATCATGCCTCAGTGATTTTGAGACGGTTGCAAAACTCTGAATGGCCGTTTTGGTGTAGGCAACCACTGTATGTATCGTTACTTGGATTCTATTTCCACCAAAGTGGAAAGATTGAATTACAGCTACAGTGTGCCCCCTTTGTTTACATACCAGTTAACAAAGCCTAGGCTGTGTATTGTTCAGTGCACAGGGAAAGGACAGATTGTGAGGGTAAATTCACAGATTTTGACAAATTTATCAAGTCAACAAGCGTTCTCCAAAATCACTGACTCCACCTTTAACGAATAATCTACTCCATTGGAAATCCTGTGGACCCGCTAAGATTGGCAATGAGCAATTAAAGGACTAGTTCCCACTGTGACATCGTCGCGCTGCAGTTTTTTTTGCAATTAGCATTCAGTTAAAGGTGAAGTAAGCAATTTATTTATTTTAATATAAGTGTTAAATCATTCTTTATTCATACAGTGATCACTTATATAGTGTGCTCTTTTCATAAAGCGGATCTCTCAGTCACTTGCTCTGCATGTAATCTACACATTTTGGGGATCCGACTAGCGACTACTAATAACCAATCAGAAGAGAGGACGCTACTATAGGCACCCGTCTCACTGCCGTTGCACGTGCAGAGCGACAGATGGGTGAATGTTTATGCGCCTACAATGGCGGAGCAGGTAAAAATCCTTCCCAATGTCTGTTTTGATGGTTTTTATCATGTTTGATCACACTTGGATCTGAGATGATGCTAGATGACTCGCTGCTTGAAGACCGCAGTGCATTAATGTGGTGACGTGGGGAGGAGGGAGGGGACTGTTAACTGCAGTCACTGACAGGAAGTTAGCTAAACTGACCATTCCGCTTACAGCACCTTTAATGATGCAGAAAATATCAAATACTGTATGCAGCGCTTTCCATTTGCGGAGCCCTTCATTAAAGCTGTCATTCTGTCAGGTGCATGCTGACAGCCGGCCTTTACTCTCCCAGTGTAATAGGTCATTATCAGTTGACTGGATGGATAGTCAGTTTGTTAAACAGTGTGTCTCCTCTCCAGGACGAGGTCTTCCCTTATCCCGAGGTGGGAAATGAAGAGGCAGACGAGATCAACCAGCTTGTTGCACCGGTGGAAAAATTCTTCAATGAGGAAGGTGAGAGTCAAGATTCAGGACGGTATATTTGTCATATGCACATTAACAGTTACAGCAGCAGCCATTGGTAATGACATCCTCAAGTCTCCTCTCAACAATGTGATATAGAAGAAGAAAACAACACAAGTGAAGAGAGCAACACCTGAGATACAAATAAACACAACAATATTGCAAGGACGGAATAGCATACTGTACATGAAAATGAAAAAACAGCTGTAGGGAAATAGGATACTGTACATAGAATAATGTGAAATATAAGTAGCCAAATATGTATACGCGATACAGATGTATGTAATGAGTTATGACTGGTTAACATTATTAATATTGTGCTGCATGAATGAACATAAAAAACAAACACATTTTTAAACAGGGAGGAGATCTAGTGAGTTCAAGCGTTAAATAAAACTAACAAAACGCTATTAGCCCCCTGCGGCTAACATTAATAGGTGGGGGGATTATTATCTGGCTGTAGTCTGTTAGCGCCTGTCATTAGATGTATGGAGGATTCTAATGCTGTTGGGTCTTTTGATTGTGATTCCAGTGGACTCCTCGAGGATCGACAGAGAAGCTAAGATCCCTGCAGACACCCTGCAGGGCCTGAAGGACCTGGGCCTGTTTGGGATCATGATTCCTGAGGAGTACGGTAAGATGAGTGGGACACTGGAGGCCGCCAACACCAACCCTGTGCTCCCGAAATCTCTTACTCTTTATTTTTTTTACCTACATACTACATCTGACGATAAAAAACAATGTAGTTAACACCCGGGACGTACTTTAACTTATTTATTTCATCATAACATTGCGCCTTGATCTTGCCTCATGCTTTTATATCCGTCGCATCCCCGTTTGTTTTCATATGGAGGCTCCGTCGATGTGACGTCACTTCACGTGCGCACTGGATTATGGGTCAGAATCACCCAAACAGCATGCTGATTTCAACGCTCAAAATCTCGGCCGCATACGTAGACATCCGGGTATTTCTAACCATCCTAATTCTGGCCACAAGAATCGGGACATCCTAAATATTTTTTCTACCATACTAAATAGTAGATAGTATGGATATTGGAACGCAGGGAAGCTGTGTGCACAACGTACACATCCTTTTGTCCCAGTTGGCGGCAGGGGGGGATTCAGACCTAAGCAGAGACATTCATAATAATAACTGTATTTAAATAGCTTTACTTCTTTGCACTGAAGGTCTGGTTTGCTGTTAAAGGTCATTAAGAATCATCAGAGGAAAAACGTCACTGTTTGACAAACATTTTAAAGTTCATCATAGTCTCTTTGATGCTTTAAGATTTGGGTGGATTTAGTTTTTATCAATGCATTCTCCTATTGACTGCAATCCAGCAGGGGGTGCTGTTACCCCTCTCTGCACCCCTCTCCCATCTGCAGTTCATGTGTTATAGAAGAACCCATCAACATGAGTCATGCGTGGTTATCATAAGGCAGTTTCCCTGTACATACACCCAACCCTGACTTTAAAATGGCACCATATGCAGGTCAAAGATAGAGTAATAGTCTCATCGCGTCTTTCTCGCCAAAGCTGAAGGCGGTGTTTGTTTCTTTTCTTTTTCCTCTCAGGCGGTCTGGGACTGTCCAACACTATGTACGCACGGATTGCAGAAGTCACCTCAGTAGACGCCTCTATTGGAGTAACACTGGCTGCACATCAAGCTATTGGATTAAAGGTAAAACTAAAACAGTGTTAACTGATCATTATATGAAACTCATCATAATGTGGCTCTTCATGTCATGTGGAGAGAAGCTGGAGAGTAGAAAGTTATGTATGAAAGTCCACAATAGCATGATTTGGTGGTAACAATGAATGGTTGGTTGTGAGAGGATTCCGCTGTGTGATTGGCTAACAGCTGTTTGGTGTTGTGTGACAGGGCATTCTGATAGCAGGAAATGAAGCCCAGAAGCAGAAGTATTTGCCCAAACTGGCCTCAGGAGAACACACCGCGGCCTTCTGTCTGACAGAGCCTGGAAGGTAAAGCCACTGACCAACCCCCCCCCCCACCCTCACTTACATTTTGATTACAGCATATCAATTGTGGAAATATGAAGGTGTATTGAACTCTGAGATCCTAGGTAGTATAGATGTGCGAACATTTTAGAAATCGGTTCATCCTAGCCTGAGCAAAGGCAGAAAGAGTGTTTTATGGTCTCACTGTCTAACCCTTCTTTTTCCCGTGCGTGACATCACACATGGTAAAATGTAGGGTTAGGATTAACAGAACAGCTGGGCCAAGGGAAGACTGAGGGAAGACAAACCTCATTCATTATATTATAATAGCGATTTTATAATGATAGAACGCCGGTTCCATACGGGTGAAGTATTCCTTTAACTCTGTCTCAGTCCAATTGTAAGGATTTAAAGAGTCAGTGATTCTTGAGAATGCTTGTTGTCAGAATCAATGAATATTTCCTCGCAATCTGCTATCGATCCATACTGTGTGTGGGCTCAAAACAATGCACAGCCTATGCCCTGTAACGGGCATATTGCTAGCTAGAGTGAACCCAATTTGTTTACAAACCCTTTGTTTACATGCCAGTTAACAGAGCCTAGCCTTCCTCAATTTGGTTGACTAACTGTACCTTAAAGGGACACCTTCTAACTAATAATGAATTACCACTTTCTGTTTAGCCTACTACAGAAAGGTCGTGTCTCAATATGTGTCTGTCAGTCAAGCTCTCAGTCTGATTCAGTGAGTTTGATCATTTCAGTGGGAGTGATGCAGCCTCCATTCAGACCCGCGCTACTCTGTCAGAAGACGGGAAACATTTCCTGATCAACGGCTCCAAGGTGAGAAAATATTAAATCGGAGCTTCAAATGAAATCATAACTTCCTCTGGCTTCATCCACTCACCTTAAAGGGGACATATTATGAAAAACCAAACATTGCCGGTGTTTGGGCACACTGTTTAGGTTATTGGCGTCCCTACCAGCACACACAAGCTTCAAAAAGACGAATATGTCAGTTTCTTCTGGGACACTTATTTCGAAAAAGGGGGGATTTGAAGGTTTCTTCCAAAAAACACCGACTGATGACGAAATCGGTCGGTTTTCATTATCATAAATACTCCCACGGGAAAGCTCACCAGAAACTCGGCAGTTGATTGGCAAATCAAGACGCCCCGTTGGTAACCACACACACCTGGCTGAGCCTCCACTCGCTTATGCAACAACAAGCTGCAGTGTGGCTATGAATAAACTGCTTTATTTTTAAGGATGTTTTTGGTCTTTTTAAAATGTAATGATACTGTTTTATCAGAGAAAATCTTCAGCGAGATGAAAATGTGAGTTTCAAGTAATCCTTTACTACAGGTAGCAAACAGTGACAGTAAGCAACACAATACATTTTTTAACGGTAACTTTATTATGAATGAGTGATCACAATACAAATGATACATTATTATCTACTAGATATTGAAATGGTGTCAGATCATTTGCAGCTCTGACAAACCTAAAGCATAATTATTTCAACCATACATTTTACAAAAGATAATGCCTTTCCAGTGAATCTTGACATGATTCAGGATACATTCTTTTCCATTATGGTTACTGTACATTTTTACATGTCAACTCAGTATCGGTTCACATCATTCCACAGACCAGTAAAGACAAATGTAAAACAGGGTGTATGTTACCAGTTTATATAGTTTATGCATAAATACTTAGCTCAAATTAAGTTATTGACTGTGACATAATGAAACAGTATTTACCTGAGGATAATGTCAGGGAAATCAGAAATCTTGATGCCATTTTCACAGTTTTCAGCTCAGACTCCTGTCTGAACAGGTTCAGTTGTACATCTTTTAGTTTAGAACTGGTTAGTGTGTCGATATTTGTGGTAGAAATTAAGCTAAACATGTTTACATTGGTTTCCATGCTGCATTGGCCAAAAGTAAACAAAACTGACAGCTGGGCGTGTGCCATGCCCATATAGGTAGGTATAGAGTAAATGAGCAGGGCGGTGCATGCACGCCCATGTAGATTTGACCAGTCAGAGCAGACTAGGATTCTTGTGAAGGGGGGTAAGCTGTCAAAACCTACCTTTTGAGATAGAGGGCAGAAAAGGCTGGAAAAGGCGATGAAGAAATGGGCAATGGTAGAAAACTATTGGGTTTTTTGAACAATAAACCATGAAAACCTTTTCTAGTAGACCTTGGAAATACACCTTTAAAACCGAGATTTTGCATAATATGTCCCCTTTAAAGGTGCACTATGCAGTTTCAGGGAGAGGGATTTGTTAACATTGACAGAGCCTGCAGTAAGTGCATGAAATATATTTTTACAAGCCAATTTAAGACTAGAATATGTTTGTAAACTGTGGGCCCCGCTGCTAAACAACAACAGTGAACTTTTACGTTAGTTTTCTAACTTCAAACAGTATTCCAGAGATCCAATTTTTGTGTGAGTAAAAGTTTTTTTTTTATTAATTTACGAGAACAGACATTAGAAAATGTTTTCACTTGTCTGACACACCAGAATTGACATAGTCCACCTTTAAAACTCTAAAGATTCCACATCTTTCTATTTGTGTGTCTCAACAGATTTGGATCTCAAACGGAGCGACAGCAGATGTTATGACAGTGTTTGCCAAGACGGAGGTGGAGGTGGATGGGGTGAAGAAGGATAAGATAACAGCGTTCATCGTGGAGAGGGCTTTTGGGGGCATCAGCAGCGGCAAACCTGAGGACAAACTGGGCATCCGTGGCTCCAACAGTAAGCCTCCTGTCCTGGAGACTGATACAGTATTTACAATTGACAAACCAAGCATCGCATACAACACAGTGTGTAGTAGGGCCGGGCGATAATATGGTAATACCGTTTACCAGGGTATCTAAAAATAGTAACGGTATTCCTTTCATTACCAGCAAAACCGTCAGGAAAAAAATGTCTGTGTAATGTGCAAAAGTTTCAAATAAATACCTTAACAGTGTGTGGCCTCCTGTCAGCACCACTGTCTGTGTTGGAAGAAGCTATTTAAGTGATAGATGCTCTGTCTCCCCCTGGTGGCCCGTTGATTAGTTCTCAACCTCCAAAAAGTTGTGCTCATACTTACACAGCTGCACTTTACTCACAGCCTCTTTGATTAAGCAACACCACATGGTGATGAGTTCAAGTGCTGGAGGTTCAAATGAGTATTTGGCGGAGGTAACGTCATCATGATTAGTTCAATGTGAGCTCGTAAAATTGAGTGTTAGGCTAGAAACTAAAACAAATAGGTTACAGCTGAAGTGGTAAATTGAAGATTTTGAAGATTTTTTAATTTTTTTAAGTAGTAAATTTAAAAAAACGATATATAAAACGGCCAACGTAATAACACAATGGTAATAAATATTTGAGGAGAGTTTAAAGGCATCAAAAATCGTATATACAGTATGCAGATGTTTGCAGTTACATCATTGTTATTTGCTCCACACAGTCATAGCCCTCAATACCTAGCATCTCAATCATAACAACCTTGTATTGTCATAGTATCAAATATACTATGACCTTAAATCTTAAATGACCCAACCGTCTGCCATCTGTGTTACGCATACACACACACATACACACACACACAGTAGGAGGTCAAACCCAGTCCATTTCAAAACTCTTTTACAATGAGCTTATTTGTATTAAGTATGCCAAGAACATGTATGGCAATATAATAGCAAATACACCTGATTATGATATTAATTTCCAAGACACTTGCATGAGTTTTGATAAAAGTATGGGACACTTGGGTGTGGTCTCCATCCGCTTTGTGCCTCTTCTCCTCATTTGTAATGAAACTTTTCTTTGACGTTTTTCAGCTTGTGAAGTGACCTATGAAGACGTGCCAGTGCCAGTGGAGAATGTAATAGGAGAAGTAGGCGGTGGATTCAAGGTCAGCTTCATCCCGTTGGAACATGGCTGTATCTGAAAGTGCTTTGTACACCAATCCTTTGCCTTGTGTTGCTACAGGTGGCCATGAACATCTTGAACTCTGGAAGGTTCAGCATGGGCAGCTCTTCAGCGGGAATGATAAAGAAACTGATCGGTGAGAATCCCTGTACAGCAGCTGACATGATTGATTGAGAGCTGACATGTTTGGCTTTTTGTAATATTATGTCTTTAGTTTGACATACCCTCTGTCTGTCTTCCTGTAGGGCTGACCTCTGAGTATGCTGCAACCAGGAAGCAGTTTAACAAAACCTTGGCTGAGTTCGGTATGATTCAGGTACAGTAAACCTTTTCTTGTGAATCATCAACCCTGTTGAATTGTAGTGAAGTAGCAGAAATAGGGCTTGAATTGGGATGAATTAGAAACACATTAAGAGAGGTCTTCAATGGCTATTTCTTTCTGAATTTATATTATTTTGGTAGGGGAGAGTGGGGTAAAGTGAGACACATTTTATATTAGCTCCCCCTCTATGCGAGCTAAAATAATTTTTCAGTGAAATTTAAACATTTCATATTACCTCAGGATGTTTCCTAGCAATGGAAATTATCAGAATTTATTCTGGCGGAATGGCAGTGAAAATATGATTTGTTTTAAAAAAAGTTGCTGTGGCGTAAATGAAGTGAGGCAGGTGCGGGGAGATTAGCCCCTGGTGTGGTCAAACAAAAGATGTCCGGCTCAGGCACTGCTCTGCGCTTTGGGGCGCCTCAGCGTCCAGTGTGTTTGAGGCCTTACTCCTCTGGTTCTTATTCTGCTTTGGCCCTGTGACTGCAGGAGAAGTTTGCAGTGATGGCTCTCAGTGCCTTTGTGATGGAGAGCATGGCGTACCTGACAGCAGGTATGATGGACAGACCGGGGGTACCAGACTGTTCTCTAGAGGCTGCCATGGTTAAGGTGAGAACGCTCTGTCCTTTTGTTCACAGTTTGTGTTCAGTGTGAAACAGAATGTCTCCTCACAAGTGTGTGTGTCTGTCTGTCTGTTCAGGTGTACAGCTCAGAGCAAGGCTGGATTTGTGTGAGTGAAGCCCTCCAGGTCTACGGAGGTCTGGGCTACACTAAGGACTACCCCTTTGAGCGCTACGTCAGGGACTGTCGCATCCTGCCTATCTTTGAGGTATGCTCATCCATCTGAATTCTAGATGTTGAGTGAGGGCTCTGAAACGTCATTAATACCATTATTATATTTTGGAAACGTTGAGATATTTTTTTAGAGTAAATCTTTATCAATCCAAATCAAATTCTTGCAAATATCAAATGGTATTGTGGCGCTCTTTCATTGTACTGTACTGTACTGTACTGTAGGCCTTGGTGGAGAATATATCCATTAAGGGTGTGTCAAAAGGTCAAAATAATAGCATGCAATAACGTTATTTAAAACAATGAAAGAAAATAATACAAAAACTAATTTTGCTCCGACTTTAATAAATAAAGATTAATGCTGACAGCCCTAACACACACACACACACACACACACACACACACACACACACACACACACACACACACACCACATTTATGTTGTGTTCTTCATGGGCTGCATCACCACTTCACATACAGTATAATAAATTGTGGAATTGAAAGTGTTGCATTTTTAGATTCCGTTGTCTGTTTTCAGGGGACCAATGAAATCCTGAGGATGTACATCGCTCTCACTGGAATGCAGTATGCTGGCAAAGTCCTCACAGGGAAAATCAAGTAAGAATATGAAGGTGGTCTAAAGCAGGGAAATGTCTAATATTGATATGTTGACAGATCACTTGATGAAGTCATATTGTTTAGTGTAACACTTCCCCATGTATCCATGTTTTTATCAAAACAATTGAAAAATACATGTTTGACATATCGCCATTTTATAAAGTGAACTAGTAGTCCAGCCATTATATAACCTGACCTCTCAAAAATTGCAACAGAAACCATTCCAACTGTTTTTGACTCATGAATATGTAATAATATACTAAAAGTCTTAAGGAATCCAAGTGGTGGAAAGTTATTTTCTAAGGGGTTTCTTAACCATACCTTTATGCCAGTTTTCGGCTTCCTAAAGTACTGTTTTATGGTAGAGGGGATATGTGCAAAATTGTTAACCTTTTCAGAAAAGCTTGAAACTTGGTACACTTATACAGTTTGGGCCTCTGAACATTTTCATATGTTAAGTCATTGCAAAATCGAATCATGGTTGCCATGGCGACCATTTTACTTTCCGCCATAGCCTAATTAAACATTTTTCATCATAACTCCTGAACCAAACATAATGCCACATAACTAGTGATGTCTAACCCTATGTTTTCATGGTCAGGGATTACTATGATGCCACATACAACATCAGAAACCGTTAAGGTTGGGCGCCCTTAGCTCAGTTGGTAGGGCGTCCCCCCCCCCGGGCCGGGCCCAGCAGCAGATCCAGGTTCAATTCCCGCCCGCGGTCGTTCTCTGCATGTCACTCCCTTCACTGCCCCATTTCACGTCTGTCTTTCTGCACTATCAATAAAGCATAACAATGCCCAAAAAATATCTTTTAAAAAAACAAAAAAAACAGTTAAGGTCAATAGTTAAGGGTGAATCCAATGTTTTTCCGAAAATATAAGCCCAGAATCCAAAAACATCGCTGTGACTTTACAATTGGGGCCTATGTTGCATAAACATTGTGCATCGAGTTTTAATTGTGTTCTCTAACAAAGACTTAGGCTTAAATGTTTGTAAAATACTATAACAATATAAAAAAACACAAATATTTGTGAATGCTAAACTGGCACAAATTAACATAAATTGTAGCACTGATAAACATACATTGAGTATTTTGGTGCACAGAAGAACTACTAATCCAAAGTGCAGCCAGAGCAGTACTAATGCAATGTGAAAGGGGTAAATCAATGCATACCATGACTATGCATTGCCCTCTGACCCCCTCTGGAGTGTGGTAACTTGAGAGAGGATATGTGAAAAGACGTATTTCAATGTAGCCTTGTGTAATTGACTAATAAAATAACTCAACTTAGTATTCAGATTGACTTTTACGTTTATTTAATAGTTGTATGAAGCATTGGAGCAAGTTTTCTCAAACATAGAGTGGTTTTCCTCATCATCTTCCTCATCATCATCTCCAACCTGAGATGATTTTGCACCCCCAGATCCTTTGCAGGTACCACATGCAACAGAGCACTCAATGCCATGCTTCTTGCATGTGCACTTTCGGTTGTTACAGTCCGTCGTGCATGTGCATCAGATGACCCATAAGAGTATCTGTGGAGGTGTTGGTAGGACAGTTTTGATATGGACAAGCACCCCACAATCCCTAGTGTGAGGAGGAGTTTGTTTATCTATTGTTCCCTTCCATTGTTGGACGCTGACTGTGATACTTTGCTCCTGCTGATGTAGGTGGCGGACCCAGTAGCTATACTATACATGAGAAGGTTATAGAGGCCAGCCTCTCACAAAAGGGCTTAAAACGAACTGGTTTCTAATTTCTGGAGGGGAGCTCCTTTCCTATTGAGCACAGCGTTTGTTGTGTGGCAAACTCCACTGCTTTCTGTTCTATGAGCCAATCAGCATCACTTGTGGCATGGTACGTCTGACAGCTCCTTTTCTGTTGGTGACCACTGAGCATGTTGTTGAACAGCTGCTTGTTTATTTGATTGGAAAGGAACTTGTTTTTCTTCAAGGTAACCAGCATGTTCTCACCTATGACGTCGGCTGCTTTGTCTTTGTATGTATATCAACGTGTCCAGGCGATGCGCATAACAAGTGCTCCACCATCGAGCATGCTAAATATGACCTTACCCTCCTGGAAGGTCAGGTGTGTGGAGCGCCCAAATGGCATCTGCTAATAGTGGCTTATGTGGCTGTCGAAGCAGTAAGAAGGTCTCAAACAGGGCTGGAGGAGGACTGCACAGTTCATACTTAACATGGATCCCAGTTCCTGTGAACCTTTTGCAGCAATTATGTGTCGCTTGAAAATTAGGTGAAGATCCACCTGCCCTGCTTCACAGTCGATCTTCACTGAGGATCTTTGTACTGATGGTGATCACCCGACCCCTCTTCTTGAATGTGTTCTCAGCAGTAGTTTGTCCATCCATGCTAACCAAAATGGTGTTTCTGATGGCTTTTGCCATAGAAAGGTGGGAGACACTGCACAAGCTTGGATCCAAGCAGTAATTGTGTCTTTCTAATATTTTTTTTCTACATTAGATTTGGAGAGACAGAGTTAACATGGGGCAAAGAGGGGAAGACATGCAGGGAACTTAACCAGGCTGGATTTGAACCCGGGTCCTCTGCGGCATAACCACTGTGCCATGAGCACCCCCTGTAATTGTGTCTTTCTTGGAGATAGTTCGGAACTGTGTGCATTGTTAACTTCGGCACAAACTGGCATAGAGTGAAGCCATGTCAGATGTTGCAGCCATGTCATACCTTGCAATCTTGTGATGCCACCACTGGTTTTCATACTGTCATTAGAACCTGCTCAAGATCCATAGACATGCCAGAGTTATGATGAAAAATGCATAATTAGGCAATGGCGGAAAGTAAAATGGTCTCCATGGCAACCATGATTCAATTTTGCAATGGCTTAATATCTGAAAATGTTCAGGGCCCCAAACTGTATAAGTGTACCAAGTTTCAAGCTTTTCTGAAAAGGTTAACAATTTTGCACATATCCCCTCTACCATAAAACAGTACTTTAGGAAGCCGAAAATTGACATAAAGGTATGGTTAAGAAACCCCTTACAAAATAACTTTCCACCACTTGGATTCCTTAAGACTTTTAGTATGTTATTAATTACATATTCATGAGTCAAAAACAGTTGAAATGGTTTCTGTTGCAATTTGAGAGGTCCACCCATTTTTCTCACAAAATGCCTGTACTATAGCGCGTTAGCAAAGAGTTGCCTGTTAAACAGATACATAGCAGCATTAGTATGTAATATGAGTATGAGTTGAGTTTGTTTTGCCACCTGATGAATGTGTCATTGTTTTTTAACTCTGTCTGCTGAACACGTACTGTGTGCAATTGGTTTTATTTTATTATTCTTTTGCATCAAAAAACAAGTCACCTTCTAAAGCTATGCTAATGAGAGCCGTGAGAGTCAATCCAAAAAGTCAATTAGCAGAAAACCAAAACAAGAGCTGAAAGACTTCAACCTCTGTTAGGCCGAGGTGAAATGCAGTAATGGCTGATTCATCTTTTGGGGGTCATCACTACCAGATAATAATTTTTTCAACTGTTACTGTATGTAAAATGATTATATAATATTATGTCTCTCTGGTGTATAAGGCTGCATCACAGATAAAATATGTATTTTACTGAGATAAATAGATTACTTTAGCTGAGGGAAAAAAATGTAATGTGTATAAATAATCTCCCCTCTCCTTACACCACAAGGTTTGTATCATATATTAGAATAGTCTAGTCTCTCAGTGCTCCCTGTGCTCTGACTACAGGGAGATGAAGAAGGGAAACATCGGCATGGCGTTGGGAATGTTAGGCAAGAAACTGAGGAGCTCAATGGGAGCTTCAGTGGACCTGGGCCTGACCGGGAAAGATGGAGTGGTTCATCCCAGCTTGGCAGTAAGAGCTTTCTTTTAAGGGATAACATTTCCTGTAAGCCTAACATATGTATCTTATTCCTTGAGACTCAGGACTCTTTTTTTTCTGTTTAGGAAAGTGCAAAGAAGTTGGAACACAACATCAGCTTTTTCGGATCAACCGTGGAGAGCGTGCTGTACAGATACGGAAAGGTAACGTTTGATTGTGTTTTTAAATGGAGGGGGACTTCCCCTTCTCAAATGTGTCCCAATGCCTTTGAACACCATTCCCATCCGTCTGTGGAATGTATGAGTTGTTTGTTAATGGCACTAGAGATCTCTTCATGTCATCCTATCAGTGTCGGTCTGTTAATACAGCCGGCCCAAGCTCTTGTCTTCCTCTTCCTCCACTGTGCTTTTGGATTCTCTGTTTTCCCCATAGAAGCTATAAAACCTCTTGGAAACAGTTCAGCGTTCCAGAACCCTGCTTCCTGTATCATGCGCCTCTTGTTTTGATCCAATGCTCGAGCAGCGTCCTCAGAGGGCTCTCATCACACTGCAAGAAAACTAGAACAATTGAACTTAACCATTTCAAACTGCTTCTATTCATGGAAATACCCCCTTTTAGTATAATGGTTGAACATGTTTATTTATGTAACTCTTGACTCTTTTTTTCAACTACACTCAACAAAAATATAAACGCAACACTTTTGTTTTTGCTCCCATTTTTCATGAGATGGACTTAAAGATCTAAAATTCATTCCAGATACACAATTGTACCATTTCTCTCAAACATTGTTCACAAATCTGTCTAAATGTGTGATAGTGAGCACTTCTGCTTTGCTGAGATAATCCATCCCACCTCACAGGTGTGCCACATCAAGATGCTGATTTGACATCATGATTAGTGCACAGGTGTGCCTTAGACTGTCCACAATAAAAGGCCACTCTGAAATGTGCAGTTTTGTCTCACAGCAAAATGCCACAGATGCCACAAGCATTGAGGGAGCGTGCAATTGGCATGCTGACAGCAGGAATGTCAACCAGATCTGTTGCCCGTGCATTGAATGTTCATTTCTCCACCATAAGCCGTCTCCAGCAACTTCGCACAGCATTGAAGAGGAGTGGACTTTTTTTTTTTAACTTTTAACAGGCACAGCCATTGCAACGAGGAGTGGACCAACATTCCACAGGCCACAATTGACAATCTGATAAACTCTATGCGAAGAAGATGTGTTGCACTGCATGAAAGTGTTGATGATGAGGCAAATGGTGGTCACACCAGATACTGACTGGTTCTGAGTCCCCAGACCCCCAATAAAGCAAAAAAATGCACATTTCAGAGTGGCCTTTTATTGTGGACAGTCTAAGGCACACCTGTGCACTAATCATGATGTCAGATCAGCATCTTGATGTGGCACACCTGTGAGGTGGGATGGATTATCTCAGCAAAGCAGAAGTGCTCACTATCACACATTTAGACAGATTTGTGAACAATGTTTGAGAGAAATGGTACAATTGTGTATCTGGAATGAATTTTAGATCTTTAAGTCCATCTCATGAAAAATGGGAGCAAAAACAAAAGTGGTGCGTTTATATTTTTGTTGAGTATATTTAAGGTGGAATACGCAATTCTGGAGAGTGCTTGTTGTCAACATCACTTGTTGGCAACATGTGTGAATGTCTTCTCACAATCTGCTACCTGTAAGTACTGTTAGTGTGCTGCAAAAGAAAAGTGTTACACAGCCTAGGTCATGTAAACGGGCATGTTAACAAAGGGTCTATATACAGAAGGGGCCAACCATATCCAGAGACATGCCCGTTTACAGAGCCTAGGCTGTGTGTTAACACTGAAAAAAATGTCAGCGCACACACAGTGCAGACATGTAGCAGATTCCATCTTTAAGGACCAGACTTTGGACACATACAGTGGAGGAAATAAGTATTTGATCCCTCACTGATCTTGTAAGTTTACCCACTTACAATGAAATGAACGCTCTATAATTTTAATGCTAGGTTTATTTTAACAGTGATAGACAGAATATCAAAAAGAAAATCCAGAAAATCGCAGAAAATAAGATATAAATTATTTTGCATTTCATTGAGTGAAATAAGTATTTGATCCTCTATCAAAACATTGCTTAGTACTTGGTGGAGAAACCCTTGTTGGCGAGTACAGAGGTCAGACGTGTCTTGTAGTTGATGACCAGGTTTGCACACATCTCAGGAGGATATTTGGACCACTCCTCTTTGCAGATCCTTTCCTAATCTTTGAGGTTTTGAGGCTGTCGCTTGAGCTTCAGCTCCCTCCACAGATCTATTTGATTAAGGTCCGGAGACTGGCTAGGCCACTCCATGACCTTAATGTGCTTCTTCTTGAGCCACTCCTTTGTTGCCTTTGCTGTATTTTTAGGGTCATTGACGTGCTGAAGACCCATCCATGACCCATTTTTACGGACCTGGTTGAGAGAAAGAGGTTGTCACCCAGTATTTCATGGTACATGGCCCCATCCATAGTTCCCTCTATGCAGTGAAGTCCACCTGTCCCCTAGAGGAGAAACACCCCCAAAGCATAATGCTTCAACCTCCATGCTTGACTGTGGGGATGGTGTTCTTGGGGTCAGAATTCCTCTTCCTCCAAGCATGGCGAGTCACTATGATACCAAAGAACTTGATTTTATTCTTATCCGACCACAGCACCTTCTCCCAAGCATTCTCTGAGTCGTTCAGGTGTTCATTGGCAAACTTCAGACGGTTCTGTACATGTCCCTTCTTGAGCAGGGGGACCTTACGGGCACTACAGGATTTCAATCCATTACGGCATAGTGTGTTACCAATGGTTTTCTTGGTGACTATGGTCCCAGCTGCCTTGGGATCATTAACAAGCCCCTCCCGTGTAGATCTGTGCTGATCCCTCACCTTTCTCATGATCATTGATACCCCATGAGGTGAGATCTTGCATGGAGCCCCAGACCGAGGGAGATTGATGGTCATTTTGTGTTTCTTTCATTTTCGAATATTTGCACCAACAGTTGTCTCCTTCTCACCCAGCTTCTCCCCAATGGTCTTGTAGTCTATTCCGGCCTTGTGCAGGTCTACAATCATGTCCCTGATGTCCTTAGACAGCTCTTTGGTCTTGCCCATGATGGAGATGTTGAAGTTTGATTTATTGACTCTGTGGACAGGTGTCTTTTATACAGGTAACAAGTTGAGACAGGTGTGTTTTATACAGGAAACTAGTTGAGATTAGGAATACTTTTTTAAAGCACGAGGACTAATCTGTGGGAGCCAGAATTCTTTATGGTTGGTAGGGGATCAAATACTTATTTCACTCAATGAAATGCCAAATAATTTATATATTTTTTTTAATGTGATTTTCTTTTTGATATTCTGTCTATCACTGTTAAAATAAACCTAGCATTAAAATGATAGACCGCTCATTTCTTTGCAAGTGGGCAAACTTACAAAATCAGTGATGGATCAAATACCCATTTCCTCCACTGTATACTGTATATCTTGAGGAAATTGGGGCAGTGGAGTGGCAACACAAAAACATTTTCTGGTGAAAATCTCCGCACCATTCGCCAAGAAAATTCCAGTACGGTGATAAAACACAGCCTAGGCTCTGTAAACTGGTATGTAAACAAAGGGGCCCACTGTAGTTAGCAATATGCCTGTTTACAGAGCTAAAGCTGTATACAAACAGTGAATGTATTGTTTCTTCATCAAACACACAGTACGGACAGGTAGCAGACCGAGTAGTCGGGGGTCCAAAGTCTCAAAAGCTCTTTTAAAATGGGTTGGACCTGACATGGTCTGTTATACTTTTTATTTATGTTTTTTCTGTTAACTTTGATCCTAAGAAACAATAATTGGAGGGTCTGCTCTGCCGGAAATATCGCAACAAAAAAATTGTGGCTATTTTATTGTATGTATCCGTATTTTTTTTAATAGAAATATTGGGAACATTAAAATGTTCCTCAAATCCTTAGTGGGTTGGGTAAGCTGTCAATAAATGCATTCCAGAGGGGTATACTACGAAGCGAGATTAAGGGCTGAGCGAGGTCTGTTGAGTCTGAAGCCAGAGTTTTCAGTATCACGAAAGGTGGCTCTCTTTCTACCTGGCTAGATCACCGTGGTAACAGAGGCTGCACGGCTAACCTGCCCAGACCAGTTTTTGTTGCAGAGTTTGAGCTTAAATTTGGCTCTTAGAGCGCTGCCCTTTATGGAAACTACACATTTTGAAATCCCGCGGACCTGACTATATTGTCTGAGCGATACTTCTCACTGAGTAAACTAGTTAAATCAGTAAACTTATTGATCAGAAAGTAAATGAACGAAACGAAGCCGTGACATAAGGCTTACATTAGAGTGAACTGTAACATCGCGCTGGGGCTTTTTGCCACATGCATATTTATTGATGCAGAAAATGTATAATAGCCTAGACCTACTGTATGCAGCGCCACTCTATGCTCTCACCTCAAATGATTTTACCTGGCGATCTACACACACTGGCTCTTAATGAAGCGTTCTATAAAATCACAGGTTGCAACATTATTTCACTGTAGGCTTCTTTCTTTTCATCAGTAGCAATTACAGTTGGGACGTGACAGGTGACAGCAGTCACAGTTTGGACATCGCTGCAGACTCGCAGGTTAAGCTTCTCACAGTAGATTAATATTTGTCCAGAAAATACAGACTACAGGTTTTGTATCTTAGCTATTTATTTTAATGGTATTTATAAGATGCAAATAAAGGGCTATTAGCCTAAATCAAAATCAAAATTGTATTAATTTTGATGTGGCCCAAAACTAAAGTGGTTTTCCACATAGGCTATGCTATTCATTAGGGGACAGTGTCAGACTTAAATCAGATTCTTAAGTGTAGGATTATCAACTAGGCTAAATGGTGTACTGTTTAAATCAGAGTTCAACCTTTAATTGCTTTATAATGTCACGTTACGCACTGCGAGAACGATCTGTAAGATAAATTAATCAATTCAGTAGCCCAATTTTCTGACAACATTCTACTCTCTCCTTATTTGCAGTATGAGTTTTTTTTCGGCTCTCTGTTTTCTGCTGTTCTGAGATCATTCAGACTGACAAACTCTTGTGGAGTCAGCGAAGTCAGCTGCTCGCAATCAGTCCGTTAGTGTAAAGTTAGCGGCACAAGATCAGTCCAGTCTGTGCGGAAGCAGAGTCAAATGACAGCCAAACGCCCCCTTTCATGGGGACGCGCACAGAGCCTGAAGCTGAAACCCTCGTTCAACATAAGAGGTTGATAACTGCCTTCGTGATACCGGTTAGCTCTGAGCGAGGGTTTGTGTTATGTTGAACCAGATCAAAAAATGAGAGCAGGGCTCTGTTGAGTTTGTTTCGTAGTGTACCCCTCTGGTGTAAAGAACACATGTGGTGACAAAACACTATGAAAAAATTACTTTTAACACATTCCTACATGATTTTGTCTCAATTTAATGCAAAAAAATTAGGCGTTTTTTCACTTTGAGAGGAGTTATTCAATGATTTTGACAACAAGCGTTCTCCAGAATCTTATAACTCCACCTTTTAAAAAAAACATATGCACTTTTGTTTAGTAACCAGTTAGAGAAGGCTTGACTGTCTGTGCTGTAATACATGTTGGTTGTCCTTTGTGTTGTAAACAAGCCCCAACCTCAGCAATTTTTACCAGCATCCAATAAGGAAGCGACTACAACTGTAGTGACCAGGAAGTGCCACTGGGGGGTGGTGCCAAGACTGAGCAGTTTTTCTTTGACTCACTTGTTAGACCGTTTTCAAAGTCTTATTAAACCTATTTACACAGCCTGGGCCACAAAACCATTTTAGTCATATCTCCATGACAACACTGAGGGGGGTGAATTTTTTCGGACCACGCTAGTTTTTATTTTATCGGAGGTTAAAATGTATTGGCGCGATCTCTTGAGTGACAGCTCTCCGCCCGTTGTCCCTCACTTTGCCTCAGAGGTATACGTCAGCTATCTCCCTCCCCCCGACGTGAGGCGGGGTAAAAATCTCACAAAATGGCGACGCACACAAACCAGGATTATTGGATGCCGTGTGAATGACTGAGGTCAGCCCGGATGATACATCCATATTATTTACTATCTATGGTTGTAAATGGGATTCAGGCCAGATCTACCTTCACATGCGTATATACTTTGACACAATCCCAAACCCCTCCTACTGAGAGATTTAAAACCTGCCCAGAGAAGAGCAGTTCCATTTCTACTCACTCAGACACCATAGGTATCACATATTGGCCCAAGATGTAATCCTGGTGTCTGTCTGTATGCTCAGTCAAATCTCAGTGTCTCAGTCATTAATCGTTCAAATTGATGGGCAGAATCCAAACTAAACAGCGGTTAGTGAATCGCCCATCCAGGGGGAAAAAATCTCTGTGGTTGGATATGATTGATGAGTTAAAGGAATACTTCACCCATATTGAACCGGCGTACTATCATTATAAAATCACTATTATAATGTAATGAATTCGCTTTTTCTTCCCTCAGTCTTCCCTTGGCCCAGCTGTCCTGTCAATCCTAACCCTACATTTTACCATGTGTGATGTCACACATGGTGAAATATAGGATTAGACAGTGAGACCATTTCTGCCTTTTCTCATGCTAGGATGAACGGATTTCTAAAATGTTTGCACATTTATACTACATACTAGGATCTCAGAGTTCAATACATCTTCCTATTATGACCGGTGAAGTAGGTCATTAAGTGTTTTTCTCCATTGCTGCCTTCAGACCATAGTGGATGAGCAGCTGATCCTGAAGAGAGTAGCAGACGTGTTGATCAACCTCTACGCCATGACGGCCGTCCTGTCCCGGGCCAGCCGCTCCATCAGCATCGGCCTCAGGAACCACGACCACGAGGTCTGTCTGCAAAGCTAACATTAACTATTATTTATGACCACATGACAATGTGTACGACGGTGAACTTAACGTCACAAAGGCTACCGGTCCTGCTACGCAACCTGGAATTAATATTAGTTTAGAATCCATTGCTTTAGTTGTTGTTTTTTATAGTACAATCAGTTTGCCATTGGCCTTAAACCAGACTGATCCACGCATTGTTTCTCATTATTTTACCACACTTGAAAAGCTGACAGTAAAACATCTCCCACACTCATCCCTGCTGTACACCGCAGCAAAAAACCTGAAAATCTCAATTTGGGAACTATCTGTTATTGCGTTGTGTTTCCTGGTTGAATCTGTGAAACATGTCTAAACTTAACAAGTCAACATGCATTACAGTCGCACTTTGCTGCTGTTTTTGACAATAAACACAACAGTTGTTAGGCTTATCCAGATAAGCAGGTCATGTCTTGATCAAGATCAGTACGTTTAATATGCTTAATTGAACGCACGTCGTTATTTACTTACATGTGTCTGTTTTCACCTACTGCAGAAAGCGGTAGACAACTGAAGGCAATTAAGGCAGCAGCAGCATGGCACAACATGTCAGCTCCATTTAGTATTTTTAATCAATGAATGCAATCTGCGTGTGCTCTGATGTGCTTTTATTAACTCAAATCCATATAGTTAGATTCAGTTTAGCTACTGTACATTGGAAAGACTGCACCACCTTCATTTTATTTCAGAGCAGTAATAACGGTTTGAAGTGGAGAGGGACACAGGACGTCAGAAAGTAAACACTCATGCTGTACTATGAGACTGGTGTGTAATCAGAAACTGATGTAGAGCAAAGACGGAGAGCACACACACATCCACAATACAGAGACATTAAAGGAGGCAGTGCATGCTTTGCATTATATCCTCCCCTATGGTTCAGATGGGCAGCCCTGTGCTCCTCCTACACTATTCCTGTCCGCTGGGGCTACAGGCAGACAACTGACTCCACTAACACAGTTCTCTCTTATTTATCAGTCAAGCCAGTTTGGCTCCACTATGATTGTAAAATGATTGTCTGTGTTTATTTCCTCTTATTTCCATGATGATGGAAGAGAAAGTGCGTATCTGAATCTTTTTTTTTTTAATAAAATATAACCATTGGGGTTTTAGATTAAGTGATTGCATGTTCCACTGCATTGTGTGTTTGCACATAAAAACTGAACCGACAAAAGTAAGCGATCGTCTCACTTCACATTCTATTACATTTAGTTATTTTGACCGTCTCCTGCATCATATTTAGTTTTTCATTTGGGTGTTTTCCAGTTGCATAACATGCCTGCTGGGTTTGGGATGAATGGATGTGGTTTTATTTTGTCTAGGTGCTGCTGGCAAACACATTCTGCGGCGACGCTTTCTTCAAGAACAACTACTTGATGACTCAGTTGCAAAAACGTAAGTACAACGTCGAAAGAAAGCTAATTGAGAACAGAACCTTTTTCTTTTCTTTTTTTACTGCATCTCAAGTACAATAGACTTGCATGAGTTGTGGAATTTCCCAGCGAACCCCAACATACCAACACTCCAACCTCCCCGCTGCTATTCATTTTCAAACAGTGCATTTTTTCTTGTTTAATGGTCTTTATGTAATCCAGAGTTATCCGGTGACCCAGACAGATTATAATGTTGTGTTTAAGGAGAGACACTGCAGGTGATTAGTATAAAATAAAAAATATTTGATTAAATAAGCAGCTTTGTCAATATCTAACTAATTATGCGTTAATTTGCATCTCTTTAAAAATCTAGTGGTAAGATAAAGCAAGAGAGTTCAAATTGTCATTTTTCTGAACATATTAGAGTCCAAAGTTTTTATAGAACAAATTTTCATTTTATAAATTAAACAATACTATGTACAGGTTTTTTAAATTAATTTCCTGCTTGGTTTAAGATTTTTTTTAAAAAAATATAAATCATACAATTAACAAAGTCTGAACAAATCCTTCTGGAATGACCTTCAGAATAGTGCTACAAAAAGTCTCAAAATTGGCTGTGGCTTAAACAAAGTTCTTGTCTAAAGTGTCTCATCTAAACAAATGAAAGCGGCTTGTTTTGTGACTCCCATCTCCACTCATTCCAGACTCTCCGGAGAACAACGATGCCAACATCAAGAAGATTGCCATGGAGGTGTTGAACAACAGAGCCTACGTCTGCTCACACCCTCTGGAAAGAACATACTGATGGTGCACCGCGTGTCTTCTCTCTTCTGATCGGACAATATGAACAAGTCCCATTCGCTTTGTTTAACATTGTTTGTACACTCTAATAACGAATGAAGAGATTTCTGTTTTAGTTACTGTATTTTTATTAACTATGGCTTCAAAGAAAAAACACCGGAGCTCCTCGGGATCACAACGGGCACGTGCCTCTGATGACTTTGTATTGCGTTTTATCCAAAGTTTAGTGCTATAAAGAATTACTACACAACATACTATCGTT
Source organism: Hyperoplus lanceolatus (assembly GCA_026929865.2). NCBI lineage: Eukaryota > Metazoa > Chordata > Actinopteri > Uranoscopiformes > Ammodytidae > Hyperoplus > Hyperoplus lanceolatus. The sequence continues at coordinate 36,266,316 of CM049396.1, forward strand.
CCAATGCTTATGAGCCTATTTGGTATACAAGGTACAGTTTTTGTGGGTTCTGGCTTCTATGATATTCCTGAAAGGCTGGACACTTGATGGAGGTGTCCTCATGTTAGCCGCTGCAGGCCTTTGAAAAGTGAAGATGCACTTCTCCTCATCTGTGAGAGGCAGTGCAGTCCGCTTGTGCAGGAAGGAATGCTGCTTACAGAATCCACTGTAGGAAAGCAACACAACAAAGTACGTCAACACAAAAAAAAATCTATTGTTTTTTGTTTTTTTTTAGTATCTGAGGAGTTTTGTATTTGTTAAATTAAAAGTTGTAACTCAAACTTACAAGTAGTGGTACTTGTTGTACAGTGAGTTGTGTCTGATGATGGAGTTGTTTTTGCTGGTGAGGCTGCAGTCCATGCAGGGCCCCGGAGCCAGAGCCATGGACCTCTTCTCCTCCGCTTTGTCATCACCCAAGTTCATCACAGACAGATGAGGCAAAGGCTGACACACACACACACACACACACGCACACACACAAAACAGCTGTTGGCTCTCAAACTGCAGGGTGTCACAGTCAACTATAACCAGAAGAACAATGACAAACTGGAAAACACTAATATTCTTTGTATTTCTTTAGCTGTCTGGCTCACAATTTTACTTATATGGTTCACTTTCTTATCGTTGGAGCATTAAGCAACTTAAGAGGGGCGCAGATTTATTCCCCTCAGTAGCTGGTCAAGTCCAAAAACAGCTGATAAGTGAAGATTGGTGGCAGAAATGCCTATCTTTCTAAATGTTTCTCAAAGGTTTCTGAACCCTACAGAGATATTCCGTTATTTTTCCTTTAAAATACTAAACTAGACTCATGAATGAGAGAAGAGATTGATTTACGAAAAAGTTAAATTGCAATATGTGAACCCCTATAGTAGGATATTGCTCTCCTTTCTCTGCAATAACCTCAAACGGTTTCTCTAACGACTAATCAGTCCCTCACATCTGTTTTGGGCGGTCTTTGCCCACTCCATCTTGAAGAATGCAAGTTGAGTGAGGTTGGACGGGTTTCTGTCATGAACTGCCCACTTCATGACAGAAACCCATTCCAGGATATTACAGAATTCATGATTCTCTGGGTTACGTGGAGTTGTCCTGGAGCTGAGGTATAGAAGCAGGCGCAGAGCTTAACGATGCCACCACCATGCTTCACTGTTGGGAGAAGGTTCTTTTGGTGGTAGGCAGTGTTGCGTTTTTGTCCAAACATGGCGGTTTTGGTTATGACCAAACAGTTAAGTTTAGGACTAATTGGTCCACAGAATAGACTTCCAGGAGACTTCAGCTATCTCCAGGTGCTCTCTGGCAAAGTTGTGACAAGCAGTTATGTTCTTTTTTTGAGAGCAGAGGCTTCTTCAGCAACCCTCCCATGAAAGCCATGGTGTTTTCTTCTTATTGTGGAACCATGCACATGTGTCCCATATGCTACAAGAGAGGTCTGCAAATCTCTAGATGTTTGGGTTGGCATTTAACGGAATTATCACTTTTCCTGCTGCTATTGTGGATATTTTTGAAGGAAGTCCACTTCTAGGCGGATTTTAAGTCACTTTTAAAGCTCTCCAATTGTAGATGATTTGCCTCATGGTGGACCGATGGAGCTCAAACATTTTTAGATGAATTTATAGCTGATCCCCAGACAAATGTGCTGTCACTACACTCTTCTTGAGGTCATCTGATATTTCCTTTCCTCTTGGCATGTCTGACCTGTATGGGTTCACTTTGGTGACCCTAAACGGACCTTGTTTAATCTCTATTTTATCTAGTGCCGCCCACTTTCTTCCCTAAAGATCTCTCATTACATTTGTCCATTTCATCTCTCAATTTCTCCCACCTGATTGTGTTTACCTGTTCAGTTTCAGCAATGGAGCTCAGGGTTCACTAACTTTTGCACATACAAAAGTTGGCAAATCATTTGTTTTATTTTAGTGTTTTGACTACACAATTGATTTCCTCAGAACAAGTATGTGGAATCCATTGATTAACACACACCTGTTATTTAACCTAAAAAATACTGGTATTGATAAAATGAGTTAATAATGGTTAAATAAATCTCCAAAATGTTCAAGAGGTTCACATAGTTTCAAGCAGCACTATATACAGGTGAAACTCGAAAAATTTGAATATTGTGCAAAAGTTAATTTATTTCAGTAATTCAACTTAAAAGGTGAAACCAATATAGACTCATTGCATGCAAAGTAAGATATTTCAAGCTTTTATTTGTTATAATTTTGATTAATATGATTTACAGTTCATGAAAACCCCAAATTCAAAATCTCATAAAATTAAAATATTACATGAAATCAATAAAAAAAGGATTTTCAACACAGAAATGTCGGCCCTCTAGAAAGTATAATCATGCATATGTACTCAGTAGGGGAGAGTGGCCTAAGTTGTGCCAGTGGGGAAGTTGTGTAACCCCTTGTTTCTAGAAAACCATAGAAGAAAATGGAAATGTGACCACATATTTAAGAAGAGCCATCCATTTGACTCATCCTGTAAAGAAGGGAGAAACATGGAATAATATAGAAGCACATTTAAGCTCAAAAGACTGCTTTTTGCCTCTCAAAGTAAAATTTCCATGATAAAGGTTTTTTGATTATTGTGTCTGAACAATTATAGACACTTTTGAAAACATTTGACACATGTTTTAGTGCTTCAGTATGCTACACTTTGTGTCTATATAATTAGCACGATGTCAGCCCTAAACTGCTGAGTCATGCTTATTATCCAAAATTCTGGGGTTGGGGTGATTTGTGCCAGAGGGCCTGGGGTGAGTCATAAGTAAGTAAGTAAAATGTATTTATAAAAGCACATTATTAACAGTTTGCAATGTCCAAAGTGCTGAACATAGTGCATTCAGTAGGTAAAAAATGAAGGTAAAATAATAACAAAAATAAAAGACATAAAGCCCATACATCCACATATAAACAAAGATAGTAGTGCAGAGGTAAGATAGTTAATGGGGAGAAAAAAAACAGGTACAGATGGGTCTTGAGCCTTGATTTAAAAGCAGAAATGGAGGAGGGATTGCATATGCCAGGTGGCAGTTGGTTCTACAAGGGCGGAGCAGCCTGCAAAGTAAATTTCTGAGAGTTGTGCTATTGGAATGGCTGTACATGCTGGTCACCAAAAGAAAGTGATTGTCGACAGTAGCTCAGAAGAGACTGACATCTCCATTCCGCTTAACGACACCACTGATGAGAGTTCAGATGGCTAGAAAGATGATGATGGTGACTTTGTCATTGTGAGCTTTGCAGGTAAAACCATTAGATCTGCTAGGCCTTGTTTAAGAAAATTGTCCTTCAATCTTTGTAAAATATTTACTTTATTTACTTTAAATAAACCGTAAATAAGTGATTGTCTAATGGATTTGTCTTGCATTACAGTTTATGAGATATATCAATGGCACAATTTACCCCATGGTATTCTCTCTTGTGGCAGAATTTACACCACACCGGGGGCAAGTTGTGCCACAAGACAACTTTTTTTCCGAAAGCTATATTTCTTAAACAGTTTATTTCAGATCAAAAGTTATTGTTGCCGCGGATGCACAACACCCTGAAATATATTTACATATTTGAGTTGGAGACTTTACTGTCAAGGCCTCACTTTAAAGTCACTTTGAGTAAAAAGTGGCACAACTTAGGCCACTCTCCCCTACTAGGTTTTGGCCCCTTTTGCATGAATTCCTGCCTCAATGCGGCGTTGCATGGATGCTATCAGCCTGTGGCACTGCTGAAGTGTTATGCAAGCCCATGTTGCTTTGATAGTGGCCTTCAGCTCGTCTATATTGTTGGGTCTGGTGTGTATCATCTTCCTCTTGACATTACTCCATAGATTATCTATAGGTTTCAGGTCAGGAGAGTTGTGTAGCCAATCAAGCACAGTAATACCATGGTCAGTCAACCAGTTACTTGTGGTTTTGGCAATGTGGACAGGTGCCAAGTCTTGATGGAAAAAGGCAATCAGCATCTTCATAATGCTAATCAACAGACGCAAGCATGAAGTGCACTAAAATCTCCTGATGGATGGCTGTGTTGACTTTGGACTTTATAACAAAGTGGACCAACACCAGCAGATGACATGGTGCCTCAAATCATCACTGACTGTTGTAACTTGACACTGGTCATCAAGCAACTTGGATTGTGTGCCCCTCCATTCTTCCTCTAGACTGTGGGACCTTGATTTCAAAATGAAACGCAACATTTCATTTGGATCAGTGATGATTTGAGGTATCATGTCATCTGCTGCTGTTGGTCCACTGTGTTATCAAGTCCAAAGTCACCACAGCCGTCTACCAGAAGATTTTAAAGCACTTCATGCTTCTGTCTGCTGACAAGCTTTATGGAGATGACAATTTCCTTTTCCAGCAAGACTTGACACCTGTCCACAGTGCCAGAAACCACTAGTAGCTGAACTGAACTCCGTAGAGAATCTATGGGCTATTGTCAAGAGGCAGATAATACACACCAGACCCAACAATACAGACGAGCTGAAGGCCATTATCAAAGCAACCTGGGCTTCCATAACACCTCAGCAGTGCCACAGACTGATCGTCACCATGCCATGCCACATTAATGCAATAATTCATGCAAAATAAGAACCCAGACCAACTTAGAAGATGAATGAAAATACTTAAAAGAGCGACATTTCTGTATTTCAAATATTTGTTTTGTTTGGCTTTATGGAATATTCTAATATTTTGAGATGCTCCATTTCTGGTTCATGAGCTGTAAGCCGAAATCCTGTAAATTTACCGACACCCGTCTCACTCATGGTCTCACTGCCGGTGCACGTCAGAGCAACAGGGGTGAATGTTTATGCGCCTACAATGGCGGAGCAGGTAAAAATCCTTCCCAATGTCTGTTTTGATGTTTTTTATCATGTTTTATCACACTTATGGATCTGAGATGATGCTGGATAACTCGCTGCTTGAAGACCGCAGTGCATTAATGTGGTGACGTAGGGACGAGCGAGGGGACTGCTAACTGCAGTAACTGACAGGAAGTTAGCTAAAAGAACCATTCCGCTTAGAGCACCTTTAAACAAAAAAATGCCTGAAATATATAATAATGGATGTATATAGCGCTTTTCAAGGCACTCAAAGACGCTTTACAGGGTTCCAGGTTCCATTCATTCACACACAGTCATACTGGTGGTGGTAAACTACCATAGTAGCCACAGCTGCCCTGGGGCAGACTGACGGAAGCGTGGCTGCCATTCAGCGCCTACGGCCCCTCCGACCACCACCTCAAACATACAGCAGGCATACACATTCACACGAGGCAAGGTGGGTGAAGTGTCTTGCCCAAGGACACAACAACCATGACACAGGTGGCAGAGTGGGGATCGAACCGCCAACCCTTGGATCATTGGCCAACCCGCTTTACCACCTGAGCCACGGTCGCCTATATGTCTAATATATCTAGAATATATGGAACTTTCACTTTTTGAATTAAATTAGATTTAAAAAAAAAGAGCTTTTCCATGATATTCTAATAATATGGGTTTCACCTGTATACTGTATAAATGTAACCCATGGCCCTGAAGCAGTTAAATGATGTCATCCCACTAACTTTAAACTCTACCTGGAGCATCATGCCGGGTTTCCTCAGTGAATACTTCTGAGGCTCATCTTTCAGTATATCCTGACTTCTCTGGGTCTTTCCTCCCATATGACACTTAAACTCTGGTAGAGGGCTGTTGTCTGCAGGAAGCTGCTTCTTCAGCCAGCTGCCGTACTGTGCTGTGGCTGACTCCAGCTGCTCCCACTCCAAAGGCTCTCCTGTGGACCAACAACACACCCACGTAACTCACTCTGTATAGGTTTAAAAACTAAATAGATTTCCTTCTTCGTATAACTGATCAACTAAAACAAGATTTTCCTTCACGGAATGGTTGGATAAACAGACATAAACTTATTTTATTCAGCACCGATAGGTTCCTCCCCATGACCAAATCTGTTCTCCAGTGTGGGAGTCCATTTAGTCAGCAGCGAAAAAAACTGATACTGGCTCATACCGCCGACCATCTGGGTCTTCAATCAAAACATATCAACATTTGCCTTTTAATACTGAGAAAAGGCTCACAGTGAGCCCACACAGTTGTAGAAAAAAATCCACTCTTTCAGACAGTTACTGTACATTTAGTGCATCACTAGATACAAGTTACGGCCTAGTCTCTCATAGCCATCACTCTCTTTCTCTCTGGGTTTGGCAGAATTGTATCACTGAATGAAGCAAAGTGGTTACAAGGTGCCTTTGAAAACAGTGACAAAATAAGGTATACAAATTAAAGTTAACCTATAAAGTTTTTAGACAAACAGAATGTGAGTAAAATGGTTACCTTCCACTTCAACTGTTTTATAATGTAATGTAATTTTTGGATACTTTGGGCTTTTTCAGCAATGTTTGATGGAACAACCATGGAAAGCAAACTGCAGCAGTCATGCCCCATTGCCTGTCATGTGGCCTCCAGTGTGGCAGCACTAGGCAGATGTTAATGGAGAATTATCTGTCTCCCCTTTGATGGATTTCTCCGTATTTTTCCTGCTGACCTAAAGTATAAAATAAAAGAGTCTGCGAAGAAGCCCTCTCTTCGATTCTGACACCAAACGCTGATATTCACAGCTGCTGTCTGGTGATGGCTATACACTGGAAATATCAGTGTGACATCTGGTTATTAACATTTGGCTGGTTACTCATGGGAAAAAGGAAAAACACACCGCCATTCTCAACGGGGGCGGTACCGCCCCCTGGGGGGCGTTCGTACAACCTAGGGGGGCGCTGGGACCAGGCTGGGACACGAGAGCTTTTTTTTTTTTTTTTTTTAATAAATATATTTTAAACTTTCTTAAAAATATTATAAATCTGTTGACTGCAAAAATAGGTTACCTGAAATAAACAGCCTATTTTAACTTTTCATGTTTCTAACCCCTCAACCTCTTTTTAACTATTCTCTCCAATATTCTGCGGTCTGCTGACTGTCACAGCCTTAGAAAAGAGAAGGCTCTGCAGGCAGCCAATCAGAGGTCTTTGAGTCAGAACAACCAGCCAATCAAAGCCTTAGCGGCAGAGGAATCAGCCAATCACAGACTAGTATAATGACGTTTACTGATATTGCTAATGCTAATGCTAGCGCAGCGAGATTCAAACTTAAACTAACTATTGTCTCTGAGGTGGAGAAAACACAGAGTAATCAGCCAAAGCATGGAGTTAACTAACACACAAGCAGAACCATGTTAAAGACACAACCCTCATGTTGGAGAGGGACGATATGCTAAACGCTTTGCACCGCGAGAGGCTCACTGAAGCCCTGTACAGCAGCCCTATGACAGCAGCAAAGCACAGCTACGTCATGAGCGCTAGTTCGCAGGATAACAGTTCAACAACCAATGAAAACGTACACAATTCATTGTAACATATTCAACTTTAATAACATAACATAAACAAACATGGCGGATAGCAAGAAAAAGTGGCGACAGTACAATGCCAATTACATTAGTTATGGATTTATCCCGTCACCGATGAACACCACTTTACCAATGTGCCTGCTCTGCGATCAGGTGTTCTCTAATGAGGCCATGAAACCCTCGCGACTACAGGAACATTTAGTGAAAAAACATCCCGAAAAATCAGCTAAAGATCCATCCTACTTTAAGTCTCTGAGGGATCAACATTCAAGACGGCCCACCATCAACTCTCTGTTCGCCCGGAACGTCAATCAAAGCGAAAGCGGGTTGGTAGCGTCCTACAACATCGCTTTATTAATTGCTAAGTCTGGCTTACCGTTCAAGAACTCTGCAGCTTAGAATAATTCACATTCATTATTTTCTAAACGATGTTCTTACTGTACTGTATTTGTCTTCCCAAAGTAAAAATAATATTTATGCACCAAGAAATGTACTTAAATAGTTGCCTTGTCTGAACTAGTTTAACAGATGAATGTGCATTTAATACTGTATCTCTTTGGCTAATATATGTACATGTGTGTGTGTGTGTGTGTGTGTGTGTGTGTGTGTGTGTGTGTGTGTGTGTGTGTGTGTGTGTGTGTTTGTGTTTTTTTTTTGGGGGGGAGGGGGGCGCTAGAGTATCTCGGTAAGGTTAGGGGGGCGTTTGCTCAAAAAAGGTTGAGAACCACTGCTGTATATGAAAAGCTTGACCCTTTTAGCAGTTATTAGAAGTGTTGTATGGTGCTTTGATGCGGAGCAGCTTACCAGCCAGGTGAATGGAGGCAGGAGTCGGGCTGAAGACAGGGGGAGGTTTACTGTAGAGCTGAAAGTCGTCATTACGCTCACTCCAGTCCCATATGTCCCGTGAAAGTACAGGCTTCAATAGGTTGTCGTGTAGGATGTTCTCTCTCCATGGCTGGAAGAACCATGAACAGTAGTGTTATCAACATGATCCCCAACTATAAAAACGTCCAATCCTAGAAAGTCATGTTATATCCTTTGGTGTCATTTACGCCAGGGACATGTCAACACCACTTTTGGAAATGGCCAATTTTGTCCCCACCACCTTCTAAAAGTATAATTTGTTAAAAGAAAATCGGAAAATTGAGTACAAAGAAATAGGGGTAATTTAAATCTAGTAATACTAATAGACAAATAGCAGTTGATGAGTAGGCTAATTGACATGCTGTAAAGTACACCTTTTTTGTAATTTTCAATATTTTAAAGTCGCTAGAATGCGGCAAACCATTAGCCTGGAAATCCAGACCCACATAAAGTGCAGAGCAAATTGAAATTTGCTAGCGGCTGGTGTGGATATCCAGGGTAGGAAAAAATGTCTTTGGAGCTAAAAAAAAATCTGGAGGATAACCTCCAGATTGGTTTCAGAATCCTTTCTATTTTCTAGATCCCAAGGTTGGCACAATAGGCCTACAGGTGTTGATATTGTCTTGAAAACTATAAGTAGCATGACATTGTACATCCTGTGTCAACAGCTGTTGCTAACAAGTTACTACTACTTTTTTTTTTTTTTCATTTGAAAAAAGTGTCACCATGGTTATAGTCATACACTATTGGGTCAGAGAGAGCATAGAGGAAACAGTTATACAAGTATAACACTCATTCATTCATTCAACACTCAGCAGCAAGGATCATCTCCAGAACACCTTCCTCTCACCACATCATCCCTGTCCTTCACCAGCTTCATTGGCTCCCGGTTCATTTCCGTATTCAATTTAAAATCCTTCTTTACACCTTCAAAAGCATCCATAACCTTGCACCCAAATATCTAACAGACCTCATTCAAATTGCCACTCCCTCCCGTGCACTCCGCTCCTCCTCCTCTGTTCACCTCACTGCCCGTCTCTCCACGATGGGGAGCAGAGCCTTCAGTCGCTCTGCTCCCCTGATCTGGAATGCACTACCCCCGACCTCCGCAACACTGACTCTATATCCCTGTTCAAATCTAAACTCAAAACTCATCTTTTCAAATTTGCTTACCCCTCCTGATCTTCCCATCCCATTGTTGTTAATTAATTGATTGTACTGTATTTGTCTCATTGTACGGTGTCCTTGCGTGACATGAAAGGCCCCTTTAAATAAAATGTATTATTATTATTATTATTATTATTATTATTATTATTATTAATATTATTATTATTATTATTATTATTATTATTATTATTATTATTATTATTAACCCCTGTGCTAAGTTTCCTGGCAGTGATAATAACCTGAGCATTCCTATTCCTGTGAAATGTCACACTGCAGTCAGGTGAAGAGTGACATCACCTTTTTCAGCTCTTCCACACGAGCCTGGCCTGGGTGTCTGGAATGCACTCTGTACGCATCACTGCTCATGCTCGCACACCAAACTGTGGAGGTAGCAGTGAAGCCGGGCTCCTTTTTAGAAGCCTCTTCTGCTGGTTCCACTGTAGCACTGTGATACTGCTGACAGTAGGTAAACCTCCGCCCTGGCACCTGCACTCAAGCACAATACATTTAAGGTCATCTTCACTGGACGCTTCCTTTCTGTGTCCCAGAAAAACACATTACATTACACCAGACTTATCCTTCAGCTATGCGATGTCTTATTAGGTAGACTTTACATTTATGTTGCCAATTTTACAATCCAGGTTCTGATTATCTGATGTATTGGTCTGTCCGTTCAGCAGGCAGGAATTGCTTTCCATCTATTGCTTGTATTGTATATACAGTATGGATTTATAAAATAGTACTGTACATTCTATCCTACACATTCATCCAACCTGAGCCATCTCTTTGCGGAGCAGCTCCTTAGCCTGCTCAAATGAGTTGAGGGTCTGGATGCTGTAGTTGTATGCTGGACCGGCAGCCGGCTGTTCCAACTGAAATACAGCCGCCCCCGACTTCTGCAACCTCTCACTTTCTTCTTGCACCTTTTTAATATTGTCCTGGAAAAAGATGATGAGTATGAAAGGCTCCGTTAAAGGTGTAACTTTGGATGTGTCAGAGAATTGAAAACATTTCTAGGATATATTCTCATATCTGAATAAACAAACTTTCCTAACAGGAAAATGTGATCACTGGAACACTATTTGAAATTAGCTACCTTAAAAAAAATTAAGGTTTCACTGTTATTTTACAGCAGCAGGGCCCACAGTTTGGTTTACAAAACTATTGTAGTCTTATGTTTGGATCTAATTGTCTTGATTTAAGATTTAAGATGATAGAATTATTTAATACTAAGTATTACATGTTGTGACAATATGTGTTGTTATCCAACCACAGGCTCTGCAAATGTAAACAAATCCACCTCCCCTGAAACTGCAAAGGCACTTTTAAGAAGTCAGCTCCTATATTCTGAATCATATACTGTGTAAGCCTATGCAGACCTGAATGAAGTCCTTGGACTGTTCTAGTGGTAACTGTTGGCTGCTGCGTTTCCATTTGGCATAGTCTCTGTTGTGTGTCTCCAGCAGTGCGTGTCTTTTCACTCGGACAGGCACATTGGGCCGGTCCACCTCACTGTGTGCAGCGGCTCCTTGCTCCCACTGCTCAGAATACGTGCCATACTCTTTGCTCATGCTGGCTATCATGTCAGCTGAGGGAAAGAGATTGCACTGCACCACATATTTGAATTGCCGTACTTGACAAAGCTGGCTCAACCTGTAGGCAAAATACAGTAGGTAAAGAGAAATCCTCAGAATTGTATACATTGTTGTTCCATTGTTAACTCCACTACACCATTTATTTTCAAATTCATGCAAGAGGTTCACGTACTGCAGATTTTCTTGGTTTTGCTGGACATCAGCCACTGTGGCTACTATATTAAATGCAGATTAATAGTAGCATTTTGAGAAATAGTCATAAAGTCCAGTGTGTAGCAATAGGCCTACCTACCCTGCTGGGTTTTGGTTGTAGGAGGACAAATGTGTTATTTCTTAATTGAAAAGTTCCACTATGATGACATAGGATGAATGTTCAATGTTATCAAATATACAACTTAACCATGTCTCAAGAGTTAACCAACTAATTTTTATACTAAACGAAAATAAATGTTCAGTGGTTGCCTTGGGAAAAGTAGTTAAAACAAAAGAAAATGTTAAGGCTGCACTAATCAATATATTTGTATGTTAACAATGCATCAAAATGACTGTCTGTGTCATGTGAAAGGAGTCGCTCGTGGAGAAGAACTCATGGTATGTATAGTCATTTGGCTTCTTTCAGCTCATTGTTTTGGTTTCACGACCCACAGCTTTAGTGTTTTGGCCCAGTCTCAGTGCTCTCATCAACATTGTATCAAGTCAGCAGCTGTTTTCAGTGAAGACATCAAACTGCCTAGCACTAAATGGCAAAGCTAGCAGTAGATGAACACAGCCCATTGGCAGCTTAAGAGACAGATATTTACAGTAGAAGTTGGTGGAGAAAAAACTGAACTAAATGGAGAAACATTGATCATGAAAAAATACAGTCATCAGAAACATCTCAAAATTAATCTGCTTGTTGTGTGGTTTATTTTGTAGTGCATTTTTTTAAGACATAAAATAGCTAATATAGTGCTAATATGTCTGTGTTGTGTTTACAGCTTGTACTTGTTCCTCAAATGGTCAAAACCATGCTATACAAGCTGCTTTAAAGCCCTTGTAAACCCTCCACAAAATCAATTATTACTATGTCATTTGGGGAGTTAGTTCCATGATCGGAAGCATCTAAAAAGTTAGGCATATTTATCAATTCGTATTATAAAATATCGTCATTTGATAAACTTTACAGATACTCGGTTTAGATGACGGGGCTATGCTCTGGTTCCTTTATGAAACGAAGTATTTTGAACCAATCACAGCAGTTCTCTGAATTAACTTTCTATAAAAATAATGATTGTTGCCATGGACTGTTGATACAGCCACACACACAGTCCTGTCAAACTGTCTAGTTTTTAACTACATTTTCTTATATTTATGACAATTAATGACCAATCAGATTTTTACTAAAGCTTATGTAGACACTGAACTTTGATAACATATACTGCTTTTTTAAAACTATTTAAGACGAAGTTTCCAGAGTCTATAAACATTACTGCATGGTTTGCTGTAAACAGGAGTAAAACATGCACATCACGTGTGTGGCCCTTTAAGACCACGGTCATCTCATTAAGGGGTACCTGGACAAAGCTTGGAAGCAGGGTTGGGGGACCATGCCTCTAACGTAGACCAGAGGCTGTCCCATGATGGTCTCTAGTGACTCACATAAATGGATAGGCCTCAGGCCCACATCTAATGTGTCATAGATGCGCTTGAAGAAACCCAGGGTAGAGTTGTAGAGGACTATCACCTGCTCCTCCTCACTCCCACACAGCCTGCAAGATATCACACAAAGTGCAGGATTCTCATTGGAATTTAAACACTATGGAAGTAGACAGCACAGCTGAAATCTGTTAGCACGACCGGCTAGGGGATAGATAGTGTTCATGGGCTTACTTCATAGGAACGGCCTCCCAAAGTCGCTTCACTGCTTTATGTTTCAGCCCTTCAAGAACAAAGATGTGTGTCCTCTTATCTAGCACATGGAATCCTGTAATATAGTCCAGATCCTTGCTCTCATCATGCTTAAAATTCATTATGTAATTGGATAGGGCTTTCTCTATATTTTCCAGTGAGCGTGGGCCCAGATGGAAAGCCGAAGCGTTCAACCTGAGGACCTCTGACCTCAGCTTGGTCAGCGCAGAGAAGTTGTTGTAGTTAAAGAGGTAAATGATGCGCCCAAACGGACCGTCGTGAAGCCCCGATTCACAGCTGTCGATCTTAGGTGGAAAGGCTATTGCAACCTTGACTTTGAGTTGAGAATTGGCGTCAAAATAATGGCCTTGTGGCATGGGCTCCCTGCTAGCTGCTGTGTCTGACATCCTCCTGCTCCGTGTACTTCGCTCCCTGTCCAGCACTGGTGGTGGAGCGCAGCATTTTATGGGTAAGTTCACCTTAAAGCTTTTCTTAATAAGAAGCAGATCGGAGAAGTTCAGGCTTGCAATACCATGAGGGTTAAAGACTGGGTTCTTCTGCTTCAGTAGAGCTGCACCACACAGGACGTCTTCATCCGATTCTGTGTTAAACATGGCTGGAGCATTTGGTGTGTCACCCCACTTCCTGTCCCGGTCATGGACCTCTATCTCCAGGGATGAATCGGAGAGGAACTCCTTGAGCTCGTCTGGATCCATCAAGCCAGTCAGAATCACATTCACATCTCTGAAGTAGATGTTGGTGTCATGCCGGTGATACCGTGTTCTGTGCACGCTCAACTTATGGAACTTGTACTGGCAATATACATCCACGCATTTTTCCTGGTGAGGGAGGGGGGGGGGGGGGAACATGTAAACTATGTCATATCAAAGCTCATTACTCAATGTCAAAGGGTGCAAATCTGATGTTATCAACTCATAAATACAAAGTAAATACTGATTTGAGGAGAGAATGTGTTAGATCTATAGTGCGTAACTTCTTTTGTCGGTTACATTCAAGCTGTCGCCAAACGAGTTGACACAAAGTTGATTAACCTATCAGCTCAAGAAAACTCTCTGTATTACTCACTAGGGTAGCGTTTACAAACTGGTGTCAACCCCTGACACTGGTGCAGAAGCTCAGAAAAATCCCAAGAAGAAATGTTTCAGTTGTTGATTCTACTGCTAAGAAAAATCCTGCACGTACAGCATAAGGTATCAAATGTATGCACGATCACAAACGGCTTACATCGTGTATGTACTGTTCTAATAATAATAACTCAGAGGTCTCAATAGGGCCACAGAAGTTATGCACTATAGCTTTAATTGTGAGTGATTGTTAATCAAGTTTTAAAAAGTCACACCTGCAGGACGTGGAAAGGGACCGGGGATGGAGGCATTGAAGTGGCTGAAAGAATGGTGATGACCAGTGGATTGAGTTCAGCCTTCAGTTCTTCAGATATCAATGGTGTGTCCAGAGAGACGTTGCACATGACCTCCAATACACCAGATGAGCACACCGGGAAGCGTTCAGTCAATGATGTTTCCTCTGGCAATTCAAAAAGGTAAATGTGTATTCCTTTAATGGTCAACACACACCTTTGATTTTTACCGAATCTCACAACCTTTTTAGTATCTTATTCGTTTTCAAAGGCTGACGTCCCTGTGATGCTTGGACAAGGTTTAAATGTCTAGTTTGGAGTGTAATAGTCTTGACTACTGGGATTCCCCGTGAAATTTTGTACAGATAATCCTTTTTCTTGTGGTCACTTGGGATCCTCTGACTTTTCACCAAGCGCCATTATCAGGTCAGAATTGCATTTTTTCTGGTTTACAACCAAATATCAGAAAAACTATTGCAATTCCCCTCAGCCTCAGTTGTGAGCTACTCTTTTCTAGTGCTAATTAGCAGATACTAGAAGTGCTAAGCTAAGGTACATTTCTAATGAGCGTGTTAACACTAATTTAAGAATAATAACATTAGCAGTTAGCTCAAAGCACCACTGTGCGACTGCCTAAGTACCACTTAGCTGCTGTACTTATGGGCAGTTTTTTAATTGTTTAATTTTGATTGAACATACATTTAGTTGGCAGGGCTTTTAGGCCATAATAAGACATTGATTCCATTCCATTTTCTCCCTAACCCCCAAAGGCATGTTAATGCAGTTGTAGAACGACAAGAAAGGAAAGCTAATTATTTTAGAGCAGTGGTTCTCAACCTGAGGGTCAGGACCCCCACAAGTGCCCGCAAGATAAATCTGAGGAGCTGCGAAACATTCTGTTACACTATGACAATGTTAATGTTCAGACTTTCCTCTCATTTCATGTGAACCACTGGATAATTTTAACCCCTCCGACCTTTGTAAAATACTGTAGAATGTCAAAAGTGACTGTGGTTAAGTTGGTCACAAGCAAGAGAAATATACAAGCTGTTGCTTTGTTTAGAAGGGTCCACTACAAAGGTTGGGTATCACTGTGTTACGGGTTATTTGTGTGCATGTGAACAAAAAGTTGACTCACCTGCAAACAAATGAATGAGGCCGATTTCAGCTGAGACGGTGCCATTCTTTTTTAAACGCTCAAGGTCCAAAGCATTAATCATTGGTTTTTGAAATCCTGTTTTAGGAGAGAAGAGCAATGTGGATCATAGTAGAAATAAATTTTATAAGCATGACATTAATCAGAGATGTATAATTATTTGCCATCAGTGTGCACACATATACGACAGCACCCGGGACAGCGACTATTAAACTACATTAAAAACTTGTTTTGCTCTATCACACACCAACAGTGGACTAGGAAGATGCAGAAAGGTGAACTAGTCCAACTGGAGAACTCATTTTAGCTTCACAAGGGAGTTGTGGGAGTACACAAATTGAACTCCCACAAGTACACATTCAATATTATGACACAACTAAATTTGACAGGAAACATCTGCCAAAAAAAGAGTATTATTCTTCCAATCACACAGGTGCACACCTTGGCAGTTTATGATAAAGCAGAAGGAATGCTCAGAATACTTAACATATGCCCGATGGCAGAAGTGAGCCAAAGTTAATTATGAAGATAATCTAAGCCAAATATATATTTAGAAGTGTACAACTCCCAGGCCAAGAACATTTATGTTTTGAAGCTTTGTATTTTCTGTTAGACTTAAGGCAGAAGTAACAGGATCATCTAATACAAACAAATGGACAACTTTTAGATTGGAAATATTTACATGTAATATCTTTCTTTTGTTAGACAACTGCAAAACCCTTAACTGTACAAATTTCAACACAAATTATTGGAAAGGAATTATTCAGCTTTCTGCTGAAAGCATGTATCATATTAAACAGCTGATTATTGTAGAATGAATGTTAAAAGTTTAGTTATCAAAAGTGAGCACAAAAGAGAAAAAAATAAAGAGAAATTAAACCCCAATTTGTTTTAGAATGATAAGACACAACATGAGAAATGAGAAATTCAGAGAGAACAAATGTGAGAGAAAAACTCTTAGGCAATAACACAGTGACAGTATTTGAGATGAGTAAATTCCTAAAAGGTGGAATAAATATCACTTTATAATAATAATTTTAAAAGGCAGAATAGAAGTGGAGAAATGACCAGTAAAATCGGTTTGAGGACAGGGTGAAACTGGCTGAAGATAAGAGGGATGAGGCCTGAGGTTTGTGGATGAGAGAGTGTGAGGCTGGATGTGAGAGAGCGGGGGAGGTAAGGAGGGGGAGAGAGAGATAATGGTATAGGATGGATTCAGAAGTCTCAGTGACATTCATTTCAGAGGTCAATAGAGTGAAAGTATGTGTCTGTCTGTGTGGGTGCTTGTGAGTGTGTGGGACCAAATTATTTGAGAGAGGGGTAATGTAGAATAAGGTGAGTGTGTCCTTGGGAACAAATTAGTTGAGAGGGGGTAATGGAGAATAAGGTGTGTGTTTCTGTTTGTGTGTGTGTCTTTCTTTATGTGTGTAAAAGAGAGACTAGATTACTTTGAGGAAATAAAAAAATGGTGTTGGCAGTGTGTGTGTGTGTGTGTGTGTGTGTGTGTGTGTGTGTGTGTGTGTGTGTGTGTGTGTGTGTGTGTGTGTGTGTGTGTGTGTGTGTGTGTGTGTGTGTGTGTGTGTGTGTGTGTGTGTGTGTGTGTGTGTGTGTGTGTGTCAGCACACAGGGCGTGTGATGCGTCAGTGCAGTAGTGTTGGAGTGTTAGTGCTTGTAGTTAGTGCATGCTGCATGCTGCTGCTTCTGCTTGCTACTTTCTGCTTTCAGCTTCTGCCACCGGATAGCCCCTGGTCATCAGGGGCGAAAAGAGGAGCCGAGTGCGTAAGTCTCCTCAGCCGGTACATAGCCTCTCCACCGCCAAGATCTCGTACATGCCTCCTCATGGCACACATGGTAACTGGTCCCTTGCGGCTCCAGGCTAAGTTGTACGGGATCTCGGAGTAGCAGTGGGCCCCAGAGACGCGGCATGCAGGCCCATCGGTGAGTGGAAATGCCCTGCTGCCCGTCAACCACTGTCCCAGCTATGGGAAAATAGACCCAACTATGGGTAAATAGTGAAGACCCCAACGGCAGAACAGGCGGAAGATGGTGGGTGTGAGAACCACAACAACGGCTGGAAAGGCGGAAGAAGGCAACCCCACAGCCACGTGGGTTAACTCGGGAGGGTACAGTGGCTAGGGGAGCAAACCCCGAAGACAAACGTGCACCTGGGGACAGGCACAGGCTGAGTCTGTGCCTGTCCCCAGGCACAGACTCCGGACCGGACCACCGACAGCCCCCTGCAGCCAAACTTGGGGTTCCACCCAGGTTTCTCAGCATCCTACAGCAGTTTCACGATGGGATGCAAGCCAGAGTGCTCGCAGGAGAACTCCAATCAAAGTTTTTCAAGGTGAACGTTGGGGTAAAGCAAGGCTGTGTCTTGGCTCCGGTGCTCTTTAACATCCTCCTCTCTGCTGTCACCTGCCTCTTCCACCGGGTCATGGGACAAGAAGACGGTGTCCACATCGAATACCGTCTTGATGGAAGCCTCTTCAACATCCAACGGCTCCAGGCCCACACAAAGACAAAAACCCGCCAAATCTGTGAGCTTCAATATGCTGATGACTGTGCCATCATAGCTCACAGCCCGGACTCTATGCAACACGCCCTCAACACAATATCCAGTCTGTATCAATTCTTTGGCCTACAGGTTAACACTCAAAAAACCGAGGTCATGTCCCATCTCACCACTCCCGCCCCCACACCCCCCAGTTTTCACATACACGGTGTTCCACTTAAAACAGTGGATCACTTCACCAACCTTGGGTCCACTCTGTCCTCATGCTGCTCCCTTGACAAAGAAATACACACCCGGATCAATAAAGCCTCATCTTCATTTGGACGCCTGCGCAGCAGGGTTTTTGAAAACCGCAACCTGAAGGTCAGCACCAAGGTTGCTGTGTATAATGCTGTCTGTCTCTCCACTCTGCTCTATGGGGCAGAGTCATGGACCCCATACCGCCAGCACATCACCAACCTAGAGGCCTTCCACATCCGCTGCCTACAGAATGTCCAGGGTCTGTCCTGGGAAGATCGAACGCCCCATACAGACATCCTCCGCAACACTGGCTCTGTCTGTATGGAAGCAGCTGTGGCCAAAAGACACCTGCACTGGATAAGGCACACCATACGAATGCCTGAACACCGCCTGCCCCGCCAAGTCCTCTACAGCCAACTACTCGGCGCAAAGCGCTCCGCTGGAGGGCAAAAGCGGCGCTTCACTGACTACACCAGGGACCTCCTAAAGCGAGCGAACATCCCCCTCACTCAGCTTGAAAACCTGGCCACCAACAGATCTGCCTGGCAGGGAACCTGTGCCACGGGAGTTTCCCAAATCCACCAAAAAAACCAAGACAGAAATGAGAAAGATTGAGAAATGGGAAGGAGAGAAAGGAGGCTTTGATGCAGATAGACACACTCTTAATGCTTTACAGAAATACAAATATTGAGAAATATGTATATTGAAAGATTTTATTGAAATGAATCAAGTCCAATAGTTGTTTGATTTTTTTTGTGGGAGGAAACCGGAGTACCCGGAGGAAACCCACGCAGACGCGGTGGAACATGCAAAGTCCTGACACATAGAAACCCGTTTGTTTGTTTATTTGCGTGTGTGTCTGTGTGTCAGGTAGGGATGGGTATCGTTTGAGTTTTGACCAATTCCGGTTCCAATTCCGATTCTGACTATCGATTCCGGTTCTTAACCCTTCCGAATTTCGATTCCAGTAGGCAAGAAACGGGTCAAATGTTTATGTAAGAAGTCATATTTTAGATAATCAGAAGGGGAATCTCTGATATATTCTACCTGATTTTTTTTTCTTTTCTTCTTTCTATTATTCTATAACTATTCACGTAGCCTATATTTACAAATGGAGGCAGCTCTTGCTGAGAGCGATCACGGTGCGTGCTGTATGCTGGGGGCTGCTACTGGCCGTGTGAGAAGTCTACTCCCGATAGCACCAGCAGCGACACAGACGTGGCTGGTGCTGTATACAGTCTATGGGCCGGTGTAGTCAGTCGCGTTGATATGTGCCGCTGTGCACTGCTTATATTATGAGCCCGGCAGCCCGCGGCTCTAGTGTGAGGAGGAGGAGACGGCACGGCAGCGCTCGCTACTCGGCTCTCAGGTGCTCGGTTGTAATGTGAACCGCGAGATGCTTCTTCAGAGCTTCTTTAACACCGTTATTCCTCAAATGACCAGTAAAAGTAGCCAGATTTATCGCTTGTCACAGACATGCCTGCGCGGTGACGTCGCATGACGTAGGCACGTCCTTGTGCGAATGCACAGGAATCGATAAAAATAATCGAAATTGTCATTCCTTAATAATTCCTTTGGAATTGAAAGTTTGGAACCGGTTCTAAATTTAGCACCGGTTCCGAGACCCATCCCTAGTGTCAGGACTAAATACTGAACCTCGGCACTGCCTTATGGGCTTATACAGCTAGTGTGATTTATTGATTTTACATCACCAATAAACTAATTGGGGGGGGTAAAAGCTAGTATGCCGAATCTGTCTGTCCCTCGGCGTGTGTGTGTCTGAGTGTGTGTATCGGCGCGCGCGCGCACACACAAACACAAACACACACGGGGAGTCGCCGTGCACTGGCTCGAGTCACAGCCACGGACGAGTGATGAAAGATAACCTAAAGATTAAAGTTACCTGGTTGACTCGAACTACGCGCGTAAGTAGCCCGAACTTTATAACACCTGTTCAACCTGCATAAAGGTGGACATGTAAAAAGCGATAGGCTATATTAATCAGGGAATTAATGAAGCTCGATAATGACGGCATGCCATTATCTATGTGGCGAACACATGACAGGCGAACGTGTGTGTGTGTGTTTGTGTGTGTTTGTGTGTGTGTGTGTGTGTGTGTACCATGGACCTATTATAAGAGGTGTGTAAACGAGCGTAGTTCATGTCAACTGTGTGTTTACAGGCAAACGAACGCATATGTGTGTGTGTGTGCGTGCGCGCCTACAAGACGGCAGGCGCACAAGGACAATGACGTCACGGTTAACCGTGACGTCATTGTCCTTGTGCGCCTGCCGTCCGTGTACACGAAAAATATTCTGTCGTGTACACGGTTAGGCATTTTTGTAAACGTTCACACCCCTAGTGTGTGTGTGTGTGTGTGTGTGTGTGTGTGTGTGTGTGTGGTTAAGCTTTGTCACTGTTTGCGACTTTATGTCTCTAACGCCTGCTGCTTGTATGCGCGGCGGTCTCTAGGTGTGAGCCATTTTTTAAAACGCCTCCAAAGAGAAGGCTTTTTCAGGGGCTGTCCATGCTCCTGTGAGGGCTCTTGGGCCTTTGGTGTGGGCTTAAGTGACACTAGTGTGGGCGTGCCGGGTTCTTGTAGAAGCTTTTTGGCCATTGGTGGATCCTGGATGACATCTTGAAGTGATTTTTGGGGCACTTGAATGAGCAAATGTACGGCCTTCGATGACTCTTGGACCTTCTCTGTCTGCTCCTGTTCCTCCTTCTTTGGAGCATCGGAGTCCATGCTGCCAATGTCTTTTTCATTTTCCGTTTGGGGCACTTGTGTTTGAACCTTGGTGTCCTCAACTGGTTCTTCGGCCAATGTTGGTGGCTGCTTGTGGGCGGCTTCTGTGGAATTTTCTGCCTGTTGAAGTGGTTGTTCGGCTTCAAGTGGCATCATTTTAGCCTCTAGATTTTCAGCCTCTTGAAGTGGTTGTGTGCGCTCCTTAACTTGTTTTGTTGCTTGCTCAGCTTCCACTGGCGAAATTTTGGCCATTCGATTATCAGCCTCTTGAAGGTTTTTTTTGGCCTCTTCTGTCGGCTTGTGGAACTCTTTTAGAGCTTGCTGGACATCTTGTTTGGGCCATTCTGTCTCTTTCTGTGGCACCTCTGGGACCTCCCCTTGTGGTAAAATGTTCAGGGCTTCTTTTGCTTGTTGCTGACGTGCCTTCTGAAGTTGTTCTTGCACCTCCTCTGTAACATCTGCGACTGTGAAAACAACTCGAGCAGCGTTTTCTGTCACAATCTCGGCGGCTTTTGCGTTAAGCTCAGCCATTTTCCTCTCCATCTTTTCCACTTTCCCCTCCAATTCCTGAATCTTTCCACTGTCTTCCCGATGCTGACGTATTACATGTTTGAAAACATTTTGCTGGTAGACCGTCATAGCTTCTATCTGCTGAACGAGGGCTTTCTTTTCCCCTCTCAGTTTGATATTCTCGGTCTCTACCTCCGTCAGCCCCTGCCTAACTTGTTCCAGCTCTGTTCCAAAAGTTGAAAAGACGTTATTAAGCTGTTTCTCCATCTTTATTCCCATCTTGTGCTCCTCTGTCAACCTTCTCAACACCACTTGAAGCTTAGACTTCTCTTCAGAGCTCTCCTCTTGAGCTGAAACCCGCGCTCTAATTTCCTCTTCCAGTCTGGAATTTGCTCTCTGTAGGCTTTTAGTCAGGTCAAAGTTTCTTCTTGATTCTTCAACTTCACACTCACGCTGCCTAACTTGCTCCAGCTCTCTGTTGTGGCGAATTCCGGGCGCTACATCTTGAGGCACAATGGAAGAAGTTAAAAGGACTTTTTTAAGCTCTTTCTCCAGCTTTATTCTTATCGTGTGCTCCTCTTTTAACCTTCTTAACAACACTTGAAGCTTAGACCTCTCTACAGTTGAGGCCTCATCACTGAGCTCCACATAGACGCCAGCATCCCCCTCTTTACGGGCATCTTCATTAAAGACATCCTCCAGGTGTTTTTGTATGTCCCCTGGTTGCCCTACCTCTTGAATAGGAGTACTGAGTCTGACTTCAGGCTGGGTTGTTGGGTGAGCCTGGTCTCCTTGAGTCCTTTTGGTCCTCTTTGATCTTCTTGTAGTGAAGCGAGTACTGCTGGTACCTTCTTTCATCAAGCCTATGTTGAAAAGCTTCTCCCGATTGTCCTTGGGAGGTCCCATCTCCATATCCACCATTTGTGCACAGCTCATGGCATCTGATTGGTAACTTTCCCCAGTTGATCTATTGCATTCTGCCATTGCTGTTTCTCAATAAAAAAAACAGTTTATGGCTATTTGTAGGGTTGTATAAGTACGTTTTTTTAAAAACTTATCCTTCTCTTCTGGTTCTTAGATATTCCGTAATTCGATGCTTTATCTGTTTTTGTTTTTTCTCTTAGTGTTTTTTCTTTTCCTTTTAAAATAATGTTGATTATTCAAGATCAATCAAATTAAGTGTTACAGTATCTCTGGAACAATGTGCTGGTTCTGAAGTGTCTGAGTCCTTGGTAAACTTACCATTCAACATTCCTTTGATGCCTTTGATGTATGCCATGTATTTGTGACATCATGTGTGACATCATTCTACTTCCCAACGTTCCATTCTGTTTTGTTTGTTTTTTTATTTTTTTTTGTCAAAATTTGTTATTTTTCGAATATGGTAATTCCTTTGATCTCATAGAATGATTCACAATCTGTTAACAAATGTGGAAAAAAATGGCCGCCCCACCACATTTACACATGGACTAATAATGAGAAGGAAGGTGGATTAAAACATGGTGCCCATTCATTTCTATGTAAGAAGCTCATTGTCACAGGGCAACTTCATGGATAGAATTCCGATTTTTTTTTTTTCATCAAGGGGCCCCTGGGGCATGTGAGACTATATTGTTGGATCAACTTGCAAACCTTTTATGAACCAATTTGCTTTTTGATTGCTAACATAGCCAAGTCATTACATCCCTGTATTGTTGTCAATTTTCCTCAAGTTCATCAAATCATTCGTACTGAGTCACTGGAAATCCCCCACATATTGTATTTTGAAGCTACGGCCAAAATTATGTTCTTTCAAATCAAATATGCTATAGCCCAATATCACAAACCAAGGTCAAGGTCAGGTTTATTTATATGGTACATTTAATTTGACCAAGATAGGCCTACTAAAAAAACAGTACAAATTGAAATACACCAATACAAATACAAAATAAAATGTAAAGTGGGCGCCATATGCAAAAACAACATAACAATAAATTACATTGTATAGCAAATTAACCATTTGTTTCAATGGGCTACACACTCTGTACACTATACAATATGACACCCTCTGACATTCGACCATTTATTTTTATTTTAGTCACCTGCTGTATACTTGTCTTGAGTAGCTCAATGATTTCCCCGTCCATGTCTTTAGACTCAAAAACTATCAGTAGCATTGCAAAATATACACCCACTTCTGCTATGATATCAGTCAATACTAAACAGTTATCCACCAGGCCATCGTGCTGATAAAAGATGTTGTACAAGAGTCTGCCTGTCACTTGCTTGTTCTGTGTATGGTAATCCCTGCAGAGACTGTAGAACTAAAAGCCTTAGCCTAATGGCCTTCTCCTCGGCAATACCCAAAGGACCTCAGAGCCAACTCAATATGGGGCTGAAGGAAACTGCATTTAAACTGTTTTGTTATGTGTAATGTGGAGGTATTGTGAGAGTAATTTGCCAGCCAGCGCCGTTCTGTGAATATGTGTATCTTTACCTCTATTCTACAACAAGGACCGTAACACGTATTTGTGAGTTTTAGACAGATACAGTTAACATTGAACTTTTTCAGTTAAAACAAGAATGTGTTTTCACTTGAGGTAGCAGTGTCGTACATGGAAGCATATAGAAAATGCAATAGATGTTACATAAACATTATCATCTTCTATATTTGAACCTCCTTCAAGGAACTTTGAAATGCTTATGAAACCAGTGTTTCCCCCAGCGCTTTATGGCTAAGGCGGCCACCTTAGCAACGGCAGCCCCCCGCCTTGACTACCAAGGACACACTTTTTTTTGTGCTGCACAATTACTGTATTAGCAAGCGTGATGTGTGCTTGTGCATGGTCATAACTGCGTGAAAGGCCGCGATTTGCGGTAAAAAGCATGTGTCGCCAAGCGTTTCTCTATCAGCTGCTCTGTGTCTGCGGCTTCGTGCGGCTCTGTGTCCGCGCGCGACTACGGCATGCACGCGGGAGAGTTAAACGAGCAGAAGCAAACCGACATTTAACTGGTGGCGATAATAAACGCAGTGCAGTTCTATGGGGATATTTAGTTGAACAGAAAGAAGTTCTGTGCAAAGCTAGACTAATTTAAGACTCCACATCACCGTGGGCAACACAACCTATCTTATCAGCTCAGACAGCACAGAGAAAAGTTTGAAGAATGCATGAGAGTGATGGCCCAGCCAAGTTTCAGTAAGATTACAGAAGTGCCACACTGTTACTGTCCTTGAAATGCATTTAGTCATTTTAAGGGGAAAACACATTGTATTTATTATTTCAACTATTGAGTTATTTTTCAAACAGCATGCTAGTGTAGGCCAAGAAGATTTATTTTCTGAATTTTCAATGCCGCTTTATTTTTATGTTTTAAATTGGGAAATACATGTTCCAAAACGACCAATAACTTCTGTATTTAAAAAGAAATCAAGCAAGTAGGAGTAGGCTCAAAATAACCATTAATGAATTATAGGCTATCGCATCACAGTAGGCCTATTGTCCACAATAATCGCACAACAGCCCCCATCCAAAAAGGAACTTTAAAAAGTTGAATTTGCACTTTGATGTGCATACACATGTTAAGTGTATGGTCCATTATTTGTATTCAGTGTGTCTATATAGTATTGCACCAAAACAGTAGAGGTTTTCTTTAATTGTGCTTTGTACTGTCTGCATGTTTGCACATCATTTGTACCTGCACATAGCAACAAAATTGCACAACTGTAAAGTCAGTGTCTGTTGTATTTTTGTATTAAAATTACCAGTTGTTTATTTCTCACCGCGGCACGTTGCGCCGCACCTCCCGTGACCAGGGGCAGTGACCACCTTGACTAAGCCATTTTCTGGGGGAAACACTGCCAATGGTTTAGCATGACTTTATGATTGATAAGGAAGAAATGATTCTACATTTACCTGTTTCGGAACCCACCCCGGAAATGGAAGTAGAAAGTATATCACTTTTTTGCTTCCTTGATGTCCCTGACATCCTCTCGCAGGACGTCCTCAGTTTGTTGACCATGTTTTTGGTACCAACTGGATATCAGGTGAAGACAACATTTTTAAATACGAAATCACAGTATACACAACACAGGATGTGGGTCATTGTGGGGGCTAGTTGAAGTTGATGCTCACCACACATGTCTATTGATTCTTCCGACTGACACTGGGACATCCTGAAGGGCTTGAGTCTTTCGTAGCGGGCCTGGCTGGACAGTTTGTCCTTACTGTTCCATATCTGAACCTTGACCTTATGAGGCAGTAGATTGATTAACAAGTCCTTGTTGACTCTGCTTTTGAAATTCTGCGTCCAACCGACCCACGTCCGACCTCCTTCGAGCCATGTTCTCAGGATCTGTTTCAAAATTCACACCTTTAGTTTTGCATCAGGCGAACTCACTATTCCAATGTTAAAATTATTAAGTATTTGTTAACAGAACTCCCCCTTCCCTATGATGACCAATTAACAAATGCAAGGATGGACCATTTACCGTAATTCTAGACCGTATGGCTGCTGTCATTCGGGATGTTCATGAATTGTTCATGAAGGGGACACATGCACTTCACACACACACACACACACACACACACACACACACACACACACACACACACACACACACACACACACACACAAATGCACTGGCTCACGGTTACCTTGAATTCATCTTCTTTGTACATTTTTACCACCGGCCCAAATACTATCAGATCCACTTTGACTGTATCTGTGTCACCTGGCAACAACTTGTATTCAACATGAAAGCTGCTCTGAGCTTTGAAGGCAGTAGATAAATCTTTACTCATTTTCCTAGCCCTCTCGGGAGTTTCAGCGATGTCGATTTCTTCCCCTAAAGAGGAACAAATGTTTTAGAATGCGATCGAGGAATGAAATGAACTGAGTTTCTTACATTATTTGTGATTAATAGCACATTCAGCTGCAGACTGGAAAATTTCCACACTATCTCATCGTTCTGACCGTCACTTTGAACACTTTTTAATATCCCTGCAAAGCTCATGTTAGCCCCTTTATATAACTATACTATGACAAACTTACCAGTTGGTACAGCTAGGGCAATGCTAAGTGTCCATGTGACAGGATAGGAGCTGTCATCTGTGTGCGTCGTCATGTGCTCAGCTGAAGTGGACGTATTTTCCAAAGCAGCCTCCACAGACAACACATCAGTGTCAAGGACAAAGCCTTCTTCCTGGCCTGCATCAGTAACCTCTCCATCGTCACAGTCAGACTGGGAATGGCAGAGATTGGTCCCTGACAGGTTGGCCATGGGGTCTGGTGTCACTGGAATAAATCTATGAAGAGACACTGTAAGAAAACATGACGATTTACCTTTTGACTGAATTAGATTTTGCCACTAACATGTTATATCCCACTGAGGCAAATGTATATTTGTGATATTGGGCTATACAAATGAAACTGATTTGATTTGATTTGACATCTCATCCACACAAGTAAAGCCCCGATTATTGTGCTGTTTGTCTGACTCTGGCTGTTTTCACAGCAGGTATGGGAGAGCCCTCTCCCATACCTGCTGTGATACACCTGGGCTCATCAGCCATACTCGCAACACCCAGGGCCACAGCTCCTTTCAAAACGTCTCTTGGAGCTGGAGCTCATTCTCTCTCCTACCTGACAGGCCTTTTATTGTTTTGCGTGTTGGCTTTTGATGCTGAAGTATACAACATTGCACATACACACACTCGTGCATTCACCTCACTGCTGATCTTCTACTACACATGTCATGCTCTCTACCTCTAGTCTCTCTCTCTCTCTCTCTCTCTCTCTCTGTTTGTTGACACCAGTTCTTAAACACTGCTATCATACTGAGAAATACAGAGACAGAGTTTTTGTCGAGCTGATGGGCTTAATCAACTTTGTGTCAACTCATTTCTCATTGGCTTGAATGTAACCGACGACATTCATATTAAAAAGTTTTCCGTTTAGGTTAATTGTTTCTTAATTAACAATGAATATGTCATTACATTTGTTTGACATTATCAAAAAAAACTGTTCATAAAAATATCACTGTGTAAAAATGACTGGTACAATGAATGACCAGCACAATAGTGGGTTAACTTGCCCTGTAGTATTGTGGACTGACCGAGTGTGTTGTTCTGGGTGGTTTTCTACCCATGGGATCTAGTGTGTAGCATACACATAGTTTTGAAAAATGTACAGCTTTATTCATTCATTAAAAAAGAACAAAGTAAGCAGCTTTTAATTACCCCTTCTCCTTTTAAATGTAGCCTTTATGGAAGATAACCTAGCTATGTATACTTTTGGGATTGGTTTACGTTGGAGATCTGGATTATGTTTTCTTAATATTCAATTGTGTAATTTAGTGGATTTTAAGACAATATAGTGGTTTTAAAGTTTGTTCAGCTTAGGCCTATATTTAGGCCTATCATTTTTAAACAGTTCAACAACATTTTACAAAAAAACATTAGCCTACACTACAGGAAGTCCACTTTGTTTTCCAATAGAGGTAGGCCATTGCATTGCATGAATTAATCTAGAACTAAATGCCAATTCAAATAGCCTAGTATTACATTGCAATTGTATCGTTATTCAAAATCTAATATTAATGTTACACGTCATGAGTATATAGCCAACATTTATTTTTATTTTTTTCATGTGCGCTCACCTGTGTTCCTGTAGGTCCGGATATGAAGCCTAACGTTTCAGGAGTCCTGTTGAAGATAGGCTACAGTTCAATGCTTCAGTCAGACATTCATCTGTACGTCGTGTCACTTTGCTTAGATTATAAATTCCAAATCTATTAACTGTTTTAAATTTAAAAATACTGTCCTGTGCCGCAGTAAATTGATGAACTGGGTCGGGCTGTCGCTCACAAGTCAACTCGAGCAATATGATGGCAACGCATCGCCATGGCAACTACTGTAGTGAAGGAATGGCGTGAGGTGCGCGTGGCTCTGGCTGCCCTCACGTGCTGTTGAGACTGTCGGAATTCCAACCCAATCAATCATAGATATAAATAGCCTACGTGTATTTAGGCCGATCTATGCCAACCCATAAGATAAACCATAGATAGCCTATATTTATGAAGATAAACGAGCGGGAGTGTTTTTCTTTATGCACAACTCAAGAAGATTTGTTTAGGCTACATCACGCTTTCCTAATGGTTAGTTTGGAAGTTGACAAAAAAAGAAAAAGTTCAAGCTTCATAGTTAAGGCATGGCTAGCTATGCTATATTTTGTGTTGGGGAAGAAGTTGAACAACAAATAAGCTACCCTAGGGACTAAATAACAAGGAATGTCACATTTACGTAAATAAACAAATCTGGATTTTCTATTATGTGTCTCATCAATGGGGCTTCAATTAGAGAGGCAATGGTAGGCTACCATTACAATTATTTCCTTTACTTTTATGGCCTAAAAATATTTTTATTTTGTATCAACAAAAAAAATAGAACTAGGCTACTAATTTACTTGAATCACTAAATATCCACATTTGAATGCAGTTGTAGGCTACCAGAAAGCCACTAGTTTAATATGGCCTTGTTCACTACTCCCCAACTCTGGAAATGATATTGGGAGGTTTAAAGTAATTTATTTGATATGCCTATAATTTCCCCATGTTTAATGGGTAGAGGCTACAAAACATATGCCCGTTGGTACACACAGATAGACGGCCCACCTTTTCTTTTACGGTTTATAAGATTTTACTTATATACGAGAGTTGACTTATATGGTGGATGAGAAACCAGCGTTTGGAGATTAGCCTGATAGACCAAAGATCTTCAACTCAAAGCTTAAAAGCAATGGATTTAGGCTAAGTGACCAAACTTTTAAAATAAAATGTAGACTATAGCCTAACCTATAAATAAAACGTTAGGCTAAGCACCATGCTCTAAAAGAAAAACGTCTTAAGTTGAATAAAGACATTGCAGTGCGTCCCCCTCTGCTCCGAGCATATCGGTCTCTTGGGCATCTCACATCTTAACAAGCTGTAACCCCAGTGAATGACAAAAGTTTACACACCTGGTGGCAATTACAGAGAGGCAGAGACCGTTACATGTAGCCTCTGTGAGCGACTCCTGGTTGGGACCCCTGGATTTTTTTTTTTGTGGGGAGGGGGGTGCAGCAGTGCTAATTCAAATGTGCTGTTTTACACGCCTCTCATTTTGGTTTTTGCAGACAGTGCGCTCAGAGCTTGTATAGCCTACAACAGGGGGGATGGACACGAAACATACACGGGACGGAGGGAATAAACCAAGTAAGTGTGTTGGCTTTGGAGAAATATGATGTTTTTGCAAAGTAGAAATGATGATGATGGACGCAATCATGGAACCAATTGATCCATACAGCCGACCAGCGCGCAGGACACAATGGATTGTCAGCACTCTGGCTTACCATTACGGACTGGACCGGGGAGTGGAGAACGAGATTATAGTTTTGGCCACGGGATTGGATCAGTACCTTCAGGAGATTTTCCACCATATGGACTACCAAGGCTTAGGTAAAGTGCCCGTGGATGATTTTAACATCTTGTGTGAAGTTTTGGGGCTGAACAAAGACTCTTCATCGTCGGAGGAGGACACAGAATGCAGTGCAGGCAGCGTCGGGGCTTTGGAGAGTTTGCCCACCGAGCTCTCCTTCCGACACTTCCACGCCAAACTGTGCGGATACTTCAGCACAAAGGCCGGCTGTCACTACGAGAACGGCCGGCTGCTGGTCGGGAAGGACAGCGAGCACATAGAAACTCAGATCCGCCTGAGAAGCCCTCTGAGGCGGCGAGGGAAGCAGCTGTGTGGTGGGGGTGTGAGCGGCGGTGGCCCCTGTCCCAGGCTCGGCTCCTGCACCAAAGAGTGCTACGAGGAGATAGTGGCGCTTGAGGAGGCGGAGGACCGAGTAGCGAAGCTGGAAGACGAGAACGCGAGTTTGAGGGAGCTGATCGAAGACATGCGAGCAGCGCTTCAGAGCAGCGATGCCCGCTGTTTGGCTGTGCAGGTGAGAGAGTGCTGCTTAATGCATGGGGTAGGAGTAGGCCTAACCGATGTTACAGCCTATTTAGTAGAAAAGATAGTTCAAGCCAAAGTTGTGAATATTATGCTGTCCATTTTGTTGGAAACTTGAGTTTCTCAATGGAAGTAGACCCACGTGCAGAGGCGAGAGGAAAGTTGCCCTCTAGAAGATGTGCTCTTGCTTAACGCATTATTCTCAGCCTACAATCCACTTCATCGTTAAAGGTGGAGTCAGCGATTCTGGAGAACGCTTGTTGTCAAAATCAATGAATATCTCCTCACAATCCACTTCCTGTAGGCTTGTGCACTGAAAAAAAAATCCAGTGTTAATACAGGCTTTGTGTAAATGGGCCCAGCCAACAGTTGGCCCCCTCTATAAGGCTAATTGCTGTTGACATATAGTTTACAGAGCCCATAGCCCATAGGTGTTCACAATTGGGTTTTCCCCCAGTGTAACATGTGTGACTAGTTTGATAAATGGTTCAAAAAGTGTTTAACATGAAATCAACAAATGTATCACTAACACTTGTAAAAACAAAGCAGATTGAGGATCATGTAACATCACTGCTTGCTCCCCTTCTCACCTACCCATGTCTAAATGGCATGTCCATGCAGCGCCACAATTCAACCACCAAGTGCTATAGTTATAAACCCCTCTGCAAATGGTGCATCATAATGCCTTAGTGGTTTATTACTGTCTAAACAAGCCAACATCAAAAGTTAGTCCCGTGCAAGACATTGTACATGTCCATAGGCCTATGTCATAAATAAAAGTTTTTTATATAATCCATCAGGTCCACTGCTGTAGCCTATACATGTCAAATTATTTGTTCCTACATTGATTTGGTTCTGCCCTTCAGAAGTTAGCCTAGGTGGTGGATAAGCCCACTTGAGGGGTGTTGATGTATAGGGCTAACTAATATAACCACTCATCATTAGTTAATGACAAAAAAAACTTCAATCAGGCTATGCTTTCATACCCATTATAGTAGATGAGATATGTTGATGACTTGTTAGAAATTGAGGAACCCATTAGGCTAATTACTTAATGACTCAATCTCTATAACATACCAGCAGACTCATAGAGTATTAGAAGGTGTGAGAAACTTAATATTTTCATAAATAAGCAACTTGTTTATGAAGGACTAACCAGCAGGAGAGAATCCTAGACAACACAAATGTTGCGCTTATCGGTGGCTTATAACTGATCTGAACTGAAGACATCAATGAGTTGTTAAAGCTGGTTCCAGCCATTCTGTAGCATGTCTCTTGTCCAAATCACTTTTTATCAATATAAGTGAGTATCTACTCACGATCCGCTACCTGTCTGTACTGTATGTGCGCTGAAGAAAAAAAAATATCCAGTGTTAATACACAGCCTATCTGTAGTAGACAAAGGGTATTTTAAAAAAAGGAGCTCACTGTAGCCAGCAACATGCCCGTTTACAGAGCCTAGGCTGTGTATTGGCACTGGATTTTATTTAAGTGCACACAAAGCACTGACATGCAGTGGATGGTGAGGAGATATTCAATGAAGTTGACCTGCCTATCATCTCTTGTGTTGCTCTCAGGTAGGACTATGGAAAAGCCACTCCAAACATAAAGTGGAGGAAGGCTGTTTCGTCGCCCACCACCACAACAAGAAACAGGCGGCCCAGAAGAGCATGAGCATCAGCAGCCTGAAGAGCAGCACCTACAGCAACCTGAAGAGCTTGCAGAACCTGGTCCACGAGGTCGAGCTCCTGCGCAGCTCCAGGGACCGGCAGCTAGAGGAAGCCATGCTGTGTAACCAGAGACTGGAGCAGGAACTGTGGAGCTGCAAAGAGACTGTGTCCACCCTGGAGGACTGCAACCAGGCCTTAAAGAGGGAGCAGGTGGGCATGAGGAGGAAGGTGGAGGAGGCCAGGCAGGCTCTGCTCAGCGGCCTGGGGAAGGTAAAGGAACTGGAGGCCAAGGCCAGCCACGTGCCCACGCTGCAGAGACACGTTCTCCAGCTGGAGTCAGAGCTCCTCTACTGCAGGTAAGAGAACACTGGGTGGAAAAGGCTATGTATGTAACATGTAGCATTAAGCATCGACTAACACTCATGCCCCGTTTCCACTGAGCAACACAGTCCGCTTCGGCACAATATAGTTGGGCAGGGTTACGGTGACCCTAGGTCTGGCTTGTGTTTCCACTGCAGACTGCTCTCTTACTTGGTAGACGGGGTATGTGCCGGACGGTATTGTGACATCATAGCAGCAGGACACAGTGCAGCCCGCTGATTCATTCAATGAAGAGGAAAAACGCCACACAGTTAACAAAAGAGCTGCGTGCTGACACTTCTCTAAATACAAGACTCTACACTCTTGTCGAGGTGATTACACAAGGCGGTTTATCTCTTACACGGAAATGATTCTGTCGACCAATCGATGGACTGCAGTGTGCAGCTCAACCCTTTTGGGACCCTTTGGGATGGCTTGATACCCCAACAAAAGGGTGACAAAAATAGGTGCGGCTCAGGAACAAAATCTTATGAAAATAAGAATTAATTAAATGAAGTGCATACTGCCCAACAGTTTGTGAGAATACTGCATTTTCAAGACATTATTTGCAATTGATATATTGATATGGATTCTATTTATGGGTTTATATAGAAATAAACATCTTTCTGCAAATTTACCAGTGATTTCACATCAGCAACGAGTTGATGCATCGAAGTCAATAAGGTCCTATATCAGAGAGAGTGCATAGACTAGTAAAATACATTCTTTACCTCTTCATTAGGCCCAATCAGCTGTGAAACCCTGAGCAAAACAAGTGTCTTGCTGTTCATCATGTCATGAGAAAGAAGGGCTTGTTTTTGTGTCAGATTATTGCATTAGTGAGGTCTTTATGGCTAGAAGGAACCATATAATGAATTATAATCCCCCCTCTGTTAGCTTCTGGCGTCAGGCCTGGAAAACCTTTTCTTATGAAGACTTGATGTGGTTTACTGTCCCACTTTTCAACCTTGTTTTGATTCAGTTTATTTTACGGGGCATCGTGTGTGGCAGCCTCGGTCTTGCCTGGGCTCCGCTACTGTTAGGAACTATTCATTTTGGTGGAAGTAAGGGTTGTAATTGGACTTTTTAAGTACAAAGCCATTTGGTGTAATGTTTATCTCTGCGTCTGTTGTCCCTCCTCCAACCGTATAATCAGTGCCTTCAAGGTCTGGCGTTCTTAGGGTTGCAGATGTCTATAATGGTTGTAGGCTACCATCCATTAACTAATGCTGTCATTATGAACTCTTAAGACACTCGTCACCACTAGGGTTGCCGGACGGGTCCCGGGATTTCGGGATTCCCGGGAAATGAGTCAGTCCGGGAGTACCGGAAATTGGCCACGGGACCCGTCCTCCCGTTTTTTAATTTTTTTAATTATTTTAATTCATTAATAGTGGCCTTTACTAGGCTAATAAAATATACTCTGGCCATCATGGCCTTTTCATAAGGGAGGCTTTTGACGTGTCTGGTAATACATTTTCAATGACATGCGAGTGGAGAGAGAAGCACTACCGTTCTACAGACGTGGCGACAAGCGGCCGCACTAACCTGTTGTTACGTCTGTAACCCAGCAATTGATATGTTAGTGGAGAGAGAGAGAGAGAGTCCGCAGTTGTACAGACGGAGCGACAAGCGGCCGCACAGCTAAACTGTCACGTCTGTGCTCCTCTCTCACACACACTCGCGCGCGCTGGCAGCCTGACACAGCTGAACAGTGTTTAACTTTTCTCTCCTCAATGAGATGGTGATATTCACCATTCTTCTGTATTCAAGTCAATATTGTATGATGAACATAAAGCAGCCTGTTTCTTTTGCTGCTTTCTCTTGTAGTGACATGAATCTAATGAGATGAAACAGCTGGAGCATCGCTGTTCGCCCCGTTCCTTCCACCAAACACTAACGTGAAACCTAGACCTAATCCACAAATTAGACATTTAAACCAAACCAAACTGAATAACTAATCCACTTATTAACTAAACAAATGTTAACGATATGAGTAGATATTTAACAGCAGCGACTCAGGGTTGTAAACGAAAGTTGTTTCCATGGTTACCGCACGGCGTTTCCTCGCGGAGCCTCCTTTCTCCGCCGGTAGAGTGCACAGACAGAACGTCTCCTCCCGTCTGAAAACGTCTTTAGATGACTTCACTAATGCCCTTAGTTCATTCTAGAGCTAGCATAGGCCTACAGTCTGCCCTGGGCGTATGAGGCTATAACGTGCCCAATAAACCACTCGGCCGAGTACGTGGGTACAAAATAAAGTATTAAAAAGGCACTTTCGGTTTAATGGGAATTCCCGAGATCTCCCGGGAGGAGGCTCTTTTTTCCCGGGAATTGAAAAGGGTCAATTCCGGGAATTTTCGGCAACCCATAGTCACCACCTGTGTTTAGGTGATCTCTAAATAACACAGTTTTGCATACCCCTTCCTTTAACCTTAAACTCCACGCCGACTAGGTTCCAGAGTCTTTTCCCTGCCCTGGCCCCTGCCATATATACCCCTAATGGCAAATAATTCACACCCACAGAGGGCTCTGACTTGTCAGGAGAAAGCTCCATTGAGTGAGAACCTCAACAGACTGACCCTTCTCATCAATCTCGGCTCAGTTCTTTCACACTGCAGTCTGCGAGTGAACAATAGGCTACCACATATATAGGCAGCCCCCGTCCTATGGATCTTAGCAACCAAGACTCCATGAATATCCCCACTGAAAGGCCCCAATGCTTGCCTAGTTACATCTCATCTGTGGACAAGGGTGCCTGTTGAGGTGGTGTTGTTGTTGTGTTTTGAGATGGGATTGAGATGCCAGTGCTTTATTCTTTTCCTCCTCCTCTATAAGCAGGAGACTTATGGAGGGGTGACTCGCCCAGCTATCCAAATCTCATACTCTTTCTTTTTCCTATTCTACATTACTACAGCTGACCATAACAATAATCTAGTTAGCATGCAGTATGCTATACAATTGGGACCTACTTTTACTTATTTATCTCATCATAAAATTGCGCCTTGATTTTGCCTCTTCCTTATATATATCTGTCGCATCCCTGGTTGTTTTCATACGGATGAATGCTAAATCTGACCACAAGAATTGCGACATTGCTAACTCTTTTTTTTCTACCATACCAGATAGCAGAAAGTATGGGGATTAGGACGCAGAGTTGCTTGTACATTGGGAGTGTGCCTGAGTTGCCTCTGAATGAAGTCATCTCTCTGTCAACGCGCTATACCCAGAGTCAGATGTCCCTGGATCATATGTGATGGGGTTTTAGAGCTGCAGCATTGTGTTGAGGGGGTCTGTTGAAATGATGGAGCATAACTTTATCCCTGCAGGCTTATTTCTTAAACTGCTCTGACAAGTAATGAGATTAGCTGCAATGCTGCTGCTTCTGGATCTCAGAGATACAGAGCTACGCGGCTAGGGGGGTTCTGGTGAGAGCTGGCACCGCTCCTGTATACTGTGGATTCCACTTAAAGGCACAGTGCGTAAAAGGCATGCATTGGTCTTTATCAGGACAGACGTGCTCGACTTGGTAGAAATTCAATAGAACATTCACAAGTATGATTTAAAGCCATAGTGTGTAACTTTTAAAAGTCAATGAATGCAGGTTACATTCAAGCCAATCGCCAAACAAGTTGACACAAAGTTGATGATCAGCTCCTCAAAATTCTGACCCGACACTGGCGCAGGAGCTCAGAAAAATCCCAAGCAGAGCCCAAGAAATGTGTCAGTTGTTGATTCTACTGCTAAGAAAAAACCTGGACGTACAGCAGAAGGTATAAAATCCATGTAAGATCACTGAAGGCTTACGTCATGTAGATGTATCGACAGTGTTGTTGTAATTACTCAGAATTCCTCATGGTGGAAAACAGAAGTTATGCACTATAGCCTTAAGTGTGTATGATCGCTTGAAAATTAATAAAAATTGTTTTACCTTTGATTGCGCCTTTTATATCTACACAGGAGTGGGGCCCGCCGCCATTTTGCACCAAGTGTACATATTTTATTGTATATAGTTTGTGCCCACCAGAAATGCAAATGTTGAAAGAGTACTATAGAATGAATAACTAAATACATCTCAACCTCATCACTTGATATTGTGGAAAGACTTGAGGCGGTGGTGGATGATGCCATCTTAACTAGCTTCTTGTCCATGAAGGCCACCATAGTTTCTGTTAAGGCTCCGACCGGAAGAGGATAGCAAGGGATCGTTGCAATCTAGAACTTTCAACACTAGATGACGCCAACAAAAAAACTTTAATACACTCTGCCTCTGTGAGCATAGTGATAATAAAGATGGAGATAATCAATGCTTATGCCTCCTTATGATGATTTTAAAGTCACCATTTTACCTGGAATCAGTGCAACCCTGAGAATATCTTTGCAGTTTGAATTTGGTTTGAAATTGACTTCAAATGAACTTTATTTCCCCAGACTTAGATGAGAAGAGTGATGCTTGTAACTCTCAGCATGAAAAGCTAGTAACCTCTTTTCAAACGTGGCACTGTTCCTGTAATGTGAGTTGCATCTCGATTTCCTAGTAAGTGTTTTTATTATCATATGGCGTACATGCACGTCCAGTTTTCGCCATTCGTAAAAATCCCCCTTTCAACTTTCCATCAACACCCCAGCAGAAGTCAGTTTTCGAAAAAAAATGTCTTCATCCGAATGAAATGTAAGATGTGTGGGTGTGTTGCATAACACGTCTGTGATGTCTTTGGATTGGACGCTATACAACAGAGAACAGAGAACCGCACCTTCCAACAGGAGTTGATTAGCACAGGAAAAGCTTGGTCTGCTGGGATTCTCTAGAAAGGGTTCACTTCAAGTTCTGTGCTTTTTTTTTTTTTTTTTTTACTCCAGAAGGTTAAAAAAGAAGTCTAAATCAGTCACTGAGCTGTGTGGGCCAGAGGGATGAGACAATAGGAAACAAGGCACAAGGAACAAAAAAGAAATGGGGGGGGGGGAGTCTACCATCTGGAGGTAGGAGCAAACACTCCACTGTTTGTTCATGTTTTGCCAGGCACACAGAAGAAGAGGAATGGCTTCATTCAGCTTTCCATCTTCTTTTCTTTGTGCTACGACCAAGAGGCCCTTGAGAAGATACATAAAATGAATCACACGTTTAAAGGTTGAGTTAGTGATTCTGAAGGACGCTTGTTGTCCAAATCCCTTTTGTTTAAAATCAGTGAATATTTCCTCACAATTCGCTACCCACTTACTGTGTGTGCGCTGAAAAAAACTGGGATGAATACACAGCCTAAGATCTGTACAGGTATGTAAATGTAAGTAAGTAAGCTTTATTTATATAGCGCCCTTCACAGACCAGGGTCACAAGGCGCTTCACAATACACATTTTTTATACTTACACTCAAACACCGATGGCAGTAGCTGCCAAGCAAGGTGCTGTCTGAACCATTGGGAGCAATTTGGGGTTCAGTGTCTTGCCCAGGGACACTTCGACATGTGGGTAGGCGGGGAATCGAACCTCTGACCCTGCACTCCAGAGGCAGACTCCCTACCCACTTCACCACTGCCGGATATGTAAACAAAAGGGTGCCTGCCGTAGCTAGCAACATGCCTGTTTACACTGGATTTTTTTTCAGCGCACACACACAAAGTATGTACAGGTAATGGATCATGAGGAGATATTCACTAATTTTGATAACAATCATTCTCAAGAATCGTTGTCTCCACCTTTAAATGAACTGTGTCCGTCTTTCATCTAGAACGTCTTTGCTTTCATTGCCCTCTTGATTCCATGTGTCTCTGTTTAGATAGTCCAGAGATATTTCTAGAGAGCGTATTGTATACCCAAGCACATGCGTCCTAAGTGTGCACCTTTAAAACTCACTTTTGGTTTTATCGGCACGCCTGCAGACTTTCTCCTCTGTATGCCTGTAAGCCCTGGCCCTGTGAAGGCAGGCCCCCATGGGAGCCATAATCTCCCAGTCTTTTCATGCTCTCTGCATGGCGCCTGAGAGCAGGCGGGGAGAAGGAGGATCCAGCACGACCATTATCTGCCTCTGCGCAGAGAGCTGCAGCATTGTGTGGAGCAGGTGCTGCCTCTGCATTCCTACCCTTTAAATAATGTGGAAAGGACACACTCGAGGGACGTTGTGTGGGACCCGTGGCATTCTGCCTGCCTGTTGTTCTTGAACGACCTTCTCCAAGTGGGCTCACTTTCACATTGAACCACTGCCCTGCTCTCTGTCTCTCTCTCTGTCTCCCTCTCTGTCTCTGTCTCTCTCTGTCTCTCTCTGTCTCTCTCTCTCTCTCTCTCTCTCTCTCTCTCTCTCTCTCTCTCTCTCTCTCTCTCTCTGCATTGGAGGTGTGCTGACATCAGCAGAAATACATCACACACCAAACATCTTATAAAGTTATGCCACCCACCATTGTTCGACTTCTCTCCCTGTATATTTCCCTTTACTTGTAATAACCAATTGTTTGTTTGACTTTGGGGTCTAACCACCCTCTGTAATGTTACAGCCATTGGTTTTTTGATTAAACCTACAGTGCGTAATTTATGTTGCCCCCATGAGGAATTTTTAGTAATTACAACGCTGTCGGCGAGTCAACATTTGGTAAGCCTTCGGTGATCCTGAATGGATTTTATACCTTTTGCTGTACGTCAATGTTCTTTCTTCGCAGTAGAATCAACAATTAAAACATTTCTTAGGCTCTTTTTGGGATTTTTCTGAGCTTCTGCGCCAGTGTAAGGGGGCAACACCAGTTGCCATACTGAGAAATACAGCGAGAGTTTGGGTAGCAATGACTTGAAATGAACCAACGTTCATTTACATGATAAAGTTACTCACTAAAGCTTTAAGTTCTCAGCTGGTGCTACATAATCACCACATCACCGAAGCTGCTTTATTTGTATCCAAGAGACCAGCTCTTTGTATTGGGTACGGCTAGAGAGGACTTGATTAATAACAGTCAGCTGAGTAAACATGACCCCTCACCTCACTCGTCTCTGTCCTGCCACGGGGGGAGGGGGGGGGGGACACCAACACAAACCCTGAACTTCAAGTTCAAGCTCAGGTTTACAGCGTTGCCCTGGTGTATAACCCGCACACAGAGAAAGGAGAGACTTTCACTGACCGGTGACACCTGAAAGAGGGATGGGTTGGTCTAGTGCAGGGCTATTCAACCTCCTTAACAAGTGGGCCCAAAGGGAAAACCGCTGGGGGTTCATGGGCCACACATACAGTAAAACATATAATGTCAATTAATCGCTGCAAATAAATCGTACTTAAGGTAGTGTTAACTCAATAGATATAATACTGCTAAATGGAATAACCATGTCAGACGCATTCCTTTCTTCTTCACTTTTAGTCGCATCATAACAATTGTTGTTCTCACATATTTTGGACACATTCTTATGATTCAACAATGTTGTTGGAATAATCACAAAACAGAACTACTGTACATATGAGACAGTTTGAGCCTGTTTCAGTCAGTGAGAGAAATTGCACTGCCTTGATTTTTCTATTTCAGCATAGTTTGGCTTATAAATTGTAAGGCCAATCCTGAGACACTCATGCAGCTTCATAAACCATCCTCATAGGCATGTGTAAAACTGATTTACTGCATTCGTTTTAGTTATCATATTACACAGTGTATTACACACGCGAACCTGATTTGCAGACAACAATTTTCCTTAAAGAGGACCTATGATGCTTTTTGACTTTTATGACCTATAAACGTTGTTATGATGATTTATAGTCATGCTTAACCATACTAAATTATCAAATAATGACTTACATGCATTTCGACGTATTCCCTGCTGACCGTCTGGGGTGTCTGTGCAGAGCACTAGACACTATTCTAGCCAAGAGAAGTCACGTGTTCAAAGCAGTTTGAGGCTTTGTAACTTCGTGACGTCGCATGTAACTTGGTGTCGTCATCACGCGGATGTTTCCATGTATATCAATGCTGTCACTTCCCTGTTCGCGTCTGCCTCGCACCCTTATAGGTCCATGCTCGCGCTTCCCGCCACTGAAAGTGTTCCGGAAGGAAGGTAACCAATCGCAACGGAGTGGGGTTTGCAGGAGGGGGGGGGGGGAGATGGCCCAAGCACAGGCGGAGGGAGCGGAGATGGCCTAAACACACACACTTAAGTGTTGACAGGACATGCTGGATCGCCAAAATAAGAGAAAGAGCTTCCCGAAAATCTACATAGTTTTTTGTGATGTGATTTGTGTCAGGTTGCTCTATAGCAGTGTAAAACAAGAAATAAAGACCAGAAAAGTAGTATAATAGGTACTCTTTAAAAAAAAAAATATATAATATATATATATATATTTTGGTCTGTAGGCAAAAAACAAGAAGGGCCGTATTCGGCCCACGGGCCGCTAGTTGAATAGGCCTGGTCTAGTGCATGTAGGAGGGGGGGATGAATGGATGTTGATGGAAAGTTCACTTCAGCGCCGCACTGTGATAAACACAGGGAGAACTCTGGCTCTCCTGCTGGCTCTAACAACAAACAGCTGGACTATACAGGGCCAAAAGAAAAGCCCAAAGACTCTGGCTAATAGGGCAGAATACAGGATCCTATTAATTACAAATGCCCTGACGTAGCACAATAAAACTCTTCATGTACAATTTTACTCCTGTGTGTGTGTGTGCCTCAAGGATATGTACTGTAGTCATAATTAGACCTGTATGGCTACAAAATGGCTTCTCATATATTTAACTGTATACCACTAGTGCATTCTCTCTGCCAAGGGCCCAAATGTCAGGCCAATAATATACTAATCTAAAAAATCACAAGATGGCTTTTTCCTTTCTTGTGGTGAGGAATAATGTAATATATAGTCAGTTCAGAGTCTTTTGTTTTTCCAAGTCTTAGATGATTTCCAAGTCTCAATTGAATCTTGGCGTTTGATCAGAGAGAGGGACAGGCCATGGAGATGGTTTAGGAAATGTTATCTGCTCCATTTGTATAGTGCTTCCTCAGAACGATGAGATACATATGCTGCTAGATTCAGCCCTTGATTCTCTGCTGATTTATGACATTAGAAGATTTGCTTTAGTTTTAGAAGTTTATTTTTCTATAAACACAAGCCAAGCAGCACAAAATTCCAAATGTTCTTGAAGTTATAGCTTTTACCATTCCTTAAAAGTTGTGTAGTGTTCCACCTGGTCTCGCAAAGCCAGACCAAACTACAGCAAGTAGTATGGTCTGGAACCACGCAATTTACACCCTCTATGTGTGTATGTTTGTATGTGTGTATGTGTGTGTGTGTGTGTGTGTGTGTGTGTGTGTGTGTGTGCAGGACCTGCCCTCACAGACACAGACAGGTTGGCTGTAAGCGAATTGTTTCAAGGGTTGAGGGGGAACTCAATATGGGAAAGCCAGCAACAGGAAGGGGAGGAGTTACGCTGGTAGCCAATGGAAGCGCTTACTGTATAGACGCTGGCAAAACCCACCAGCCAGACTATGATCCACCTATTGCCCATGTAAATGCAGTGTTAACTGTCTTTTTGGCTTTGTTTTGATAGGTCTGCTGGATGCTGAGAAAAACATTGGCCATTTAGCTTCTACTGTTAGCCCTTATATGCTATCCGCTAGCTTTGTCCGTTTGGTGCTGAATAGGTAGGCTATAGCATGCTGTTGGTTTATCAGATTTTTTGCTGGTCTTTTCTGCTGTTAGTAACGGGATTCACGAGAGCGCTGTCACTGATTCATACCTGTAGGTCAAAATGTGCTTAAATAGCTAAACAATAAGCTAAAAGAGCATTAGTATTTTGAAAAGTGTTTCTGTCCACCTGGCGAATGTCAGTGCAGTATTCACCCCTTTTTAATATAGTTTTAGTCTCTCTCAAACCCGTTGGTATTATTATTTTTATTTTCATTATTATCATTAGGGGAGAGTGGCCTAAGTTGTGCAACTTTTCACTCAAAGTGACTTTAAAG
Source organism: Hyperoplus lanceolatus (assembly GCA_026929865.2). Lineage (NCBI taxonomy): Eukaryota > Metazoa > Chordata > Actinopteri > Uranoscopiformes > Ammodytidae > Hyperoplus > Hyperoplus lanceolatus. The sequence goes on from CM049396.1 coordinate 36,308,736, forward strand.
TAAGGCCTTGACAGTAAAGTCTCCGACTCAAATATGTACATATATTTCAGGGTGTTGTGCATCCCTGGCAATAAAAACTTTGGATCTGGAATAAACTGTTGAAGAAATATAGCTTTCGGAAAAAAAGTTGTCTTGATGCACAACTTGCCCCCGGTGTGGTGTAAGTTGTGCGGTTGGAGAGAATACCATGGGGTGAATTGTGCCATTGATATATATCTCATAAACTGTAATGCAAGACAAATCCATTAGACAATCACTTATTTAAGGTGTATTTAAAGTAAATAAAGTAAATAGTTGACAAAGATTGAAGGACAATTTTCTTAAACAAGGCCTAGCAGATCTAATGGTTTTACCTGCAAAGCTCACAATGACAAAGTCACCATCATCATCTTTCTGGCCATCTGAACTCTCATCAGTGGTGTCGTTAAGTGGAATTGAGATGTCACTCTCTTCTGAGCTACTGTAGACAATCACTTTCTTTTGGTGACCAGCGTATACAGCCATGCCACTGGCACAGCTCTCAGAAATGTACTTTGCACTAGTTGCTCCGTGCTTGTGGAACCAACTGCCACCTGACAAATGTGATTCCCCTACATGTCTGCCTTTAAATCAAGGCTCAAAACCCATATGTACACCCTGGTGTTTCCTCCCCATTAACTATCTTACCTCTGCACTACTATCTGTGTTTATGTGGATGTATGGGCTTTATGTCTTTTATTTTGGTTATTGTTATTTTACCTTCATTGTTTACCTACTGAATGCACTATGTACAGCACTTTGGACAGTCCAAACTGTCATAAATGTGCTTTTATAAATACATTTTACTTACTTACTTACTTATAACTCAACCAGGCCCTTTGGCACAAATCATCCCAATCCCAGAAATTTGGATAATAAGCATGATGCAGCAATTTAGGGCTGACATCGTGCTAACTGTATAGACTCAAAATGCAGCATACCAAAGCACTAAAACATGTGTCAAATGTTTTCAAACTTGTCTATAATTGTTCAGACACAATAATCAAAAAACCTTGATCATGGAAATTTACTTTGAAAGGCAAAGCACAGTTTTTTTTAGCTTAAATGTGCTTATATCTTATTCCTTGTTGTCTCCCTTCTTTACAGGATGAGTCAAATGGATGGCTCTTCTTAAATATGTGGTCACATTTCCAATTTCTTCCACGGTTTTCTAGAAACAAGGGGTGGCACAACTTCCAAAATGCACAACTTAGGCCACTCTTCCCTATAATAATAATAATAATAATTATTATTAAAGCTATAGCGCCTAACTTCTGTCGCCCCCATGAGTAATTCTGAGTTATTACAACAACACTGTCTGGGTGCATCTACATGGAGTAAACCCTTCGGTGATGGTGCATGGATTTCATACCTTCTGCTGTACGTCTAGGTTTTTTCTTTGCAGTAGAATCAACAACTAAAACATTTCTTGGGCTCTTCTTGGGATTTTCCTTTCCATTCCTCTAGGGGCGACACACTGCTGCCATACTGAGAAATACAGAGAGAGTTTTGTGGAGCTGATAGGCTTAATCAACTTTGTGTCAACTAGTTTGCATGGCTTGAATCAACATTCATTTATTTGAAAAAGTTACGCACTATAGCTTTGGGGGGTGGGGGTATCTACTAGACTACTAAGGCTAGTGGCTTGCTTTGTCTGTCTGCCTTTTGGTACTGGGCAGGTAGTGTACATGGGGGAATAACAGAGCCTTTCTCAACGGAAACTGCTGGCAGCTGCTGGAAAGATGATTAATGAATGCAGCGAAACTGAAACAAACAATACAGTTGGATGCCAAAGGCAATTTGCTGAAAGACCCAGCTGATTGGAACTGCATAAACATCATACACTCAATAAAAATATAAACGCAACACTTTTGTTTTTGCTCCCATTTTTCATGAGATGGACTTAAAGATCTAAAATTCATTCCAGATACACAATATTATCATTTCTCTCAAACATTGTTAACAAATCTGTCTAAATGTGTGATAGTGAGCACTTCTGCTTTGCTAAGATAATCCATCCCACCTCACAGGTGTGCCACATCAAGATGCTGATCTGACATCATGATTAGTGCACAGGTGTGTCTTAGACTGTCCACAATAAAAGGCCACTCTGAAATGTGCATTTTTTTGCTTTATTGGGGGTCTGGGGACTCAGAATCAGTCAGTATCTGGTGTGACCACCATTTGCCTCATGCAGTGCAACACATCTTCTTCGCATAGAGTTTATCAGATTGTCAATTGTGGCCTGTGGAATGTTGGTCCACTCCTCTTCAATGGCTGTGCGAAGTTGTTGGATATTAGTGGGAAGTGGTGCACGCTGTCGTATACGCCGGTCAAGCACATCCCAAACATGCTCAATGGGTGACATGTCCGGTGAGTATGCTGGCCATGCAAGAACTGGGACATTTTCAGCTTCCAAGTGTGTACAGATCCTTGCAACATGGGGCCGTGCATTATCTCATCACGGTATCTCTGTGCATTCAAAATGCCATCAATAAAATGCACCTGTGTTCTTCGTCCATAACAGATGCCTGCCCATACCATAACCCCACCACCACCATGGGCCACTCGATCCACAACATTGACATCAACAAAGCGCTCACCCACATGACGCCACACACGCTGTCTGCCATCTGCCCTGAACAATGTAAACCGAGATTCATCCGTGAAGAGAACACCTCTCCAACGTGCCAGACGCCATCGAATGTGAGCATTTGCCCACTCAAGTCTGTTACGGCGACGAGCTGGAGTCAGGTCAAGACCCCAATGAGGATGACGAGCATGCAGTTGAGCTTCCCTGAGACGGTTTCTGACAGTTTGTGTGCAGAAATTGTTTGGTTATGCAAACCAATTGTTTCAGCAGCTGTCTCAGTGGCTGGTCTCAGACGATCTTGGAGGTGAACCTGCTGGATGTGGAGGTCCTGGGCTGGTGTGGTTACACGTGGTCTGCGGTTGTGAGGCCGGTTGGATGTACTGCCATATTCTCTGAAACGCCTTTGGAGACGGCTTATGGTGGAGAAATGAACATTCAATGCACGAGCAACAGATCTGGTTGACATTCCTGCTGTCAGCATGCCAATTGCACGCTCCCTCAATGCTTGTGGCATCTGTGGCATTTTGCTGTGAGACAAAACTGCACATTTCAGGGTGGCCTTTTATTGTGGACAGTTTAAGGCACACCTGTGCACTAATCATGATGTCAGATCAGCATCTTCATGTGGCACACCTGTGAGGTGGGATGGATTATCTCAGCAAAGCAGAAGTGCTCACTATCACACATTTAGACAGATTTGTCAACAATGTTTGAGAGAAATGGTAATATTGTGTATCTGGAATGAATTTTAGATCATTCCAGATACATAGATTAGAAGTCCATCTCATGAAAAATGGGAGCAAAAACAAAAGTGTTGCGTTTATATTTTTGTTGAGTGTATATAAATAATCTTTCCACATTATAGGCCCTACTGTTGATATAAAAATCTTTGATTGGATTAAGTTGTTTTTGTGCATACAATGTGAGGAATTTGCTCATTAGTTGCAGGAAGTGTTAAACACTCTAATTAGTGTATTTATTGTGAACATATTCCATAGAACAAATGTTTTGCTTGAAAATCGGACAGGGAGCATCAATCACTCATAGTACACTTTGAAGTATACAGTGTATTCTATACTTCATCTTTCCTTTTCCCTCCCTCTCAGCAAAGTAAGCAAATTAATAGATATATAGGGGAGAACGGGGTAATCTGAGCCACTTTTTACATTTGCTCCCCTCTAAGCGAGCTAAAATGCTTTATCACTCAAATTTACACATTTCCCATTAATTCAGGATGTTTCCTAGAAATGGGCATTAGCAGATTTTTTCAAGACAAAGGGCAGTGAAAATATGATTGTTTTAAAAAAAAGTTGTCATGTGGCTCACTTTGTGGGGTAAACTGATCCACTTACTTTTTCCACTCTGAAACTGCCATAACAACACATATTGTAACAGTAAGAATCCTGAAAGCTAGCCACACATTCCAGAACTAATGTCGGACTAGTAAAAGAATGATGGGGTTTAGTCAATTAAGCAAAGCAAATTTTCTAAACACTTGAAAGTAACTCTGAACAAAATCAAATGCAACATATTATAATTCAAAAGGTTTTAATAAGATTCAAATGAAAGATAGAACCGGTTAGATTATAACACAGTCTGGGGGTCAGAACACAGGACCCTTAGAGCCAGCTAGTGTCTGGGGGTCAAAGCATAGGAAAATCAGAACCAGCGAGAACAGCCTGGGACTCAGAACACAGGAGAAGACCCAACTGGATTATAACATCAGCCTGTCATACTCTACAACTAGACCTACTCTACATTCCAGCCCTGAAGGTTACAGGGAAAGATGAGAAGGTGCTCTTACATTAAAATATGTTTAAGACTAAACTTAACTTGTGCCTCATGGTGGGGGAAAGTGAGACAGTGGCCCACAGCATTTGGCTCACTTTCCCCCACCACCACAATTTGAGAAAAAACTACCTCTCTTAGCATTTCAGGCTAATCTTTAGCTAATATGGGAACAGGTCTCCCTTGAAAAAGAGTCTTCGGACTCAATGGGATATACCTGTATAAATAAAGGTTAAAAAATATATATATATATATCATCACATGGTTTTTATATGTTGGTAGTTCATCAACACCTATGATAGAAGTTTTTCTAGGTGAATACATTTGCTTTGGCACAACAGTTGATTAAGTTGACAGCAAGAACATTTACTTTTACATGCAAAATACCTATTTTGGTGAAGAAAAACATGCTTACCACAGCACCATGAGGTCCTCTCTTTCAGGGCCATGGGGAAATGAGAGGGGCTTGAAAACATATATCTCACATGACCACAAATGTTTTCCGTGGCCTAGATAGAGGGGGTGGCTCACATTACCCGATGCCTCAGATTCCCCCGTTCTCCCCTATATATATTTATTTTTTTGGCAGGTCAAACCCACCCATGCTGCGTTTGTGCCTGGTCCATTGGCGTGAGCTACGGTGCCTGTCTAAATGAAACGCTGATCAAATTATGTCTGCTGCAATCCCACCGTCACAAAAACCCACTGTCCAGGATGCTGTCTGCCTGGACTGCTTTCAGGTGTCTGTTTTTCCATTCAGTCTGAATTCCAATGCTTAGCTCACCACAACCAAAGACCTCTTCACGCTCCAACTATGCAGTTTGGAAAAACTGTGTAAATCTCAGGCGCAGTCACAAACAAATGAGATCCAACCCTGAATACTAATAATATTGTGCCTGGAACTTCCCTCTTGAAATCGTTGCATAGCTGATTGTTTAAACTCTGAGGCTCTTTCGATGTGACATATAGCTTCCTGTGATCAGGGGATTGTGGGTCAGAATCTCCAAAAAAGCATGCAGATTTACGCACCAAAAAATCAAGAACGGATGTAGTAGGGCACTTTTTTTTCAGCATGCTGCATCTGACCACATGTAAAAAAAAAAAAAATCATTGTCTATCACACTCAATAGCTAAGAAGTAGGCTATATATATATATATATATATATATATATATATATATATATATATATATATATATATATATATATATATATATATATATATATATATATATATATATATATATATATATATATATATATATATATATCCCTAAAACAGGCAACGTGCACTGGGAGATACATACTCTTTAGCATCCTGTAGGGGGCTTGCTGGAAGGTTTTCACTAATCTAGTTAGCATTTATCAAAAGACTTGTCTGTTATTAGCATCTAGGTGACATGATTTGGTTAAAGTTATCTGTCATTGTTTAGTCAGCCTGATCAGAAATCAACATGGCCGCCAGTGGCGAAGCGCCAGCTTCCTAAGGTGTAAGTAATCATACATTAGACACACTTATTTTCATTAAAATAACAATCTAAATTCATAGATTGAATTAGGACATTTGTCTTAACATGCTGATGAAGAAAAAAAAATCCATCTTTCTATATTTATATATACTTAGGGCAGCGCTGCCTGGAAGGCCCTTTCCCTAACCCTAACCCTAACCGGGGGCGGAAGGTGCCTTCCAGGCAGAAAACACCAACAAACTTCACTGCCCAGGATGGCCAAAGCCACTGGCATGGAGAGTAAGCTGCTGTTTATTAAATATATTATTTCAAGCTGGTGGCTGCTGGTCGTTTCAGGCACACAGTGTAGAATCATACTTGCATTGGCTTTAGAGGAGCATCTGACACACCTGTGGCAGCTGTTTGAAAGGATCAGGGTGCAGTGACTAATAGTCAAACCTGCTTAGTTTGGCCTGTCATCCATTGATTTCCTTGGACACTGCTTTCCACAAAGGGAGCCATTAAACTGGTAAAGTAAGACACCGTGCTGTATATATATATATATATATATATATATATATATATATATATATATATATATATATATATATAGGAACGCAGCCCTAGTTCGCATGCAACAGGTGGGAGGCCACTCTTCTTACCAGCCATTTTTAAACCTTTATGCATGTCGAAAGCCCAAGCCAGAAGCTGTGGCCTTGCTACAGTGTTTCGCCGGACACGGCCAACCAACCACTGTCAATTAAAGTGCAATTAGTCACACCAAAGCCTGCCATTGAAAGAGCCCTCTCTACCGGTCTCATTCCAGAGTCCCAGCGTCTCCACAGCAACCGGCCAGCAGAGTTGTGTGTGTGTGTGTGTGTGTGTGTGTGTGTGTGTGCAAGTGTGTGTGTGTCTACGTCCAGTGCGCCATGCAGTTCCATATTAGTCTGACTGTGCAAGCCTCCTCCTCTCACGTTTCTTCCACTGTGACCCATGCTAACTTAAACATGACTCTCTCTGATTGATCGCCCTGAGATCATACCCAACAATTATTGACCTTCAGTGAAGTCAGTCAGTTTTCTCCACCAGTTGTGCAGAAAGAGAGCCAAAGCAGTGCACACAGAGGCAGAGCATATACTCTCATTTTACAGCATATACGTCTGCCTTGTGCCAACAGGATATGAGCACGCTTGCTGCGTTTTTTCCTTTTTTTCCCCCCAGAGAGTAAGGCTGTTGAAAACCTTTTTAGAGATTTCTCTTTTCTTTTTTCTGCAAGACATCTTCATCTGGAAACACTTATTATGTGATTTAAGAAGGCCCCCTATCGGATTTCCCCCCCGACACAAAAGAGCAGACTGCAAAGTGAAAAATTCAACCCTCACAGAACAATCGATCGGTTAAAAAAAAAAACTGCAGTCTCAGTCTTTTTTTTTTGAGCAAATGTTTGAATGTGCCTTTGTCATAAGGGAAAAAGCGTTGTATAGAATAATATGACGTATCGTTTCTAGAAAAATCTGAGTGTGCTTCAAAAAATGATGTGCTCCCACTTTGTTCCATCCATTGTGGAGCTAACGTGTTTCCCACTCACATCTTGCAACTCTCTCTTGCAACAGTAACAGCGCCTTTTCTACCATTGACCCACTTTACTGTAAAAAAAATGCCTTAAAGACACAATGTCTGGCTTCAATTAGCCTACCCCGCCCAGATTTGGCATTCAACATCACAGGCCTCTATAAAATTATCATGGCGGTTGTAGATGTGGCTTGATATACACGCTGCCTTGTGTTACATGATATGTTCTCTTTGATGTCGCCAATTGAACTGAACTTTTTCTCATCTGCGCAAATGAAAAAGAGCAGTTTCAGCCTCCTTGGTCAGTGTCAGTTGTATGTGCAGAGAAGTACACGCACAGAGATGGGGCCATGCATTTACAGTAGACTTAACATCTGCATTGAACCTACAGTTCTCTCTTTCAGGTCCGAGGTGGCAAAACTACAGCTCCCAAGCTGCACCGGGGCAGAGCAGCAGCTCAGCGGTGGTGGCAGAAGGCCAGGCCAGAGGTGTTGCTCGGATTCCCAGGACGACCGCTGTTCTCCAACAGGGCGTGCTTTGACCACCCCGGATAAAAGTAAGACATAGTTGGCATTCTAAAGCACAGACTCTGTCTCTTTACTGAGGAGAATTGTTTGAAAAAACAATGAATTTGACATATGGTTATGGCTGGGTAGCAAAGTTTGTTTGTCGGCACCGACCAAAAGGCCTCAATACCATCCAGTATCGGGAAATGTCTTGCCGTTGATGTGCCAAAATCTGAAAGTGCTGGTGATTGGCTTTGTCGAGGCATCCAGGAACAATACATTAGGTTGAAACATGTTTTGTTCTAGGGATGCACCGATCCACTATTTTTAGTTCTGATCCGATTCCGATACTGTCCGATCCGATATCATAATTATTATACATTTATTTGTTGTTGGTGATGCTATTTGTAAGGTTAGGAATGCTTAAGCAACACAGCTACTCTAATTTAAAAGAGCAAGAATGTATACACAATGCATATAGGTTTGTCTTAAAGGCAGACTATGCAACATTTAAATGAAAATATAAATTACACAATCATATAAAAATAATCCCTCTCAATGATAACTTCTGTCCCACTAGAATATGTGCTGGTGTGTTTATCTGCACAGTCCTCCTCTCTCTGGCTGGATTTTACATAGTAGTATTTGTTGATATTGTTTTGTAAACAGAAGACTCAGGTCTAAGCTCCTCCCTGCTACTTCACGAGGCCCAGAGCACAGAGCAGAAGCCTCTCCACTTCCTTGACTGGGGTTAGCTTTGGTTAGCTCAGTGGCTAACACACTGATATGTACTGTATGTCTAACTGGAAAGTGGTGTGCTCTCTCCCTACACCGAATTTAGGTGCCTGCTCTCTTCACTTGTGTTTTTATTTCTTCTATATTTAATTTTTGAGAGGAGCCATTGAAAATGACTACTGCTGTAATTCTTGTGCATATGAAAATAACCCTTGTTGATTCTTGATAATGATAATATTGTGTGTGTGTGTGTGTGTGTGTGTGTGTGTGTGTGTGTGTGTGTGTGTGTGTGTGTGTGTGTGTGTGTGTGTGTGTGTGTGTGTGTGTGTGTGTGTGTGTGTGTGTGCGTGCGTGCGTGTGTGCTGTGCTGTGTTGTGTTGTAGTGGAGGAGCAGCTGTTCCGTTCGGTGGAGGGCCAGGCAGCCTCAGATGAGGAGGAGGACAAGTGGAGCGGGGAGCAGCAGAGGAGGGTAGAGCAGGTCAAGAGGATCCTCAGCAGACTGTCCCGCTGTGGGGAAAGGTCTGGAACATTCATACCATCACTCTGGCTGTGTTCGGAAAGCCATACTAACGTCCTCCCTCCTATACTCAACATCTATAGGGCTGGTTCTAGGCAGTAAGGTTAGGGTGGGCAGATAGAAATAGTAGGTGGGCAGAGAAACCTGTGATGCCCGCAGAGCGCACAAGCAAAACAAATTTGCCCTTGCAAGATCTCCATGCCTGCTTTTTGGCACATTTACTGTAATGTAAGCTGTTAGACACATCGCTGCTGTGGGGGAGGATGGTTACCACGATAGCACTGCTACCAGCAGCTTTCCACTATTGCCTCCGATGTCCAGCTGGGTGAAAATAGTAGCCAGCCGAGGCCACGACTTGGACTTGCTGCTCTTTTTCTTTTACATGACATATTTTCTGTAATATAATGAATTCATTTAAATGCAGTGAGAGGAACGAAGCAGAAGAACTCTGTTGTCCAGTTATCTTTTTTCCACAGACAAGGTTGAAATAGGCTATAGACTATACACAGTGCATGGGCAACTGAGGAGAGCCCCGTTTTCAAATATTTTTTAATTAACTCATTACACACTGTGCATGGAGGGGACATGACGTGATCAGTTAATTTCGGATTACCTCCCAGATAAACTGACTCAATTATTAGGCTATTAATTATCTAGACCAAAACATTGTATTCCTTTTTTGTATGATGACCCACATTTGCATAATATGATGTCAATATTAAACACAAACTAAAAAAAAAAAAAAAGCAACCGCTTAGTTCGCTTATGCCTCGGGCCGGCTCTGCAAACCATCACATACTAAAATTTAAGTCAAAATGAGTATGAGTAGGACGTTAGTATGGCTTTCCGAACACTGCCTCTATTTTACAGGAAGGCACCAGCAGTTATATTGTGACCATAAAACCAAAGCAATATGCTAAAAGCTCGGTAGTGTAGCAGCACCTTGGGATATTTCTCTGTCCGTCTGTCACTCCAAGACACCATTTCATGCTACTCATATTCAATGTATTGCTAGTATCAAACATAAGTTCTAAGTAGAGAGTTACTGCGAGTGTTAATTATTTAGGCGAGACACGGCAGGCAAAAACATTGTTTTTTCAAGCACTGGTCAATTTTGAGACCTTTCTTCCATAAAATTTATTATTTCATATTATAAATGAATGTCTATGGTCTTGTCTGTTTGTGTCTGTATATTTATCTTATACAACCATATCTAACCGCCATTATCACAGCACTTGTTTTTTTCTATACTCTGAACCAAAAAAATGTACTTTTAAAGCACTTACGTCAACTAAACTTTCCATAATCATTCTTAATTGCCTGATTAATCATACATTCTGTTCTGAAAAACATGCAGAAAAAAATGCATTTTTACGACCTGCTCATAATACATCTTTAAATAAAAAACGATAAGGCTGTATCCAAAACATGTTCTGTAAAAACAACCTTGGGCTCAAATATGTAGTAAATCTGAAATACAAATGTTAACTCTGGCTTTATCCAACATCTATATTTACAATATATACTGTACATAGATGCAAATCATGGCATATTCAGCATGATATTGACACATTTGCATATGTATTCAAACATTTCTGAAGATATTGTAATTAAAAAAAATTATTGGTTCAGAGAAAGTAATCAACTGGCAAGGTTTCATGATGATATATGTTAAAAAGGTTACCCTTTCCACCTGAAGTGCCTGGCCTTAAGGAGACCCAACAGTGAGACATACTGTACTGTAGCCTCATTCCACTCAAACTGTTTCTATTCGACATCTTCAGTCCTGCTGATCTGACCCCTGACCCCTGACCCCCTCTCTCTCTCTCTATCTCCTCTGGCACCATTTTGTAAAAATCAGGTGTGAGGACAAGGCCTTGAGGAGGCTGATGTCTACCTTTGGGAGCTCCAGGAGGAGTGAGGAGAGCTGCAGTGCTGTGGTGGAGCTGCTGGAGAGGGTCAACAGGTTGCATAAGCAGCTGGAGCTGAAGGAGCGCCAGGCCCAGATAAACATGGAGCAGGTACAAACCAACACTCAACTCCCACGGCACAATACTGGGGCTACTACACTCTGTTTATTATATATAATTTATACCAAACTGTTGTGTCTGGACAATGCTCTGCCTTGCTTTTTATATCATTAGTCATTCGGGCGTCCGGGTGTATAGTGTTAAACTAGATTAGAGAGGACTGCTGCTGCTGCTGCTTGGTTGTTATGACAGTGGAGGGCATCAAAGGCTAAAAAACCACAGCCCGCTGTCTGATCCTACAGCTTCAAGCTTAACCAAACCACCACCAGCAGCGGTGGCCTCCCCTGTGTGTATGTGTGTGTGTGTGTGTGTGTGTGTGTATGTGTGTGTGTGTGTGTGTTTGCAGCTGTTTTGCACTGGAGCTCGCCACAGAAAAAACATTCCCATCTTGTACCGCGTGATACTTTAAGAATATCATAACTGAAAAGCCCTCACTGTTACAGTCGAGTAGTATTTTCACAACACAGGAAAAGACGGGCAGAAAGGGGGAACCGTTACGTAATGTGTTCCCATAACCTCTCAGCGCTCGGGAGAGGAGGAGAAGTTCAAACTAAACAAAGTCCATGACTGTGCGAGCCTTTGTTTATGTGCAGGATGTGTGGGGTGAGAGCTCTGTCCTTCAATGCACCTATGACGTCAAGGTGCACCGCAGGGAGTTTTCAACTTTGTTTTGGCAGGCAAAAGCTAATACAATAAAGTACATTGTGGGCCAAAAAGTCACTCTAACACTTGCATTTGACCTACACTTACATTATATTATATTTATATTAAAGGTGGAGTCAGTGATTCTGGAGAACACTTGCTGTCAAAATCATTCAATTCACAGAATATCTCCTCACGATCCACAACCTGTCCATACTGTGTGCACTGAAAAAAAAAAGCTGGTGTTAATACACATCCTAGGCTCTGTATACTGGTATGTGAACAGCGGGTATGTAAAGACTCCACATTTTAAGATGTTTAGTAGGACTACTACAGGGCCAAAATGTTATATATCCAAGAGTGACATATCCAGCTGTACTCTGCTGCAGAGTTTTCTTAATCTGTGATTGGTTTTCAAGAAATAAGGTTGGCAGTATTCTACATTTTTCATTACAACAAATCATCAACAATGAAAAAAAAAACACAACCGGCGATGAACTGATTTAAAGCATTGCGTTTGCATCCAAAGCCTGCTAAATCATCTTCCTCTGTGCCGCAGAGCTCCACTGTCATCTAAAAACTAATAAAAAAAACCCATCAATGAGCCACACCAGGACATGTTGCTTCATCAACATGAACACACACACACACACACACACACACACACACACACATGAGCACACACACACACACACACACACACACACACACCACACAAAGCACCACAGATGGGTATAGAAGCCAGTGAGGCTGAATAACAGCTGGTTTGGGTCTTTGAATTGATTTTGTTGACAATAAGAAAAATATAAGTACATTATCAGATTTTACCCATTAAACTATATTTTTCTGTGAACATTCTGAAGTATTAGTATGGGTGCTGGTGCAGTGTGTTCACATTGTAAACGTGCCATATTTTCAAGATTTGAATACATGTCATTATAGATGGTTTTTGACGGATGAAGTGAGTTCCAGTGATGGACAGTGTGTAGGATTTAAAAAAAACTCTGAACTGTGAATTATAATTATGAAGTATGCTAACTAGTTACTTAAGTTATCAGATAAACATTCAAGTAGAAGTAGAAAGTAACATGAAAAGAAAATACTCAAGTAAAGTATAAGTGCTTATAAAAGTCTTATAATCACACTGTCAACGTGTTTATTGTGTTATTATTAACACTTATATATAGTCTTATTAACACAAATTAATGTTAATAAGCATCTAATAAGGTCCTTATTACCTATTAACTAAGGCTTACTACAAGAACCTTAGTATAAAGCGTTACCCTGGATTCAATGGCTGTGTTCGAAAAGCCATACTTACGCCCTACTCATACTCATTTTGACGTCAATTTGAGTATGTGACGGTTGTGTACGCAAGTTTGTGTAGGCGAGAAATTCCTGGATGAGTACTATCTTCCGGTGAAGATTTTGTGTATGGATCGATAGGATACTTTTCCTACTCAACAGCCCAACAATGCATTGCGTCTTTTCAAATGGCATGGAAGTTTTTTTTCTAAATTCTGTATTGCTTCTGTATACTTCAGTGTAAACGGTCCGACCAACCTCGCATACACAATCAATCGAATACTTTACCCACACGGAACTGGCGTTCTATCATTATAAATTCGCTGTTATGATATATTGAATGAGGTTTTTCTTCCCTCTGTCTTTCCTCAGTCTTCCCTTGGTCCAGATGTCCTGTTAATCATAACCCTACATTTTTACTAGTGTGATGTCACACTAGTAAAATGTAGAGTTAGACAGTGAGACCATAAAACACTGTTTTTTCCTTTTCTCAGGCTAGGATGAACCGATTTCAAAAATGTTTGCACATTTATACTACAGTGGATCTCAGTGTTCAATACACATTCATATTCCCACTGGTAGGTCTTTAAGTAGACAGTATGGAGTATATACATGTTGAGCAGGGACGTTTCTAGGTTTTCTGAAATATCCGGAGCTTAGCCCAAGAGGGAATATGATAGTGTGCACGTGCGGCGGTAATTATATCTTTAAATAGCTACCTGACTGCTGCTTATCCCCAGACATCTAAAGTTCCATTCAAGTTATTTCAGAGTACAATTAATACAAGTGAGACAGACCTTACATTACCCATATCAGGGGTGTTTTCACAAATGGCCACTCTATGATGATATGATAATCACTCATAATCACAAGGGCCGGCATGTAGTTTACTGACATGCCTTCTTTTTAATCCAAAAGTAAAAACAACATATCTATGAATATATGGTTTACAACCTGCGTCTAGCAGCCTAGGCTAGGTTTCATTGCAACATTTTGGGTGACAAATTATTAGGGGTGGGAAAAAAAATCGATTTTCCGATTAATATCGATTCTCTCTCGGACGATTCTGAATCGATTCAGAAAAGTTAATAATCGTTTTTTTTTTTGTAAATACTAATACTTCCTGCACCATTGCGCATGCACACCACACATGTGCGAGTTGTTTCCAAAGTGGCTTCAAAAGGGCTGAGAGCAGCAAACCCATGACCTGCACCGGCTTTATCTCTGTTTACGTTTTTGTATGAGAGCTGAATTCCAAGCCATACTTTTTGTACAATGTGTTGAAATGACATAGAAAATAATAGATAATAGAATAGAAATCCTATAGAAACATGATTTACGAGATTAGAAATAAAATAAAACTGAATCGGTTTAGTTTTTACATACTTCCAAATTGTATTGAAATACAAGCTGCATTGATTATTGCACTGGTCATAGGAAGTCATATTTGTGACAAGAAAAGCTTTTTCTCTAATACAATATTAGAGAAGGCAATTCATCTGTTGATTGTCTTTAATGATCATCACATAAGTAGGAAGTGATTAGCAAACTCCGAGTAACAAACTCAGATGTGCATATACATATATTTTTGAAATTCACACATGGGTATGTACATAAAAAATGTTTTGCATTGAGATGCATTGAAAATCGATTTTGAATCGAATCGTTGACCTCTGAATCGGAATCGAATCGAATCGTGAGGTGCCAAGAGATTCCCACCCCTACAAATTATAGGTGGGGGGTATGGGGGTGCCCCCCCAGCGTCAAACACTTAATTTCCTGCATTCTGGTGGATTTTTATTCATCTATCTGTGCCTTTTCTGCATCATTTTATAGTGGAAATATTTTTTTTTGAGAAGGAAAAGACAACATTCAGGTTCCTAAAGAATCAACTATAATAGAATAATGCAGTAAGGCTCTAAGGCATTGTGGATTTTTCAAAACTTTCTGCAAATTCAAAACACATCACATGTTTTGGGTATTTTTTTTTAGGAATCATGACTCAGCACCATGTTAACTATATATGACACTTAACATTGGTAATGAAGTGACAGCCACCATTGGAAATGAAAAGGGTGGGCAGCTACCTGGTTAACTAAATTGTAACTTAAGGCAAAAGTTGGAAACAAATCATGTTAGCATTCATCCTTAGACACTTGACACAATCAATCATCAATAGTAGCATGCTATTTAGCCTCATAGATTGACCTATTTACAGCCCACAGAAAACTGACATAATTTCTTCAATGCAAGTTCATCAATTCATGGCTTAAAATCTTGAGCAGTAGAACAGAAATTCCTAGCAGTAAACTACGCAGTCCTAACCAATGGGAGCTATGCGAGAGTCCTAACCAATGGGAGCATGTGCGACGTGCGGATATGGCACAGGCTCTGCATGCAGCAAAAAAATCAAAAATCAAAAATTATATAGGCCTATAGCCTATTTTTATTTTTTTAATTTTTTTCAAAAAAGATTTGGGGCTAATCAAAAATAGATTCAGGGCTTTATTTATTTATTTATTTATTGATTATTCTTTCGGACAATTCCACACAACACACAATTTTCTCTTGCAAATATTCATACATCATACTTTGTGTTGTCCGAAGGGAGACGGAAGAAGCCAAAGGCTTATCAGGTCCCGCCTTAGCCCCGAATAAAACAGCCTAGTGACGCCACTGATGTTGAGTATGTAGGAGGAAGGACGTTAGTATGGCTTTTCGAACTATGGAACACAGCCTACCTGTGGGCAGACAGAAGTAGTTGACTGTGAGGGTGTGCGTGTGTGTTCCAGATGAAGGAGTGTCTGGTGCAGGAGCTGCAGCAGAAGGCTGAGGAGACAGAGCTGCTTCACAGTGAGCTGCAGCTGTTAGAGACGGAGCGTGTTCGCCTGTCACTGCTGGAGGACAAACTGCTGGACATCCTCCAGCTCCTCACCCAGCTCAGAGACCTGGTGAGGGACATTTTTATTTAAAAAAAATTCTGGCCAAGAGGCAGCAAAAAGCTACATAGATATACTCACACTCACGACATACAGACAACAATTAAAATGATAAAAAACAGTTACAAGTAAGGGAGGTCGTCTCAAGTGCTCTCAGCCTGGATTTAAAAGCAGTAAGCACCTCAAAGAAATCAGTTCAGTTATTTTCCAGTCTTTTTGCAGCATGTTCCATGTAGAAGGAGCAGAGTCGACGAACGCCCTTTTTCCCAGTTCTGTGCGGGGCAATTGAACATTCAGATATACAGTACCTGTAACACTTTACAATAAGGGTACATTAATTGACTGTTAGTTAATGCTTATTAAATGCACACTATACATTAACTAACCATTAAAACATGACATAATAAATGCTTGATAGGCCTTGACTAAGCATTAACTTACTGTTATGCTTGTTTAATGCTTAACTTAGCATTAGTTAACTGATTATAGTTAATGCATAACCAGACACTACCTAACCATTAATAACTAAGCATTAAAAGTTAGCTCATGCTTATTAAGAATGAACTTACCGTTAATATCATTAACTAAGCATTAATTAACAGTTCATTAATGTACCCGTATTGTCATTTACCGACACACAAAGTCAAATTAAAATGAAATTAAAAACAACAGTTGACCAAAGTGCTGAACAAAACAACATATAAGATACATGAAACAAAAAGTTAGGAGTGTCAAAGTCTCAACTTGTGTTAAAGGCCAATGCAACAAAAGTGAGTCTTCAGCAACGTATTAAACTGTTCAACTTTACAGGGATCCAGGTTCTATTCATTCACACACAGACACCCCCCCCCCCCCCCCCCCCATACAGTCAGAGGATACATATTCAACCAGGCCTGGGTGTATTTACTCAACATGTTTTTACATTGTCAAGGGCCCAAACATGCTGTTTTCATTGTTACAACTTTGTAAACATCAGTTAGACCATCATGGGAACTCAACTCATTGTGTTGGGTTGAGTTCAGAGAGAATCCTCCCACGCTGCACTGGCTTGATTTCCTCTAGTCAAACATCGAAATGAAAATCTACTGAAGAGTATTAGGGCCACAAGAGAGAGAGAGAGAGAGAGAGAGAGAGAGAGAGAGAGGGAGAAATAAGGGGAAGTGTTTTTTTTTCATTGTGTGGTTATAAAAGACAAAATGTTAAGAATAAAGTGGTAACACACTTTTGTGAATGAAGACTAAATACAATGATCAGAAAGAAAAACAAATAAAATGTTGAGATTAAACTAAAGTTGGAAATATCAATAATTAACATATCAAGTTAAACGTTATTAAAACACTAATCTTTGCTACACCCTCATTTTTCCTGAAAGCAGACGTCTTCTGGCTCTAATAACGGCACTGCACTGTATCAGAGTGAAGGTATTGAATAGGTTTCTCTTGGGTGTTTCCCTTTGTAAGACGGTCCCTATTATAAGAATATGAATGGAGTTTAGGGGACGTCTGGTTTCAGCACAAAATGAAGTTGTAGCCCATTGTCTGCCCTTATGACGATATCAAAGATGCATCGTTTGTGTTTAAATTAACCTTGTATTTATGAGCTATTGATACTGTAAATTCAATTCAAATCTGTCACCATCTTTCCAACTTTACAGCAGTATCTAACTTTTGGGTTTATTCTTGACATGTTATCTGTCTTTATTCTGGACATTGTATTTCATCTTCATTCTCAACATTTCTTCTTTATTCTCAAAGTGCATAATGAAGAAAAAAACCTTCCTCCTCATGTTCTTCTCTCCACTGGCCTTCTGTAAAAAAGCTCATTAGTTGATAGCATTGTTCAACAACAAACCATCTCAAGGACACCAACTAACATGGTTTTTTGTCTGTTATCCAACCCTTTCACTATCTAGTCCAACATGTGTGAGGGTCAGGTTTCCTGTTTAAGTGGGCCTGTTAACTGCCCGACACAGATGATTGTCTTGTTTTCTTTCAGAACGTGTCGAGGAGGTCTCTGGGGAAGATCTTGCTCAGCACTTTGGAGTCCTGCAGCAACCCGCAGCACGGTAAGTGGAGCTCACGCAGGCCAATACAAATCAATGCGTGTCCAGTGAAATGTGATTATGAGAATTTACAGTCGCTGGGGGGCGCCCGAGGAATTGAATTAAATTCCCGACGGTTCCCTCTTGTAACATGACTCCCCCCTCGGCAGTCACGTCTGTTCTGTTTTTTTTTACGAGAAAGGAGATATCAGCCATATTTCAATGATCTTGTTCTTATAATTCACTTAATTTAGTAATTATTGTTATTCATTAGGCTACAATTATTTTTAATGTCATTATGCATGATACCACTTCATAGCTGTTGTTTAGCAAACATATGACAAATTACATTAGGCTAACACGATCAACGTAAATTTGCATATTCTGGCGACCATAATCCAGAGAAATCATCACAAAACTATTTAAACATTATTCAGAGGGTCTCTAAACAGTATTTATTAGAATCTATGATCTTGAACGCCTACAACTAGACCCCAACAAGTTTTTGATGACCTACATATCCAGAGATATGAAGGTTTTTAGGTGAAAGTGTGCAATTTGGCGGCCACTATGGCACTGTAGCTACATTTATTGGTAGCCTATTGCCATATTCTACAAACCTATTTTTATAAGCTAGCCTTTTTATAGACTCCAGCTATCTTTTGTTTGTTTTTATTCTGTATGTTGTGGATCGTTCTGTGTTTTGTCTCCTCCTTCACTGTCTTTTATTGTAATTTGTTTTAATGTACACATTCATTTAAATATGCCTGTATGCCATGTCAACCACTATGTAACCAACGGTCTGTTTTCAAAAGTGCTATATAAATAAAAATGGACTAACCTACATGCAAAGTTTCATTCTTTTATGTCATAGCACACTATTTCTTTAACCTTTTTTCTTTCTCTTTTTTATCCACTGGACTATTTTGTTGCACAGGGAAAGCCCACATTCTGGAGGTGCTCAACGCGCTCTATCATGAGCTGGCGGCCTGTGAGATCCTGTCTAGTGCTGGCCCTTTGGAGCGCACACAGAGCCAGCAGTCTCTCAACTCCCTCATCATCTCCTGCTAATCCAGAGCGCCTCCTGCTGGGCTGCTCATGCTCACACACGCCTTTCATTCAGAGGACACTGAAGGAAACAAGCAGATCTTTGTGTATAGTGTATCATAATGTAGCTTATATAAACTCCTCAGACCCGACTATCTATAAGTGGGATATTAGTCTAGAATGTTAATTAGTCACGTACCAAAATGATTTATTACATAAAAAGGACATTCTTTCTTATGTGTTGTTGTTGTTGTTGTTGCTGTTTTCATGTCATTGCACAGAACTCTTTCATTGATCCAATATGGATCTTCTCCACAGCAGATTCTAAATGTGAAAATGTTCAAATAAGCTAAACCGTAATGGGACATAATTAGTCTGTGGAGCTCCGCTGGTCATCAAGTCAACAACATCCCCATATAAATGTAAAGAATTTTAAAGGAGAGCTACTTGTCTATCCAGGAAATATTGAGGTTGAATTCAACTTCTGTAAATTCACTGTTGTTCACTTCTTAGGCCTACTCCCTGGTGCTAAAAAAAATAATTTTTCTTTAGCATAATTTATGAATAAATGCTTGCATTAATTTTTCTCTCTGTGTGTACACAGGCTTAGCTTAGTATTCAGAACCCCATTTACTAAAATTGGTAAAATAATAACATGTACGTTATTTTTTTGGTCATTTTATTGGTAGGCTACAGCTGTGTGTGTGTGTGTCTGTCTGTTTAATGAAGGTGACATTTCGGTAACTTAATCGATCCCCTTTGTCGGGTAACACTTTACAATATGTGTACATCCATTAACTATTAGTTAATACTTATTAAGCATTAACTACTAATGGTTATGCTTACCTAATGCTTAACTAAGCATAGTTGATGCTTTACTAGAATTACCTAACCATAGCATTAACTAGCATCAACTAACAGTAACTTAGTGTTGTAAAGTGTTACCATAGGTTGAGTGGATGAAGTTGGATAGACTTTATAATCCCCAAAGGGATTCTCTTTTAGCTTTGAAACATTCTGTTGATGCACATTACAACCAGAGACGGCCACATTCATAAGTTCTTTCATTCACACAGGAATAAAAAATAACACTCTGTCCCACACCATTATCTCAGTTCTTTAGTGCAGCACCTATACGGTCACTGCCTCACACCTGTTTGTCATTATAACACAGCAGAATAACCCTCCAATAAACGCTCATTCTGTAGCCCAACAGAAAAAGCTGTTTATGCCTGTTTGTTGCATTGTCATTGAATCGACTCACTGTTTACAGAGTGGGGGTTGGGCTGTTGTTTTACTGATCACTTTAATACTTTCATTCATTTATTCATAGATGATGCAATCATACTTTGAATTGGGTTCTTGAAAGGTTGTCAACTCTTAAATTAAGCAGTTTTATCAATGCAGTTTTTGATGTAGCCTAGCCAAGTGTCTGTTTTTCAGTAGGCCTACAAAATATCCACTTCCTATTCCTAGGTGATGTTTTGCTGCCATTACCTGATTACCTGCCTATAGCCCACGTTCACTATTCTGACTAGCCTACATAACAACTGGTCAAATTAGGCTTATTTAGCTACTGGATTCTGTTGACCCCTTAAAAATGAGAAGTTCTTAAAGGTGCAGTGTGTAATATGACATCATCCAAAAAGTTCTAGAATGCAACGCTCCCTGGGTAACCCCACCCCTTTAGAATAATAACAGAAGCTACAGTGGCCTTCAAGGACAAGAACAATTCTAAATGTTAAACAATGCACCTGATGACATTCCAAAAACATGGACGCCTCCATAAGACTTGCCTGCTCAATGTACAAAATGTAATATTAATATTTGTAATTCTCCGCTCAGGAGGATAATTCAGACTATTGGCAGAGGTGATTTTACACCAATGAGGACATATTTATGAATGAGGACATTGATTTTAGCTAATAAATTACTTAAAATGTTACACAGTGTCCCTTTAAACAAGTGGTAAAAGATTCAGATCACATAGGCCTAGGCCTACATAGGCAGGCTACAACACAATATATGTTTCAATAGGCCTACTACAACATCAAAGGAAATGAAGGAAAAGTCCTCTTATCAAAATCCTGCTAGCTAAAGAAAGGTACAAAAATATGATCAGCAAAAAGTAACCAATTACAACAGAACAGGCCTATTAGCCTAGGCCTGCTATGCATGGACCTATAAGATTATATGCAGCAGAATGGCACTGTCTGTTAGTTATTAGATCATTAATTAGCTAGGCTACTGAAAACACTAACTAGGGGACTTGTTTCCTTCGGCAATCAAAAGCAGCATTGTCATGATCAATCAAACGTAGGCCTACAAGCATAGACGCCTACCAATAACAGCAGAAAAAGTAGCTAGATTTATAGCTAGTCGCTTTATTGAAAAATAGTCGCCGGAGGGGTCCGAAAAGTTGCTACATATAGGGACAAAATCGTTAAGTTGGAAACACCAAGAGCATGGACCATGAACCTATAGAGACATGGACCTGCTATTGTTAAGCCTTGACTATAACAAGAGAGGTAGTAGGCTAGAGTGGAGGGGTGTGTGAGTTCGCAGGTCCGCGTCAGATCTTGAGTTGCCTAGCGACGGGACTCATACACCCGGTGTCTGCGTGTTTAGTCAAAGTCGCGTGAGCTCCTTCTTTTGATTTCAAAAACGAATTGAAGGTAATTTTGTGGAAGTAGGCTGGTCGTTCTGTTTTGAGACTCTTTGTAGGTTTTTTATAATTTTAAAGTCTGTTCAAAACATAAAAAAAACAATGGCTGCTGTTGTTGCACAGTCCCATTTCATCTTGGGCCTTCGGACAGGTGTGAGAAACAATTTGTGTTTCTTCGACGAGCAAACTGTCGTCTTCCCCTCCGGAAATAACTGTGTGTGCTACAACACCGTCCAAAGGTGTCAGAGGTTCTTTCCAGGTAAACTCAATTATTTAAATATTTTTTTAATTCCTTGCCAAATTAGTCTCAATTTCTGAGTTCCTGATTACATATTGTGGAAGGGCCTAGTAGCTATAGGCTATGGAATTCCATAGTTTCTAATAGGCCTATAGGCCTAAGTTATTTCCATCTGTCTTCCAGGCTCAGAGAAGAGCCAGGGCATGCGTGCTCTGGCCATCAGTGCCAACAGGCGTTACTTGGCCGTGTCAGAGTGTGGTGGTGAGAAGGCCACCATCACGGTGTTCGACCTACTGCATGAGCAAGGGAGGAAGAGAAAAGTCTTGGCTGCAGGAGACATGCCTGTTCAAGAGTACATATGCATGGCCTTCTCCCCTGATTCCAAGTACCTGGTAGGCCAAACGGCTGGCCCAGACTGGATGCTCATCTTCTGGCTTTGGGAAAAACAGAAAGTCCTGGCAACAGTGAAGACCAGTAACCCAAATAATCCTGTATCCCAGGTGAGTTTTCAATGCTGTATAATATATGATGATAAAAATATTAAAGCCAGCGACTATTGAGAATGCTTATTGACCAAATCACTTTTTGTCAAAATCTGTAAATATTTCCACATTATTTTCTACCGGTCCGTAGCCTACTGTTTGTGCGCAGAAAAGAGACTGGCTGTGTATAAACACTTGATTTTTTGGGGGAAGATGTAAACGGGTATGTAAACAAAGTGAACAAAGGTGGCCCACCATAGCTAGCAACATGACCATTTATAGAGCCTAGGCTGCGTATTAACACTGGATATTGTTTTCAGTTCAAAGTAGGTACAGGCAGTGGATCATGATGACATATTCAATGATTTTGACGACAAACCAAAAAAAAATGACAAAAAGCATTCTCCATAATCCCCGGCTGCACTTTTAATGCAGCCACAGCTCTGAGCATTTTACAACTATTTTTATATTGATATCCCCATTAGGTCAGCTTCAACCCTTACAACAACATGCAGCTCTGTGTGAGTGGAACTGGTGTGTTCAAGTTGTTCCGCTACACAGAGGGAGCCCTGAAGCCTAGCAGCTTCTCAAAGGTGGAGGCCATCAACTTCCTATGTCACACCTGGATGACGGAGGAGCGTGTGATCGCCGGCACGGACCAGGGAAGGCTGCTGGTGTTTGAGTCTGGAGACCTGCGGAGGGAGATCACTACCGGGCAGTCTGGCAGGTTAGATAACAAGGTCAACATAGGTATGTGTTCGAAAAGCCCTACTAACGTCCTCCCTCCTACATACTCAACATGTAGCCTATACTGTCTACTTAACTATCGATTTTGTATGCGAGGTTGTCGGACTGTTTACACTGAAGTATACAGAAGCAATAAAGAATGAAACCTTCTTTGTCGTTTGAAAAGACGCAATGCATTGTGGGGCGGTTGAGTAGGAAAAGTAAACTATCGACCCATACACAAAATCTGCCCAGTAAGTACTCATCCGGGCATTTCTCGCCTACACAAACTCCCATACACAACCACAACATACTCAAATTGACATCAAAATAAGTATGAGTAGGACGTTAGGATGGCTTTTTTCGAACACAGCCTAACACTGTGTCAACACTGATTGACATAGGCAAAAAGCTCAATTTATAAAAAGTAAATAATTATTGTGAGGATGTGCTATTACTCAGAAAGACATGATGATTGTACATGTGTTAAAAGATACACAATTATATAATATTAAATATTTAGACTTAAACTTACACTTATTTAAACAGTATCTCAGTGAAGCCAATAAGTATCTCCATGACAACTGAGCAAACCTTATTGAACCATGAAGAAGATAATGAGATTTGGCTCAGGGCCCTGCATTGAGAATGTTTGTGTTGTTATAGACGACTGGTATACTGGGGCTTCAGTGAGTAGATGCATTCTCTGCTGCCTCTTACGTCCAATCAAGCCAACTTTGCTTTGAATACGGATGATCAACTTTATGGTTTTGCTGCATCCTTGACTGATTGTTTGTTTGTTCTTGCTAAATACACAGACAAGTGGAGCTAAAGAAGATCAGAGACAGTGATGTGGATGTAGGCCCCAATGTGCCTCAGATCACAGCCATCGTGTCCTACTCCAAGGGCTTTGCATGCTCTCTGGGGCCCGGCACTGTCTGTCTGTTTGAAAAGACCAAGGAGGACGGCTATAGGAGAAGCAGGGAGATAAGGGTACATTTGATTGAAAGTAAAAGTTACTTCTGGGGGCTCTGCCCCTGTGAACAAATACACTTAAGTGTAATTAAACTAAATTACACTTAAGTGTAATTAAAATGCGTTTTAATTTATCAAAGTGTGTTTCAAGTATATACTGTATATATACTGTATATAACTAAATACTTTTTTAAATGGATATATAAAATGTATATATTTGTATACTATCAATAGTGTATTTTTACCACACTTAATTTACAATTGAACTTAAGTGTACTTCTAATAAATACACTACTGTAAAATATATTGTTAGAAATATTTGATCTCAAAATTTAAAGTGCACTTTTACGACACTGGCTGTCAAATACCTTTTTGTGTACAGTTTCAGTAAGTGTGTTAAATCACAATTAGCATGTAGTGTAAGTCCTCTTAAACTTTGTAAGTATATTAATAGTGTGCCTTCAAAAAACACAAGAATATATAACCACCCTTAATTTACAATTGAACTATAGTGGTCATGTAGGTGTAATCTTTCCCTGTCAGATCCCTGCAGACCCATACTGCAGTGAGCTGAGCCCGGCTGAATGCCAGGGGATTGACAGCATGTGTGTCAGTCCAGCAGAGGAGACTGTGGCCATCAGCACAGACAGAGGACAGTTGTACAGCTTCTGCCTGGCCTCCGTGGACATTAGCAAGGTAAAACCGTCACCTCTAACAGTAGCACTAGGGGTGTGAACGTTTACAAAAATGTCTAAACGGTTACACCACGGTAAATCTTTTGTGTACACGGTTAACCATGACGTCATTGTCGTCAGTCCAAATCCTTTGCCACAGCACATCCAATCTCTTCTGCCAAGGCACTCTTTTGGCCAATGCAATTTGGTAAAGAACACATTCCTGTTAGATTTGATTTATGTGAACAATGTGAAGCAACATTTCCACACAAACAGATACTGACCATCGCTATCCACCAGAACCACCACTTAACTAGCTAGTCCCTCTTTCTGCTTTTTACACCATCTGTATCTGTATATCTTTTTCCTTTACATATTCTAGCCACTTGTCTATGTGGATGACAGCTGGTCGGTCCACCACTAACTTAAAAAACATGGAATGCCTTGCCATAACATTTGGAACAGATATGTTTATCACGCCCTAGCTATGAATTTGAAAATGGTAAACTAAGCATAGCCTCACCAAACCATTAGCATTACTGTTTGCCTTCTTTCATGCCACTTCCTCTCGCGTCCCCATCCATTGCTTCCCTCATTCACATTGTTATTGTCTTGATGGAGTGTGCCTCTTCCTCTCATGTTCTACACATCAAATCAACTTTTGCTCTAGACATGTAGTTTGTTACTGTATCCCTCAGGAAGAACCAGCACATTTTGACTTCCTGTCACAGTCCCTCCATTCCAAGTCCATCACTGGTTTGTCCGTCTGCATTCGAAAGCCAATTGTCGCCACCAGTTCTCTGGACCACTCTGTCCACATCTGGAACTACCAAACAAAGTAAGAGACCAAATCACACCAATGCCCTTTATTATGTTGTCAAGTGTTACTGTTTACATACATACATACATAGGAATAAACCCATATGGCAGTAAACCCAGTGCCTACACAGTATCACCCCTGCCTGGGCCCTGCAATGTCTGGTTTGGACCTTTATTGAAGCTTCAAATAGAGTTTCATCCTATGTGACTTGCAGAGACTTGGTCCCCAAATGTTGGTTGAATTTACCAACCTTTTTAAAAGGACTATCCCATCTTCTGTTAGTTTTTGACCTCCACAGGGATCTGGGATGGTTGATTCTAAAGAGCCACTTATATAAACATGCTTTAGTGTCTTGGAATGCACTTTAGCACCAGCATTTACCAATTACAAATGAGATACTCTGTGTAGACACAACAGCAGCCTACATCTGCATGTTTCATTTGACATCAGCATCTCTTACAACGATGCCTAGCCTACTACATCTCATTCCTTATAATACATTCAGAATGACACATTGATTTCATGTGACGGTGTCTAAAATAAAGTTAGTAGCCTAATGATCACTCTAAAAAGCAAACTATAAAATATAGCTCTCTCTTCTCTCTCTCTCTCTCTCTCTCTCTCTCACTGTGTTCACCTCACTGCACAGCTGGAGATCAGAGTGGGGTCAACTGGCAGTGGGGAAATGGACAATCATCTATTTTAAGCAGCGTTGATCCGCGTTTTAAAAACCTTTGTCGACTCGCTAATTTTGGTGGGAAAAGGGTATAAGTAAGGACTACTGGGTCTCTTTGTTGCCCTTCTCTGTTCATTTTCACCAGAGTCTTGGAGTTGTACAAAGAGTTCCAGGAGGAGGCGTACAGTGTGGCTCTGCACCCCACCGGCCTATTCGTTTTAGTGGGCTTTTCAGACAAACTCAGGCTGATGAACCTGCTTATTGATGACATCCACACCTTCAAGGAGTTCACTGTGCGTGGCTGCAGAGAGGTGGGTTACTGTGTGTGTGTGTGTGTGTGTGTGTGTGTGTGTGTGTGTGTGTGTGTCTGTCTGTCTGTCTGTGTGTCTGTCTGTCTGTCTGTCTGTCTGTCTCTTTTCGATTGTTTGTTCACACTGTCTCCTCCACTCTTGAACAGTCCAAATCCCCCAGACCCACCTCTTCTCTTTGGCCCTCCTCTCTAGATGAGAATGTCTTATCCTAGAAGATACTTTTAGGACTTAAACTATTATTTTATTATTTAAGATTACTGTTACTTTTTACATGTTATTTTATGATGTATTTGAGTCTATTGTTTGAGTCTATTTACACTTTTACTGTACAGCACTTTGGTCCACCTCAGCAGGTATAAATGTGCTATATAGATAAGCTTGACGTCAGAACGTCTAAAAGTACCACGGCCACAAAACACACTTTTGAGCTCTTACTAGTGTTTGCACCTTCTCTCTCCACCCCTCAGTGTGCTTTTAGCCACGGTGGCCACATGTTTGCAGCTGTAAATGGAAACGTCATTCACATCTACTCCGTCACGTCTTTTGAGAATATCCTGGATCTGAAGGGCCACAATGGAAAGGTGAGTTTATCATACAAGCGTGTGTCCGTTTGACCCTGAGGGAATGGAAAAGGGAACGGTCGTATTTGTCAAACATTTGACAGTAAAAAAAAACATTTGAGCTAGGTGTGGTGAAAAAAAAAATTTCATATAAAAATTGCGATTCTTATCTCCTGCGATTTTGAATGGATTCTTAATTTGCAAATAACGATAAAAAAATAAATAAAAATGTTTAAATTGATTTGAAAACTTTTCACTTAGACACACAATGAAGATAGATGAGACATGGACATCAAAAGGTCCATGCCTCTTCAAAAGTCCATAGTACGTCGTTTACAGGTGCGTGGCATTGAATGGAGCCTGGACGACAGCCGGCTGGTGTCGTGTGGGATGGATGGCGCGGTGTACGAGTGGAGCACACAGACCGGCAAGCGTGAGTCTGAGAGCGTCCTCAAGTCCTGCAGCTACACAGGGGTGGCCTTCTCTTCAGACTGCAAGAGCATCCTGGCTGTGGGAACGGACCTCACGCTGAGGGAGATCCAACATAGTCAGGTCAGTCACAAAACAACGCACACTACTCTTTTGACTTTCTCTTTATAAGTTTTCCATAAATCACGATGAGTGGATGCACATTGAGCTTAAAGGCGGAGGAATTATGGAGGATGCTTGCTGTCAAAATCACTTTATGTCAAAATGAATACACAGCCTAGGCTCTGTAAACTGGTATGTAAACAAAGGGGCCCACCATAGCTAGCAACATGCCCGTTTACAAAGCCCAGGCTGTGTATTAACACTGGCTTTTCTTTTCGGATCGTAAAGAGATATTCACTGATCCGAGACAAAAAGTGATTTTGGCAACAGTCATTCTCCAGGATCACTGACTCCACCTTTAATATACACTGACTAATGGTCCATGGAGGGAAGTAAAAAAAAGGTCATTTATCATTGTTGTGTTTTTTTTTTGTTGTTGTGGTTGCTTGCACAGGTCCTGAGGGAGGTAACTGCTGATGACGTGGCTCACAGCGCTGTGGCAGTGTCTCGATCCGGTAGAGTCATCTTCACCGGGACGTCCAGTGGAACCATCAGAGCCATTAGATACCCCTTACCCAGCCAGAAGGAATGGATCATGTACCAGGCTCACTGTGGCCCCGTCACCAAGGTCAGTCAAGCAGTTTCCATCACCGGCATATTGAGACAACGAGACAAAATCTGTCATATCAACCATTATGTAACTAACAGGGTACTCACGGGGTCTCCAAAGCATTACTGTAAAGAGCATTTAGCTTAATATTCTCAAAATAAGGTCTTAAAAAGTATTGAACCTCGCTGAGAAAGTATTGTATTTCATTTACAAAGGTATGACATTTTTGTGATTGCCCTTTTCTTTTAATTAATAATGCCTAAAAACATGTTTTAATGCAACAGTTCTGTGTCACCGGACAGCTCATGCACCAATGGCTGCATTTAATTAGGCATTTAATTGTGTGTCTTTGTGTTACACAAAGACACACATGTTAATGTACGTAACCGGATGTCTGCATGAGGCTCCAGTTAGCTACTAAAAAAACAAATGTATCTAGAATCAATGAAAGTGGCAGGAGACTCGGTTAAAGACTGGTTAAAGTCTATTCCAGGAAATGATCGTGAGGCACAGTGCCAATATCTTTCAGGCTTGGTACAATGGGACTTATAGGATTGGAGATCCCTGAACTAAGGAAAAGAAGTCCACTGACTAACTTTGCATGTGCTCAGATGGTGATCACGTTTGACGATCAGTTCCTGCTGACCGCGTCTGAAGACGGCTGCATGTCCATGTGGAAGATCATCGACAAGGAGGGCCGCGGATTGAGGAGCAACAGGCAGATCATACACACTGCAGAGATCCTCGTCACCAAGTCAGACCTGGAGGAGAAGGTGTGTGTGTGTGTGTGTGTGTGTGTGTGTGTGTGTGTGTGTGTGTGTGTGTGTGTGTGTGTGTGTGTGTGCGTGCGTGCGTGCGTGCGTGCGTGCGTGCGTGCGTGCGTGCGTGCGTGCGTGCGTGTGCGCCCGCGCTTGTTTTGTAAATGTATATTGTATTCTTCAGATAAAAATGTTTAAATGCAGTTTTCACTTCAAGTAAGCGACATAGCAAAAGACAATGACCACATGGCATTGTGTTCGTCACTTAAAGGGGCATTCGACATAATGACCCAGCCCTGTGTTCCTGTGTGTCTGTGCTGCAGACCCAGAACATGGTGGAACTGAGCATGCGTCTGGACGAGCTGCACATGGAGAACGAGTACCAGCTGCGCCTCAAGGACATGAACTACAACGAGAAGATGAGGGAGCTTTCTGACCAGTTCACCCAACAAATAGAATCTTTGAAAGCAATGCATCAGGTCTGTGTCACCAGACAGCTCATGCACAGGCTGCATTTAATTAACAAGACTCAATGGCCCTACTTTACTAACAGATTTGTGCATACACCATGCGTACCAGCGTTTCACGTACAAATCTGGGATTTATCAATATTTTCTAACCTGAATTTCTTCGTATTCCGTAAACAAATTTAGAACTTCCTCTTGACTGTCTTAGAAAATGTAAATAAACACTTTTTAACTAAATGCATAGCATATTAAAACCACATTCATTTAAAAAAGGCTTATAGAATATGTTTAACTGTTCATTTAATAATGCACTGGCCAAATGTATTGAATAACCATGCACCAACACACTGATGCAATTTCATTCGTCATAAATTATTGTATAACTATTTTTTATAATTCAAATATTCCAATAAAAATTGAGTTTCCCGTCCAAGACTGCATTGCAGCATTATTAGAATTTCCACATTAAAATATAACAGTTTAGTTTTTTTAATAGTTTGCATTGCTATTTTCTTTCAAATAAAATGTAAGTGTACAGATTTCATTATGGTATGAATAAAAAAGCAATTAAAGAATATAATTTTAAGATTATGAAAAAATTACTCTTAAGTGAGAGTCCTTGCTGGAATTCATCAATTTCTCCCTCATGCGTTGGCAGAATGCCACTGGTGGAGAAATGAGGGCGTTTCTGTAGGCTGACTGCAGAAAACAGACACGCGCCCGCATACGCAAGGTAATAGGAAAAAAATTGGCTGGTACGCACGTGTTCCGACGGCGATGTTGCGTAATTAATTTATTTTTGCGGAAAGTAAGAAAGTTTTGCACTTATTAGTAAATGAGGGCCAATCTGTTTAATATTGTCACTAGTGGTACATTTTAAATGGATAAGGAAAATAAAGTAGAAACACCATTCTAAGGTATTGTATGCTTCTATTGAGTCTGAACAGAAGTGCTTATGCCAATAGAATGGTTTGCATTTGTGAAGGCCTTTATTGTCAATGTGCTGTATCTGTAGGCCACAAAGACAGAGATGGAAAAGAAGGAACGTAAGCACCAGGAGACTTTTGCAGCGGTCACTGTGAAACACTCCAAAGAACAGAGGGATTTAGGTATGAGGAGGACAACGTCAGGATCAGCACAATCCAGGTGACAGTGTATCTTCTAAATCAATCTGTCTGTCTGTCAACTAATCCCACACAGCGGTATCCTACAGCCAGAAGCTGATTGTAGAGCATGAGCGCTATCAGGATCTTCAGCAGAAACATCAGAGAATGCAAGAAGACTATGAGAAGCAGCTGAGGGCAGCAGAAGAGAGCAAAGTCCAAGTCCTAGAAGAGCAGACGCAGCTCTACGAGGCCAGGCTGCAGGAGAAGACCCAGCTCCTGTCTCAGGTCAGTGAGGGAACCAAAAGCCTTGATTTCACTGAGCCGTGTGGTTCCTTCTGGCACGCATTTATTTGCATTCCCACTATCAAAAGTTGGTAAATGGTACCGAAATAAGCAAACCGTGACGCAGTGTTTTTGTCACTCTTTTGTTGGGGTACCAAACCGTCCCAAAGGGTCCCAAGAGAGAGAGCTACACACTGCAGTAGTGTAAAGAGTCTTGTGTTTAGAGAAACATTTTGGCATGCAGCTCTTTGTTTATTGTGCTATAGACATCCGGCATCAAAGCGTGTACCAAGTAATGCTACTGTCACCAGTGGAAACGCAGGCCAGACCTAGTGTCACTGAGACCCCCCCCCCCCCCCACATTAAAGCAGTGAAGTTGTGGTGTCCTCTTTTGAGCAGTGTCAGGAGGAGACACAGCAGCAGATCCGTGAGTTTAAAGAGATGATAAAGCAAGTGGAGGAGGACGAGGAGAGGAAGATCCACCACATGCAAGTCAAGTATGAGAAGAAACTGCACACGGAGAAAGAGACCAACGTCAGCCTGCGAGGAGAAACGGGAATGATGACACAAAAGGTGAACAAAAGCTCCTGTTATTCAGTGGAGGCTGAATGGGAAAAGTTTTTATGCCAAAGCGATAGCCAAAGCCAGGCATTATGTTCTAGGGATGGAGTATTCGAACTTGGCACAAATGTCCACTCTGGATTGTTGTTTGCCTAGAAGATCTTGGAATAAAGATGTAATTGAGTAAAAACCTCTTGTATACAGTCTATGGTAAAAATGCTGTATTTTGGATGTTCTGTTGGCATTTTTTAATATGTAAAAAGATAACGATTAATCGATAATTGATCGTTAATTTTCCCGATGATCGATCAATGAAATTTCTTAAAATGCCCATCCCTACTATGAACTGATCATATTTTGGAAGTCAAGTGGTACTACGACTCTACATATTGTGAGGCTGCAGCGTCCTTGTACCATATTGCAGCTTTATCTTCCACTGTGAAAGTAACCACTGTACTTTCTCTGTTAGGCCAGGTGGTATATGTAGTCCAATCCATGCTGCTCACTGTCTGTAATATGTGCCTTCTAACCCTCTGGCTTGGTGATTGTGTTGTCACAGTTCTACACTCTTCAGAGACAGGTGGAGGACAAAGACACAGACATAACCAAGCTGAAGCAGGAGCGTCAGAGGATGCTGGGGCTGACCCGCTCCCTGGAGTGCGACATCGAGGACCTGAAGAAACAGATCTCCGGACACCAAAAGACCAACCAGGACAAGGTGGCTTATTCTCATCATTATTATTCATCTTCAAGCTGCTCATTTTGGTTCCATTCTCCAACACTTTATACTGGGATCGTCTGTACAGTAGGACATTTACCTTTTTTTTAATTAGTTACATTTTAGTTTGAAACTAGAACATGTTAATGGAATGGACAGACAAATGGCTGTACAACACAAGCAAAATACAACTTTCATAACAACACAAAAATGTTTCACAGACATGGGAAATGACTTCATATAAAAACATTAAGAAAAATAAATATGATAAATAGTTTCACAATGATGAAATGCATGTGTAAGTGCATGTAAACCTAAACCTGACTAATGACTAATTACATTTTGGGTTACCATACTGAGGTATTAGGACAGAAACTAGGTGATTATTAGACTTTTAAAAAAAATCATGAGATCCTGATGGTAGGTTTTATATATATTTTTTTTCATATATACTGTATTCAGTATGACTTTATTGAGATTTACCTGACTGCATTTTAGTCATTGAGGAGATTAACAGCAAAACCTGTGCTGCACAATGTGCTGCAACATACATGGACAGTAGGTCCTCATCAATCTGGAGATGATGTCCTGCTGATTAGCCATTGCAATATTAGATACTTTTATTAAAAAGCAGTATAAACATGTGTTCTATTCACATACAGGATAAGACCATCTCCAGTCTGAAGAAGAAGAACCAGGAACTGGAGAAGTTGAAGTTTGTTCTTGATTTCCAGTTAAACGAGTTACAGAACCAGACCGAGCCTCAGCAAGATGACATCAATGACAAGAAGGAGCGGATCCATCAGGTGTGTGTGTGTGTGTGTGTGTGTGTGTGTGTGTGTGTGTGTGCGCATGAATAATGAAGAAAGTTTTCTAAAAGCATTCTTCAGTACAGGGTACATGCTTCACTAAAACGACTTGCGTTGTATAAATAGTTACAGATATGTGCCCATTTTACGAAAAGGTTTTGTTATTTTCATCTTGTTCTATGTACACGTCAAAGTAATTATTCCTTTTTTAACATTTCATGGAAACATGCTGATGACACATGTTGAAATAAAGAAAGCATGTATTGTAGTCATGTTAGGAAAAGTCTTAATATCATATGTCTCCATCAGGTTTGCTTGACACTATAAAGCATCTCTGCAGTGATTACAGTGATGCGTTGTTTTCCCAGCTGGAGGAGGAGCTGATTCAAATTGACAAGAGCAACACTCAGCTGAAGCTCACTGTGTCCGACCTGAGGCTCAAGCTGAGGACCAAAGACAAGGAGATGCAAAAGGAGATGCAGAAAGTGAGCTCACAGACCCAACACCGCTGCAGCAACCAACCACACGTACTCACTAGACTTGCTACTTTTCCAGCTTTAATAACTTTTGACCAGCTAGTGACAGACTGGAACCTGGTCTTGAGCTGCAAGGCAGATCATTAGTATGACAGCGTTAACAAACTGGTGTCCGCCCCCAACACTGCAGCAGGGAACACACAAAATGTTTCGGTTGTTGATTCTACTGCTAATACGTACAACAGAAGGTGTACAATCCATTAGCGATCACAGAAGGCTTACTTACCTCAGGGGGGGCAACAGAAGTTACGCACTATAGCTTTAAATAACCATAAAAATAGACCCTTTTCATTTTCAAAAAAAGCACAGCCAGAAATAATAGTACCAATGACCATGCTCCATTCAATTATCCCAGTTAGCCATGCACAATGCCAGAGCCCTGGAACTGGCTCACCTAGATGGAATGTAGCCATTGTTAACTATAATTGCGTATAGATAAGTTCAATAAGTCTGCTTTAGTGCATGTCTTTACATTAAAATATAGGTTTCATTTCACCATGTTTATCTTAATACAATATTGACACATGCACATTCAAATCGTAATCTTATAATTCCTCCTTTTATTAAAGAAATAATTCCAAAGTTCAGCTGAAGCTAAGATGAGGATTCTGGGTTTGTCTAGTGAAATCAAATGGCCATATTTCAAAGTTACAGTCTAAAATGCTTATATCAGCAGTGGCAGGGGGACAGTAACACAAAGTGGGTCTTTCATACCAACTACTGTATGCTGCTGAAGCCTCAGCTTTAGTTGAAGTTTTAGTATTCATTGATGCACAAAACTGAAATAAGGGATTTATCTCGTTCTCTCTCTCCCTAAATACAGCAACCAATATGCCTTTTAATGTGCACATGGACAACTGATAGACTTTATCATCTCCTCTTTACCTAGGTGAAAGATTCAGAGACGCATCTTCAGCGTCTCCAGTCAGACCTCCATAACTGTGTGGGCTTCATTCAGGAGCCCAGGAAACTGAAGGATGGTGTGCAGATGCTCTATACGCGCTATGTACCGCAGACTGAGAGGGTGAGTGGCTGCTATGGTGGAGTAGAGGCTGAAACAGGATAAACACTGGAAGGGTGCACTCCACTCACTAACATACGGTCTTATTGAGAGTAGCCATTTACATGTGTAAACATGTGCAAACTGTGTATGTGCAAAACTGTGTGTTGTTTCCAAGGTGGCGAACAGCAATGTAGAAGAGGATATTAAGATGGTGTTCTGTCGCCAGCGCGATCACCTGGAGAAGACTGTCAGTAGTCTGAAAATCAGACTGAGCAAATCTGCAGAGGAGCATGAGAAAGTCTATGTCAAGATCATGAAGGCAAGTTATAAAGC
Organism: Hyperoplus lanceolatus; assembly: GCA_026929865.2. Taxonomy (NCBI): domain Eukaryota; kingdom Metazoa; phylum Chordata; class Actinopteri; order Uranoscopiformes; family Ammodytidae; genus Hyperoplus; species Hyperoplus lanceolatus. Next base: position 36,343,757 of record CM049396.1, read on the forward strand.
AGACGCTCACCATTCCTCTGACCAATCAGTAGTCTCTCAAGTCTTATGTTCCTTAAAGGCCCTGGCAACCCACAGACATAGATATATGACATTAATGTTGGGTTTCTCTATAAGCTGTTTACAATTATCCGATTAAAAATACATTTTGATAAATATTATAAAATGTCGTCTAAAAAACTGCGTTTTTGCTGTCTAGAACATTTTGCAGGGCGGTGTGGGCGTGGCCAATAACATTCTGTAAGGGAACGTTCTCTCAGTCATGGTGCTGAGCAGGTTTAGCCCAGTTCAGACCAAAGATTCACCACACAACGAGACGCAAACTTGAAAATGCTGCACATGCTCACAACGAGCCTGACTGGCAGTTCACACTGCTGCACCGGCTGCGACGGTAGCTGGTTTCCCTAGCAACGGTGAATGCGCTGGCACAGCTGAGAGCTGCGAGCTCAGCATCACTTGCAGAAAGCAACTTATTATTATTAGGCCTATTTAGGTTTGCAGTTAGTTGTAGGCTATTTTTTCCCACCACAACCGCAACCTATTTAATTGAAACAGGTGTCAGTGTCACAATGAAGATATATAAAAATATCTCTGTCTCATATTTATTGTTATCTCTTATTAGTTTACTTCCCATTTAACTTGCAAAAAAATCCGCTATCTATTTTAGGCATATGCATTTTTAAAATCAGATTTTTTCTGAGGATAGGAGTGGGAATAGAGAGAGAGAGAGAAAAAACAGAGTCTGATTATGTTTCTCATCACGTGAGCTGATATGCGATTTGAATTAAGAGCACAAGGAGTAAACTCGTAAAATATAAAAAAGACAATCAAATGAGTTCAAACCAGCCGGCCAGTTGGATCCTAAGCATGCAGGCTATAACGTTGTCCAGACAGATCAACAGTGTGGAGAGACCCGCTGTTGAAGTAGCCTACAGGCATAGCCGCAGAAACATACTATTCCCAGAAGGGAGTACGAACAAAAAAAAAGCTCTGCCTGCCCTTAAATAATAACTCGCTACATTGATTAAAACAAAATGCATCACTAATGCAATATTGTTACATGCAGCGGTGACACATGCCGTAGGCTATTGGGGTGATTATAAGAAGGGGTTTCCCCCTGGGAATAGGTCGTAACAAGTCGGGTCGTTTTATATTCAGGGTCTAATATTCAGTGTCCAGTTATGGACTGTCCGTTACCAGAGCGATCATTCAGCTTCAGGGCTTGTGTCCAACTTGTTTTTAGACTATTCATTTATTTTCGGTGGAGCACTGGCTGCGCACTCAGATGCGTCCGGGACAGAGGTATGTGCGCTTGGATAGAGAACGATGAGTCGAGAGGACTTTTACGCACCAACACTGCCTCCGTAATGTTCAGATTTAATCATTTGCATCAAAGCCCTTATGATAATAAGAACGAGATGCTTTATTTAAACGTTGTCAATGCGCAGGTGGTGATTATAGGCTATTAACTGTGTCGGCTGTAGACTGAAACTAACGGAGCGAGGCGGTTGTTTTCCTTTGCAGTTAGTCGCGTAGTCAGTTTGGAGACATGTCTCTGTATCAGGGCTCGGGACACAATCGGATCGTGAAAGCCTGTCCTCTACAACTTTAACGTGCAGGAATCCCCGGTGATCATTTAGTCTTAAAACACATAGTTTTTCTGCACGGCGGCTCGGCGAGATCTCACTGTGAACGTCACCATCACAGTGTTTCACCGGGGTACACGCTGCTTCGCTCAGACGGGGCTTTGAGTGTAGGCTCAGGCGCAAAGAGACAGTCTGTATCTCTTGCACGGCACCAGAGAGATTGTATAGATTTGTTTTTTAAAACGTGTGACGTCCCAAGCCAGAGACGTAAGCCAAAGTTCGAATCAGAAATTTTCGAATGGCCGTCTCAATGCATTTTAGAACGGAGATTATTCGCGTGACGTCCCAAGCCTTAGCTCGCTCTAAACTAAGGCAACATTCGAATCAGGATTATTCAAATGGTCGACCAACTGATATTACAGTATGTTTGCGGGGGGCTAACAGATATTCCTAAAACCTTTCATATACATATTAGCACTGCTTTTACCCCCCAAATAACATAGTTACAAGGATTTAGTGGATTTGGGTTGCCAGGGCCTTTAATTTTTTTATCTGTCATATTTGAGTTACGTTGATTCTAGCGGCAGTTTTGGCAGTCATGTGTATTTTGAAGAGTCTGTGGTGTAACAGCAGTGACAGGCTCGTCTGTGCAGACCCAATGCTGCGTTCTGCATTGTGGACGGAAATCAGGAACATTGGACATTGGGAAGGATTTGACTAAAACTGAAACTCGACGTCATTGTTCTCAGCCACTCCCTCTGTTCGCTGATTGGACCGCCAACAAATCTGGCGGAGAAATCCCACTAATATACCGCAGACCCAGACTGATACTGAAGGGAAATGACAATTGAGCGAAAAGTACGTAGGCGGGCGGTGCCAGGCTTCTCTGTGCGTGCATGGGCAGAGAGACGTGCCGGTTTGTAGCGTTCTCTCTTCTGATTGGATAACAGGTTGTGGGATCCCAGAAAAGGTTATCTGCGGATTACATGCAGAGCGGGTGACAGAGAGTCCTGTCCTGTGAAGCTCGCACACTTTATAAGTGATCACTGTATGAATATAAATACGATTTAACACGTATATTAACATAAATAAATTGCTTACGTCCTGTAAGTGTGAGCACAGCTTTATTGGGACAGTGATCTGTGATTGTGGTCTACTCTTCTAGGAGAATGTGACTCTGATCACTGAGATCAACCAACTGCGTAAGGAGCTGCGTGTGGTGAGGAACCAGGTCAAAGAGCTCAAAGCTCTGCTGGCCTCGTCCAAGAGCTCCAGCAGGTCCCGACCGTCCTCAGAGGAAGGGCCTGAGAAAGGAGCCCGAACATGAAGACACAAGACTCAACCCAAATCAAGAGTGCTGGATCAGGAGCTGCGGTAGCTCCACACGGACACAATGCCTTGGACAGTCCTATCCACACAACACTAGCAGTATATTCTTTACAATTGTTGAGAACCAATTTAGTATTTAATTTAATAAAACTTTCGTGAGTGATTTTGAAGGAACTAAATCTTCTTATTTTTCCACATATTTAACACGGAGACATTTTGAGATACTGGTAAATATATTTGTAATAACCTGTCTTTCAGTTTGAACCCCCATCATGACCCGGTTTTCTAGAGCAGTGGATTTTTCTAGAGCAGTGGACTGTGATCCCTAAAGGTGCGGCCACACTACACGCGTAACGCACCTAAAATGTAGCTTCATCATTTTGTGTCAAAAATGGTTACGCATAGAACCGATAATTTATTTCCCCTAATCAACCATGACTGCGATCAGACCCGACCCGACACAATAGCGTGCATGTCCGCACAAAAACAACAACAAAACTTTTATGAACGAAATGCACAGTGTGAGAATGGGCAGTGAAGTAGCACGTCCATAGTAAATAGATCTCAAGAGACCTGAGGGGTATACTACGAAGCAAACTCAACAGAGCCCGGCTCTCTTTTCTTGATCTGGTTCAACATAACACAAACCCTCGCTCAGAGCTAACCGGTATCACGAAGACGGTTATCAACCTCTTATGTAGAACGATGGTTTCAGCTTCAGGCTCTGTGCGCGCCCCATGAAAGGGGGCGTTTGACCCGTCATTTGACTCTGCATCCGCACAAAATGGACTGATCTTGTGCCGATAACTTTACACAAACGAGCAGCTGAGTAAAAAAAAAAGTGTGTCGCTGACTTCATTCAAGAGGAGGAGTTTGTCAGTCTGAATTATTACAGCTGAAATAGAACCGAAAAAAACTCTTACTGCAAATAAGGAGAGAGTGGAATGCTGCCAGCATGGAAATGACTTATTTATCTTGCTGATCGTTCTCGCAGTGCGTAACGTGACATTATAAAACAATGAAACGCTGAACTCGGATTTAAACACTATACCATTTAGCCTAATATATTTATAGGCTACTTTAGAATAGAATATATTTATTGCCATTTGCACAGGTACAAGTAAAAGTGTATTGGGATTCTTGTGCGAATCTCCCTGAGTCAGCTTCAATACAAACAATGTATAAATAGCATTTATAACAAAAAATATAAATAAGAAGAATCGTAGAAAAGTAGAAAATAAGAATAAGACTTTGCTATATTTATAGCACTACGCCTATATTCCCACACTTAAGAATGTAATTTAAGTCTGACACTGTCCCCAAATGAATATAATGAATATGTGGAAAATCACTTTAGTTTTGGGCCACATCATAATGAATACAATTTTGATTTAGACTATTAGCCTTTTATTTGAATCTTACGAATACCAATAGGCCTACATTAAAAATCATGTAGTCTGTATTTTTCGGACAAATATGAATCTACTGTGAGAAGCTTAACCTGCGAGTCTGCAGCGATGTACGAACTGTGACAGCTGTCACCTGTCACGTCCCAGCTGTATTCATTATTTAATCGCCCTCATCGTCCCCAGATGTTCCAGTGACAGCAGTGGTGTAGTGGTGCCTGGAGACGTGGGTATACTCTAAATTGTACTGCGCGCGCAGCCACTTTTGCCGGTCCTACATTTCCCATAATTGCGCTGCCTCACAGCCCCTCGCGAGTAGTGGTCCAACACAGGCCTAATGCATGAATATAAGATATATTCAAGATGAGGCAAAAATGGTGTTTCAGTCAGAGATTAGTTTATTTTTAACAAACTGATTTAAAAAAAATAAAATAAAAAGATTGCTCTGGGTGTACTGCAGCAAACTGATTTTTAAACATCATGTAACAGTATGATATTATTTATCATACTGTGGCAATGCAGCTTTGTTCATATTTCACCTTAAATAAAAAACACATCCTCTTCCACACATCAAAAATGCACAGTCCTAAAACTGAAAATGAAATAAATTATTTGGTTTCTATAGCTGAATACTATTTATAAACATCAGGCATAGTACCTGTTAACAGATAAATCATCATAAATAACCTAATTCAAAGAATCCAACAACATGTTCAAAACAAAACAAGACTATAAACAACAAATCCAAATTGAAGCATGCTAAACAATAAAATTCACATCAATAGTAACAATAGTATTCACATCTGTATGTATGTAGTGAACACACACGCACACTGTAATAAACAAATATTTTCACATGTCAACTGTTATAGAAGCTGCCAAACTAACAACCTAAACTTACCCACTTTTTTGTTTTTATATCCTAACCAGGGGTTCTTGGACATAAAATCTTATTTTTGTTTGGCTGTCCACAGGTCTGGCCAGTCATTATTGGTTGCTACAAAAAACAACATGAGTGAATGAAATACAGGCTATAAATGTAACTATTTAATTACAATTACCCTCCTGAATTCTGTTCAGTGACATATTTTCAGACAGACTCACGAAATGAATTGGAACGTACAAGTAGGCTAATGTTAGATGCCAAAACAATAGAGCAATTGAGGGATGAATATTATATTGAAAACAGGCTGTCTTGTGGTGAGGGATGCATTTTCTTGGGCCGGGTACATTTAACATTTTAAGTTTTCATTGTTTTAATATATGTAATTAACATAATTTACAAGGTCCCTCAGACAGAGGCCAGAGACCTGCATCAGCAGGCTGGCATACATGAACTTCTATGTGTTAGATGAGGGTGTTCTGCGACTGGCCCGTGCTGCTTGGAACGATATCTTTGCAATTGATGACGACCAGGAACCAGGTGTGGAGCAACGTCAGTCCCTACAGGCACACAGCTTACAGGCAGTTCATTTTGTGGCAATATGGTCGTCTTGGGGAAGGAAATAGAGTGGTGATCCCCAGCTGTGCCGTCAGACCCATTACACAGGGTTCATACCTCGGCGGCTACATTAAATAACTAGGTCGAAAACAAACCTGCACTTTATATTCAATTCTCACCTTTCATACTGATTTATTTATGACCATTTTAATTTTTATGTACTGTTGCTTCGGTTCTGTTTACAAAGTCCAATATGTTACTATTTTTACAATTGAAAATTCAGTCTTTTATACGTTCTGTGTTATTTATTTGTTTCCAAAGTAAAGGTAATAAAGGTATTTTCTTTGTATACAAAATGTTGTTTATTGTTCTATATTTACAAATCTTCACAGAAGAAGGAATTCTGTTATGACATCTTCAGTTTGAAAAAAGGCTTCACATTTCAAGATGCATCACAAGGGCAGCATCTGTAAGATGGAGACAAAAGGATTTCATAGTTTAGCTTAGCAGAAAAAGTTTATTTTCCTCACATTTGCATTTCTAATTAGAGCTATAATTATGGCAGTTTTTCATTATTACACCCAAAATTACAATTTAGTCCGGGTGTATATACTGAAAAAAACACGATTAAAAAAAGATTATGCTTGCTCGTCAATATCCAGCCTTTGCAGCTCAGTTATGTTATACAGTGGCTTGTTAAAGTAGCCTATTCTATTCATACCCCTTGAACGTTACATAGAAAATCTGCTTTGTTCCAGGTCACACAAGCCAGGATATTAGGCACAAGAGTGCCGTGGATATTTTATATAGATGACATTTTAATCATAAAAGTTTATAGGAAACAACATTTCTGGGTTCAATACATGTCCACTAGACTAATGTGACACTGCTGCTCGTCTTTTATTATTTTAACAATCTTACAACTTCATTTGCGCTATGGACCAACGTTTTTATATAGTTTATATTCCACTATGAGACTAGTTGATCAATAAGAGCAGCGGTATTTTCGGAGCGTCCAAATAGCTGTCCTACCCTAGTCTAGAATATGTTGGCAACTGGAAGAATAGAAACTGGGAATTGTAGTAGTTGAATAATCCCTGGAGGTGGCAGTAGTGCTACACTAAGGATGAAAGCTGCCGTACAAATTCGAAGAAGAAGAAAAAGGACCAATCAGAGGCGGCGACGAAAATCGTTTTTTAGGCGCTAATTTTGTATCGTCGTTGAGATTGATGTGTGGGTGTTTTTCGTGTTGTTGTGCTTCTCGTTTTCTTTTGACTGGACCGGACTGGACTCTATAGCAATGTCTGAAAACACCTTCCCCGTCTGTAATGTGGACGCCATTGTCAACTTTTACCGAACGGAAGTTCTAACTGGTCAAGAGGCTAAACACTTCACCAAGGGCGACCTGACTCCTGTTTCGAAGGTAACGTCCCATCACTGCCGCTATGTCTGCCCAGGAAATATCAACAGTACTAGGCCACATAATAACAATGAGTTAAAGTACATATTAGACTTGAGTTAGGACTTAAATTCTACAACATCGGTTGTGCCAGAGTCTACTCAAATATGCGACGATTTAACGTTGCTAAGTTTACAAGCTGATCATTAGGGCGTCGCACCTTTTACAGAGGAATATTGTCGTGAATGTTGGGCTGTGATCTATGGCTGTGATCAGAGAGTGAGCCACAGAGTGGCTGCGTTGTTAATTAGACGATTAGGATGATGCGCTGCAGCTGAAGGGAGGGGGTTTGGGAAAGTTACAGGGCTTGTGCCCAACAAGACAAGTTCTAAGCCGCACTCGGGCCTGGGGGGTGGTGCCGTTCGCATGCCGCTAGGGTTGCCGGTGTGTCAGGGCAACTGGTGATCAGGGTAGCTGGTGGCATTTGCAGATGTTTCGTAGGCGTGTCTATTTAGGACCCCTAGTCTAAAAACCCGGAAATAAACCTATTCAAAACATCGTCTCTCTCTGGTCTCTCTTTGCATTCATTTATCGGTTTATTTTAAAACATGATGCTATAAACCGTTTGCAGGATCATTACCTTTGGTCCCAAAGTACATAAACAATTTGTTGTCTTCTGCGCGGGGGGGGGAAGAAAACTAATTCGTGGTGGAGTCGAACCAGCGATCTCATCTACTCATTCATAATAAACTACAAGGTCCGAATTTTACACGGTGTGCCACTAAGTCGGACGAAGTTGCACGGTGTATTGCCATATTTACATAGGCAAATAATGAAGTATAAAAGTACAATTGTCAAATATGAGCAAATTGCAGAATAGTGTAGTACAAATAAACGGTCCAAAATGTAGGCTACAAGGTGTTTCTTTGACTAATCCTTGTCTGTTTGCATCTGTATATTTCTCCCATCTTTGACGGACATTATCTCAACATTAGGCCTAGTTATTTTCTTTTTCGATAACATTCACTTGTACACCTCAAATTCTTAGCACTATTCTGGAGTTTATTAGGCCTACAGCATAATTCTTTATGTTGTTAGTTGTATGATTTATGATACATTTATTCTGGAAATAGGCTACATGTAGCCTAGAAAATGCATGTATAAAGGCCTATAGCAAAGTTGAATATCCATTCAAACATTTCTGTAAAAATTGTAATACATATAATCTATTTTTTTAATCTAAGTAATCAACTGGCAACGTTTTATGATGATCTATTATTTACCCTTTTCACATACAGTGTCTCAAATCAAAGTTCAAATATGCAATACAAGCTCTGTAGAGACGAGCATCACAAAAGAAAAGACAACAACAATGATCATTAAAACAAGATTTTATTGAACACAAGCAGTGCAGAAATAGTGTCAGTAAAAGAACAGTAGGCTACTCCCAGTGTGGTAGAACTTCCACAGACTGCACGCAGAAACTCAAGCACTCTAGATCCACTCCACAGTGTCCAGCAAACGTCTGAATTAAACTCAAATATTAGACTTGTGTCTTATGCTTTCACCTCTCTCTGCACCTCCACCTGGCTCACTTACAGTATCTCCTGCACATCATTTCCTACTAGCACCACTGTTTACGCTCACCTGTTCACTCACACAGACTAATAAATAGGCCTACAACAAAGCAAAATAACAGATACAGGCCTACATGAGCCACACTGTCACTGTCATTACAAATATAGGCTACTCCTCAAACCAACCTCAAACAAAAATACACACCTCAATGCGCACTACTGTCAGTAAGCAAACAGAAAGAATATCAACACTCCGTCGCGTCGTAGGCTATGCCTAACTGTCACCATATCTCGCTTCAACTATCGCTCTCCAAACCCCTTAAACCATATGATTAAAACCCACAAATGTGTACAATAGCATCCTTTTAAGAAAGACTGCACGCCCCTGATCATTTGTTTTCTACACTTACCTAGTCTCTCAAAGCCAGACCAAACTACAGCAAGTAACAATAGCCTACTATCATTCAATCTTCATACTCGAATTTGACCATGTAGGCTAAAATCTACATTGGTTCTAAGCAATGACTGTGGTTCCGAGTAGTGAATAACACATTGTAGTGATGATAGAAAAACGTCTGAAATACGATGGTATTTCCAAGTGTAATCACAAATTAAACTGGTTCTATCACACTTAGCCACAGCTAACACAGCCAACTTCACGCTTAACTTGTGACACAAATAGCTTACCCCAAACTGTAGGCTACATTTCACTAAAAAGCTGAATGGAAGAATAATCCCAGACCCTTCTCAAGTATATCCGAATATAGCGATATAGCCTATGTCCAACTTTTTAAAACTGACGAGAACATCTTGTATTCAACCACACACAGCCTATCAATTTATTTACGTTTGCGTTATTTTCACAAGGCATCGACACAGTCACCTACACGCTCCTAGCTGTCACCAGATAACCCAACAAATAAACCAGGAATATTTCGTCTATGTCGCATTCATTTGTCGGTGTATTTTTAAAACATCATGATAAGCTTATTTCAGTCACATAACCAAAGTAGACAAAATGAACAATAGGACGAAATTATAATTACAAGAAAAGTATCCCGTGCGTGCCGATGTGCTGTCACAAATTAATCTGATCGCCACGACTTGCCCCAAAGCCAACAACTGACTCCAAACTTCGTGCTGTTACGCACATGTGTGACAGAAATCTTACCTCACACTGTTCCACTAACAAGCTGTAGGCTATGGAAGTCTAAATATTAAGTAGATCGGATATGTAGGCATAATCATTTCACGTTTGCGGGCATCGAGTCTGCTGTCACCAGTTGCCCTGATCTGGATCATTACATTTGCCCCCAACCAAAAAAGAAAAATAATCAGTATCTGTCAGATGCGAACCAGCAACCTCATATCTATCTCGACTACTCAGTGTCAGAATTTTACCAGTACGCCACGAGTTTGGTGAACAACGTCAGTGCTAGTTTGTAATTATCACCATTAAAAAAAATAATAATAATAATAATAAAAAAACTCATGTCAAATGAGCGAATTGCAGTTCTATGTCCACCTCGACTAACTAGCCTACGTAGGCTACAATAGCAAAATGCTGCTGTTTTCCTTATACATTGACAATAGTGTAATGTGATATCAGTCACATCATCGATAGGCTCCGAGTATTGAAAAACACATTAGTGATGATATGAAAACGGTATGAAACACGGTAGTACAGATCATTCACAAGTTAAACTGATATCACAGTAAACCCCAGCTAGCACACACCTCCACGCTTCAATGGTTACACACAAATAGCTTACCACAAACAACATTTCACTAAAAGCGTATGGACAAATACTCACCAATCCTTCTGAAGTAGGCTATGCCTAAGCCTAAATCTGAATAATAGCGTTAAATGTACAATTTAAAACTGACAAGGCATCGACAGTCTAGCTCCATATCCTCCCAAGCCTGTCACCACCAGATAATCCAACACATGAACCAGGAGTAGGTCTCTATGTCGCATTCATTTGTCGGTTTATTTTAAAACATCATGATAAAAACAGTTTTCAGTCTCATAGCCTACCCAAAGTATGCCATACGCACAGTAGGATGTATTCAGTAGCCTACAAAAGAAAAAAGAAAAGTCTACCACGCAACGCGTTAGTTTTCTGAATTTACTGTCCTCCGATTTTCAAACTGAGAGTCATACAATCTGGACGGGTTCCGAGTAATGTAGTGATGAGTGGGAAACATAGGTGATTCATATTAAATACGATCGGTGGTATTTGTTGATGTGCTATCACGAACTAATCTGGTCGTGTCAGGGCAACTGGTGATCGGCCACCACAGCCAACAGCTGGCTCGAAGCTTCGTGCTGGTTACGCACACTGTGACACAAATCTTACCTCAAATTGTATATTCCACTCAAAGGCTATGGAAGTGTAAACCGATATTGAGTAGATTGGATTCTTACGGCCAACATGAACATATTAAACATTTCACGTTTACGGGTTTTTGATCAGGCATCTACGTAGCTACCGTCACCAGCTACCCTGATCACCAGCTGCCCTGACACACCGGCGGTGAAGATAGAAATAGAATGGGGAAAGGTTCCAGTATACATAACTTGTCTTTGTTGGACACAAGCCCTGTAACATTCAGTCCGCTCCCCAACAACCTTGACTTCAATCTGTCTGCCTTTTTTCTAACCTCCCTCTTCCCAAACCCACTCCCTTCAGCTGCACCGCATCTAATTAACAACGCAGCCACTTTGTGGCTCACTCTCCGATCACTGCCCAACATTCGCTACAATATGTTATACTGTATACTTTGTCTCAGTTTTTGAAAACTGGAGTTAAATGCAAAATCCATAACTGCATGGTTTAACTAGGCCTATTTATTTAAAATGAAAGGACGAGTTAACGCTCAAGCTGTCGAGTGTATCACAACATCCTATCCATAATGTGCATTATTGCTTATATTTAAATACTGTATTCCTACGGTGGCGCTTAGCATTCAGCAACTAAATAAAACAGTCTCACCTTATCTATCAATTACGACACTAGGATCTCCTAATTATGAAAAAAAATCTCCTAATTACGACATCGTAAACAGCCAGTCTTACATGAGGAATGATCGCTACAACCAAAGACTCTTCATGTGAGAAAAAAAATCTATGTTTTTACGATGTTCCAATTTACTCAGCATTGGGGTTTAGATGTAAGGCAGTTGTAAACGTTCGGCTAGCGAGACAAGGATGTGGAGTTAGAGATTTCTGAATGCGTGTGTCAATGGTAACGTGTAAATGGGAACAGGTCCCCCTTGGAAAAAGACCCTGCGTTCCTATACCCATACTACTATCTAGATTTAGGATGTCCAAATACATGCAGGTCATTTGTAGTATGCTGAAAATACATAAATGCCCCATTAACTCCGATAGCATTTGAGTATTCGTCTTTATTCTTAACATTTCTCGACATAATGAAATATAACATAATGATTTCTCTCTTGTGGCCCTAAAGCTCTTCTGTACTTTAGTATGTAGTGTAGTAAAAAGAAAGAGTATGTGATTTGGAATGCAGGGATAGTCTCCGGTCTCAATGGGATTTACCTGTATAAATAAAAGTAAAAAATAATAAGAAGCAATTTCTTTGTTCAGATGATGACAGCAGGTCATTAACGCACGGCACACTTCTTCTCTCCCACAGCCCGAGGCCGTCCAGACGTTGTACATGAGAGTGTTGTATCTGCTGTATCGCTTCAGACCCGAGTGTCACTCCATGGTAAGTGTAGTGTAACTGGGTTTCAGTCACATATTCATAATACACAAGCTGTGTCCCAATCGAGGGGCCGCAGCCTGCGAAGGCTGCATTTGAAGACCGATTCCGTCATACCGGAGCGTCAAGGCTTGTCCCATTTGGAAGGCTCCTTCATATGCGACCGAGAAATGCAGCCTTCGTTTCACGGTTTTGAAGGGTCCAACAGATGTATCCTTCGCGGCCCAACATATCCCAAGATTCATTGCGGTTTTTTCAGAGATGGCATAAAATAAAACAACAAAACGGCAAGGTGTTGCTCCATCTTCTTAACTTTTATCGTCCTTTCTTTTTTTCGTGACTTTTCTTTTGTTTTTCTTGTCCTTCTTTCTTCTTGTACTTTTTTTTGTTTTCGTCTGGTAGGCAACTTCTTTTTCTTTTTTCCTCCGTTGACAAGGCTGTCTCCGTTGGCAGCAATCAGGGTTGCTAGGCAGCACAGGAGCGGCGAGTCGTCACGCAAACCGGAAATGCTCGTAAACGGAGTCCTGCGGAGACCGTCTCATTTAACAACGCTCGTTCGGCCTTCGACACAGCCTTCACGGGCTATGGCCTTCATAGACCGCGTCGACCGTCGCCCCTTAATTAGGATACAGCTACAGTCGCACACCGAGCAGCAGATGTCTAACTGATTTCCTTTGTGCTTGGTGTCATAGAATTGATACAGTATATCTGATCATGATGTCATGTTAAATCTCAACACTTAAGTCTTGTGCGGTTTACCGGCATTGAAAAAGTATTAGAAAAAAGCATGGAAGTTCCTTTTGGTATCATTCAGCATGAAAACTAAACCTTTTGGTATGGTGACAACACTACACCTTGTACTTATTCTCTTTGATAGAAAAGCTTGGTTTTTTCCCCACAGGTTCCAACCTTGGAGAACATTCAGAACCCAGAGTTTTATGAGGCGTCAACGGTTAAGCTGAGCGTCTTCTATCTCATGTGAGTTTTCTTCCTCTCTCTTTTCTCAATACAGCACACCGCACACCCTGTGTTCCAAATCACATACTTTTTCTTTTTACTACACTACATACTAAAGTCCAGAAGAGTTTTAGGGCCACAGGAAGGGGAAAAAAATCAGATAAGGAAGTTTTTTTTTAATTTTTTTTTTTATTATTATAATGTCGAGAAATGTCAAGAATAAAGACGAATACTCCAAAATGCTATTGGAGTTAGTGGAGCATTTATGTATTTTCTGCATACTACAATTGCATATATTGGGACATCCTAAATCTTTTTCTGGCATACTAAATAGTAGGGAAGTATGTGGATTGAATGGGACAGAATGAAAGATAATTGCATAAAGGTTGTGGATTTAGATATGTGTAAATAAACCAAAGAGACTGTTATATCGAGTTACAATGGGATTTAAAGGGGACATATTATGCTAAATCTTGGTTTTAAAGGTCTACTAGAAAAGGTTTTCATGGTTTATTGTTCAAAAAACCCAATAGTTTTCTACCATTGCCCATTTCTTCATCGCCTTTTCCAGCCTTTTCTGCTCTCTATCTCAAAAGGTTGGGCTGTGTTCGGAAAGCCATACTAACGTCCTACTCATACTCATTTTGACTTCAATTTGAGTATGCTTATACTTCAGTGTGAATGTTTCGACGCACCTCGCATACACAATCGATCTTTGAGTAGACAGTATGTAGTATATAGATGTTGAGTATGTAGGACGTTAGTATGGCCAGGGTTCGACATAACGCATGGCCCGTAGGCCCGGGGCCAGTAAAATCATATGCAGGGCAAGTTGTTTGGGCAGTCACTGGCCCGCCCCAATCACATTTCAGTATCTTTTTGTAGACTACATCATGGTTCATTGAAATGCGCGTTGAGAGTCGTAATGAAAGCAGTGTATATTTAAGACTCAATATAATAAACCTAATATACAATATATTTTTTAATGAAAGGCCAGTGGACAAACGATGCGTGGGCGTTTTGACAGGCGGAGCAACAAGCGGGTGCACTCTCGCTCCGTTGGCAGAGCTGCCTACCGTCCGCCTGCGAGTCGACAAATCAATCGACTTACTCTGCCCCCTTTCTTTCTTCCCACAGCAGAGGTTGAGGTGCAGAAAATGAAGTGATAAATGCGCTTTTCCTTTAGCTGCCGCTGTAATGTTACAGTATTTGCATTAAAAACCCCAATTGTAATACAAATGAGAGGCTTTTTTTAAACGCTGTGAATGCGTCTCCGGTGATTGTGTCGGTTGTAGACAGAAACTAACGGAGGGACTCGGATCACGGACATAGTCGAGCAGTTTGTGTGCCGACATGGCTCTGTGTTTTCAGACTCGAGACATACAATCAGATCGCGGAAGTCTTTCCCATTGAAATCGCTAACGGGGGGAATATCCCCGGTTATTATTTTATGCTATGCTCGGACGAAGGCATTGTGTGTTTCTAAGGTGATTTAATATCTTAATAGTCTCAGTCGAGCGTTTAACGTTTGCTGCATATTTGAAGCTGACACTTCATGCTGAAGTGACGCTCCTGCAGCGCACTCACGACCAGACGTGAACTCGCATACACGGTGAAATTTCCTATTAAAAAAAAAAAAAAAAAACGGCATAACCCCCTGATTTTCGGATTTCTATTCTATTTTTAAAGTCAACTTGAGCGCAAGTGGAAAACCGGTCATTCGGTCGACACATTCACATCCCTAATGCATAGAGAAAGTAATAAAAACAGCCTACCACACCACAAAGAATGATCAGACCTTCATCTCTTTTTTTTTTTTATGTTTGAACATGACTTCTGCAGGTGAACTATTCATTAAACTGCCCAAATTCAAGAATAAAAACAATCATCAAACTACTGGACTTTAAAATACTGGCCGACCCCTTCAACATACGGCCAGTATAGGCTTCAAATTCAATATGTTTGCCTTATTTTATATTATGTGTATGAGCAATATCAATATTCATATATTATTATATTTCATATAATTAACTAAAATAAAAATAACCAAATCTAAAGGGAATATACTGTTACAGTATAGATATTCCCTTTAGATTTGGTTATGTTTCTTTATTTTTCTAATACAGGTATTATAATTATTGACACTAAATTATGAAGGAAAAAAAAGTGTGTGCAGGGCCAGTGAAAATATACAAGGGGCCAGTAAAACTCGGATCCACTGGCCCGGCGGGCCAGTACGAAAAAAAGGTTATGTTGAACTCTGATGGCTTTCCGAACACAGGTTGCGTTCCGAATCGCATACTTTCCACTATATAGTATGTAGAAAAAAGATTTAGGATGTCCCGATTCTTGTGGCCAGATTTAGGATGGTTAGAAGTACCCGGATGTCCTACTTCATGCGGCCAAGATTGTTAGTGTTGAAAACTGCATCCTATTTGGGCGATTCTGACCCACAATCCAGTGCGCACGTGAAGTGACGTAATATCGACGAAGCCTCCATATGAAAACAAACGGGGATAAGACGGATATAAAAGCAAGAGGCAAGATCAAGGCACAATGTTATGATGAAATAAGAGAGAAAAGTATGTCCCAATAGTATGCCTACTGCATCCTAACTAGATTCTTTTTATCGTCAGATGTAGTATGTAGAATAGAAAAAAAAAAGAGTATGCGATTCGGAACGCAACCACAGCCTCGGTTTTGACATCTACCCCCCTTCGCGAAAATCCTAGTCTGCTTTTACTGGTCAGATCTACATGGGCGTGCATGCACCGCCCTGCTCTCTATACCTCTATTTACTCTATACCTACCTATATGAAATTGACTGTGTATTGGACTGCAGATTCTTAAAAAAAAAATATATATATGGGTATATATATATAGCTATTAGCTATATATATATACAAATGTTTTTTGTTTTATTTTTATTTTCTGTAACAGTAACTGTGTATCTGAATCCGAATTTGATGAAAATGGGGGCGGGACCTGATAAGCCTTTGGCTTCTTCCGTCTCCCTTCGGACAACACAAAGTATGATGTATGAATATTTGCAAGAGAAAATTGTGTATTGTGTGGAATTGTCCGAAAGAATAATAATAAAAATAAAAATATGGTCATGGCACACGCCCAGCTGTCAGTTTTGTTTACTTTTGGCCAATGCAGCATGGAGACCAATGTAAACATGTTTAGCTTCATTTCTACCACAAATATCGGCACACTAACCAGTTCTAAACTAAAAGATGTACAACTGAACCTGTTCAGACTGGAGTCTGAGCTGAAAACTGTGAAAATGGCATCAAGATTTATGATTTCCCTGACATTATCCTCAGGTAAATACTGTTTCATTATGTCACAGTCAATAACAGAATATGAGCTAAACATTTATGCATAAACTCTCTAAACTGGTAACATACACCCTGTTTTACATTTGTCTTTACTGGTCTGTGGAATGATCTACAGCCCAGTGGAGTGAAAAAGCTTTGGTTGTGAACCGATACTGAGTTGACATGTAAAAAATGTATAGTAACCATAATGGAAAAGAATGTATCCTGAATCATGTCAAGATTCACTGGAAAGGCATTATCTTTTGTAACATGTATGGTTGAAATAATTATGCTTTAGGTTTGTCAGAGCTGCAAATTATCTGACACCATTTCAATATCTAGTAGATAATAATGTATCATTTGTATTGTGATCACTCATTCATAATTACCGTTAAAAAATGTATTGTGTTGCTTACTGTCACTGTTTGCTACCTACCTATAGTAAAGGATTACTTGAAACTCACATTTTCATAGTCAGGATGTTGGACTAAATTTCTGACCGCATTGACTTATACATTTTTCATTTCACCCCTTTTATCTCACTGAAAATTTTCTGATAAAACAGTGTCATTACATTTTAAAAAGACCAAAAACATCCTTAAAAAGAAAGCAGTTTATTCATAGCCAGTGGAATGAAAATATGAAGCAAAGCCGTAACTGTCCAGTTGTTGTTGGGCCCTGAAGAAGACCACCTGTCCCACCCAGTGAACACATCCTCCTTTGAAGGAACGGATAGTGTGACGGTCTTGGTGGCTCCGTCCGGCTCCGACAGGTCACTCAGATAGCTGTAAAACGTGGCACATTCAATGTTACATCATGTAGCCTAGCTGACATGTATAGGCCTACATTATACATCTGTTATGGCAAAGCTACAAACTGATGAAAATATATTTTTCTTCCATTATAAGATAAGATAGGCTACTAATAAATTCAGTATAGCCCTTGCTCATGAAGCAACAAGTTCTAAGTGCTGTTTGAAATATATCGGACAGGAAACAAACACCAGCAGAGGCAACTTACAGTATTCCTGTATATGTGTACATTACACTGGAGATCATGTAATAGGCCTACTGCTGCTTGTACCACACCTGCTTATAACTACACACTGTCCACAGATTTATTGCGGTGTGTACTTTAGCTATACAATCAGACAGCTAGCAGGTAGCAGGATGAAGCTATTAAAAAAAATACTCTTCAGTTTCCAACACACCAGTTTCACTGTCTGTTTTTCACTCAGGGGCTGTCACGGCAGGACTAACGTGAGCTCACAAAAGAGCCAAATAACAGTCACTGCCAAAGACTCACAGCTCTAACCGTTAGCATAAAGCTAACGGTAAAGCTAGCGGCCGCTAACGATAACTACTAAACCCTGCGGCACTCTCATTTCAGTCGGTGTTGGTTATTATAGGAGGGATTAAATAAAGCACATTACAGACATTGAACTAACAAACGTACAGAATTATTTTTTAAATAGGACTACTTACATTTGGGACGGATGGTGTCTCTCAGTCTTCCTGGCACAGTCTCCTCCACACTCCAGTAAAAAGGCTATGATCACAACAGATTGCAAACCTTTGCTGGACATAGCCTAACAAAAAATGAAGTAAATCCATTCAGCCCTAGTGTGCTTCGAGGCTGGGGTGTGATGGTAGCTTGATGATGAGCTAACACTGCAGCTTGCTTCTACTCTGTTGTTACATTAGCGAGTGGAGGCTCAGGTGTGTGTGGTTACCAACGGGGGCGTCTTGATTTGCCAATCAACTGCCGAGTTTCTGGTGAGCTTTCCCGTAGGAGTATAATATGTTAATGAAAACCGACCAATTTCGTCATCAGTCGGTGTATTTTGGAACAGACCATCACATGCCCCCCCCCCCCTTTTTTCGAAATAAGCATCCCAGAAGAAACTGACATATTTGTCTTTTTGAAGCTTGTGTGTGCTGGTAGGGACCCCAATAACATAAAAAGTGTGCCCAAACACCGGAAAAATCAGTTTTTCATAATATGTCCCCTTTAATACAGTTAGGATGTATTGTTCTATCTACAACAAGGCAAGTTTATTTCTATAGCACAAATTGCTTCACAGGGGCGTACAAATAATTCTCTTTGGTTAAAACACTGAAATTGAATTCAAGAGACAAAAACAAATAGTGTAAACAGGCAGACGCATTGTAAACAGTTCAAATAAATTGCATTTGAAGACAATAAAGATGAGCAAATAAAAGGTCACAGGTTAGAAGGCAAACAGAAAAGTGTTCAGCTAGGAGCCCCCCCCCCCCCCCTAAAAAAAAAACATATGCTAACACACATGGTGTATGGATAACTAATCAGCCAATCACATGGCAGCAACTAAAAGCATTTAGGCATGTAACCTGGACAGGACAACTTGTTGTAGTTCAACGGGTACCCGGTACTAGCAAGGTGTACCTAATAATAAAGTGGCCAGTGATGTGTGTGTGTGTGTGTATATACTTACATTGCTGTGAGTTGTGAAGCCATTATTGGTTTCCTAAAAAAAGAAAGGGCATTTTGGACAACTTTGACATTGACAATACTTTGACATTCTTGTTAACCTAAACTTTTTATTTCCCCCTTTTTTTTTCAGGCGGAAGTTTCTTCCCATGTGCTTGGTGTATGATTTTTCACTGAATGACCTTCTATTTCCAAGTAAGTTATCAGTTCTCCTTAAACCATAAACTGCATGTGGACTACGGGTGTGTGAACGTTTGCAAAGATGACACAAAAGTTACACGACGGAAATGTTTTCGTGTACACAGTTAACCGTGATGTCATTTGTTTGATTCTCTCTCTCTCTCTCTCTCTCTCTCTCTCTCTCTCTCTCTCTCTCTCTCTCTCTCTCTCTCTCTCTCTCTCCCCCTTCCTCCCACCCTATAAGAGGGACACACAGATTCTCCAGACTAGCTTTTATCCTCCCAAATAGTTTGTGTTATTTGTGATGTAAAATGAATGCTTGTTTCCAGAACATATTATTTATATATACTGTATATTTAAAAAAAAGTTTTTATTTATTGATTTTCTTGCTGGTTATTAGGGGTGGGAATCTCTTGGCACCTCACGATTCGATTCTGAGGTCAACGATTCGATTCTCAATGCATCCCGATGAATGTTTTTTTTTAACGTAAATACCCATTTGTGATTTTCAAAAATATATTTATATACACATCTGAGTTTGCTACTCAGTTTGCTAATCACTTCCTGCTTTTGTGATGATTATTAAATACAATCAACAGATGAATTACCTTCTCTAATATTGTATTAGAGAAAAAGCTTTTCTTGTCACAAATATGACTTTCTATGAACAGTGCAATAATCAATGCAGCTTTCAAAAAATATGGAATATTAAAAAAAAAATTTTTCTTTCTGCTCTTGTGAATCATGTTTCTATAGGATTTCTATTCTATTATTTTCTATATCATTTCAACACATTGTGCAAAAAGTATGGCTTGGGATTCAGCTCTCATACAAAAACGTAAACAGACACAAAGCCAGTGCAGGTCATATGGGTTTGCTGCTCTCTGCCCTTTTGTCGCCACTTTTAACAACTCGCACTTGTGTGGTGTGCATACGCAGTGGCGCAGGAAATACTATTAACAAAAAAATATATATCTATTACTGCTGTCAAACGATTAAAATATTTAATCGCATTAATGTCAGTTAACTCACGATTAATCGTATTTTCATTTATTCTAGCCTGAATGTCCCTTGATTTCTTTTTGTCCCATTTTTTTTCTCATTTTAATGCTCTTATCGCACCCATTCTAATTATGATATTTTAGAATAAATACACTGAATTACAATGGTGTAATTCAGTGTATTTCTTCTAAAATATCAGTATAGACCCTCCCCCCCAAAAAAACAAAACAAAACCATAAAACAACATAGGGTATATAAAACAAATGAGTATTAAGGCTAAATTAAACAGGTTGTTGTAGGCCTAAATGTTTTGGGAGTCTTTCATCCACGGCTTATTTCAGAGTGTGTGGAGTGGACACACTATGCCTGTGTGCAGGTGGTTGCCATGGTGCTGCTGCAGACGAGGCTTCGTAGCGAAAATTAAAGTGAAAATGACTGGCAGCTGCCACCAACATTCATGGAGGTTTTTGGTGTGCGCGCAGGGTTATAAGTAGGACTTTTGCAAATGACAGGCTTTCTTTTCTGTTCTTTTCCACGTAGTGTCAGAGTCACACATGGAAGACTCTACTAGTGAAGGTCGCGCAGCTGAGCTAGGAAGTGCGAGGTTCCGGTTTCTGCTTCAAAATAAAAGTCAGAATTGACTTGACGTTTAGCCGTTTTGCCAGTTAAATGATTTTAATGTGAAATTACGCTGTAGGACATGTTCCTTTTGAATTGACAGTAACTTACCTGCGAGCCATATGTATAGTTTGTGGTGTTTCAGTTGTTCTAACATTACTAGTTGATACAACAGCATGAGAAAAAACCACAACGTTTGCTAGACCATGACGAGCGTTAATCACACGATAAAAAAACTGACGCCGTTAAAATGGGTTTGCGTTAACGCTGTTAATAAAACGTTAAACTGACAGCACCTAATGTGGACCTCCGAGATGTCAGATAACACTAATGTGGTCTCGTATTTGTTTTCACAGAAAAAACAAGGACGCTGACTATTCTGAGTGCCATCATGAACTTTCTTCATTTCAGGAAGCAGAGGATGGGCCCCATCTTGGAGAAACAGGCTAAACTAGTATGTTCTGGTCCACACAGTCTGCACACATGATCCACTGGAGAAACTCAGTGGTCACAGAATAGAATGAACACTGTCTAACATCTTCCCTTACCCTTAAGGGGCTGTGTACCCTTTCAGTAATTTTTAGCTAAAATCAATATCCTCATTATAAATATGTCCTCATTGGTGTAAAATCACCTCTGCCAATAATCTGAATTATCCTCCTGGGCGGAGAATTATAAATATTAACATGGCATTCTGTCAAATGAGAGGCGCTCTACTATAAATAATAGATGGCTACTATAATTATTGAAATGTTTAAATTATTTATTTATAATTATTATTATAGGGGAGAGTGGGGTGAGATGTGCCACTTTTTACTAAAAGTGACTTTAAAGTGAGGCCTTGACAGTAAAGTCTCCAACTCAAATATGTACATATATTTCATGGTGTTGTGCATCCCCGGCAACAATAACTTTGGATCTGAAATAAACTTTTTAAGAAATATAACTTTCGGAAAAAAAGTTGTCTTGTGCACAACTTGCCCCCGGTGTGGTGTAAGTTGTGCCACAAGAGAGAATACCATGGGGTAAATTGTGCCATTGATATTTATCTCATAAACTGTAATGCAAGACAAATCCATTAGACAATCACTTATTTAAGGTTTATTTAAAGTAAATATTTTACAAAGATTGAAGGACAATTTGCTTAAACAAGGCCTAGCAGACCTAATAGTTTTACCTGCAAAGCTCACAATGACAAAGACATCATCATCTTTCTGGCCATCTGAACTCTCATCAGTGGTGTCGTTAAGTGGAATGGAGTCAATCACTTTCTTTTGGTGACCAGTGTATACAGCCATGCCAGTGGCACAACTCTCAGAAATGTACTTTGCACTAGCTGCTCCGCCCTTGTAGCACCAACTGCCACCTGGCATATGCGATTCCCCCTCCATTTCTGCCTTTAAATCGAGGCTCAAAACCCGTACACCCTGGTTTTTCCTCCCCGTTAACTATCTTACCTCTGCACTACTATCTTTGTTTATATGTGGATGTCTGGGCTTCATGTCTTTTATTTGTTATTGTTATTTTACCTTCATTTTTTTATCTAATGTTCAGCACTTTGGACGGTGCAAACTGTTATAAATGTGCTTTTATGAATAGATTTTACTTACTTACAACTCACCCCAGGCCCTCTGTCACAAATCACCCCAACCCCAGAATTTTGGATAATAAGCATGATGCAGCAGTTTAGGGCTGACATTGTGCTAACTATATAGACACAAAGTGTAGCATGTGTCAAATGTTTTCAAACGTGTCTATAATTGTTCAGACACAATAATCAAAAAACCTTGATCATGGAAATTTTACTTTTGAAAGGCAAAAAACAGTTTTTTGAACTTAAATGTGCTTATATCTTATTCCATGTTTCTCCCTTCTTTACAGGATGAGTCAAATGGATGGCTCTTCTTAAATATGTGGTCACATTTCCAATTTATTCTATTGTTTTCTAGAAACAAGGGGTGGCACAACTTCCCCACTGGCACAACTCACCCCACTCTCCCCTATACTGTATATAACCGTGTGTGTGTGGACTTTCTAACTGTCTCGCTCTCTTCTGTCAGAGGTCAGACATGGACCGGCTCCAGATTTACACCAAAGCCAATTTAGAAGCGGAGAGGAAGATTGAGATGTTGACGTAAGTCTGGGAATTCATACGTTAAAAGGGAAACATTTAGAAGTGGACTAACAGACTAATAATTTGTGTTGATCTTTGTGCTTCAGGACCATTCCACCAGAGCAGCAGGCTGAGGCCGATGAGCTGGCTGCAGTCCTGGCTGAGGTGCAGAGCACCACCGTGCACGAGTACCAGGAAGTGGTAGGTGCTGATACCAGGGTTCCCACGGATCCTTAAAAAGTCTTAAATTTAACTTGCATTAAGCTGTAGGAACCATGGATACATGGTCAGAATGCTAATCACTGTTAGTTTTTTTGTGTGTGTTTGCTCACAAGTGAATGAAATGTCTCTCCTTCCAGAATGCATTACAGGAAAGCATCGTAGAGTGGAAATCCCAAATCGCAGAGAAGACTCAGAAACTGGTAGGTGGCTCAAGGTGTCTGTGAAAACCATGTTCTGTTGTAACCTACAAGTGCTCAAACGCTCCAGGGTTTGAATCAAAGATAGTTGTTCAATCCCGTTGTGTCAAGTCGTTGAGTCTTTTCTTCAAAAATTGTCTTTAAAAAAAAAGCAGGAAGTGATTTCAGAGGGGCGACTGTGGCTCAGTTGGTAGAGCGGGTCGGCCGATGATCAAAGGGTTGGAGGTTCGATCCCTGCCTTGCCATCTGTGTCATGGTTGTTGTGTCCTTGGGCAAGACACTTCACCCACCTTGCCTTGTGTGAATGTCGATAGTTAGCCTGCTGCTATCGGTGTATAAATGTGTGTGTGAATGGTAACGTGGGAAAGGAACACAGGTCTCCCTTGAAAAAGAGTCTTCGGCCTAAATGGGATTTACCTGTATAAATAAAGGTTAAAAAAAAAAACTAAACAAAGCTGGTGTGTGTGAACGCGACCTTAATGGAAGACTGTGAGAGGCTGAAACCCTGGCTTTGTGTCTGTCAGGCCCAGATGAAGGTGGACGTCAGCAGCCTGAGGGAACACATCGGTAAACTCAAGTCTCAGATAGTGGAGTCTCCAGAGGAGCTGAAGAGCCAGATGGAGAAGATGAGGGAGAACGTCAAGACCATCAAGAGCTCCATCGTGAGTAGGGATGGGGGACAGGGGAGGGGGGGGGGGCTGGTGTGTTGAAATGAAAGTGATCAGTTAATGTTTTTGCCGAACAGCAAGACTCGATCCCCAGCGTGGCCCGTTGATGACGATGATGTTGATGATGTTGACGGCACACTGCCCTTTAAATGCTGCTTTTGTTGATGATGATGATGATGCTGCTTTCGTTGATGATGATGATGATGATGCCTTATGCACTTTCTTCTTATGGCACTTTATGACTCCCCAGGTTCGTGCAGGCATACTGTTTGTTTGTGTCCATTGTTGTCTTGTACTGTGTATGTCTTTAAGCACCTCCTGACTCCCTCTGAGCTTTGTGTACATCCTCTTGTGGCATTTGTAAAAAGACCATTGATTGTCCTTTGAGACTTGAATGATTTCAGGAAGAGACAGACGAGCGTGTGGTGGAGCTGAACAACATGAAGCAGAGTGAGACTCACATGGAGGCTGAGATCCAGCAGATGTTCAGCCTGCTGCAGGACCTGGAGAGCAGCATGAACAACTCCTGGCTCAAACAGGAGCAGGTAGGGACAGCTCACCAACACGACCATCTGCCCCAGAATGTTGAAACTATGACATCATGGACATATCCCACAGAGAGGAAGAGGCTATTTGTAGAAGCACTATTGTCTTGTCAAAGTATTCTCATCTGCATCCAGCAGTAGTCTCAACTGTTACGGCCCAATGACATTCATAGTCCGAATGTAACATACGTGTGAACAGTTTGATTTTTAAACCCTTTATCTACATAATAAGCATTTTACTATTTTTATTAAAATGTCAAATATGGACTGAAAGGCGACTGAGAAGTATGGAATTTGGAAATTGAAATTGAGTAGGAACCCTGATTGTGTGTGTGCGTGTGTGTGTGTGTGTGTGTGTGTTTTTAGCACCAGGAGCTGATGACTCAGTATGAGAAGAAGCAGAAGGAGCTGAAGAACCTGTGTGTGGAGGAGGGCCAGCTGAAGCGAGCGCTGGGCATGAAGCTGGACAAAGAGTCCAAACAGAACATCCGCCGGCAGAAGAAGAGAGAGATGAAGGAGCAGCACGTTCAAGACGTCTATGGGTATTTATACACACACACATACACAGACATATTTAGGATTCTTGAATATCATTTTTACAGTATAATAAATTGACATTTTAAAAGTTTGAAATCAGAAAGAAATGGAACTTAAAAAGGTTTTTCTAGGCAGTGTAACCAAATACAACTCAAGCGAGAGGAAATGGCAAAGAGAATCCAAGAGATCTGTGGGGAGAGGCAGCAGCTGAAGGCCAAGACCCAGAGCCTGAGGGACACCTGCAGCCAGGAGACAGAGAAGGCTCAGGTATAGGACCAGCTCCTCGCCCAACTCTCTCTTCTGCTGTTTTCCCATCATGTGTTGTTAGATTGAGACTAATGTCTTTTGACCTGCCCATGTCCCAGGCTCTGTACGACAACCTGGTGGCCGCCATGGACGACCTGCACTGGAGGATGGAGAAGCAAACCGAAGCCCTGACCCAGGAATAGTCATTTTATAGCAAAAATTGCAACTGTTTTTTACTTATGAATATGCAATAAATAAAGTCTTAAGGAATCCATGTGGTGGAAAGTTATTTTCTAAGGGTTTTCTTAACCATACCTTTATGCCAATTTTCGGCTTCCTAAAGTACTGTTTTATGGTAGAGGGGATATGTGCCAAATTGTTAACCTTTTCAGAAAAGCATGAAACTTGGTACACATACTTATACAGTTTGGGGCCCTGAGCAGTTTCAGATATTTAGCCATTGCAAAATTTAACCATGGTTACCGTGGCGACCATTTTACTTTCCGCCATAGTCTAATTATGCATTTTTCATCATAACTCCTGAACCAAACATAATAACACATAACTAGTGATGTCTACCCCTATGTTTTCATGGTCAGGGATTACAATGATACCACATGCAACACCAGAAACAGTGAAGGTCCGTAGTTAAGGGTGAATCCAATGTTTTTCTGAAAATTGAAGCCCAATATCTGAAAACCATGCTGTGACTATATCATTTGGGCCTATGTTGCATAAACATTGTAGCATTTTATGAGTTTTAACTTTGTTCTCTAATGAAGACATAGGCTTAAATGTTTGGAAAGTACAGCCAGAGCAGTACTAATGCAATGTGAAGGGGCTACATCAATGCATACCATGAGTATGCATTACCCTCTGACCCCCTCTGGAGTGAGGGGGTCAGACTTAGTATTCAGATTGACTTTTACGTTTATTTAATAGTTGTATGAAGCATTGGAGCAAGTTTTCTCAAACATAGTCTGGGTTTCATCATCTTCCTCATCATCATCTCCAACCTGAGATGATTTTGCACCCCCAGATCCTTTGCAGGTACCACATGCATCAGAGCACTCAATGCCATGCTTCTTTGCATGTGCACTTTCAGTTGTTACAGTCTGTCTTGCATGTGCATCAGAGACCCCTAATAGTATCTGTGGAGCTGTTGGTAAGGCAGTTTTGATATGGACAAGCACCCCACCATCACTCTTTCAATCCCCATTCGTGAGGCGACATGGTACGTCTGATAGTTCCTTTTCTAAGCATGTTGATGAACGGCTGCCTTTGACCTAGCAACATTCAAAGATACTGCACAAGCTTGGATTCAAGCAGTAATTGTTTCTAAGATTTTTTTCAGTTAGATTTGGAGAGAGAGTAGAAATGGGGGCTTGAAGATTGTTCAGAACTGTGTATGTTGTTAACGTCAGCATAAGCTGGCATGGAGTTGAAGCCATGTCAGATGTTGCAGCTATGTCATCCCTTGCACTCTTGTGAGGCCACCACTGGTTTTCATACTGTCATTAGAACCTGCTCAAGATCCATAGACATGCCAGCCCATTAGGCCAGGCAAAGTAATGCATTTTTGGGCCAAAAAACAGACAAATTGTAAAATAATTTTTTTCAGCTCAGATAATTCCTATGAGGTGTCCAGGACAACATACTAAAAGTCCTAAGAAAGGGCTATTTTTTTCCTTTGGTCATATTAAAATGAAACTTTACACAATGAAATTGTATTACAAGTTTCTTTGAAAATGAATTTTAACATGCAAATGAGATATACACTAATCGTACATGCCCAAAATAAACCCAAACAGGCTTAGTTTTTTCCTTTACTCCTACCACAATAAATCTTTACATAGTAAAGTATACTTGAAAAGTAACTTTTTTTGTATTACAAGTTTCTTTTTAAATGAATTTGAATATGCACATGAGCCCCACACTTATTGAATATCCAATCATCCTACTGCCAATGGGTGATGGCAATGCTGCATTTAAACTGGCCCTTTACCTGAAAAACTGCCTGGCTTACCTGCCAGGGGTATAACAGGTGAATTAGATATGTCTCTTCAAATGCCACTGCACGCAATTTGATAGCACTACAACCAATCAGAGCAATGCACAATGTGACGTTTTAAGCCCCGGTTCGTTTAGCGAACAGCGGGATTAACTGTTACATTTAACTTTTGCCGTGGTCGGTCGGCAAAACAGAACATTCCTCTTACTGGCTAAAGAAATATTTGAGTGCTGTCTTCCAAATTATAAAGGTTCGAGGCCACAGCAGTCTCAAACTCACACAACATATCCGCAACCATCGACGGCGCACTGTCGTCATCCCTTTACGTCCGCCCCAGAGCACCATACAAAGGGCTCTGGCCCGCCCATATCAGATAGAACCAATTGAAACGTAGATCAGGATTTCTTGACATATTAGGCTCGTTCGACCTGTCGCCGTCTTGCTAAGACCTGCGCAATTATGACGCTCGTCTTGCTGAGCGCACTGCATTATGGTTAGACTTTTTGTCCCACTTGCACCCGTGGCTGGCTGCGGCTCGGCTGCTTGAGACTTTGAAGTCCCGCGGTATCAAGACGGACACAGACACTGGAGCAAGTCGCTGCAGTTGCTCCCCACGGGCTGCGGGAGCGAAATGTCTGATGGGAAACGTCTTGCTGACAGGCGGAGCTGAGCGCTAATTGGGAGTTTAAACCTCGTGCCTTTGATGCGTTTCCCCAATTGGTTAGGCAAAAGTCTGACATCACCGCTCAAAATTAAATTACGATCCATTCTTTTTGATTTTAATTTATGTTTAATCATTAGGCCGCCACAATATGCATTTAAGCAGAAATGTACTTAATCAGAGTTAAACCTCTGAACCCTTGACATAGAAATAATTTGGATGTGTAACTCTCCTGTATAGATATATTTAAAAGTGAACACAAACTTGAGTCACATAAGATCTTGGTGAAGTGATTTTTATACCATTAAGATTAAATCATAGGCTTATTTCAAGTGATCTAAATGGTCTGGGAATTGTATTTTACATGTAGTGTCGCAAAGCCAGACCAAAACTACAACAAGTAGTTTGTTTGTTACACATCATAATACAGTTCATCATATCCATCTCTACAATAATAATAAGGGATCTTTTCTTAGACCTTCTTTATTTAGGCCGATCATATTCGTTATGTGAAGGGAGAAATACTAAACCTCCTTTATTTGGATTTGTAAATTATTCTTGTAAATTATTCTTTATCACTTAAAAGTAGGTGTTCTAGTAAAGTAACAAGAAAGATAAAGATGTGTGGGGAATGGGGATATTAGCTTATATCTCGTTTCTTGTTTTGAAAATGCCCCTCGCTTTTAAAGTGTTTACTCGTCTTTGTGTTGTGTTCTGCTTCTAATCGGTTGTAGCATGTGTGACTCTCCTGCGAATATGTTTCTAATAGGCCTTCAAAATAAAACTAGAAAACGAACTGCATCCGCAACAAGGACGCTACTTCCGACTCGGAGCTGTCCGGCTTCAGTCAGGCATTTTCGTCACTCCCCCGACTGCACTCGGCTACTCTCGTCTACTTTCCAGACGAGCTGAAAGTTAGGTCGAACGAGCCTATTAAATGAGCTTCAATGGGGAGTGTCCAGACCAACAGGCGCAGCACATTTAATTTGCCAGCGCCTAGTGGCAGGTCTGGATTTCCAGGCTAGTGCCATTCCCTTTCATATGCCAAATAGACGAGACGTAGAATCACAGCCTGAAGTGGCATGGAGAAAGAGGAGATTGTCACACACCTTGAGCCCAAGTAACTCCTTTGTCTACTTTATGCACCATATCCGTCTTGTTTTTGTTGCTTTCTTTGGTTCTTGTGCCATAAACAGCTCGTGTGCATTCAGATCAGCATGATGCAACAAGAGTACCAACAAGTCTGTGTCATCACCTACTGAGACTGTCTTTTGTTCTGCCAGAGCTAATGGCAGTTTGGACAATGAGCACATCTGCATTGTGCTTTGCATGGTTTGTGATATACCATTTTTATCTTACAAGTTTCTTTGAAAATTAATTTTATTATGCAACTAAATAAAAAAACGAACATTTTCCCATCTCACTTGTTAATTTTCATCTGTTAAAGTGAGAATAATAAAACAACTCAAGATTTACGAATAAAAATTTCCGACATGTCAAAAGAAAAAATCAGTGACCAACATAGCCACCCTTCTTTTCAATAACTCACAAGCCTTCCATTCATGGAGTCTGTCAGTTTCTTGATCTGTTGACAATCAACTTTTTGTGCAGCAGCAATAGCCTCCCAGACACTGTTCCGAGAGGTGTACTGATTTCCTTCACTGTAAATATCCCGTTTAAGCAGGGCCCACAGGTTCTCAATAGGGTTTAAGTCAGGTGAGGAAGGGGGTCATGTCATTATTTTTTCATCCTTAAGGCCTTTACTGGCTAGCCATGCAATTGAGTACTTCGATGCATGTGATGGAGCATTGTTCTGCATAAAAATCATGGTCTTCTTGAAAGATGCAGACTTTTTCCTGTACCACTGCTTGAAGAAAGTATCTTCTAGAAACTGGCAGTAGGTTTGGGAGTTGATTTTGAGGCCATCTTCAACCCGAAAAGGTCCAACTAGCTCATCTTTAAAGATACTAATAGTTGCCTTTAAAGATGAACTAGTTGGATGAGTCCAGCTGAGTCCAATCTTGATGGAGAGAAAACCATAGACAGGCTATATAAAAAAAAACACGATATTCCTGGTGGACACTCCGGAGCAGCAGGGGGCGCTGATATAAAACTGAGTGATACAAGATCACGTGCCATAACAGGGACCTCAGTGTGGGTGTCTGCGTCTGCGAAGAGAGAGGTTTGTGCTTTATGTCACAGGCAGAGTGTAAAGTGCTGTGTGAACGTGTTATGGTTCTGGACTGTGGCGGTGTGTGAGCGGGAGTATGGCGGTGAACTGGACCGAGAGGATCTGCTTGTTCTCCCGCGGGCCGAGTCGCTTCCTCTCCGGGACAACAGCCGAGGCTTTTCTCGCTGAGCTGCTCCGAGAGCTCCGAGATGACAGAGCCACTGACGCTGTCAAGGTAATATGTAGCCTATGTATATATTTTTTTTAAATAAATCATGAAATGTACAAAAAAGTGAATCGGCGCTGCCCTGTGCGAGGTGTGGTGCGAGCAATATCTTGTCTAAACGTGGACTTTTAAATAATTTCAATCACTCAAGAAAGGGAAATCTCAAAGTCACAGTACAGACATTGCTTCGTTTGTAATCTACATTCAGCAAAAATCCTCCTATGACCAGGGAACAGCTGCCAGCACAAGAACATATTTAGATCTTCATGAATTGGACAGCACACGTGCAGCATTTTGAAAACATGCTGCAAGGAAAACACCACGACACATTAAGAAAATGCACTGCAAACGCCACAAGATGATGTTTTCTTGATTTGCTTATGTGTTGTCTATTAGCATGTGTTTTCTTCATTTGCAGTGCTATGAACTATCAGAGCCACTGTACTTAAAGGTGCAGTGTGTAATATGACATCATCAAGAAAGTTCTACAAAGTTCTAGAATGCAATGCTCCCTGGGTAACCCCACCCCTTTAGAATAATAACAGAAGCTACAGTGGCCTTCAAGGACAAGAACAATTCTACATTTTAAACAATGCACCTTTTTACATTCCAACTATGACACTTTCAAGATGGCAGCACTAGGCTTTGGTCCAAAATATGCAGAAATATGGACATATATGAGACCCTTTCTACGGGAAAAAAATAATAATTCAAAACATTTTTCTCAGCTATTATGCACTAAATTAAATGTACTTATGGATATTATAATTACTTTCTACAAAATCTGCTAGGAAATAAAACCCAAAATTCTACACACTGCAGGTTTAAAGATATTGAGAAGGGATTTTTTTCTTCTCTAATCTGCATGTTCAGAAGTGTGAATCTCTGTGTTGGTTCATGGGGTTTTCTGCTCTTCATGTAATCCTAACTAGTGTGTGTTGCCCTGATTGCTCCATGCCCCCCCCCCCTTCTCCCCAGGTCCTCCTGTTGTCTCCACTATGCGAGCACCCGTCTCTGCTGTGTCCCTGTGACTCAGTGGGTGAGGAGACGGCCCTGGAGCTCATGTCTGTCTTGGCCCAGTGTCCGTCCAGGTCTGTCCAGCTGCGGTGTCACCTGCTGCTGGCCCTCACCTCGGTGCTGGTCTGCTCTTCCTGTCTGAACAACCAATCCCGTGGCTGTCAGGACTTTGTGGACGTGCTCCTCCAGACGGCCCAGGACACCAGGGAGCTCCAGGGGGACGGCTGTGTGCGGGCCACGGCCTGTGACTGCCTGCGGGAGCTGGAGGCCTGCTCCCCGGGCCTCTTCGCCCAGCGCCTGGAGCTCTTGGGCGGGCTGCGCCAGGGAGAAAGCTCCAGGCTGCACCAGGCCTACACAGCCCTACATGCTCTGGTGTTGAGGAACGCCGTCTATCAGCTCACCCAGGTACATGATTTCCCCCCCAGAAAAGTTGTTACTTAGGCATGGTGAGGCCATGCTAATTTAAATGGAAAACGTTATTGACACGATAACTGAAATTAGCATCACTGTCGCGGAAGTGTTACCGAACCGTGTCCTTTGTGTACCGTTTACCCCCCAGGTGACAGGAGCTGGTGCAGAGCATCTAAAGGCTCTCCTGGGAGGTAATACATCCGTGACATGGGAGGCGGAGCAAGGCCCTGGCCCATCTTCCCATCTTTGGTCTCTGCTGCTGGGCCCCATGGGCAGCGTGCCTACCCTCCACACTGGGCCGGACTGTAAGGAGCTGCGTACGGTCCTGTCCTCCCTCCTGGAAGAGTCTTACCTCCTCACCCCTCTGTGTCAGGCTGCACTGCTGCACAGACTGATCGAGGTGGTTGCCATGGTGCCCGGTGTCCCTCCTGCCGTATTCCGAGCTCAGCTGCTGCGACTGCTTGGAACCAGCGAGGTTTGTGTCATAAAGCATGTTCAGGTTTCTCTGATGTATTGTATCACTTGTCTCTAATATTATTCATATAAAAAGTTATATTGACAAGCATGTTTCAGAATCGCTGACTCCATCTTAAATATTGGCATCTCATCGTCGCATGTACAGTTTTGACACAATAGGAATCTGTGACTGAGTGAATGTTGAATGGCCTCCCTCTAGGTGTGCCTGCTCCACAGCACTCTGCTCATGAAGGCTGCGTTCACTGACAGCCTGTTCAGTGTGGAAGACGAGGCGTTCATGCTCAAGCGGCTGGTGGTGCTCTGCCAGCACCCTCTCCTCTGCACCCCAGAGAAGCTCTTCTACATGGACTGCATCCTGAACTTCCCAGAGAACCGGCCCATTGGCTGCGGAGACGAGAGCCTGCCCGTGCTGCTGACTCCTCGGCTGGCCTCGGCCCTAGTGCCCACCGTGTTCAACGACAGCGCCACCACGCTGGCCCGCCTCAACCTGCTGGCCCTGGTCTGCCTGGAGGAGGGAGAGGAAGAGGAGGGGGAGGGGCAGGAGAGCAGGGGGCTGGCCTACCTCTACCAACACCTCACCTCACTGCTAGACATAGTGGAACACGGAGGCAGCCGAGACATCGTGGTGACCTTCTTCAGATCTGCCTTCCTCTTCCTCTTCCACCTGAGCCATGTGGAGCGCTACGCTGACGGCCTGATGCAGCGGCTGTGTGGCCTGTACCTGGGCCACACCCACCTGGCTCCTCACCTCATCAACCTGTCAGACCGGACCCAGGAGCAGAGCCCCGAGTCAGGCTGGTCCGTGCGGCTCCTCACAGCCCTCCAGGGAGTCATCACAGAGGCACCGCTCAACCAGCTCACCCTGCACGACCTCAGCCGCCACCTCAAGGTAGGGATGCATGTAGGGACAGATTTCCCAGACATTTTAAATGGAGGTTTTAATCTAGACTTAGTCCATTAGTCTATAATCAAGAAAACGCTGAGGAAAAACCAAGCACAATGTGAATATTTTAGGAACCCTTCAGCCTTTACATTCTGAATCCAGACACTAACCAAGCTGTTAATAAAAATACACGCAAGCGATCCAAGAGATTTTTGTTTTGGCAGAGGTAGTTATTTCAAGAGGGTCTTTATAAAGTTTCTTGATAAACTAAAAAATAAAAATCAGCTTACAAATGTGATTAAATACATTAATGTAGCAGTCAAGAACACCAATTTGCTTTGTGCTTTATCCCCTTATTATTTTCCTATTTTACTAACCTACACCTATAGATACACTTGCATCCTCGAACATTTAATGTTCAAGACAACGTGCTGTGCCATTTATTACTTATTGACTAGTATTTCTGGTGCCAACTAGTAACTAGCTGTTAACCATTTAACTGACTAGTCATGTGCATCCCTTACTCAAGGTGCTGGCTCGCGTGGCAGAAGAAGGAGCGATCCCCCAGCAGGGCACCGTGGCCTTCCTATCCCTCATCATCTCCCCCTCCTCCTCCTCCTCCTCCTCCTCCTCCTCCTCCATGTCCCGGGGCCCCAGCCCCCCCTCCTCCCTGTGCACTAGTGGAGACTGGCGCCTTGGCAACAGCCTGCTGGCAGTCTGCCGCCGCCTGCTGGTCCACCGGAGCCTGGACTCGCTGCTCTGTCCCCTGGCCGACGTGCTGCAGCGTCTGGCCAACAGCTACGGAGACACGGACGTCCGGGACCGAGCCCGCCTCTACTACACCCTGCTCACCACACTGTCCAGGGACAAGCTAACCGCCGTATTAGCGCAGGGCGTTAGCGAGGGTGGGCGGCAAGTCAAGACTCGAACCCTTTCCTCCATAGTGGCAGAGAGCGAGGGGCTGACGAGCATTCTGACCGTTCACCAGACGGACAGAGCCATTCTGAGGCTGACGGAGGCCAATACTGAGACAACACATGGATATATAGAGAGTGAGCAGGAACGTGAGAGCAGCCCAGAAGTGCTGGAAGCCTACAGAGCTCAGTTTGACCAGCCCGGCTTTGCCTCAGAGATGACGTTAAACTACCAGCTCTCTCATACGGACACTGAGGACGCCCGCTTCCACCAGCTCTTCAGCATCCGCCTGCACTTCACCCTCACAGACCAGCACTACGAAGAGCTGAGCCACGTCAGCGTGCCCTGTCTCTTCAGAGAGCGCCCGCCGCCCAAGGTTGGCTTTGTTTATTTAGGGATCCTCATTAGCTCCCATACATTCATGTTTAACAAGTTTCAAAGACAGTTTTACACCAACATTGTATCTCAATGCATTTTTGTAGGAGACATGGGCAAAGGTCCTTATCGCAAGATAAACTTTACAACATCACTAAAGGGTCCTGTGGTTTAAATGGTAAATAACCAAGGCCCAAGCACATAGGACCGTTTAGTCATGTTATAAAGCCTATCTTCTGAGACAGGCTAAAGCCTGAAACGCACATCCTGGGTTTTTTCTCCACTTTTTGGCTTCTGGGATGTTTTTCTTTTAAGAGACAAACCGGGAAATCGTGAAACTAAAGTGAATGCTGCTTGTATGACTCAACAGTTTTCTATATCTGTTAAAGCAACTCCCCGAAAACTCTGCGAGCCGCCTGAAGGGAAGTGGTGCGTTGGGGGTTGCTGTAGTGTGTTAACACGTTCACCAAAAAAAAAGTCAAACACAGACTTGCAGTAGAGGTAGGATGTGTGTTCCAGGGGTAATACTTCCCAAACCAGTATTTGAGCTAAGCTAATAAGTGATGAGCCATTTCTTCTTCAATAATGCAAGGATTGAGAGGAATGGTTTCTTTCTCCTCATCTTGAACCTGAGAGTGAGGCAACAAGATTCAAATAAATGTTCAACTAAACTAACTCCACTGCTTTGTTGTGCAACATGTGATAGGTGACGCTGAGACTGAAGCCCCGGCGGCCCTACCCCACCACCCTCCACGCCAGCGCCCTCTTCACCACCGGGGACGGCCTCACCTGGCTGTCCGTCCTGCCAGACATCCACGTGGCCTTCCAGCAGGCCTTCCTGCCTCCGCCCGCTCCCCCGGCCTGGGGACCAGGAGGCAGACTGAGCTTGTTCCAGGGTCTGTGGGATGAGATGAGCAGTGAGAGTGAGCATTCAGACTGTGCTAGCAGCCTGTTCTGCTGCCAGATGAAGGAAGAGGTGTTGATGGCCCTGCTGGACAAACACTTCCTCCCTTTCCTGGTGTCAGATGTGTGTGATCCAGAGGAGTTCAAGGTGCTTCTCTTCCTCCCTCCACACTCTCACCTGCTGCTGAAGGTCAGGTCAGAGGAAGACGCAGTGCACTTTAATATTGCCACAGATAACTGGCTCCTGCTGCCTCACATCAGTTCTTATCTAGTGAGTATCACATCCTCAGAGGGAAAGCCTTGTAGCTGACCGCCACACAGCTGACTGACTTGTTTTTAATAATGAAGTAAAGCTGGAGTCAGCCATTCTGGAGGACGCTTGTTGCCAAAATCCCTTTTTTGTCAAAGTCAGTGAATATCTCCTCACAACCTGAACAAAATCTGGTGTTACACAGCCTAGGCTCTGTAAAAGGGAATGTTGCTAGCAGAGGTGGGCCAACTTTGTGTACGTACCATTTGGTTACATTACAGTTTACAGAGCCTAGGCTGTGTATTAATATCAGATTTCTTTTCAGCGCACACTTACAGGTAGTGAATTGTGAGATGATATTCACTGACGAAGGGCTTTCCAGAATCACTGACTCCATCTTTCATGCTGACTTTTATCTAAATCATCCAATTTCTGTCAGCACTTTAATATCTACAAATTGTACTAAAATAAATGAATAAATTGCAACAGATGATTTCAAATAATGTTAATGCACTTTAATGTTCTTGACCAGGAATTAAATAGATGTTTATAATAAATATTTTGTCATTTATTCAAACCACCAAACAATTCAGTCTATCATGAAAGACAAAATACATCTCAGGGATGGATGGCTCCACCAAAGCTGGATTTCTCCCCCATATTAAAATAAAGCTGTACAAAAAGTTAAGAACCCATGAATGCAGGCTGTGAGACACTGAAGGTCTGGACCAATAGTGGTACAATAAAACAATGTTTTTATTAGTGGTCCATGTTTGTTCCTATTAATCAGACCCAGGGTTAACATCCTGTCATTGTTTTTGTTCTGTTCTATGGTTGGCTGCAACATGTGATCAAAAGGCTGTGAAGAAGTCCGTTGGGTTCTACCCTAGTACTTAGAGGCACATTCCTTTCTAAATGATTACATGTCATTGACTCAAACCCTGCGTTCCAATCCCCATACTTCCATACTATTTAGTATGCCAGGAAAAGATTTAGGATGTCTCAATACATCCACGTCAATTGTAGTATGCTCAAAATACATAAATGCCCCACTAACTCCAATAGCATTTTGGTGTATTTGTCTTTATTCTCGACATAATGAAAAATAAATCTTAATTATCTGATTTTTTTTCTCTCTCTCAGGTGGCCCTAAAACTCATCTGTGCTTTAGTATGTAGTGTAGTAGAAAGAACAAGTATGTGATTTGGAACGCAGGGATTGTTTATCAATAGATGGTTTATAAACCTATGTTGGCCTCATTTATTCCTTCACACTCCTGACCACATGTCAATTCTCAACCTGTGGGTAGTTAACGTTGTAAACAATCAATTAAATAGTTTTTTTTTGTACATTAAGACTAAAATGTTTGGAAAGTGTCTAACATAAACACTGAATATGAACAGATTCTAAATCCACACAAGGCAGCCTCCTTGTGAGGAATGTTGTAAGATACCACTTACATAACCTCTTACAAACACTTTAAGACTGTATTTAGCCAGTTTCCATTCAAAGGCTCACCAGCGTAACATGATTTGATATTTAAAATTTTAGAAAAAATGCCTAAGGCTGCAACAGTCAACAGCAATGAGTTGTGTTTAAATGAACAGTATTAAAGTCACCAGGAGAACCAAATGTGTATTCCTGTCCAGTTCATATCAATGTCCAGCATCTGTGTACTTTTAAAAGAACAGTCCAGTGGTCCTTTATTCAGACAGGCCTTTGAAGCATGGTCCTGTGAACGGGGGTAAAGCTGTCTGCTGGCTGAGCAGTTTGCCCATGATGGCAATCTCTGCGTCCCTCTTCTCTATCTCATCCACGGGGCTCCAGGACATGTCGTGTTGAAGTTTGAACGCACCCACAAACGAGTGAGGGCAACTGGGACCCCATTCCTTCAGGAGGGGAGGACAGAGAAGGTATGCAGCACTTAGTCAGAAACAGTGGTTTACTACTATCAATATAGAGATGTTTGGCTATTTCACATCCATAACATATCTTCTCTCATATTAATATAAATTTAAAATGTCTGAAATGTACTTTTAGGTGTTTATGACTATTTATTTTATTTATTTAACTTTTATTTATCCTCCAGAGACCAATTGAGGGGTGACCCTCATTTACAATGACGTCGAGATCAAACAAATTCAAAGGAAAAACAACAATACATACACAATATTCAATGCAAATACATCAAATACACAACAGGTGAAGAGAAAAACAATTGAAACATTTACACAGTGGTGAAGATTAAGTGGCAGCAATTAAAATGAAATGGGTGAAAGTACAATATAGCCTAATTAAAACAGTTACATGTATAGTTTGGCAGATTTAAGATAGTTTGTTTAAATTGGTTAAAGGATATGAAGGTATTTAGTTTAATTTGTTGCTGTAAGTTGTTCCAGGAGTCAGGGGCACTGAAGCTAGAAGCTGTCTTTCCCAGCTCAGACCGGGCTTGTGGGACATAAAGCATGAGCATGTCAGTGGAGCGGGTCTGATAAAGCCCATCTGAAACAAGCAGCATTTCTGTTAAATAACGAGGAAGCTTCCCGGTCAAGGCTTAGCCTTGTATGTTTCGTCTGTATATTTCTCCTATACAACCAGTCACCTTATTGAACCTATCTTGATCAGAATTATTCCAGAAATTGCAACCCTGTCACAGCTGAGCCTTAAACTAGTCCAGTCTGGTTTTTTGGGCTGCCTGTTTCTCTCTCAGCTCAAGACCTTTGAACAGCAAACTACACCAACACTGGCAGCAGCTGTCCCTCTCCCTGAGGGGCTGGTGAATAACATGTGGTGCATTTTGTAACACTGCTGCATAAGCCACAGGGTGACATAACACTAAAGGCAGCTGAACAATATGTCTTCAGTTCAATTACAAGCACTTAACCTGTCTCCAAAGGGCAATTAAAAAAGGTATGCAGCAGATATAACCCAGATAGAGTCAACAAAGACAATTTTTGTAGAATGCCGACCTGAGGGGAGATGATGGAGAAGTATTTCTGTCCGGATGGGCGCTCGTAGAGGTAATACATGTTGCCTGGCTTCTTCACTATGTTACAGGCAGCATGGTGGAGGTCAGCATCTCTTTTAGCCTCTTCTAAAACCTAGAAAAGACAAGTAGTCAATCAACACACCAAGGCTACATTGAAATTGGTCTTTTTTTCCGCATATCAAGACACCACACACTCCAGAGGGGATCTTTGCACAGGGTCCGCCATAGTATTACTGCCTTTCCCTGTGACTGGTATGTTTCCATATGTTTTGCTATCCTTTTTGTGACACAATATATTGTGGATGTTTGCAAGCCGATGGGTGTTGGAAATGTTGTACGTACGCTGTGGTCTTTATAACAGTGTCTTAAATGTATGTGTGTGTGTGTGTGTGTGTGTGTGTGTGTGTATGCCGCTGTTTGTCTTTGACTGTGTTTAAAGTGTTTGGATGAGCTGGGTGTGTACTTTTGCACGCCACACTTTTCAGTTTTTTATTTATAAAAAAAATGTAAAACCATGTTTCCTTTTCATTCCACTTCACCATGATGCGCCACTGTGTGTTGGTCTATCACATGAAATCCCAATAAAATAAATGTACGCGTGTGGTTATAACGTGACTAAATGTTGAAAATTTCAAGGGGTATGAATACTTTTGCAAGGCACTGTAGCTACAATACGAGAGTAACTGCAGCGTGTGTGTGTGTGTGTGTGTGTGTGTGTGTGTGTGTGTGTGTGTGTGTGTGTGTGTGTGTGTGTGTGTGTGTGTGTGTGTGTGTGTGTGTGTGTGTGTGTGTGTGTGTGTGTGTGTGTGTGTGTGTGTGTGTTGCTGACTCTCACCTTTCTGGCCTGCTCCTGTAGGTATCGGATCTGGTCAGCGATGACTGTCAGTTTGTTGCAAGCGTTGGCTTTAATGAAATCATCGCCCTACAAAAAAAAAAACGTACACACATTTCCAAGGCTGTTGCATCCATCTCCAATACAAAGGGTCTGTTACTGTGTGTAGAACTTGACAGTTTGAGTTGAGGAAAGTGGTCCACACACCCTCTGTACTTGTACTGCCAGGTTGACCAGGTCCATGGGGTCTCCCACTCTGGTGGTCTGGTAGGAGCTGACCAGTTCCACCCCGCTGGGGGTGCTGCTGCTCTCCACCAGAGTCACTACACATGTGCGTGCGCGCGCACACACACACACACACACACACACACACACACACACACACACACACACACACACACACACACACACACACACACACACACACACACACACACCATGCACTTTAGCCAATCACCAGAGAGAATGTTACTGCTGCTTACCAGTTATGCAACTATTGCAAGTGAATTATCACACCAACTACTAGGCATACAGTACTATTATAACAAATCATAGATATAGATGTTTTACTCATCCCCAAATACATTATTTACGTTTAAGTTAACAAATATGACAACTAATCATACTTAAACCATGTAGACAAGACAAATAATTATAAAAAAAAAAAAACACTTTTACAATTCAGCTGCTTCTAAATACACAGTAAAGATTGAGTTGTGGGTTACAGTGAAGAGGTTCGATCGTTCACAAACAGCTGCTGGGACACACAAGTTAACACACTGGGCTATATGTGATACAAGATATGAATATCCTGACTGGCCGTGTTTGGTAAAATAACGAATAGTTCAGACACTGCTCAGGCCGTGAACAAGTAGCCTCTTCCTCCCACAGTAAGTGTTACCTTTGGTGGTTTTGTCGGGCTGGTTGGGGAGGCTGACTGTCTTGTCCATGTTTTCTTCTGTGAGCTTTTAAAAACAGTCTTCACTGTCGAGTAGTTTTCAGCGCTATATAACCTGACTCTCCACCTGCTGCTTTTGTAACCAGTGAATGTTTGACCATAAATACCGGTGGCGTCACGAGGACCTCTATCTACGCCCCCAAATGGTAGGTCGGATATGTGCCTGTACAAAACAAGAAATACGCTGGCGCTCATTTATTGCTATAAAAAATATATAGATATAAACATGTATTTTCCCATTCAAAATGCCAATAAGATTTGTATCGTACGTTTTGCATTTAATTCTCATTAGAACTTGGATTTTATTTTTTCAGGCATGTCAAAAAAATAGCCCAGCCGCACCACAGAACATGTACACAAGTGGAGATGTGTCACTGAAACTAAACAAGCAGAAGTCGAGATGTCGGCACGTAAAACAAGCTGTCTTTTATTTTTTTACACGTTTAATGCTTCGCAACCTGCATGCATTTATTATTAAATTACAAGTCTTAAAGTTTTATACCTAAAAGTTACAATAGTCTTGTTCTTGAAATGTGTGGCCTCTCCTGTGGAGGGTTCCCCATGATCCTTTGTGTGCGCACTTAGTTCTGCAAAACCATAGTATAGTGCAAAACTTGTTTTTTTCTTGAATAGTTGGTTGACAATATTTTGTGTGTGTCCTCGTCCTCTTCCAGGTCTCCTTAGTGGAGAGGAGACACTGTTTCTCAGGTCCTACTCTGGCAGTCCTCCTGCTTTCGCAATATTCATTTGTTTTATTAGCCTTAGCCCATCTGCGTGTTATAATTGTGTCATTAAAATATATTTTCTTTTGTGATTATTGGTCTGTTCTGACATCTATTGCACGGCTGTCCTCTGTTGCTCTCCCTGAGTTGTCCTACTCCCCCCTGTTTAAGGTTTCCTTTTTGGACATATGGTCTAGCCTATATAATATGATTTATTTCATGTTTATTCCACAGGGATAATGTGCATTAATACAAAGCATTTAAAATAATGTATCATGTCCCAGAATTAGCTAGAAAGCTATTTTGCATCCGCTGTCCCTGGATTGGTGGTAAGAGCTCATCCTGAATAGATAAAAGGTTAAGCTTAAAACGAACAGATTACATTAAAAGTTGATTATGCCAATGCTAACAAACTAAACAACAACAACAACAGTTTGTCAAGATCAGAGGGCTGTTCAATTAAGCAATCTTACTTTAGCAATCTCGCCCAGCTCATTTTCAGGCAATTATGTTCCATAAAGCAAGCTAAACATAGTTCAATTATGGAATATAATATCAAAGTTAAAGCTTTTACATAAAATGAGTGTACAAAACTTTTATTTTGGTACGCATTATTTTTCCTTTCCTTTTTTGCCACATCGTTTTCCTCCCCATTCAAGCTATTGCTGCTGTTGAAAGGTGCCCCCCCCCCCCAAAAAAAATCTATTAAATCATTAAATACATACTATACATACTCATTTTATACACATGATTTATTTGAAGCCTTGGTGATTTTCTATAGGTACATCTCAATTTCTTTCTTTCCGTTATTAAATTCAAAATGTGAAACTTTCGTATATTCTAGAATCTAGATTCATTACACATAAGGTGAAATAAGTCTATAAACATATACAGATGGTTGACATTTCTGTATTATAAATCCTTTTCGTATTGGTTTTATGTA
The DNA here is from genome assembly GCA_026929865.2 of Hyperoplus lanceolatus. Lineage (NCBI taxonomy): Eukaryota > Metazoa > Chordata > Actinopteri > Uranoscopiformes > Ammodytidae > Hyperoplus > Hyperoplus lanceolatus. Next base: position 36,386,043 of record CM049396.1, read on the forward strand.
ATATTGTAATATTTTGAGATAGGCTATAGGATTGTTTATTCCATCCGTAATCAACAAAATTAGAACAAAATAAAGGCCTGACGAATTTCAATTTATTTAAAGAATCCAGAATATATGAAAGTTTCACTTTTTGGATGCACCTGTTTAAGAAATAATAGCTGGGTTTATATACTGCTAAGGTAAGTAAAGTAAAGAGGAATATTCTTCTAACAGCACGGGGACCCATCGTTCTATGATGGCCGTGTGTGTGTGTGTGTGTGTGTGTGTGTGTGTGTGTGTGGGGGGGGGGGGGGGGGTCAACTCTTCAAATCCCACCTCCAGCTCGGTCACTGCTGGAAAGAAGAAGTTTGTAGACTGCCTCCTCTCTCCTGTCTCTACCGGCGTCTCTAGTCCGCAGAGCCCTGGCACTGTGGCAGCATGGAGCTCCGTTACGCACTCATTTATTTCTGCCTCATTATTCCAATGTGCAGTTCTTCGGACAATAATCTGAGCGCTGGCCTCTTCGTTTTGGAGCCCTATGATTTCCTATTCGACACGGCCGTGGAAGCCTACTATAAGGGCGACTGGCTGACTGTTATCCTGAACATGGAGAAGGCGCTCAAGAACAAGGCTACGGTCCGCAATGTGAAGGCTCAGTGCCGGCTGAGCTGCGCCAACCAGACCGGTGATCATCTGGCCATCCCGGGGGCCGGCTCCGTGGAGGACCTGGGCTTCTTCCAGAGAATCCTGACCCGGGCGGACTGTGTCAACTCCTGCGAATTCGAGAAACTGGGCACTCCGACCATGCATCAAGTCACGGCAGACGTGGAGCTGGAGTTCACCAAGAGGACCCCGTATAACTACCTACAAGTGGCATACTTTAAGGTACATAGCTGAAGCTGGTACCTGCAATCACTGCTGTTCTATCGTAAAATGCATCACACATAACGGAGATACACGTTATTCCACCAGTGCAATGTAGGCCTATTGCTAAGTTTACACTCGGAGCCACTACGTTAACAACTTTATAAACACGGCTTGATTTGTTATCCTTTTCAAGCTTGCACACATAGCTGATGTGGATTGGGAACACTGTAAATGTCCCAACCCCCCCAAAAGCAACGCAGCCGAGCCATGCCACGTCTTTAAAGGTGGAGTCAGCTTCTGTGGACGTTAGCTCGTCGTATTTTGGGGGAAATATCCAGATCCAGGCAGAAAGTGCTGCTTTGGAATGCCACAGACAAAGTGGCAAATCATGCTTGGTTTGGCACACTGGACAGCTTTCATCTCTTGTAACATATAAGCTTATAAGCTACAATAGAGTTCTACTTTCATTGTCAAAGTAACACTTTTCATATATTTTGGAGTTGTAGGCTAGGCTCTTTAACACATACATGGCTACTCACAGGCAGAAGCTGACAGCTGAACATGATGACAAAGTCTTACTCAGAATTTTAATCAGACACTAACATCTCAAATTTAACAAAGTGTATTTCTGTAACAGAAGCATACTATACTTTAGCCTATTAAACCTATCCCTACTACAATACTTAGTAGGCTATAACATAGCAGTAACCTATACTTAACTATATACACTACTATGCTATACTATAATAAGTAGCCTATACATGGTCTCCACCTATAGCGCTTTTCACTGATTTTCTCAGACTCAAAGCACTTTACATTGTGTTGCCTCATTCACCCATTCACACACACACACACACACACACACACACAATATTCATACACCGATAGCAGCTATACCGCGCAGGGCTCAAGCTAACTATCTGGAGCAATGTAGGGTTCAGTGTCTTGACTTGCCCAGGGACACTTGGACATGTGGCGGAGAGGCGGGGGATCCAACCACCAACCCTACATTCAGTGTACAACCGCCCTGCTTAACTATACTTAGTAAACTATAGTATAGCATATTACAGTATACTGTACTAAACTATACCAAAACTATACTATGCTATGCTATGCTATACTACACTTTTATTCATCAAAAAAGCACAAAATGAAAAGATATTGACAGTTTATGACAGAGTTATTGATCTGTCATATACTGGCCTAGCAGAATGCCTGTATCTCCCCCCTAACCTCCACATTAGACAACACAGAAACAGCATCTATGTTTCCAGACTGTGAATGATGATGCCACAGTACTACGGGACATAGTCAAAGTCAAAGGTATTATGGGTGGACACTTAAACACCCGGAGCATGATCCCACAAAGAGATCAGATATACAGTATACACTACTTTCTGACTCAAATCTGGACTATCTTTGCCTTACTGAAACTTGCCTCCATAGAAATGAGCTGTCAAACAGTATAGACATTCCTGAATAAACATGCTTTAGGGAGTTTTGTAATGTGATGATATAGTACCGTATGTGTTGCTGTATGTGTATTCCATTGTATTCTGTATTGTACTATAGTTTTTAATATGTTGATCAATGAAGGCTTTGCATGTTGATTAAGTTGTACCCAAATAGGGACAAGGCTTGTAAATCAGCTAATAATAATAAGCTATAAACTCTCTGTGTAGGACATCAGTTAAATGATTTGAAATGGAAACCAGTGTGCTGCTCACTGGTCCTAAATGCTGCTTCTGTTTTTTTTAATGACAGGCCACTGAAATAGGATAGATGGATAAGGGCATGGATTAGGAACTAGGTTTCTAGCAGCAGCAGGCAGCTGTTTTCAGCAAAAAAAGCTCTGATACTACCCACTGTAGCTGGCTAGCATCACACACTTTAACTGTAACAGGTTTATAAGGTGATAGTCCCTGTGTTCCAATATCCATACTTCCATACTATTTAGTATGCGTGTCAAATGCATAGGACATAAATACCTAGATGTCTTAAGAAAGGCCTACATCCAATTGCAGTTGGATAGAAACAGAAATAGCACACATCAGATATACACCCTCAATCATAGAAAATTGCTGATCCCCACTGTATTATTATGTTTTAGATTAATAAGCTGGACAAAGCTGTGGCTGCTGCCAACACATTCTTCCTGGCCAACCCGGAGCACATGGAGATGAAACAGAACCTGGACTACTACAGGAAGATGGTTGGGGTACAGGAGGAGGACTTCAAAGACCTGGAGGCCAGGACACACATGGTGAGAACACACACCTTCTGTAAGGGCTGCTATGGGCTTCCTGACCTCTTAGCCTCCTGGCCATAGATAGTATAGTATCCTGACCAGTCTTTATTTGTATGTTTTTATTTTGCTCACACTTCAGTAGTGGTTTAGTTGAGAGATGTGTTGAGATTTTGCAACACAATCCGTCCTCTGCTGTAGAATGTTCAGATTGTTACTTCCCAGAATTTTGCATACGCAAAGACATTTTGAGATCTATAAAACCATGCAGCACACATGTACCCACTCTTCCCTTATACAATATCACAATGCAGTGAATTGTGGTGCAAAGCGTTCATAAAAGTTAATATGTGTGTTTTTTTGATTACTGAAATGAATTTGGGGGTGTTACCATCGAGCGTCGCCAATTTCCTGAGTCAGGAAAACTTTGCGGGAGCTCTACTCATGGGTGAAAGTAGGCGTAGGAATACCCACACTTCTCCACATAGAGTTATTCTATACATACTAACGTCTGGGTTGAAACATGCTTATGAACATACTGTATCATCCCTGTGTGTTGACACAGGGATGATATGAGATCTGGTCCTACCAGACCATCATACTTCATTCCATTTGTACAGAAGGTCTGGAATCGCTCAATTGACAAACGTTAGTTTGTTGAAGTTTAAAACTATTGGATCTGCCCAGTGCCACTATGGATCTGCCAACCAATCGCATAACGTTTGGTCGTGACGTATGTCATGCGCCAGTTCTGAATACAACTGAAACTGGTGCACGTCATTGTTCTCAGCCACTCCCTCTGTTCGCTAATTGGACCGCCACAAATCTGCCAGGGAGAAAACCTGCGAATATACCGCCGACCCAGACTGACTACTGAAGGGAAATGAAAATTGAGCGGAAGTATTTAGGCGGGCTGTGCCAGGCTTAGAAATGCACCTGTTGGAGGACAAAGAAGAAGTACTATAGAATAAATAACTAAATACATCTTCACCTCATCATTTGATATTGTGCAAAGACTTGAGGCAGTGGTGGATGATGCCATCTTTAGTAACTAGCTTCTTGTCCTTGAGGGCTTCTGTAATTATTAGAAAGGTATGGGTTAGCAAGCAAGAGGGTGTTGCAATCTAGAATCACTTTCATCACTCGATGCCACTTAATATTCAGATACTACACACTGTACCTTTTAAGGTGACTTGGTAAGCCACTTCACTGGATGCCCCCCTTTGCTCTGTCCTCAGGCAGAGTTCTTGCTGGGGAAGAGTTACTACAGTGACGACTCGTTTGGCCTGGCGGCTACACACTTTGAGACGGCCGTGAATGAGTTCTTCACTGCTGATAAGGAGTGCAGAGCGCTGTGTGAGGGAGCCTACAACTACGACGGATACAACTACATGGAGTACAGCGCTGACCTCTTCCAGACCATAACAGGTAAGACACAACATCCATGGGTTTTTTTGAGAAAGTTATGAATTTAATGACCGTTTTCCCTATGTGTAAATGTGTGTGTGTGTGTGTGTGTGTGTGTGTGTGTGTGTGTGTGTGTGTCAGACCACTACATACAGGTGCTGAACTGTAAGCAGCACTGCTCTTTGGAGTTGGCCTCGTCCGCCGACACAAATAAGCCTTTTGAGGATTTCCTCCCCGCACACTTTAACTACCTGCAGTTCTCCTACTACAACAGTGAGTCTCACAGCCCGTTATATCTCACCCTTTATACCAATGTCCTTGGCTAGGACGGAAGTGGAGTTAAAACCAATTTTTACACGTGGACAGATGTTTTAGTAGAACGTTATGAGGCAGATCTGCGCATTTTATGAAAAACAGTGTTAATACACAGCCTAGGCTCTGTGAACGGGCATGTTGCTCTCTTCCGTGAACCCCCTTTGTTGAAATACCCTTTGTTTACATTTTTTTTCTTTTTCTTTTTTTCTTTTACCTTTATTTCTACAGGTATATCCCATTGAGTCCAAAGACTCTTTTGCAAGGGAGACCTGTTCCCATTTACACGTTACCATTCACACACACATTCATACACCGATAGCAGGCCAACTATCGACATTCACACGTATGAGTTTACAGTGTCCAGGGCACATACATTACGGACAGGTTGCGAATCATTAGCAGATATTCACTGATTTTGACCAAAGGCTGACTCCACCTCTAAATAGCAAACACACAGGTGATCTCCTATAAGGTAAGTGGCTTTGTACCCTGTAGGGCAGTCAGCCTTAATAAAAAGATAATGAACAAACTAACATTGTTGGTCACCTGTAATGCTAAATGCACTTTTCCATAGTTTTCATGTAATATGGATCCCCGGTTTGAGAATGACAAAAAACAACCCTCTCTTTTTCTCCATCTCCGCCTTTATGAAAACCTGTGTTAAAAACCCCAGTCAGATTTCTGTCCCCTTGTGACATCATATGGGGAGAATCCTCTGACTATGCAAACATATTGTTTTACTGTACAGTTGTTCACTCCGCTGCTTGTGTGCCTCCTCTCCAGGTGAGCGCTACACACAGGCCATAGAGTGTGCTAGGACCTTCCTGTTGTTCCACCCTGAGGACGCAGTGATGAAGCAGAACCTGGCTTATTACTCTGCCGTGCTGGGTGAAGACAGGGCGCTGACCATACCAGCCAGACAGGTACCGTCCGCCTTATTCACACCAGGCTTTCGTCTTAAAGCTATAGTGCGTTTATTCTGTCGGCCCCTTGAGGAATTACAACACAATTGTGACGTAAATGCGTGATATGTTATATCAAAACTAGGGCTGTCAAATTAACGCGTTCATTTCGATTAATTAATCACAGAAAAATGAATGCGATTAAAAAAATTAACGCAGATTAATCGCACTTTGACCCGGTGCAAAAGTGGTGCGCAGCTGCACCGAGCTGCACCTGTAGCTTGCATACACGGCCCGCACGGGTGAAAGGGAGAAAAGTAAAGAGAGAAGCTGGGGGAAAGGGCGGGGCCGAGGGCTCTATGGACGGTTTATGGGATGCTTCGGGCAAATAAGCATGAAGGGAGGAAGACATCTTACTTTATTCTCTGCAGTGTCTGTGTATTATTGATTTAGTGGTGCAACAATGTAGGTTCAAAAGTATCTCTCAATCTTCTCTGTGTCTCAATTTTGTTTGCTAGCTGTCTCGTCTCCTGCGTAAACGGAGACCCGACCCGTGTGTGTGTGTGTGTGTCAATATTTTTGCCTATGAGAACGACGATGGTGAATGAATCTGTGGCAGTGCAGCCCTGTCTGTTGTGGAGACAGAGGTTACGAGAGACGGACAGAGAGAGAGAGAGAGAGAGAGAGAGAGAAACAAACTGTAGAAGGATACAGCTGTTTATAAACAGGTATAAAAGTGTCATAAAAGTATGCGATTGATTTAGATTAATTAATCACAGAGCCTGTAATTAATTAGATAATTATTTTTAATCGCTTGACAGCCCTAGTCAAAACACTTTATCGATATACTATGCATTCCATCTCTATATAGCAGTTTCATGAACATTTTCACTTGACACATTTTGCTGGTATTGTGCCGGCTTGTTTACTGCCACACGGTCACGGCTCCCTGGGACACAATGTATAGAACACAGCCGTTGTTGAGCTTGTCCTACTATGACAATGTAGACAGACACTTAAATATGTTGTGTCAGACAGGGGACTGCATCATAAAAAAGTCAACAAATATTATTATGTATTTTTTGTTTTATTGTTTTCGAACATTTTCACTTTTAATGGATCCATTCAAAGCTAAGGAGCAGACAGGAGAGACGGAGGCTTAATCAACCTTGTGTCAACTCCTTTGGCGATGGCTTGAATGTAACTGGCACTAATTCATATGGAAAACGTACGTGCTATAGCTTTAAGCACAATATCATATGTTTTTTTTTTGTTGTTGTCGTGGAGCTAGTTTACAGACTGTGGTTTTCAGCAGGTGAAGTAAAAAAGGTTCAAGTGATTTTTCTAAATGTCCAGGTAGTGGAACAGTACATTCAGCAGTCCATACTGGAGAAGGAGCTGCTCTACTTTGGATACGAAGCCTTCGGAGTCACCTTTGTAGATCCAGTGAGTCGATCAAGTCCATCTTATGCATCACATTTGGTTCTTATTTGATTTTGATGGCGTGGTTTCACCCAGGGTGCCTTTGCTGTCATTTTGTTCTGTAGGACAAATGGACTCCTGAAGATGTCATGCCGAAGAAGCTGAGGGACAAGCAGAAGTAAGACTGAAGACACCTCCACGCACGCACGCACACACACACACACACACACACACACACACACACACACACACACACACACACACACACACACACACACACACACACACACACACACACACACACACACACACACACACGCACACACACACATTTGTTAAAGCAATGTCCTTGTGTGTTTCAGAGTGGAGAGAGAGACCACAGCGAGGATCACAGAGGAAATAGGAAACCTGATGAAGGAGATTGAGTTCATGGTTGAGGAGAAGAAGAAGGATACCTCAGAGATCGCCATGGTGATGCCGCAGCAGGATGGTAATCAATGGACCACTGCTGGGTCATTTCAAACATTAAAGGTTCAGTAAGCAAAACTAACTTTCTGTCGGTGACTTTAGTTAGCAGTCCCCTCCTTCGTCCCCACGTCACCACATTAATGCACTGCGGTCTTCAAGCAGCGAGTTATCTAGCGTCATCTTAGATCCGTAAGTGCGATAAAACATGATTAAAAACCATCAAAGCAAATATTGGGAAGGATTTTTACCTGCTCCGCCATTGTTGGGGCATACACATTAACCCCTCTGTCGCTCTCTGCACGTGCACCGGCAGTGAGACGAGTGCCGGTTTGTAGCGTTCTCTCTTCTGATTGGATATCAGATTGTGGGATCCCAGAAATGTTTATCTTCCGATTACATGCAGAGCGGGTGACTGAGAGACCTGTGTTATGAAGCGCGCACACTATATAAGTGATCACTGTATGAATATAGAGCCATTTAACACTATCATAATTTTGCATGAAATATTAAAATTCATAAAAGTTGAATTTCTTTGAAATGTTTCAATGTGGCAAAAAATTCTGAATAATACACATTAATGTCCTGAAATAGCTGAACAATTGGAATGGTAAATGAAGTTTGTGGGAATAAGTATGAATGAGTAGCAAGGATTTGAATATTTTTCATAAAACGTTGAAGAAGTATGAAATTATGATTTTTTTTTAAATGTTGAAATGGTCCCAGAAAGTCCTTGAAGAGCTGAACATGTTGATATATGGAAGATGTTTGAAGGTTGAAGTATGTTGAAGTTATTGAAGGTCTTTAAAGTGGCGGAATAAAAATAATAATAAATACGCAGAATATTAAAGCTGTGCATGCTTTCAGCATTCACACCAATAACTAGCTAGCTTGTTTTAGCCTAAAACACTTAACTTTTTTTACACTTTCAGGTTTCTGAATTAGAATGTGTCAAGTGTCTAAGGATGAATGCCAAAATGATGTAGTTTCTAACTTTTGAACAAGCTAGGAGGATAAATATTTGAAAGCAATACAGAACAACTGAGAGACATTTCCACCATAAATGAATGCATAAAAAGGCACACGTTGGTGCATACTATTACGCAAAAATGCAGGAAATTAAGTGTTTGATGCTCAGAATTTATTAAGGAAGTCCCCCCCCCCCCCCCCAGAACCCACGCCTATAATGTCTCCACAATCCCACATGTTAAGTCAAAAGCTACGGCAGTGCTTTGACTGTCTTCCTCTTCCTCCTGTAGAGCCTGTAGCTGGTGGCACTCTGGCGTTTGATGACATCACGGTTACCATGACGGCCCAGCAGCTGAATGGCTCTCAGCGCGTGCTGCTGGACGGAGTGATCACTGATGATCAGTGCAGGGAGCTCAAACGCCTCTCCAATGTGAGATAACCACTATCAGCTTCATATTAACATGCATTCAACCTTTATGTAGACTGGAGGGATCATTGAGGGGTGAGCCTCATTTACAATGACATCCAGTCAGAAAAAACAATGCAAAGTAAAAAAAAAACAATAACATAGAGAACAATAGACAAAGTAAATGCCCCACAAGAAGCCGATTAAAAGAAAGAGTCAAAAGCATTGAACAGAGATGAAATAGGGCACAGATGGGGGGGCTCTAACCACACCACGAGAGCCCCCTGAAACATCTAATCTTAGATCATTTATTTTAAATGTTGACATTTGAAACAAATATTTCAACATGTTGATGTTATTACAACACAATTGTATTGCAACAACAGTTTCAGAATATTTCTCAACCCATAAATATGCCTTGGGTCTCATTCAAACTGAAATGAGAAATGTCAATATGTAGGGTGCTATAGCTGTTTTTAGAGATCTTCATTAATGTGCAACTTTTGAAACAATAACAAAACATATGTAAATTAGAAACTCTATGTCTGTGTGTTTTCATTGTCTGTGTCAGCCCTTCATGTGTGTGTTGTTGATGTTGTGACTCTTCCCCAGTCAGCTGCTCTGAAAGGAGATGGGTACAAGGCGGGCCCTTCCCCTCACTCCCCTGGTGAGATGTTCCAGGGAGTCACTGTGCTGAAGGCTGTCAAGGTATGGCGTCATTAAACACAAATATTCAGTTAAACCTGGTTTGTTCTCATTAGAAAACAGCCACGCACACACATTCTCTCTTAACATGCTTTAATTGAAACATAACTATTTAATTAAGGCACTGCAGGTGAATAGGGTAACATTTTTAAGTTAAAGATATCATCATGAAGCTTTGCCAGTTGATTAAAGAAATATTCAGACATTTTTGAATAAATATGCCAATTTGCATTTATCTATCTTTTAATATCTAACGTATTAATTGTACATTTGCATTTCTTTAAAAAACAAACATGTAAAAAAACAAGCCAGAGAACAAAGCCAGAAATAAAATCTTTATTTCACTTTTACACCATATACAATCAAAACCGAAATGATTCATACCAATGGCAAATTCTGACTTTAAGTAACTTTTATGAAACCAGCAAGCTTTTTCTTGATTGGAAATGACACAGGCTTCTCCCAAAAGATAACTATTACAGCAATCAAACGCTTCCTATATTTGCTGGCCAGCTTTTTGCATATATCCACTGGTATTTTTGTCCATTCATCTTTGGCAATGAGCTACAACTCTTTCAGTTTGGAGGGTCTCCTTGCCATCACCCTGATCTTTAGCTCTCTCCACTGATTCTCAATTGGATTCAAGTCAGGACTCTGGCTTGGCCACTGTAAAACGTTAATGTGTTTGTCCGCTAACCATTTCTTCCCCACTTTTGCTGTGTGTTTTGGGTCGTTGTCCTGCTGAAATGTCCAATAGTGCCCAAGGCCAAGTTTCTCTGCAGACTGCCTGATGTTGTTGTTGAGAATCTTGATGTATTGCTCTTTTTCATGATGCCGTTTACTGTGATTAGGGTCCCTGGTCCATTGACTGAAAAACCCCCAAAGCATTAGGTTCCCACCACCATGTTTGACAGTGGGTATGGTGTTCTTAGGGATGAAGGCTTCTCCTTTTTCATGCCAAATGAAGGATACATTATTGTGGCCAGACAATTCAATTTAGTTTCATCTGACCATAAAACAGAAGACCAGAAGTCTTCTTCTTTGTCCTGATGAGCATTTGCGAAGTCCAAGCAGGCTTTTGTGTGTGGGCATCTGGAGAAGTGGCATCCTCCTTGTTCTGCGTCCAAGGAACCCAGCAGTGTGCAGTGTCCGTTGGATTGTCTGCCATGAGACGTTGCCTCCAGCAGAGCCAACATTAACCAGGGTGGCCTTGGTGGTGATCCGAGGATTATTTTCTCACCTCTCTCACTATCCAACTGGCCAGTACAGGTGTAACGTTTGGCTCACGACCACGTCCTTATAGGTTTCCCACCATGCAGAACTTCTTGTATTTTTTTGATAATACGACAACAACCCAAAACACAAAGCAAAAGTGGTGAAGAAATGGTTAGCGGACAAACACACTAACGTTTTACAGTGGCCCAGCCGGAGTCCTGACTTGAATTCAATTGGGAATCTGTGGAGAGAGCTAAAGATCAGGGTGATGGCAGTGAAACCCTCCAAACTGAAAGAGTTGGATCTCATTGATAAAGATGAATGGGCAAAAATATTAGTGGAGACATGCAAAAAGCTGGTCAGCAATTAAAGGAAGCGTTTGATTGCTGTAATAGCAAATAAAGGCTTTTTCTATTGATTATTGAGAAGGGTATGAATCATTTTGGACATGCCACTTTTTGTTCAAATGTTATTAAAAGCAGAACAATCTATTTTTTCCACAATGATGCCTCTTGTTCATTGTCAAAGCTTGCTGGTTTCATAAAAGTAACTTTAAGTCAAAATTGGCCAGGGGTATGAATAACTTCGGTTTTGACTGTAAGTGTCCACCGTTTTTACAGAACAGATTGTGGATACAACTTTTTTTTTAATTTTATGAATAAAAAATACTATGTACAGGTCTTACAAATGCATTGTCAGCATGTGTTGAAAATGTCTCATAAAGCACACCATGAACAACTCATGAACAAATCCTTCTGTAATAACCTTCAGAAAAGCACAAGGAATGATTTTGGAATGTTCAGTTGATGTTTGTTTCAGAATAAACAAATTGGTAACACTTTATAATAACTATCCGTTGTAACTCGTTAATAGATCATTAGTAAACTCTTAATTAATGATTATTAGTGATTTGTTAAGTGTTTGTTAGCAGTTTGTTAAGGATTTATAACAATGGTAGATAGTTAATAGCTTAATAATTGAATCAGTTCATCTGGGACGAGGCTGAAATAGGCTATAGACTATACACAGTGCATGGGCAACTGAGGGCAGCCCCATTTTCAAATATTTTTAAATAAACTCAATACACACTGTGCATGCCATGGACTTGAACGTGACGTGATCAGTTAATCTCGGATTACCTCCCAGATGAACTGATTCAATTATTAAGCTATTAACTATCTACCATTGTTATAAATCCTTAACAAACTGCTAACAAACACTTAACAAATCATTAATACTCATTAATTAAGAGTTTACTAATGATCTATAAACGAGTTACAATGGATAGTTATTATAAAGTGTTACCAACAAATCTTGAGATAATGTCCGTGGTTGTACAGTATAGGAGAAACATACAGACGCAAACGGTCTGTCAAATAAAACACCTTAATGTACATTTTGAACTTTTGATTTATACAAGTATGAAATAAGACTTGTTATGTAATCTCAAAAGTGCTTGGAAAAAAAAAGAGTATGTGTTTGTCTGGCCTTAGAGACTTATTGCACTACCTAGCTGCTGTTAAAAGGTGTTTGTTCCCTTCCTACAGCTGGGACAGGAGGGGACAGTCCCTCTGAAGAGCGCCCGTCTCTTCTTTGATCTCAGTGACAAGGTGAGGAAGGTGCTGGAGTCTCACTTCAGCCTGGACACTCCGCTCTACTTCTCCTACTCACACCTGGTGTGTCGCTCCGCCATCGACGGTGAGTGAGACAGGGACTGTTTGCTGCTTCTGTGTCAGTGGAATAGACTCAAAATACAGTATCCCAGCTTCTGTCCTCAGTGACTGTCTGAAGAAATGCTAAATTAATCATCTTAAAGAAAAGACCATTCAGTCTGACCATTGTATAAGTGGCATTAATGCTCATGCATTTACTACATTAACTGACCTCGCAATAGACACATATTGCAATCGTGTGTGTGTGTGTGTGTGTGTGTGTGTGTGTGTGTGTGTGTGTGTGTGTGTGTGTGTGTGTGTGTGTGTGTGTGTGTGGTGTATGTTTGTGTCTGTGTATTTGACTGAAAGCACTTCATCTGTACATCCTTTGTGATGGTAGTCGGTTGCAAACATTGGTCAAAATGATTCACATTGAATTATTCTTTGGCCACTAGGGGGCAGTACAACACTGACATACAGATGTATTAGTTGCCATAGTGAATGTGTTTGTGACAAGGAAAGACCCTGTTTCAAATGAGCCTTCAGTACTTACCTGGTGTCAGAGTTTGATCCATTGTTAGTTGTGGTGGCTGGAGCATTAAGAGGATCTGTATGGTGTATGGACCTGGTAAATGATGGTGGTTTGTGTTGTCACTTCTCTCTTCACTGTTGTGTCTTTCAGAGAAGCAGGAGGAGCGTGAGGACCTGAGTCACCCTGTTCACGTGGACAACTGTCTGATGGTCTCTGAGATCAACGAGTGTATTAAGGAGCCTCCTGCATACACACACAGAGACTACAGGTGAGCATACACGTGCACACACACACACACACACACACACACACACACGCAGGCAGTCTATCCTGCAACCACACAACACAACATCCTGTGTCTCTCCCCCACAGCGCCATCCTATATCTGAACGATGACTTTGAAGGAGGAGATTTCATCTTCACCAAATTGGATGCTAAAACTGTGACGGTACATTTTCAGCAATAATTCCACAATCAAATGTTTTATCAACTTTGGTTCCAATGAATAAAACACATGTCAACATCTGAAGCTTAAGCATTCTATTAAGTGTTGCACGGTCTATGGGTTTTGTCAATCCCCAGGCCGAGGTGCGTCCACAGTGCGGTCGAGTGGTGGGGTTTGAGGCGGGGAAGGAAAACCCCCATGGAGTCCGAGCCGTCACCAAAGGTCAGAGATGTGCCGTGGCCCTGTGGTTCACTCTGGATCCTGCGCATGAGGAAAAGGTATGGACCATCTCTGTAGGTTTACATTACAGGTCATATATAGTGCATGGACCATCTCTGTAGGTTAACATTACCGGTTACATATTCTGCTCATTTTCAGGTTCAAAATTGTAATTTGCGTTTCTACTTGAAACTGTTTTCATGGTGTAGTGTCCAAAATAAAACCTTTATATTTCTCACTGTGTCTCTGTCTGAAATTCTCTGTTTAAGAGTCTGTCTCCTTAAGACCCGCCTTCCAAAATGCCCAGTCTGCTCTGATTGGCCTGCTCTGATTGGCTGGCGACGCTTATATGTTTTTCATGTATAAAACATGAAAAAGTGCATTTTGCATTAAAGGCCTAATAGGACCGCAGTAAGGACACCTGTGTGTGTGTATTACATTGACTGAATGTTTTGCTGGAAATGTGTAAGTCAATGAATTATGTTTAAAGTTTGTTTTAAACAGTTTGGCTTATAGTTTACGTTCCGTTTCCCCTTAAATTAAAATTCCTTCTCTGTCCTGTAGGAGAGAATCCAAGCTGACGATATGCTCAAGATGTTCTCCACCCCAGTGAATGCAGAGTTCATCAAACAGGAGGAGACAGAAACCTCCACACCCCAGCCAATAACAACGGAACCTCCTGCCCTATCTGACCCAGACAAAGCAGACAACTCACAGGTAGATAAACCAGAAGACGCACAGGCAGACAAGATGGCCGACAAAGCAGAGGCCAAGCCACTCAGCAAAACAACAACAACAACAACAACACCAACAACAACACCAGCGGCCACTAAAGCCAAAGCTGCTCCTAAAGCAAAGCCCAAACCTGGAGACCAAGCAAAGACCAAGACCACAGCAGACGGCAAGGCCAAACCTGCCGCTAAGAAAGAGGGGAAAAAGACGGTAAAAACACAAGCAAAGCAGACAGAGAAAAAGGAAACGGCCAAACCAGCTGCTGCAAAAAAGACTGTAAAGGTCGTCGCCAAGAAGGACGCAGCAAAATCCACGTCAGCCGTACACTCTCAGAGCAACAAGGTGGAGCTGTGATCACACGGGGACTTGGGACTATGTGCTGACTGTTTTAAATAATATTATTTTCTACAAGGTCTTCTTCTGTGGTGGTTGAATGGAAAAGGGAGTGAAAGGTTGAGTTCATCAAGTGTTATTTGTTTGTCAATTAAAGGTGAAGCAGCGATTCTGGAGAATTCTTGTTGTCTAAATTGTTTTTGGAATATCTCCCCATGAACTTAGTTACCTGTCCTGTGTGTGCGTGCTAAAAAAAATCCATAATTAATACACAGCCTAGACTCTGTAAACCATAATGTTGCTAGCTATGGTGGGCCCCTCTTTGTTTACGTACCCTTTGTTTACATACCAGTTTACAGAGCCTAGGCTGTGTATTAACACCAAAAAAACAATGTCAGCGCACACACAGTACAGACAGGTTGCGGATCGTGAGGAGATATTCACCGATGGACAAAAAGTAAGTTTGACAACAAGCTTTCTCCACCTTTAACTGGCTTTGGTCACAGAATACAGAGCGACTAATCACTGAAATGGTTACCTGAGCCATTGTCTAGCTAACTGAGGATCTGCCAGAAAACCTGTATCACTGTAAACCATCTTTGTTTGGCCTCCAGAGCTTTGTGTCTGTATGGATGGTTCATATTCCTCATCTCAACCTTAAACCCTGAATTTTCTGTTGCTATTTTATTTTGTAAAGTCATGTCGTGGATCAGAGCACAGGTGAGTTAAAGGGGGGGGGGTAAACTGTGTGAATCAAGCTGTGTGAATCAATGAAATAAAAGTGCTGTGTTTCTAAAACGGGTGAGTTCTCAAGAAAGAAGAAGCAAAAACTAATACAGTTCTTCACAGGAAGCGCTGTTTGGAGATTTGTTTCACACTCTCACGGTCCATCCAACAAACCATAAAAAAATAATAATAATTGAGATGAATCCTACTTTAAATGTGTTTGGGAGATTTTGTAGCTGTCCTGATTTCACTTTACTTCAACCTGAATAATTGTGAACCTAAGAGCTCATTGATCTACGGACTGCCTTGAAGTCATTGGAAATCTTGGAGCCTGCTTAAAATAACTAAGATAATCCCTGCGTTCCAATTTACATACCCTTTATTTTACTACACTACATACTAAAGTACAAAGGAGAGAAAAAAAAATCAGATAAGGAAGATTTTTTTTCATTATGTCAAGAATTAAGACGAATACTCCAAAATGCTATTGGAGTTAGGAGGGCATTTATGTATTTTCAGCATACTACAATTGACGTGCATGTATTGTGACATCCTAAATCTTTTTCTGGCGTACTAAATAGTAGGGAAGTATGGGGATTGGAACGCAGGGAATGTGTCTGTGGCCTGTGTGGACCCTGCTGCTGGGAATTAATTGAATTAAGAGTTTTGCTCTTTACAAAGGATATTACCACTTCTCTCCATTTATTTAACAACATGCTATATATAAATAGGCCTACTTCACTTCATTTCATGAATATTGTTTTTAAACCTTCACCCACTATCTTCACTACAGTATATATAGATGATCTAGCCAGTACCATTACATCATGAGGATGTGGGGTACAGTGTGGAGTGGAAAGCATTAGTATAATGTTATATGCAGATGATATTGAGTTATTAACTGAAGAAGAACAGCCAAGAATGCAGATTGACTTGTGCAAAGGCCTGGCGCAGTAAATGGAGATTGACTCAAAATGAAAAGAGAACAGAAATAATGCATTTGAAAAATCCAAATTTAGCTATTGGTAAATTCCAATTTAATTTTGGACTAAAATATACAACTAGACAAAATGCATTTTATACAAAGTTCTCTCTGAGTCAGCTAGTGAAGGGGCTGCAATTACAGAAACCCCCGTGATGGTCCCTGGGAAAATGATTGGTACAATCTCATATCACTATATGATTATTACTATCAGCAGGCCAATATCTGTAACCTACCCAAGCAATGTAATAAGATGACGATGCCGAAGCGCCACAGACGCCCCCCTCTGGGCCTGCACTGTCAATCGCATCAATCTATATTGAAGGATTTTCCAGTTGTAAGGCAGACATACTAGCGATAGCGGGCAAACGCTTTGACATAGTGTGCATGCAGGAAACCCACATTGGTCCTGCACAACACCGACCAGCCATCCCTGGAATGAAGCTGGTTGCCGAGATCCGACACAGACAGTATGGGACAGTAGGAGCAGCGAACTATCATCCAGAGCTGTGAAAGAGGTCCTGGACCCTATCCCCCACACGCAACACCGGCCAATCACCATAAATCCGATCCGTTCTCCAAGCAATAACCGTCCCCTTCCGCAGAAGGTTTAATCTGTGGAAGGCCAACTGGATGTCATTCCAAAAGGAGACTGAAGACTCCATCCCAGGCATTCCACCACACCCAAACAACTATACCATGTTACCATACTCCCTCTCCCCTTCCCCCCAGGAGGTCATTCACCTCCTACCAGGCCATTGCTTAAATAAGACATTGTTTCTTAGCAATTTTTGCCTGTTTAAATAAAGGTTGATGATGATGATGATGTTCACAAAATGGCTGAAAAGGTCAGCCAGGCGACACATACCAAGAGGATGCCAGACTGAGTACATCACAATCCGCCGCCTCGGTGAAGACCATACCACACCACACCACCCACGCTCACAACAGTCACAGCAAACTCAGTTGCAGCACAGCTGGTGGCAAACGGTCGCAGCCAAGACCGGCGCAAACCCCCAGGAGAATACCGTCGGACAGCAGTACCAGACTGCCAACAACCAGCCAGCGCTCTCACCAAGCCCTTTGACCTAGAAGAACTCAAAGTTGCAATGAGCATGCTGAAACCTGGGAAAGCAGCAGGAATCGATGACATACTGGCGAAATGATACAGCACCTGGGACCTAAAGCGAAGACCTGGCTCCTGAAAATGCTGAACTCATGCATGGCACAGAAAACCATCCCACCATATGGAGAAAGGCCAAGACTGTCGCAATTCCCAAACCTGGAAAGGACCCATCATCCCCAAAGAGCTACAGACCCATCTCCCTCCTCTGCGTCACCTACAAGCTCTACGAGAGGCTATTACTCCAACGCCTTATGCCACTCATAGACCCCAAGCTGACTCAAGACCAAGCTGGCTTCCGCCATGGCCACTCCTGTGCTGGGCAACTATTGAACCTCATCCAGCAAATCGAGGACGGTTTTGAGCGCAAACTCATCACCGGAGCAGCTTTCATTGACCTTACTGCTGCCTACCACACTGTCCAGCACCGCACCATGATCAGGAAACTTTTGGACATGACTGGTGACCTCGACCTGTGCCAAGTCATGAAAAGCCTCCTCAACAACAGGTGCTTTTTCGTCCAACTAGACGATAAGAAAAGCAAATGAAAAGCCCAAAAGAACAGCCTACCACAAGGCAGCGTACTGGCCCCCCTCCTCTTCAACATCTAAGCCAACGACCAACCACTCCCCCCACAATGCTGCCGTTTCATCTATGCTGATGACCTCTGCATCACCACCCAACAAGAGAACTTTCAAAAGATCGAGTCTGTCCTGGAAAGTGCCCTCCAGGAGATGACAACCTACTACAATAACCCAAAAACCCAACTATGCAGCTTCCATCTAAAAAATCGAGATGCAGGAAAATAATTAAGCATCTCATGGGATGGCCACAGGCTCTCAAACCACTCCCACCCCATGTACCTCGGAGTCACACTCAACAAGACACTCTCTTTCAAAGCCCACCTTCAGCATTAAGTCAACGCCAGTCCAGTGCCTCTACGCCCTAAGTGGCATTGCCCCCCCCACCCCCCACACATAGGGCAACAGTGGCTCAGGTGGTTAAGCGGGTTGGCCAATGATCCAAGGGTTGGCGGTTCGATCCCCGCTCTGCCACCAGTGTCATGGTTGTTGTGTCCTTGGGCAAGACACTTCACCCACCTTGCCTCGTGTGAATGTGTATGACTGCTGTATGTTTGAGGTGGTGGTCTGAGGGGCCGTAGGCGCTGAATGGCAGCCACGCTTCCTTCAGTCTGCCCCAGGGCAGCTGTGGCTACTATGGTAGTTTACCACCACCAGTATGACTGTGTGTGGAACCTGGAACCCTGTAAATCGTCTTTGAGTGCCTTGAAAAGCGCTATATAAATCCAATCCATTACATCAGACGATCCATCGTCGCCCAAGACGAGCGGAGAGCACAGGAGACCGACACAAGGCACCCCCCTTCACGGACACACAGAACCTCCACCCCAACTGAAATCCAGAGCCAGCTTCCTGCGTACAGTCCAACCCCTCCAGACAACCAAAGAAACAGCAAGGACCAACATCTGGAAAGATGAATGGAACCAGCTCTACACACGAGCCTATGACTGGATGGAGAGAGGAATCACCCCTATGGAATGCCTTGCCAGCGGGCACAGCCTCCCATGGCCAACCTGGAAGACTCTCAAAAAGGCTAGTGAAGTTCTTGGTGGAGTTATAGGCAAAACCAAGATGCTAAGGGATATTGGTTTCTCAACATACACTTAACTTTACCAGGCATATGTGTGCCCTGTGTTGGACTGTGTGTAGTTGGTGTCTGTGGTTTACCAACAAGGTTGAGATCCATGGCAATATGGGTAAAGCACTGGTGTCCCTTAAAAAGAGAGAAAGTTGGAATTCCGAAGTGAGGAGTGTGCCTGAGCTACGTACATTCTGTCAAACAAAGTAGGACCTGTGTACAGAAAACTATTTTCAGTAGAACTCCACATTGAATCAGTCATGAGTACCAATGAGGAGAATATACTACATTTTTGTAGCTCAATGATATAAAAAATTAAAGTAATTTTATTTAGCATTGTCTATTTAACCAGGCTTTCCTTCCTTTTGAGACAAAGGTTAATAAATTCAGCTAAGTTACGTTACTTTATTAGTCAATGGTTACATTGAAATTTGTCTTTTCACATATCACCTCTCAAGTTACCACACTTCGGAGGGGGTCAGAGCACAAGGTCAGCCGTAGTACAGCGCCCGTGGAGCAGTTTGGGGTTAAGTGTCTTGCTCAAGGACACAATGGTAGAGACGGTGGGCACCGTAGATGTAATACACAAACAAAGTCGATGTAAAGGTAGTTTATGCAGGACCTATGTTGTCTCTGCTATTGCAAATACAACATATTGCTGATTCTATTGAAAAGGCTGACAAGAAAATAAGCTTGTCATTCATTCATACAGCATCATGTCGGTAGCAATGGGCTGTTTTTTTCAACGCTCATGACAGCACACTAATAACATTTTGGGTGGGTATAAAAAAAATCAAGCTTTATTCTGGGCCATAACACCAACGGGTCATAACACATTGAATACATTACATATACATAACAACACACACAAAAATACCTCCCAATATGGGAGAGGAATATTTCAAGTCAAACATCGCAGTTTTCATCAGGATTCTCCTGCTGGCAGTACAGTACAACATTCAACAACCAATATGAAAAAACAACATTGTGCCATAAATAAAAAGTAATGTATAAATCATACGAAAAGCAGGAATTTCAAGAAATATTAAACACAGGGATTGCAAACATGGCTTAAAATACACCTTTTAGGAAAGAAGAAATACTGTAGCATTAGTGCCTTTTGTTGGAGGTGCATTTTTTCCCCCTGTATCGATGGGCTGTGAAGTTCAGTTTCCTGCTCAACATGTTGAACAAGCGGTGTATTTTCCAAACAGAGATGAGATTCCAAGGAGCAGATCTTGCTCTTCCTGCAGAAGCTTCATAAAATCTTGCTCTGAATGTACAAATTCATGCCTGATAACTGCAGTGCATATTCAACTGCATGTCCCTCGTAGTCTTTCCCTGCTTTGGCATTTTAAGTGCAGCACCAGATATCAGGGTATTCCAGTGATACACAACACCCATAACAGTCCCTTCATAAATGGGTTGCCACAACACCCATAACAGTCCCTTCATAAATGGGTTGCCTGTCTATCATTAGCAAGTTTTCCTTAATTGTTTTGGAAATATGACGATTCATTCCAGTTCTTCTGAACAGCTGTGTGTGGGGGGGTAGGGGGGAATGTCTACTTCTTGGATGTACTAAGCCTCAGAGGACGCCTGGGGTTTGAGCTGGGCCTTCTCCATGGTCGTCCCGTATGGATCAGACCTTTTGAAGAAGCCCATCTGGAGGGAAACATGGAGAGAGCGCAAGATAAGATACAAATCAACCTGACAATAAGGTTAGAAGTCTGTGCACTGGACATCTGTAGAAATGACTGTTCCTGAACCTTCTCAGGGAGTCTCACTAGAAGCAAGATACCCAGAGAACAAGAAACACACGTTGTAAAAAAGAAAAGAAAAAGAAAAGAATAATATATAAAAAAATATATATACACATACTGTATATCAGTGATTCTTGAGAAGGCAGTCTTCCAAATGTAACTGCTGTTATGTTTAAAACTAAAAATATTTAAAATTGTAGATGTTATTAGGGATTAAGAATAGAATGTCTGGAGCACAATTATCCCCTTAAATTTAATTTCATCATTATTATGTCAAATTTATGACACTTGTTATCTTCTCACGACGTCCAAAACAGTGTGTCCTCAGAGAAGGGTTCAATCTTTCATATGCAATAAAACCTATTAAAAATGTACTTTAATGATTAAAAATCATCAAAAGCAACACTAAATAATCTCTCATATCAATAAAAACAGTTCTTCTACAACACATTCATGTTTTATAAGGATTCTAAGTGGTGGGACCACTTTACTGTAAGTCAACACCGTCAGACATTTCATTATGTAAAATTTAATAAAATCAGGCGAAATAAGAGGCAGCTGTCACTTTGAAGGACCATTTTTCAAATTCTACCTCTGCAGAGTACATTAGAGTCAGACAGGCTCTGATAAGTGTTGTAGTTTTAGAATATTTTACATTCCGAATCTTGAAAGTCCTGTGTCACAACCATGATATGTCAACACCGATTTACAATTTCTGAAGAAGTTATTTGAAATGTTTTGATCATTTTATTTTCCTGAAGTAGTTCATACTAGCACCTAACATCAACAGAAAAACCAAATGGCTGCTAGATAAATTCCATTTGTTATGTTTAAGAAACGTTAAATATGTCAACAGCGTGAGACAGGAAATCTGACGGAGTTGACATCTGACGGTGGTGATAGGCCAATGACGGTAAAAAAACAAAAGCTGGGAGGTTGTGTCAAAGCTTAGCTCAGTAGCTTAGTATATGTTGGATACATACATGTAATTTAATTTGCGGAAACATAGGGATTGTATTTTTTAACATTGCACCGTGTTTTGTCCCACTTCTATATAGTTGGTTGGCATCTCTTTGTAGTTTTGTCCAAGTAGTTGAGTTGTTTTGCATCTCCATTTTTGGGTTGAGTCTCTTTCTATTGCTTGTTTCCAACACTTTCTAACAAGAAATGTTAACATTCCCTTCTTCCCTTTACAGAGGCTCTGGTGCCAGGTAAGCCTTTCCAGAAATCCATCCAAACTCACTGTTTTATTGAATATGTGTATGAAGTTAAGAGACTGGTTATATAGCTGCCACATGCAGTAGCTATCAAAAAGTGTTATCATTTGGTCTGTGTAACTAACCTCATTTTTAAACTGTCCTGACATTCAATTTCATATAGATATCCCCAAACTTCCAGACTGTTTTTTAAAGCAGGGGGTAGTTTTCTTTACCTTGTATAGTAGATATATTAGCAGGGCCAGCAATAGCAACCCAGCTAGCACTGCCAGGATGATGATCCACACTGGAATGGAGAAGAGAGTGTCCGGCTTGGTCCACATCACAGACGTCACCACCTGAACAAACAGGAAACCACAGCATTCACATGTGCCTCTTGTACCTCTATTCAATTAAAGGTGGAGTCTGCGATTCTGGAGAACGCTTGTTGTCAAAATTGTTTTGTCAAAATCAGTGATTATCTCCTCACCATCCGCTACCTCTGTCTGTACTGTGTGTGCGCTGAAAATACAATCCAATCCGCATATAATACACAGACCAGGCTCTGTAAAAGGGGCATGTTGCTAGCTGGTGGCCCCTTTGTTTATATACTCTTTGTGTTTACATACCCATTTACAGAGCCTACGCTGTGTATCAACACCAGGTTTTTCTCTTTACGCATACAGTACGGACAGGTAGCAGACCATGAGGAGATATTATTCACAGATTTTGATAGAAAAGTGATTTTGAAAACAAGCGAAAATGCTGACTTTAACACTGACGTGTCCATAAGCTGCAGTTTATACAACTCATGACATTGTAAAAAAGACAATAAAAGAATCAGATGAAGTTATTTACCCTTTTTGATGCCGATGGCTTGAATTTGGGAGGAATAGAATATGGCATCCTGTCCATCTTGTAATGAACATAGCACTCCAGAACATACTGCTTGTAGACCCTCTGTAGAAAAGTAAAATATACAGTAAAAATATATATGTATCTTACTTTTTTAACATTTCTTTTATACAAGCGCCCTGAGTTGGTCCTCTGATGTTTGGGATAGCGTTTCATCACTTTGTTTTATTGTTCTTTGGTCCATGCTTATTTACAAATTCCAAACATTTTGATTAACACATTTTGAATTTTACACGTTTAGACATTAAAACAGAAACCCAGACTTTGACTACAACTGCTAGTACTTGTGTCAAAGTTCTTATTAATCTTCTGGCATTATCCAGTCTCAGGCCCTGTACTGCTTACTACATACTGTACGTAGTAACGTAGTCATTCTACCTAGGTTTTAAGTGTGCTCAAACTGACATGAAAAATGTGCTAATTATTTGTTAATGGGGTTGTTCCTTCGCAATGTAATACATACAACAAATGTAGGAGCTGTCTACAGCTATAGATAATTAATAGAAAAAACCAGTTGGTTGTGACAAGGTTCGAGGACGATGCAAGAAAGTCTTAAGGAAACCATTTTGATGTACTCCAGTCAATGTAGATGCTTTATCATTTTATTGTAAATTGATAAGGTACCCCATTTTGTTTACTTGAAATAAATACAATGACAATCAGTAGCACATACTGGCCCTCATTTATCAACCGTGCGTAGACCAGAAAAGTGGGTGTACGCACATTTCCACGCAAACCTCGGCATTTATCAATATGGACGTGAGCGTAGGATACGCTCAAATCCCACGCCAGCTCTCAGCTCGTGTACGCAAGTTTGTAAACAGCATGGACTCGCACAATGGGATTTGAGCGTATCCTACGCTCACGTCCATATTGATAAATGCCGAGGTTTGCGTGGAAATGTGCGTACACCCACTTTTCTGGTCTACGCACGGTTGATAAATGAGGGCCAGTGTGTCTTTCCCTCTTGATTTGAGTTCCCTGTATTAACAGATACACATGATTTACTGTCTGTCCCTGAGTTCCAATCCCCATACATCCATACTATTTAGTATGGCAGAAAAAGATTTAGGATGGCCCAATACATGCAGGTCAATTGCAGTATGCCAAGAATACCTATTTTGGAGTATTTGTCTTTATTTTTATTTTTATCTTTATTTCTCAACATAATGAAAAGAAAAAACTTCCTCATCTGATTTTCTTTTCTCTCCTGTGTAAAACTCTTCTGTACTTCAGTATTTAGTGTAGTAAAGACAGAGTATGTGATTTGGAACGCCGGGTATGTTATAGAGCAGTGTGCTGTGGTCTCACCTCCATGAAGGTCTGGGCCCAGAGTCTAGAGCGTACAGACAGGATAACGCTGGCCCCCCTCTCCAGCAGCCCCACCTGGCACTGCAGCTGCCAGCACTCCACTGCAGAGCATGTCTACACAGGGACACAGCCACAGTTAAACATACAGCACACAGCACAATAGCACTAGTTCTTTTATGATGATTGGATTAGCTGATATTAGCCAATAAGTCTGATTTGGTGTAGCTGCAACAACACTACTCAATTCACAATATCTATTAAAAAAACTAAACAGGCCTATCCATTTGAAAAGGTAAATCCATATTGCATCATCCTTGTTATAATGAGGTATGCTATGGCTTCAACTTAATTCTAAGTAGTCTACCTTTGCTTTCAATACATACATTTGGACATCATTGTAAATGAGGGTCGCCCCCTCAATTGATCTTTCAAGGATAAATAAAGGTCCTTACTGTGACATTACAATACACAACTTTTAATTGTAATTACCATATACCTACAAATGTGTAGAACTACTATACTTTTGTGTTAAAATGTATTCGTTCTCCTTTGTCCAACAGTAAAAAAAAAATCTGGATAGTGGGCAATTGAAAGACCTAGAGCCACGTAAGTATATCATTCCACTAACACGTTCAACTGTTATATATAAATAATAATAGAATAACATGTAGAAAATATTAGACTCTGAGTCTATGAGTCTCTCGGAAAACAATGTGACTTCATGGCTACTTATCCTAAAGTCATTTCTCAACTCAAACTAACATTCAACTTTCAAGCGGAGGCGGAGCATGTTTGGAAACATCTTCAACATACAGTGAGATTGTCCAACTCTCCAGATGGCTCATTTAAATACCGTAAGAGATTAGCTGTCAAACATCACAGTGGGTGACGCAAGCTGCACAACGGCAAACCAGTCAATCACCAATCTAATTCACTTAATTTTACAAACAATTACAGCAAGCAGCCGGAGATGCTGACCAGAGCTCATTCTATCTATTTCCCCTTCCTCTGTTGAAAGGAATAATCTTATTATATTTTTAATCTTTTACAAGTTCAGAGGCCTCCTCCCATAATCTGATTCCACTGTGTTTGACATGAGTGTGCACCCAGGAGAGTTTAAAAAAAAAAGATGAAAAAAGGCTCAGCTTAGAGCCACACACTCCAAACCCAGTAGATACTAGAGCCATAGCTCTTATTGAAGAGCCTCTGTTGTGTCAGTCAAGCAGGAAAGAGAAGAAGAAAAACAAACACCTCCTGGGGATCTTTAAGGGACACATGGAGTCCACCGTTCTATTAGGTTAAGCCTGTAGTTTAGAGGGGGCAGTGGAGTTAGACTTCAAGTGGAACTCCACTGACTTCATTCAAGTGTGTTTACAGCTTTGTACTGCTGCACATGTTAGAAAAGTTCTACCAAGCCCTCTCTGTCTCAAGACGGAGAGTCTAGTCAAAAACATATCCACAATTGATGTCAGTTAACACCCAATTTCCCCCTGCCCAAATTGCCAGTGGTTGAGTTGTCTTGTGGTCATTGTAAGTGCCAGGTTTTCACAAGGAAGAAGAATGTGTGGAATGTCTGTGGTTCTGCTGCATCAATTGTGGTCCATCAAAATGTGACAATTAACCTTGCCCATGGATACACAAGAATCAGTGTTATTAAACCTGCTGGTTATGATTATTCTTTGCAGCTGGAATCACAAGGTTTTCATGTTGTCTCACCAGGTTTCCCTGTTCAGCCAGAAGGCCCCTGTACGTCTCCCTCCTCTGGATGTGATGCTCACTGCTGGATTCCAGTGAGATGGAGCCCGCTGCTGCTGGAGGCTGGAGCTGCATACATCAAGACATTGACAGAGTCATTAACAAACACAATTAAATGTTCCAGGACAAGAATAGACCATAGGTAATGGCCTCACCATGCCAACCAAGAGATATGTGGTGTGTGTGTGTGTGTGTGTGTGTGTGTGTGTGTGTGTGTGAGAGAGAGACAGAGAGAGAGAGCAAGTGAGTGAGTGAGTGAGTGAGTGAGTGAGTGAGTGAGTGAGTGAGTGAGTGAGTGAGTGAGTGAGTGAGTGAGTGAGAGAGTGAGAGTGAGGACTTTAAGAACCCATTTATTTAAAACTTGGATTTAGTTGCTAGTAGTGCAATCCTTGATATTGAGGCATGCAGCCAAGTTACTTAATATTTGCAGGTAAAACATTATTTATCTAACATTTGTGGCCATGATTATGTTCATCATATTTGTATCACAAATACATTCTAACACACCAGTAGGGACAGACTGTTCCACTGCTGCAGAGAATGGACTTTGATATGTAGATATCATAGGTCAAGGATTCAAATCCCATTTAAGGCCAGGACACACCGGTTTGGCTCGAGTCTGCCCGTCGCGGCCCAAAAAGTGCCAAGAACACACCGAGCTGACTACTGACTTTCCGTACGCTCTGCCATTGCGCGGGACGTAATGTCTCCATAACAGCAGGCGGCGCTAATCTGTATTGTGGCCCAAAAAAATACGGAAGCCGGAAATGATGGGACAGCCGGTTGGAGAAAGCAACCGCAAACAGCGACGGTCTATCCTCTACCATGCTGATAAGTTGTTCCTTGATTTCTTCGGTCCTCATGATCCCAAGTATTTAATATCAAGCTAACGGAATGATGCCAAACAATGTGTTGAGAGTGTTACGACATTGCCTGCGCGTCACTGCTGTTTGTGCTACCCGCCTCACTTCCGGGCTTCACTGATTCGCTAGCCCTCCACCAATCAATTGCTCCGACTGAAAGACTGCCCAACGCCGATTGAACGTGTTCAATCGGCTGAAAAGAAGCCCAATGACATCTACGACGTTGACGTCACCGAACTCACCAAACAGATTTGTGTCCCCGCCCCCTCCAGACTCTCCGACCATGTCCGATGGCCGATTATCGGGCCGGTGTGTCGATTGACAGTCCACTGTTGGTAAGGTAGGCATGTTTGTGTGTGTGTGAGACTGTGTGTCCTCACCTTGAGTTTCAGTGCATTGAAGGTGTGTTTGGAGGAGCAGCTGAGTGGGCCCTCAGTGAACAGCTCCACAGGGTAGAGCAGCTGGTGGCCGTGAGCCTTCAGAGGACATCTCACCTCTAACGTGGACTGGCTGACCACACTGGGACCATTATTCACCAACTGACAGAAACAGAAACAGAGAGAGAGAGAGAGAGAGAGAGAGCTTGTTTGAACTTGAAAGGGCTTTTTGTGTTGCAGTACATCTTCATGGAGCCACCATGCTCATCTGATAGAGATGATGTAAAGATACATATTTTAGTACAATACGATGGATTTGCATTTGTCTTAGGGACTGTAACACATTATTGGGGTAGGAGGGGGGGCTGAACCAGAACTTTGCTGTCATAATATTCCTTGAATTTGGCGCTTGCATTTGTATGGAAGCAAGTGAAAGACAGACCACAGAGTGCTTTGCGATGAGGTCATGTATTTACATGTGACTGTCAGAGTATTAATGGTAATATGAGGATGGTGAAGTAAACTTTGATTCAGTACTGACTGAAACACAGGAGATAAAAAAAGAACACCTCCCACCGAGCCCTTTTCGGACCAACCTCTCCAACGATAATGTTTGTACAGTCCCCCTCACTTAATGAAAACTGAAAATTTTACCCAGCTTTTTGATGTGAATATACATAATTTCAGATTGATTTTTTTTTTAAAGAAATATGGTATTACCTCATAGACCTGCTGCAGCTCCGGGCCTATGTCCTGCTCCTCCCTCAGACTCTGTCTAAAGGTCCAATCAGGAGGGGGGAAGAGGACTTTGTCTGGCCGAGACACACTGCAGCACAAAAACACAGGGTTTGTAAGTTAGGCAGGAACCATGATGCCATAATATAATGTTATGCAATGTAATGTGGTAAAGGCAATAAACCCTCACCCCTGCAGAATGACACCGGCTATGGCCGCCACCTCCAGCTCAAACAGCACCACGTCGCTCTCCGAGTTATTAGCATTTTTGCTACAAAAGGAAAGCAACAATTTGTTTGTAATGTGGCTGGAACATCCAGACATCATTTGACATTTACTGGCCTTCAGATAAAACACATGAATCTACAGTAAGGAGGTACTGTACCATACAGGATTGGGGAACCTACCTCCGTATCTGGAGCTCAAACTCTATGCTATGGTGAGTGTCCTTTAGTCTGGGCACGGTAAACCGAAGGCCGGCCCATAACTAGGAAATGGACCGACAGAAAAATGGACACAGTTATTTCAAGGAACAGAAACTAGAAACTAATAATATATCAAATTAAAAGATGTTTTGCATTTGACTTGGTTGTTATTTGTCATTTTTTAATTTTTCTTAAGTCTTGAAGCCATTATTAACATATTGAGGTTATTTTTGATTTGATTTGATTTGATTTGATTTTAGTTTATTTCAGACATCCACATACAAAACAAAATGAAAAGCATGGAAATACAATAAATATGCCTGAAAAGGAGCAGGAAGAAGTATACACTTATTTAATCCTACCCCTTTCCTTAAAAAAAATTAAAAATCAAAATATTTATTAAAAAAAAACTAGAATAAAAATAAAAATAAAATAAAGAATAAAATAAAACAAAAACAACAATTATATTCGCTTCTCTTATCTATATTCTCTGTACTATTGGCGATACTATTTTTGCCAATTACATACAACTTAATATACTATACATTTTATTATGACATTTTGTTTTGATTTTGTTATGACATCATTTTAACATTTTTCAACATCAACACTATAAGTGTGTATATGATTTATGCTATAAGAGAACACTTTAATTGGATTCAGTTTTGACTAAAACACAAGGGTGAAAAAAAGCCGGCTCTTACACTAGTACCAGACTTCATGGGGTTTCCCAGATCACACAGCAGATAGCGGGTCTGGTTTTCTGCCTCATAGGTGCACGTCAGCTGAGTCAAGCTCTGGAGAGAGGAGCCACACAAATAAATAATCAAATGCACTCGACACTCTGATGACTATGACAGATGAGCAGATAACATCAAATATAAGACATCTCAGTGGACAGCTTTTATGACAAGTTGTATGATATTTTTCTTCCTGCCAGAGGATGATTCCATGTTTTGTTTGGCATTTTTTCTTCTTCAGACTATGTTTTTGGTTCTGCTCAGATTCTGCTGGGAATGTACACAATGTGGGGCTTTCCTCATCACTCGCTATAGCACTGCATTCAAGAGCTAAAACAACTTAAATGATAAGCAAACATGCTGTAAAGTACAGTTTTATGAAAAAAAACAGAGATTTGTTTTTTCAACTTAAATTGGAGAGATAATAATCCCCCTGCTATTAATACCCACATCAAAAAAGCCTTGGCTCTGAAGTTAAGTCAGCCCCAGTAATAGTTGTGTGTGTGTGCCCCTCACCACATTGTTGCGTGCTATGCCGCTGTAGTCTGCCTCCGGGGGCAGCAGCACATAGAGCTCTGCCTCGTACGCCCCTCCCTCTCCCTCGTTGCGGGCGTTGAAGGTCAGGCTCAGGGAGTTCTCATCGCCCAGGTAGACCTCTGCTCTGTCACTAGGAGAGGAGAAACACAACACACACAACACATTCATTGACAGCTCTCTAAAACTGACTGAATTTCTGGCTTCACCCATTGTACATAATTGCACATCAATTCGATCGGGGATGAATACGTCACCTTGTACATTGCTCTGATTGGTCGTAGTGCTAATCCAATCGCGTGCAGTAGTATTTAAAATGCATGTGTTGGTGCCGCCCCTTGAGTAGGGAAGGTGTATTGCTCATTGCCAGACCCTACATCGTCCTAGTACTATATTTGAGCAGTTACTTAAGCAAATTAGGAAACATTTTAATGGTAAAGATAACTCCATCCTTTGTGTTCAATACTGCCTCGAGGAGCCTCCAAAGTCAGACATTTCTTAAATCCTACACAAAAGACATTAATTTGAAAAC
The DNA here is from genome assembly GCA_026929865.2 of Hyperoplus lanceolatus. NCBI lineage: Eukaryota > Metazoa > Chordata > Actinopteri > Uranoscopiformes > Ammodytidae > Hyperoplus > Hyperoplus lanceolatus. The sequence continues at coordinate 36,416,489 of CM049396.1, forward strand.
ATATGTAATTACGGGATTACCAAATCAATGTAATAAATCAAATGACGAAGACAAAAATAATTATGATAATGCCTCGATTCGACTTGACTGTAGCCATGCTAGTTTCATGGCTACAGATATGGCAATGACGGTCTATCGGTCCACCACTTTGGCCAGAGTCAAATATCTCAAAAGCTATAAGATGGCTTGTAGTGATATTTGATACACGTGCCTCCTCAGATTGAACTGTCATACTTTTGGTGATCCCTTAAGCTTTCATCTAGTGCCACTAGATCAGCAGATCTTAAAAAACAATTCTAATACATAACGACCAAATACCTGTTATACTGACATTCCCATTATGCTCCGCTGCACTTTGTCTTAATAGCCAATAAGAAAATATTTGTCAGCATTGTCATTGCCTCACAGAGCCGCTAGCATGGCTGGAGACCATTAGGGCCAATTTATTTTCTTCAAATGGTATTTCCCATAAGTATCTATTACACAGCCATTCTTTTTTTGTCAGCCTTTAAAAAAAAGTGCAGTCAAAAACGACCGAAAAACAGCAGCTTCCATTTAAAGCTCTCTATTCGCTGGCACATTTTTTACATGGTGCTATCTTTCATAGCATTCATTTGAAATGACTTGGCACAGACACGACTTAAAAAAAATGCCCCAGAAGGGCTTGTAAAAAAACGAACGAAAAGCAGCAGAGACCTGAAAGACTTTTTCCACACAATGCATGTCTGTTTGAGACAGTTCCCTGAAGGCCATTTATACTCCTGCATATCTGCCTGGGTCTGACCTGGAGGGGAAATGACCCAAATCTGATCACAGTGATTTGTCTCAGGAAACCGACCCCCACCTAACTCCACATGCAAACACACTTTCAGCGCGGTGATAAATCCTCTCGACACCAGCCAAACTCACAGCCCCTCTCTCCCCAGACAGCTTTCTCATCATGCCGGTAAATTAATGTTTCTATTGAGCATAAAGGAGCCAGGGCCGGACACAGACATTTTAGGGAGAGGGGGGTATATTCTACTGAAAGCCATATTTCAAGAGTAAGTGACAGATTTGACATATCTGCTTCGGAAATGTAATGCATGCATGGTTTAGCATATGAAGAAGAAGGACGTATTGCGCCGGGGCTCCCAAGCGTTCACTTCTTTTATATGTGAGTGAAGCCTTGAGGCCCATTTCTGCTGCCTTAGATGCCGTCAAGTCGACCACGACTCGCTCAACCTGAAGATGGCCGCCATGGAGACAGCCCTGTGACAGGGCCCCTGTCTGACCACAGCGACCGGATCACTGCCCTCGAGCAGACGTGCTCGTTTGCAGTCTGAAAATACACAGCTGATGGCTAAGACCGAAGATTTGGAATCACGGTCACGTTGCAATAATCTACGCGTGATTGGAATCCCAGAGAAGACCGAGGGAGCAGACCCAGTAAAGTTCATGGCTACCTTTTTCACCGAGGTCCTCGGCGCCAGCTTCTTTTCCTCCCCACCGATTCTGGATAGAGCTCACCGCATCGGCCCAGCGCGCTCGGCGGAGGAAGGCACGGGGTCCAGACCGACAGTATTCATTGTCCGATTCCACTACTTCAGCGATAAGGGGCGTGTTCTGAGACGAGAGAGGGACGCGCAGCAGCTCAAGTACCATGGACAGAATGTTTACTTTTTCCCCGACATGACCGCCAACATCGCTAAGAAGAGAGCATCCTCTGCCGGTGTGAAACGCTGCCAATACGAGAAGCAAGTCAGGTTTCCCCTACTGTTCCCGGCCCGTCTGCGTGTGGAGCACCGCGGAGAGAAGAGGTTTTTTGAGTGCCCGAAAGAGGCCCAGGCATTTTACGATTCGCACTTCTTTGCTCGCTGAGGATTTTCAGACTACTGAACTCTCTCATCCTGTAAGGTAAAAACAGACTTTATCCTAGATATTGGCCATTTAAAGAATATTTTCCCAGCTGTGTGTGGGGTGTTGTTGTTGTTTTGTTTTTGTTTTTATCTAGGCTACTCCATCCCCACACGGGCTTTAGGATATTGTTATAAACCACACTGTTTTAGTGTTGAACGTTAATAGGGTTTCCCAGCTGAGTTGCATGTGTTTTTTTTTCTTTTCTTTTCTTTTCTCTTCTTTGTTACACATCGTTTTGTGGATTATTGTTATCCGGCCCCATCCAGTCGCCCGGAGTTTACTTTTTTTCAAATCAATATATTTTATTATATAGGCCTAGTTATTTTAAAACTAATATACATCCAGATTAAGAATTCCCTTGCAGGCTACTGATATCTTTGCTCTTCACCCTGTGGCCGAACACTGACCCTCTGTGCTTTCCGTGCCTCCCTTTTTTCTCTCTCTCTCTCTATTCCTCTCTTTTTTGTCGGGCTCTCTTATTGGCTGGATATACTTGGCTAACAGTGCTTAAAGATGTGACTTTTGTTTCAATTGTGGTGTTCATTCGTGTTTTATATGCACCCATGGTGCTCTGTTTGAACGCTCGGAGCCTCTCTGCATGAAGACAGGATTGCGTTTTTTTTCTGTTGAGATGCAACGGAAGTTTAAAGCTGTATTCAACCTGCCGTCTTCATCGTTTGGGGATGAGGACATTGGGGTTGGGGGGTGGGGGGAGGGGGAGTTATCCTTGGTGTTGTTCTATCTTGTTTACATCTGTATGCAATGTGTGTTTGTATCATCTTTCTATGCTTGGTCTATTCATATCACTGTATTATCTTGTAGGACACCGTCTACACACGTACCCTAATGATGTCTAATAACTCGGTAAACTCTATTAGGTTTCTGTCATTGGATGTCAAAGGCATGGGTCATCCTATTAAAAGATCCAGATCCATTTAAAAACGGATATAGCTTTCATACAGGAGACGCATATGCGCAATACTGATCATGTCAGATTGCGCAAATCTTGGGTAAGCCAGGTCTTCCACTCTACCTTTAACTCTAAGGCTAGGGGTGTGGCTATATTGATCCATAAGAGAACACAATTCATTCCCACTAGCTCAATCTCAGACCCCAATGGAAGGTATTTGATTGTAACAGGTACCATACAGCAGACACCTGTTTTACTGGTTAACGTGTATTCTCCTAATTTTGATGATCCTGGCTTTGCAAACAGATTACTTAGCAGTCTCCCAGCTCTCTCCTACTAAAGAAGGATAAAGACCCTACTTGTTAAGGGTCCTACAGGCCTTTATCTCTCCTCAATGTTGATGTCAAGGTCTTAGCAAAGGTTCTAGCAACTCGTCTCGAGGCAGTTTTGCTGGATATCATCTCAAAGGAGCAGACAGGATTCATTAAAGGGCGTCATTCTTTCATCAATATCCGAACATTAATGAACATCATTTACAGTATTCGACCCCAACCTCTAAAAGTCCTGAAGTTGTAATATCACTGGATGCCGAAAAGGCCTTTGATCGAGTAGAATGGCTGTATTTATTTACTGCTCTTAAAAAATGTGGTTTTGGTGACCGCTTTAGCTCATGGATTCGTCTTTTATATACTGACCCCCAGGCAAGTGTTTGCACTGGGGACACTCGGTCTGATTATTTTCCACTATCACGCGGGACCCGACAGGGCTGCCCCTTAATTCCGCTTTTATTTGCCCTAGCTATCGAGCCCCTATCCATAGCCCTGCGCTCTTCCCCCCTACTTCAGGGAATCCATCGCGAGGGAATCGAACATCGTGTGTCATTATATGCGGATGACCTCTTGCTCTATGTCGCAAATCCTGCCACGGCTATTCCGTTTGTTATCTCTATTCGTAATGAATTTGGGTCTTTTTCCGGGTATAAGCTTAATCTGCAGAAAAGCGAGTGTTTCCCGCATGACATTCCCCCCCTCTGACCTCCATCAGTTGAATTTGCCATTTAGTATTAGCCGCTCAGGGTTTAAATATTTAGGGGTCAATATCACTCCGTCCATTTCAGCTCTTCTGGCTGCAAATTTCACTCCCCTACTAAACCAGACTAAATCTGATTTTCAGAGATGGGGTAACCTCCCTCCGACGCTGACAGGCAGAATTAACTCTGTGAAGATGACAATATTACCCCGATTTCTTTACTTATCCCAATCCATTCCAATATTCTTACCAAAATCCTTCTTTCAATCGTTGATCAAACTTATTACATCATTTGTTTGGGCAGAAAAACACCCAAGAATTAGTAGAAACGTACTAGAAATGAGTAAATTTGGAGGGGGCCTTGCCCTGCCAAACTTTATGTACTACTACTGGTCAGCTAATATTCAAAAGCTGTTGTTTTGGTTCCATACAGTTAACACCTCTTGGGGGTCCATTGAATCAAAGTCTTGTCTGGGTACATCTCTCTCAGCGTTGTTGTGTTCTCCTCTTCCAACTGTCCCATCTAAGCACACCAAAAACCCAATCGTGTTGGCTTCCCTTAAGATCTGGTATCAGTTCTGGCGTCATTTCAAATATATACTTGTACTCGTCTATACTTGCTCCCATAGTTGGTAACCACCAATTTCCCCCTGCTTTAGATGTCTCATTTTCTCTCTGGAAAGCAAAAGGCATTAACTGCTTCTTGAATTTATAAGAAAACAGATTTTTTCCAGTTTTACAGACCTAATTAAGAAATTTGGTTTGCCACGTTCACATTTCTTTCGTTACTTACAAATAAGGCACTTCATTTGTACACAGTGTCCTTCTTTTCCCTCACCACCCCCCACTTTGCCCTGGGAGGAATTACTTCAATTAAGTCCCAATCAGAAAGCTCTTATATCCTGGGTATATAGCGGTCTTATGTCGCTCAATAACAAACCTGTGCTCAAAGCTAAATTTACATGAGAGAAAGAATTAAATGCGGATTTCACAGATGACTGGTGGCTTAAGGCGATCGATAGAATGAGCTCAACATCATCCTGTGCTCGTCTAGGGCTCATACAGTTTAAGGTATTTCATAGAATCTATTTTTCTAAAGTCAAACTGGCAGAGATTTACCCTGACGTAGACGATAGCTGCAACCGGTGTGGCTTTGCCCCGGCTGACCACAGTCATATGTTTTTTCTCTGTCCGAGACTGAACAATTTTTGGTGTTCTGTTTTCAAAACACTGTCTGACGTCCTGCAGCTAAATCTTCAGCCATGTCCTTTGACAGCCATTTTTGGGGTTCCCCTTGTGCCTTCTGTCTACTCTAGAACTCAGGCAGATGTTATCGCATTCTCTCTTAGCTCGGAGAAGAATACTCTTTGAGTGGAAGTCTCCCAAGCCTCCCCTGTCATCTTCCTGGTTGAGTGATGTTATGTTCTTTATCAAACTACACATTGTCATTTTTGGATCAAATACATACGTGACCGTCACAGGCACATCCTGGTTTCCATCCAGTATGTAGTTTGTTTTTAAATGATATAACGTATAGAAATATAGAGAACAACATAACATGGTAAATAAACAAGTCCCAACAAGCACCCAAGAGCTTCAGTGATGTTGTAAAGGTTATCTTTTGACCTGCTTCTCTTGACTACCAGTGTTTGAGCTAAGCTAACTTGGATGAGTGACCTTTGCACATTTCTATGTAAAAAAACACACAAAGTTACAGGAACTTTTTTTTTGTCACATTTTCTCGAACCGGAGAGCGAAGCAAAAAGCTAAATATCAAAAATGTTGAACTACTCCTTTAATATGTTTGAATGGATAACATAAAAAGTCAGTATTGTTTAAGCTGGTTTCATAATTAAAACAGTGCCTACATGAGTTATAATGCTATACATTTCTGTTTTTCGATTTGATAGAATTATATGTAGGGGAGAACGGGGGAATCTGAGGCATCGGGTAATGTGAGCCACCCCCCCCTGTATCTAGGCAACGGAAAACATTTGTGGTCATGTGAGATATACTGTATGTTTTCAAGCCCCTCTCATTTCCTCATGGCCCTGAAAGAGAGGACCTCATGGTGCTGTGGTAAGCATGTTTTTTTCATCAAAATAGGTATTTTGCATGTAAAAGTAAATTTTCTTGCTGTCAACTTAATCAACTGTTGTGCCAAAGCAAATGTATTCACGTAGAAAAACTTCTATCATATGTGTTGATGAACTACCAACATATGAAACCATGTGATGCTGATAACTGAAGATTAGCCTGAAATGCTAAGAGAGGTTTTTTCTCAAATTGTGGTGGTGGGGGAGCCACTGTCTCATTTTCCCCCACCATGAGGCACAAGTTAAGTTTAGTCTTAAACATATTTTAATGTAATATTACATAACATATCTATACATAACTTACATAACATCTCCAAATCTGTCAAAAACATTATAAATAAGAGGAATATAAGCTTCCTTCAGGGGGATATGACACAGAACAGGGATCTGTCAAAACAGGTCAAAAAGGAACTCAAGCTCGCAAAGCTAACATACAAGGACAAAGTTGAGAAATTACTGAGTACTGGCAACTGACGCCCGGCATGGGAGGGTGTGAAAAATATGATGGGGATGCAGTCAAAAAGACATGACATTGCTTGGAATGGGTCAACCGACTTTGACCTGTCTAACGAACTCAATGTTTTTTTATAACCGTTTTCATGTCCATGATTTTAGTGAGGAGGTGTCTGGTTTTAAAGATGTTGATGTTGTTTTTAACACTGTACATAGCAGTGTGTTCATTGACGAGGCCATGGTTTTAAAACTTTTCCGTGGTGTTAAGGAAAGGAAAAGTCCTGGTCCAGATGGCATTGGAGGTTGGCTGCTGAAAAACTGTGCTGGGCAGCTGGCAAATATTTTCTGCTTCATTTTTCAGTTGTCTTTACAGCTGCATAAGGTTCCTCGTCTGTGGAAGGACTCAATCATTGTTCCAGTGCCAAAGAACAACACACCTAAGGCACTTAATGACTTTAGGCCAGTGGCACTTACCTGCTTAGCCATGAAACTGTTTGAGAAACTGGTGAAAAATGCACTTATGGACAATGTACAGGATAAGTTGGACCCTCTTCAGTTTGCCTACAGGTCAGGCAGAGGTGTGGATGATGCGATAGGGATGCTTTTAAACATGGTTTTTAAACACCTCGAGGAGGCCAGATCTCTTGTTCGTCTGCTCTTTATTGATTTCTCATCGGCTTTTAACTGCATCCAGCCCCATGTTTTAGCAAACAGATTGAAGAGTCTTTTTAACATTGATGCTGGCCTGCTCAGTTGGTTGATGGACTTTTTAACAGTCAGGTCACAACGGGTGAGGGTGAATGGCGTTCTTTCAGATGTTCTGTTCTCCTCCACCGGATCCCCCCAAGGCTGTGTCCTCTCACCTCTTTTATTTGTTTTATACACAAATGAATGTCGGAGCCGACATGACAGGCGCCACATTTTAAAATTTGCAGATGATTCTATTATTGTGTCCCTCCTCAGCAGTGACGACCCTGAGCACGGTCCTGTAGTGAGCGATTTTATGTATTGGTGTGAATCATCCTTTTTAAATATTAACGTGGCAAAAACGAAGGAGATGTTGATTGATTTTAGGAAAACTCCATCCCCCATCTCCCCTGTTTTAATGAACGATCAGCCTGTTGAAGTGGTGCAGCAATACAAATACCTTGGGACTGTGATTGATGAAAAATTAAGCTTTGAGCCCCATGTCGATGCTGTGTGCAAGAAAGCACATCAGCGTATGTACTTTTACCGGAAGCTCCGCAGTTTTAATGTTGACACCACTTTTATGAAAATGTTTTATTCTTGTTTCATCGAATCTGTTCTCACTTTTTGTTTTGTCTGCTGGCACGGGTCACTTTCTGTAAAGCAGAAAAATCGGCTGCAGGCACTTGTTAAACTGTGCAGCAAGATTGCTGGAACCCAATTGAGCAACCTCAATGACCTGTATAAGGACAGGTCACTGAGGAAGGCCCGCTCAATCATGGCTGACTCGACCCATCCCCTGTACCCTGAGTTTACTCTGCGCAGATACAGGCTTCCACCTTGCCGAACTAACCGGTGGAAGAAATCATTTATGCCTGCTGCCATCAGTCTGGTCAATGACCACATGTAAATTATGTGATCTGTTTGTGTTATTTGTTGTCTTATATGTTATATATTTGCCATCTTTCTCTACTGCTGGCTGTACAACAAATTGCCCCTCGGGGATAATAAAGATACCTTGAACCTTGAACATATGTTTTATTTTAAAGTCATACACATTGTAGAAAAGCCATCATGCCAAGGAAATACACCAGGAAGACGACCTGGGGCAATCACACGGAAATAGCACCTTCTCATCTTTCCCTGTAACCTTCAGAGCTGGAATGTAGGGTAGGCCTAGTTGTAGAGTATGACAGGCTGATGTTATAATCCAGTTGGGTCTTCTCCTGTGTTCTGAGTCCCAGGCTGTTCTCGCTGGTTCTGACTTTCCTATGCTTTGACCCCCAGACACTAGCTGGCTCTAAGGGTCCTGTGTTCTGACCCCCAGACTGTGTTCTAATCTAACTGGTTCTATCTTTCATTTGAATCTTATTAAAACCTTTTGAATTATAATATGTTGCATTTGATTTTGTTCAGAGTTACTTTCAAGTGTTTGCTTAGAAAATTTGCTTTGCTTAATTGACTGTAAGAGCCAGATTGCATAAAACATTGAAATTGTTTAATAATATTTGTGGAAGTAATATGTGTTTTTTATAATTCATAATAATTTACAGTTCATGTTATTTGTTTTTTATAAGTGTATTTTCAGCTAAAGTAATTTTGTAATATTTAATATGTTTAGGCCATATGCTTTATTTTTGTGACGTATCACATGCGCCATTTTAGTTTGGAAGACAGCTGCCCATAGGCACGGGAGCATAATATTTCTTTACCGTGTGACGTGTGACTTTGTATATTTTTTTACCTTTTTTCAGTAAATCTTTTGAACCAGAAACAACATCTCATGTCATTCGCGTCAGACTAAGTTACTGTGCCTACAGCTGGATTGTGGTATCGAAATTTGAAGTATACAGACGGAATGCCACTACATTGACCAAACCCCATCATTCTTTTATTAGTCCGACATTAGTTCTGGAATGTGTGGCTAGCTTTCAGGATTCTTACTGTACAATATGTGTTGTTATGGTAGTTTCAGAGTGGAAACAGTAAGTGGATCAGTTTACCCCACAGCTGGGGTAAAGTGAGCCACATGACAACTTTTTTTAAAACAATCATATTTTCACTGCCCTTTGTCTTGAAAAAAATTCTGCTAATGCCCATTTCTAGGAAACATCCTGAATTAATGGGAAATGTGTACATTTGAGTGATAAATCATTTTACCTCCCTTAGGGGGGAGCAAATGTAAAAAGTGGCTCAGATTACCACGTTCTCCCCTATATTGTTTTTTTTATTCATTTATTTATTATTAAAGGGACGTGTGGCCTCTGGAAGGAGGAAAAGGAGTATTTCTGAGGCTCTCAATCAGGGTTCCTCTTTCTTTCACTCCCCTCCCCTCCCCCCATCTTCAGAGGGTCTGGACGCAGTGACCCCTTCACTAGGTAAGACGACTGCCAGATGATCTTAATTATGCCCGCAAAAGTTTAGCCAATGCTGGAGGAAACAACACTGGCACTTTAACTCTGAGCAGATGCTGAGAAAACGGACAGAAGTGTGTTGCCCAGAGTTGAGATGTGAACTGAACTGTGTTTCAGTCTGTTGGGAAAATAGAACAGTGGAATCGCAAAAGCTCGTAAATGCACAATTGAAGCCAGAGGACACAAGTGACAGACCCTCTTGTCTTTGTGAATGTGAAACATCCCGCTGTTTTTCCAAATTCTTGGCCACTGAGAGAGAAAGAAATGCTGTGTATGATAGAATGTCAGTGATGGGAAAATAATGTTAAGTGAAAGTGCTGAATCATTTGAGTTTGGCCCTTTGGCAACTGCAATTTTTTTTTTTTCAAATAAGAAAAAATAAATTGAGTTTTCATGGGAGACTTTCTGCACCAATTGTATTACTGCAGCTAAGAGAAAGCACATGGCCACGTAATGCAAAGCAGTCCTCATAACAGAGATGACTGGGAGAAGAGAATCTGAGCGTGCGTGAGTGTGTGTGTGTGTGTGTGTGTGTGTGTGTGTGTGTGTGTGTGTGTGTGTGTGTGTGTGTGTGTGTGTGTGTGTGTGTGTTCACTTTTTGAATGGACTGAGACATTTTCAAGTATTTGGCTGCGGTCCATTCACAAATAAGGATACATGATTAATTTACAATAATCAGTGACTGTGCCAAGAGTCTGGAGTCTTTCCTCCGTGTCTGTCTTCCAGTACAGATCATTACATAGCCTCTTCTCTTTGATTATCTTTCACCAAACTCACTCTCTCTCTCCATGCAGTTTATATTTTCAAGCCTGTATTTATTTATTATGCACGCCATGATGAATCAATAGAACTTGAACCATCCACACAAATGTTTATCCGGTGCTAATGCATGTGCTTCCTGATGCGTGTGCAAGTTTTTTTTTTACTGTTTTGGTTGACTCTCAAGGCTCTCATCCACCATATTTTCATCCGGTGGTAAACTGCCTGCTCACCGCCATGAGAATTTGAGTTGCAAAATCACTTTTTTTAATGGGCATGTTGCTATAGCTATGGTGACCCCCCTCCCCCCATTGCTTACGTACCAATTTACAGAGCATAGGCTGTGTATTAAAACTGGATTTTTTTCCCAGAGGAACTGATATTTTATTTTATTTTAATATTTTGATGGAAAATCCATGTGTCTTTCTTCAATAGCTTATAATTCATCCGACTTTGTTTTGTTCATACAAAATTCCTCAGATTTAGCCTCTTAATTTTCCTCTCAAAGTGCACCAGATTCATGCATTTCACTTAAAAAAAGGTAAAAAAAAAAAAAAGTCTCCCGGGGGGGGCATACCCCCAGATCCGCATAGGAGGGTCAGGATCTCGGCTGGCTACTATTTTCACCCAGCTGGACATTCGGGGCACTAGCGGAAAACACCACAAAAAGTGATTGATTCTATTGCTCAGATAAAACATTGATGTACAGCAGTAGTAAAGAAAGGTGTGCGATCACCAAAGGCGTATGTGTATATGTGCCAACAGCGTTGTTGTAATCCCTCATAATTCACCATGGGGGCGATAGTTACGCACTATATTTTTAGGAGACAGATCATTCCCTCGGGAGTTGGTAGAGACCGGAACAATGCAAAAGAAGAGGGAATATTAGGCTTTCATTTATTGGATGGTTATGAACACAACTCTAAAAGAATGCTAATGTTGCTCCGCATCTACTGAATGTCTGTGTTTGACTTGTCTGTTCAGGCAAGAAGACTGCACCACTATGCTCATTCCCTAAAAAACTATTCAAATGCCTGGCTGCCAGTGCAACAGAGGAAAGAGCTTTCAGACGCACTGGTCTGTTTCACATTGCAAATGCTTTTCCAAACGTAAAAAGATGAATCTCTCTGCAACCTCTCTGCCTGAACTGTGGTGTGGTTAGCAGCACAGCATGACCGTTTAAGTTTGTGTTTGTTGAATCAGGTAGAGCAATAGAAAGGGGTTACTTCCTCTCACCCATAAACAGCCAGCTTCAGGTCAGGGACGCAGATGTTGTCCTCTCCACAATCCAGTTGAATCTGGACCTGAGAAAGAAAAGAAAGAAAATGAAAGAGGATTATGATGGGTGTGTGTGTGTGAGAGAGAGAGAGAGCTATCCAGGAGGAAGGGGATGTTTACAGAAGCCAGCACGCCAGATTCATGATTTAATGAAAGGACAAGAGAGAATACAGATGATGCATATCCTCCATATATACTTTATGCCAACAAACTATAACAATATTTGAAACAAGCGGTTGTGAGCCAAGAGGATTGTGTGTGTGAAAGCAGCACATCCTTTCATGTTTGCAGGATAAAAACACAACATGTCCTTTACATGTGGGAAAAAACATATTATAGGTTGAGGAGAAATGACAGGACAACAAATTCCATCGCAAAGAACTGTTACATTTTTGCGGACAAAGCATTGGATCAAATCAGGGACTGAAAAACGTCCCATTTAAAAGACAATGAGCGCTGAATCTGCTCTCTAAAAAAATACAGTAAAAGACAAATGCGATTTGTGATTTTTACCAGACCGGTATTGTCTTTGTTAGTGTGCCCCTTTATTTTCTCTTTCCCCCCTCTTTTATTGTGTCCACCATTTCTCCCATGAAGCTCTATACTGTCACTGTCGCTGTGCCCTCCTCGCTCAAACAAACACATGGGAAACATTACATTCCCAAAAGAATGCTCCAGAGGTCTGCAGAGAGCACCGAATCTGCCTGGCAATGGTTACCAATGTCTCAGTGAGGATCCCTGGTTCAAGTCCCCTGGTTGTACATCCAGGAATAAGGACTCAGGAGGCCATAGATCATTACACACCAAAACAGACAGTTACACACACTATCCCTGCGTTCCGAATTGCATACTTTCTACTATTTAGTATGGTAGAAACAAGATTTAGGATGTCCCGATTCTTGTGGCCAGATTTAGGATGGATAGAAAGACCCGGTTGTCTACTACATCCGGCCGAGATTTTTAGCAATGAAAACAGCATCCTGTTTGGGCGATTCTGACCCATAATCCAGTGCGAACTTGAAGTGACGTCACATCAACGGAGCCTCCATATGAAAACAAACAGGGATACGACGGATATAAAAGCAAGAGACAAGATCGAGGCGCAATGTTATGATGAAATAAATAAGTAAAAGTATGTCCCAGTTGTAGCATACTGCATCCTAACTAGATTTTTTTAATCGTCAGATGTAGTATGTAGAATAGAAAAAAGAAAGAGTATGCGAATCGGAACGCAGGGTATGTTAAAGACTTACTACGATCAGGAGATGAGCACAACATTATCGGGCATCTAGTGGTGAGATTCTAGATTCCCTTGGAAAGAATTTATAGAAGCTACGGTGACCTTCAAGGACAAGCAGCTTAAGGTGCTAAAGATGGCATCATCCACCACTGCCTCAAGTCTTTCCACAAAATCAAGTGACGAGGTGAAGATGTATTTAGTTTAGTTTATTTATTCTATAGTAATTTTTCTTCATCTCCCAACAGGTGCACTTCCCCACTATATAGAAACACTTGTATGGCCAATAACTTTGCCCGTTTTGTGCTCTGTAGAAACATGGCGGTGCAACATGGCGGCCTCAGTGCCCTGCTCCTATGTAGATATAAAAAGGCGCATTCTAAAGTAATAAAAGAAACAACGTAATTAAACAGTAATTAAAACATACTCATGAATATTATATTCCATTTTTACCATGTCATAAATCCAACACACTCTACCTTTAAAGGAATAAAAAAGGTTTTTGTGCAATGTTATCCCTACGTATAGTCAATGGGACAAGCAGGAATGGCCAAAACTAGAAACTTATTATTTACCTGATGTGCTTGGCAAGCAGTAGCCTATTCATTTAAGTCGATGGGAGCTTATAGTAAACCTGCAAATCCCATTCAGAGAACATAGCCACCACATGCAATGTAGATAAAAAGCTGCTGAATTACTCTCTAATCTGACTAATTGTTTTCAAATCATTTTCATGGGTGTGCAACCTGTGCAAGATGGCAGATCACCAGCAACTATGAAATCTATAATGTAAATGTATTATAGAGCTATTAGTTAAAACAACATTTATATTGTGAATGATGGGGTTTGAAATGATGAAAATATTCCACAGTATAATTTTAACTGTAGGCGTGGTCAGAATTGTGGCCTGTTGCAGTGTAACCACACCTAACAATTATTACACATTGCACTGGATACATCATCAGTAAGAGTTTGCCAGCAGCAAAACCCACAATTTTCAGCTGTTTTCTACTATTCTTTATTTTTTAACGTACTGATATTTTACTAACTCTTGATCGGGTCAGTTAAATCCTTAAAAGTGCACGCACTTAGAGTGACAGACTTGGTAGGGCTGTACTCAACTATGGCCACTCAACACAGCATGCTCTACACAATGTTAACTGACATTTTACTAACTGTCTAATTTGAACATGGAGGATTTTCCCACTATGTTCTCAACCCGCCCATTGATGTATTTCACAAAAGGGAAAACAACATCTAATGAAATTCATAGTGTTACCTTCAAGGCTGACAAAAAAAAGTAGGTGCGTGCTTATAAAAACAACCACTTACAAGTACACTCACATACTCATATCACACACTCACTTCACCTTACTTCACTCACATAAACATGTGCACGTTTTCAAGCTCCGTCTCTCCCCTTCAGCAGGGTAGACCACTGACTACATACATAAATAAACCACAACCAGATGTGTGAGAGCTGAGGGGCCGCCCCACCCAAACAGAGCTGTCAGCCCCTCCTTATTGGGTTTTTGCAGAGCCAGTCCTCCGTATAAACTCCCAGCTCTCTGTATAGGAAACAGAAAAAAAAAACTTGCCCTGCTTTCCGAATCACATACTCTTTCTTTTTTCTATTCTACATACTACATCTGATGATAAAAAGAATCTAGTTAGGATGCAGTATGCCACAATTGGGACATACTTTACTCTCTTATTTCATCATAACATCGCGCCTTGATCATGCCTCTTGCATTTATATCCGTCACATCCCCGTTTGTTTTCATATGGAGGCTCCGTCGATGTGACATCACTTCACGTGCGCACTAGATTATGGGTCAGAATCGCCCAAATAGGATGCTGTTTTCATCACTAAAAATCTTGGCCGGTAGTAGAAGACATCCGGGTACTTCTAACCATCCTAAATCTGGCCAGAAGAATCGGGACATCCTAAATCTTTATTCTACCATACTAAATAGTAGAAAGTATGCGATTCAGAATGCAGGGATAACCAATGCCATACAAATCAATGCCATGCGTGCAAAATGTATTGTACACGGGTGGAAGACTTGCTGGTATAGAACAGAGAACCACTGTGTATGTAGGCTATGTCACAGCCAGTTGTAAATTATATTAAATTGTTTGGTAAAAGTTTAGGAAAATGTTCATCACGCCATCTGTTACCATATGCTCTCTCTCTTCACTGGCTTACTCGTTGTGGTGACTGTCTTGTTTGATTCATAAAGTGCAAGGCGTGTGGCCATATACTGTAAGTGGTGAGGTCTAACATGTTTAGTGTGGTCAGGTCATATATGGATACTGTTTGCAAGTCTACACACAAGTTACACCGGCATAGCTTTGAAACAGAGCAGTGCTTCATGGCTTCTCAGATTCATAAACAACCTTGAAATCTGTACTGGACCGAGGATAAGCCCACAGAAGTTTCCACTAGGGCGGCAGTGGCGAAGTCGGTAGGGAGATCGTCCTCTGGAGTGCAGGGTCGGAGGTTTGATCCCCCGCCTACCCGCCACATGTCGAAGTGTCCCTGGGCAAGACACTGAACCCCACATTGCTCCCGATGGTTCAGAGAGCACCTTGCATGGCAGCTACTGCCATCGGTATATGAGTGTGTGTATGAATGGGTGAATGTGGTAAGAATTGTAAAGCGCTTTGGAGCTGAGAAAATCATCTAAAAAGCACTATATAAGTCCATTTACCAACAATTTTTCTATTATCTATTTCATCTGCTGATTCTGGATGAATCCTATAATTGCTCAAAGGAATACAGATAACTGTGAGATATAATACAACTTAGGTTTCGATTTACAGTTAGAGGTTCACGGTGTAATGTAGGCGTATTTGGGCGCCATTTAGTGGTGAATAATCTAGATTGCAACGCTCCGTGTCTACCCCTCCAGTTCGGAGAATTTAAGGAAGCTACGGTGGCCTTCAAGGACAATAATCTATAGTCGCTAAAGATGGCATCATCCACCACTGCCTCAAGTCTTTCCACAAAGACAGGTAAATTGGCATAATATACTTGATGTGATATGTTGATCCACTGTACATACCTTCTGCTCTATAAGCTGTTCTGTCTGGTAGTCCAGGACTGGTCTGAGGCCATGCTGGTCCACTGGGGCATGAGGATCCAGACTGAAGCTCAGGCTAATGGAGATGGGAGAGAGTTTATCCCGAAACTCCTCTTCACCCTGCAACAGAGAAACATGCATGTGACTTTGTGAGTACTGTAGCTAGCTAATGTGAACAACACACATTCACACACATTGTCTCCACACACTGATAAACCTTGGCTTGGTGTATCATTGTGATGTATTGTCAGTTCTCTATGTTCTGAAACAAGCAGACACTTGGGATTGGGAGCAAAAAGAAGGTTAGAAGTTTTGTCGTCAAAGTAGAAATGTCCTGCCTTTTAGTGGGGATTGTTGTGAAAGCCTGTTTCCCAAGTAAATGTACAAGTCAAAAAGATGTCACAAAATCAACAGCAGATGTTACGGCAACTGTTGGCTTCAATGTAGGATTTCGTTTGTGCTAAAGGTGGAGTCAGTGATTCTGGAGAACGCTTGTTGTCAGAATCCCTTTTTGTCAGAATCATTGAATGACAATGATCCTCATGAACCGTTACCTGTACGTATTGTGTGTGTGCGCTGGGAAAAAAAAAGCTGGAGTTAATACACAGCCTAGGCTTTGTAAACTTGATTGTGTGTAAATATTACTTTACTATAACTGTCCACTTGTTTAATTTATTTTATTGTTTATTATTGCTTTTTTATTTTTTATTATTTACTTGTTCGAAATAAAAACATAAAAAAAAACAAAAAAAAACAAAAAAAACAAAGGGTATGTAAACAAAGGGGCCTAACCTTTATGTTTTTTTCTTAGATGTGACATGTCTGTTGGACATGCCACAATGACGTCCCCCCCCCCACCTTATAGAAAGAGTTCAAGGAACAGATGCTGAACACACACACAGATACATGTTGACTGACAGGGGAGTGGATGGTCGGCAGGATTCTACTCAAACTATCTCTTATCCTGTCAAAGAGTCAACGCTCCCTGGACCATTATGTCCTTAGAGTGAACGTACACAAATATGACTTAAGTGTTTTGGTCAGGCGTTCCCTTTGAACAGGGGCCACCACTGAGTGATGCCAAGATTGGTACTCTAGGGAGTTTCAACCCTCAAATAGAACTTCAAACGGCAACTTCAAACCCTTGTCTGTTAGGAAATGACATTAACCTCTGTCCTACCGAGTTAACTACATTCACCTGGTGTAGCAGGTGGAAAACAGTCCCTGATTATTAGACGGCCCAAATGAAAAGCGGCAGGGCTTTGGGGCTCCTGCGGGGACCAGGATTAAGAAACCGGAACGTTTGTAAAAAAAGATATGAAAGGCATAATCGGCTCTGAGAAATAGTTAAGAGCACAATAAGTCTGTAATATAATGTGCCTTGTTTTACCATCGTTACATGGCAGCATAAAACCTGACTGAAAATAAAAGAACAATTATGTTTATTTCTTCCTTTGTTTCTACATTGAAACAAGTGGTCACCTGGAAACCGCTGTATGTTGGAGTAGCAGATAGCCTGGAGGTCTCAACAAGTAATGCAAATCTATCGCCTGGTACATACAATTTTAAAAGAAAAACTAAATGAGCGGTCTAATAGACATTAAAACCTCAAATGTCTGTGAACAAGTCCTCACCAGAGCTGCTCACATGACTGAACATCCACCAGTAGTCTGGGAACAGCATAATAAATTCATGTTGGGATTGGGATCCCTGAGCTGGTAACTAACTGATTCTTTGGGTGTTTCACTGTTCCACTTGGACTTTCCATAAGGGAGCTCTTCTCCAATAACTCCATGATGATGGTGTTGCTGATAACAGTGTTATAAACCTATAGCTTTGTTGGTCTATAACAACAACACCTAGGTTGTACAATAACAAAATCATTGTACCTTAACTACTGTTCAATAGAAACTTCTAAAAGGTGTGTTTTGTCATGCTCACACCACGGATGGTCTATCCGGCCGGCACTTGGTTTAGATCGGGGGTTCTCAAACTTTTGATAGCTGAGTGCCAATTTAGGAACCCAACATTGGACCGGGGGCCGCCGAATGGCCAGCGTCTTTGCATTTTTAAAGTTTACATGTATTGGTCTGCATCCAATAATGTGTAATTAACACATTTTAATTAAATCGGCTACGAGTAACATTTAAATATCTTTTAAACAGCCTCATGTTTCCTCCTACTGGTTACTTCACCTCCCCATATTGTTGCTGTTTGTGTGACTAACCCCACAAAACGTTCAAGAAACACTTGTCACTTTAATACAGCAAATTTCTCAAACCTGGTATCCATTCCCCTTCAGCCACAGTCTGTTGTAGTATATAGGGCTGACAATGCTTTGCATTCAAACACACTAAGTTTGGCCTTGTTAAATATCAGATCTTTGTCAGGAAAATCATTTTTAATTAATGATTTTATTACCAAGCACAATCTTGATTTTATGTTTTTAACTGAAACTTGGTTGGACCAAGACAACAGCTCAGCCGTTCTTATCGAGTCAACCCCCCAAAACTTCACTTTCATGAGTGAGGCCAGAGTTCATAGGAAAGGTGGTGGAGTTGCTATTTTATTTAATGAATCTCTACAATGCAAAAAGATGTCTTATGGAAATTTTGTTTCATTTGAATATGTGGCTCTCAAGTTAAATTCAGCCTCTCGAGCCATTTTTATTAATATCTACAGGCCACCAAAATACTGTGCAAGCTTTTTTGATGACTTTGCTGAACTGCTGTCTGTAATCTGCATTGAGTTTGACTGTGTATTAATCGTTGGTGATTTTAATATACATGTTGACAAGCCTGAGGACAGAAGTACTAAAGAACTGTGCTATGTCCTGGAAAACTTTGGACTTTCCCAGCATGTGAACCGGCCTACACATAACAAAGGTCACACCCTGGACTTAATCATTTCAAAAGGCCTGGACATTGCAAAGGTTTCTGTAACTGATGTGGGTCTTTCCGACCATTCATGTTTGTTTTTTGAAAGTACAGTCACTATACACAAAGGCGACCAAACAAAAGTAATCAAGAAGCGGTGTATTACTGAAAACACCAGTGAGGAATTTGTTCAAGCATTTTCTCAGACTCCACTCCTCCCCTGTATCTCAGTTAATGTGTTTGTGGATAACTTCAACTCAAAAATTACAAATATTATTGATGCCATTGCACCTACTAAGGTGAAGGCCGTCTCTGGTAAAAAAAGATCCCCATGGAGAAATGCCCCGCAGGTCAGACTAGAAAAAAGAGAGTGCCGTAAAGCAGAACGTAGGTGGCGAAAATCAAATCTCAATGTTCATTATGACATCTTCAAAGGAAAACTTTGCACTTTTAACTCGGAACTGAGAAATGCAAGGCAGTCTTTTTTCTCTGACATCATCACCAAAAACAAGAACAATGCACGTGCCCTATTTTCTACTGTTGACAGGCTCACAAACCCTCCTGTGTCAGTAGCATCTGAACTTCTCTCCACGAGGACCTGCAATGAATTTGCCTCCTTCTTTACTGACAAAATTCATAAAATTAGACAAGCTGTCATCACAGCAATACCGGTTTCAAGATATGTTTTATCCCTGTGCCCACTTGAAATCAATCCAAATGCCATGACAGAATTTTGTCTGATTAACCAGAAAAACCTGGAGGACATTATACAACACCTGAATTCCTCCTCCTGTTGCCTTGACATTCTACCCACAGGTTTCTTTAAAACAGTTTTTAGCTGTATGGCCTCAGATGTCCAAGAAATTGTCAACATGTCCCTTCGGACAGGTGTATTCCCACAGGCCCTGAAAACAGCAGTCATCAAGCCACTCTTAAAAAAGAACAACCTAGAAACATCAGTCATGAACAATTATAGGCCCATTTCTAACCTGCCATTTTTAAGCAAGATCATTGAAAAAGCTGTCTATCAGCAGCTAAATAACTACATGGCAATGAACAACTGCTTTGATGTTTTCCAGTCAGGTTTTCGTCAACACCACAGCACTGAGACTGCTCTGGTTAAGGTCCTCAATGACATCCACTTAAACACAGACAGTGGCAAAAGCTCTGTATTAGTTTTATTGGATCTCAGTGCTGCGTTCGACACAGTTGACCACAGCATATTACTAGATCGACTAGCAAACTGGGTTGGACTTTCTGGAACTGTACTAAACTGGTTTGAATCCTACTTAAAGGATAGAGACTACTATGTGTCAATAGGCAATTTCACATCCGAGAGAACAAATATTACATGCGGGGTCCCCCAAGGTTCCATTCTTGGGCCTCTTCTGTTCAACATCTACATGCTCCCACTAGCTCAGATTATGAACAAGAACAAATTGTGTTACCATAATTATGCAGACGACACACAAATTTACATAACCATATCACCAGGAGACTACAGTCCGATCCAAGCACTAAGTAAGTGCATTGAACAAATCAATGACTGGATGTGCCAAAACTTTCTTCAATTAAACAAAGACAAAACTGAAGTAATTGTCTTTGGTAACAGGGATGAAAAATTAAAAGTCAGCGCACAGCTTAAATCTGTTATGTTAGAAAGCACACACCAAGCTAGAAATCTTGGAGTAGTCATAGATTCAGACTTGAATTTCAAAAAACACATTAAATCAATTACTAAGTCAGCCTACTACCACCTTAAAAATATATCAAGAATTAAAGGGCTACTGTCTCAGCAGGACTTAGAAAAACTTGTCCATGCATTTATTTTTAGTAGACTTGACTACTGTAATAGTGTCTTTGCAGGCCTTCCTAAAAAGTCAATCAGACAGCTTCAGCTAATTCAAAACGCTGCTGCTCGAGTCCTCACTAGGACCAAAAAAGTGGATCACATTACCCCAGTTCTTAGGTCTTTACACTGGCTTCCTATCAATCTAAGAATTGATTTTAAAATATTGATGTTGGTCTATAAAGCCCTAAATGGTTTAGGCCCCAAATACATCGCTGACCTGCTGATCCCATATAAACCAGTCAGAGCTCTCAGATCGTCTGACACTGGGCTACTGACAGTCCCCAGAGTAAGGACTAGACAGGGAGAGTCAGCCTTCAGTTTTAATGTTCCAAAGCTCTGGAATAAACTTCCACGGGACTTGAGGTCCGCTTCAACACTCGGCTCTTTTAAATCGGGTCTGAAGACTTTGCTGTTTCCGTTTTAACCTGTAATTTTAAATTTTTATTTATTTTTATTCTTTTTAAACTTTTTAATTATTTTATGTTTTATTTATATTCATGTTTCTCATTCGCTTTTTTTATGTATTTTTTTAATGTGTGCTCTATTCTTGATGTGTTTTTGTTTTTGCATATGTAAAGCACCTTGAATGGCCTTGTGTCCGAAATGTGCTTTATAAATAAACTTGCCTTGCCTTGCCTTGCCTCTGATAATCATAAATTACCTTTAACAGCAAACGAGACCATCAGTGCAAAGAAAGACGCTTTTAAATAGTTTTTATTACTGCTTTTGGTCTGGTCGCACACCCAGTCCGATTTTCGGTTCGCTCGTGCAGGCTCTATGGTCACATATCCATATTGGTCGCAGATTTCAGTGTGGCGCAGCAACGTGATTTGAGAAGCCTATCCCTCCAGGTGAGGGAAGGGGAGCGGGAGCCTTGTTTGAGACAGTTATTTGTCGTCATAATGACTGATAACGGGGCTGAACCATCAAAGAACAAAATTAAAATGCAATGAAGAAAAGCCAAAAGGGAGGGTGATATAGGCTACGGGGGGGACGAGGGCGTTGCAAAGCAACGTGTATACAATTTCACGAGAGCGAAACTAGACTGCAGTGTTTACTCCTAAATGAATGAGCGGTTGGCACTAACACACAGTTTGCTTTGCTTCACCATCATCAGATAACCATTATCTGAAATAGTCATTATTTACATCAACAACACAAACACATTACCTCATCGTGATCCATACTAACTGCCGTCTCTCGTTCATTTGCTTTCTGTGAGCACACGTCTTTCAGCTCCGTGAGAGAGAGAGTAGTTAGGTGACACTGCTGCATCTACTCATTGCTATCAGGTGTGTGTGGCAGTGACTGGCATTAGTTGATGCAGTGTCAAAACCACTCTCACGGAGCCGAAAACAGTCCTCACACTTTCAACACACGGACATGCACTATATTGCGCCCTTCTCAGTTCACACTCGCACGCCTGTCACGCGCTAGTAAACAGCTTTGCGACAGCGGGCGTCGTAAAAATACTACCGCTTTTGTCCAAAGGGGACGCCAACGTGCCATCTTACTCGTAGTGGCTTTAATAAATAAAGGGCTAGGTTTCATTTCAACATTAGGGGGGACACATAAAAAGCTGGGGTCTGGGGGTTGTCCCCCTGAAAAATTTGAGGTTCGAACACTTAATTTTGTGCATTTTGGTTAATTTTTATGCAGTAATTTGTGTCTTCTGTATTTATTTATGGAGGACTAGTTAAGGAAAAGACGACTATCTCCCATTGACACACATCTAATGGAATATAAATCAGTAAGGCACTGAGGCATTCTGTATTGCATTCAAATATTTATTCTACTTTATTGTTCAAAACTTTCTGCACATTGAAAACGTATCACCTTTTGGAGTGTTTTTTTGTAGGACTCACTACTCATGATGCAGCAGGGAGGCTGACCAGCCGTCTGCAACAAGAGGCAGAGGCCAGCCGAACTTCGCAAGTTTAAGATGGTACGGTCCACTGTAGGAGTGTTATTATTAATAATTGGGGAATGAATATAAACAATTAGGAGGGATATTTAAGTATTTCGACCCCTGTATTGTTTTTACTGTTACGGGGGACGCATCCCTTCCGTCTGTTTCAATTTTTTTTTTTTTTTTTTTTTTTAATAATTCATAATTCAATGCGGGCCGCCAGATATGTTTCCGCGGGCCGCCATTGGCCTGCGGGCCGCACTTTGAGAACCACTGGTCTAGATTGATTGATTGATTAATAATTTCTAATCATGTTGGTGATCCCTTAACATTCATTTCACTCCATTATCAGGTCAATGTTTTAAATGGTCCAACACCTGCACAACTAATGCCATTCTCGTCACGGCATGCTTAACATGCCCAACTAAGAAGGTGACAATTGTAAACATATCTGATAACCATTTGCGTTAGCATTGTCAATGTGAGCATGCTGCCTTTAGCATTTGGCTAAAAGCACCTATGCACACTGTGAGTAAGTACAGGCTCACAGAGCCGGTATAGCATTCAATATTTTTTTAATCCTTGTCAATAACTTGATAGAAAAAGGCCTAAATAGTTTTGGTATTTGCAACATTTCAAACAAGTGACATCCACTCTGCCTGACATTGATAGGGAAAAAGCAAAGAAAGCTAAAGACTGACCCGCAGATAGATCTGGCCCTCATGGCACAAGCGTTCTCCATTGGCGAGGCGGAAGGTCTTCACCAGACTGGGCTGCTGGCTGTCCAAGAACAAGGTCCTCCTAATGGACTCCCTCTGGTTCTGCTTCACACTGTCCAACTCAACCTCCACCGCAAAG
The DNA here is from genome assembly GCA_026929865.2 of Hyperoplus lanceolatus. Classification (NCBI taxonomy): domain Eukaryota; kingdom Metazoa; phylum Chordata; class Actinopteri; order Uranoscopiformes; family Ammodytidae; genus Hyperoplus; species Hyperoplus lanceolatus. The sequence continues at coordinate 36,439,832 of CM049396.1, forward strand.
CCTTGAAAAATATACACACATTTAAGACAAGAATAACAGTGAATATGCACAATCTATATGCCTGTATGAAACACAGAAAAAGGCATGTGATTGTACGAATATGCACGCACCCTCTACATTCACTGACATATCGCAACATGCAAATAAAGACACGGTACAGTGGTAAACATTCTTATGGTAAAGCGCCTTTGTGTTTTATGCAGCCCACATGACAACAGCTCTGCACTGAAACACAGATAGTACACACTTGTGCACTTACAATAAACACGCACACACTTTGCTAAGCATTTGGCCCACCAGGTTTTCCTGCATTTACATGACTCTTCTTTTATCTTGATCTTAACTGCCAAATTGACCACAGTGAGGTCCAGCATACTTGTGGTTCTACACAAAGAAAGCAAGGTAATGGGGAACATGTGTGTGTGTGTGTGTGTGTGTGTGTTTGTGTGTGTGTGTGTGTGCGCGTGTTTGTGTGTGTGTGTGTGTGTCTGCGTGTGTGTGTGTGTGTGTGTTTCTGTGTGCGTGTGTCTGCGTGCGTGTGTGTGTGTGTGTGGCTCACCTAGATGAGAGGGGAGGTGCTTCCCACTAGTCAGCAGGCAGAAACTGATGCTGACACTGGAGGTTTAAAAAAACAGACAGAAAGAAATGTGAAGGAACACATTTTTACACTGAGCTTAATACAGATGTGTTCACAGTGATTTGGAACTCCTCTTTATTTTCTACATAACTTGTGTTTAGGCCGACCAACTTTTTTTTATTTAAAAGAAATTGTAATAATTATTTTAAGTAATAATCCTCTCATAAAATCCCATGTTTAAAACCATTTATGGTCAGTGATTCTTCTGCAATACTCTTTAAACGTACAATAATTACACTCTGTAAATTATAGCTCTAAAAAAAAGACGTTTTAAATGGTAGCGGTGAAATCCGCCGTTCCCACACTATTTTCAGATTGCCTATCTAAGCAGGACGGATGCGCGGAGAAATTGATTCAATATGCAATGCAGCATTCATGTTTGTTATTTTATCACTGTTGGACATGTAACTCAACAGGTACAGCTGATCAAAATATACCATTTTACTGCTACATCACATTAAAAGTGTCTCAACGACGGAACGCCAGGAGGCTTTTATTGTGAAGAGGCAGCCACAGGAGCTGTTCAACCATCAACTGTATGTCATCAAAACCAGACAAAACTGGTCATTTTCGGGCTGTTACCATGGTAAACACAGGCCAAATTGACCAGGACTAAAACCTTATAAGGGATAACAACTTTAAAGCATCATCAAGAAATGAGTGGACACATTTGTCATTCATTTTGTGAAAAAGTTACAACCATTTTCCAACCGAATATGTGTTAATGACTGAACTCAGATCCTTCCACCCTTACTAGTCTCCGTTTCCTTTTTCTCGCCCTTAAGTTTTATTTTGTATTTCCATGGCAGCAAAAAACACAAACAAACATGAAAACAAGACTCATTTATTTCAACAGCCAATATTTTTTCCCAGCATTCTAAATACTTTTATTCCACATTATTAAAATGTAACTTGTGGAAAGAGCTTCATTGGGATTAAAAGCCCCACAAGTGATCCTTTTTTTCATTACTGGATCTAAGAATACTGAATGTGTAGTTGCAGAGAGAGAGAGAGAGCTTGGCCAGGAGAGTGGCACACATGAAGTCATTTGACATTCTGGTCTTGAGGTAAAGTTGGAAAGATGGAATGAAAAGATGTGTGTTGTGCAAGACTTTCCATGTTCTGTTATTGTGAGAGAGCTCTGTCTATACTCTTAAGCCTTTTTGTCAAGCCATTCCCATCAATTCCATACATTACAAACACTGTACGTTGGTTTAAACTGTATGATCTTCCTATTAACACATCAGTGGAGCTAAACTTTCTTAAGGGAAAATGCTGATGCCCATACCAAGACACAGTGATGGTCTCATTCCCTGAGAACAGCTCACAAGTCTTCTCCTCCTGGTTGAACATGGTGGGCTGGACCGTAAGAAACCCACTGGCACTCACTATCGGCCGAGCCCTGGTCGAAACACACAGACAAATGAAGAAATAAGAGTAAAAAGACTGCTCTACACAGTTGTTATTACACTTCCATATGTGCTTTAACGTACCTGTATAGCACCGCTTTATCAGCCCCGAAAGCACCAACAAGCAGATCTGCAAGACGGGAACGTGAAGAGAAATGAAACACATCACAGGAGACCATTTAGTGTTGGTGTCAGCAAATTCTTGTTGTCAAAATCTCTTTTGGTCCAAATCAGTGGATATCTCCTCATAATCCGCAACCTGTCTGTACTGTGAAAAAAACAACATGCTAGTTTACAGAGCCTAGGCTGTGTTTGAACAATGGATCTTTTATCAGCGCACACACAGTACGGTGACAGGTAGCTGATTGTGAGGAGATAATCATGGTTTTGACCAAAATGTATTTTGACAACAAGCGTTCTCCAGAATTGCTGACTCCACCTTTAACAGGGATACTTTCTGCAGTACCTGGGTAGCCGTTATTATCCACATCCTTGTTGCCACGCAGAGCAAAGCCAAAGCTGGCTGGGAAAGAGCTGGATGCCCATTGGCCAGAGAGAGTCTGAGTGGGCGTGTCCATCAGTCCTTCGCCATGACCATTATAAATGAGAACCAATCCATGCTGGTCGTCTCCTCCGTAGGGACAGCCGATGGCCATGTCTATTTGTAAAACAGCAACAACAGATCATGTGATGAACCAAATTTTTCCTCAAAATCTGTACAACCCATAAATGTTTGTAGCTGGAGCTTACATGCACAGCAGCTTACAGCATAGTTATTAAAACGTGTTTTGAGTACAAGGGAAGGACTAAGTATGGTTGTGTGGGTAAAAGTTACTGGAACCAGAAAATGTTAAAGGTAAAATGAGGAACTTTTAAATACATCTGAAACAGTATAATTGTTCCTCTGATGATCATACATTACATGTGACAATAAAACGAGACCATCAGTCCAAATAATGCTATTTTTATATAGTTTTTTTTAATGCCTTTGTCATGGGCATGCTCACCGAGGAACAACAGCTGGCGTAGTAAACACACTACCGCTTTTGTCCAAAGAGGGTGCAAGAATGAAAACAAACTGAAAGTTCCTTGGAGCACCTTTAATGTTGAAATGTGAATAAAACATACCATTTTCAAAAACTAGTTTGATTAATCAATGAATTGACTGAATTTATCGAGGATGTATAATACACTTTGGGACACTTTAGACACACACACACACACACACACACACACACACATATATATATATATATATATATATATATATATATATATATATATATATACATATTGTGTCTGAACAATATGTAACGGTTCAATGAAAAGTAAAATATGAAAATCTATAATAAAAGTCCCTGCAATGTAAGTATTGTTTACTAAGTGTTTGACATTTGGGCACACCTACCATTGAATCCATCCTGGTTGAGATCACCCAGCGGAGCCAGCGAGGTGCCGAAGCGGCTGAAGGCCTGTTGTCCCATGAGATGAGCCTGGCCTGGCTCTAGCTGCAGAGGGCCTCTCTGGAGGAAGACGTACACCTTCCCCAGCTCCTCCAGACGCCCGTCTGACCCACGGCGCATGAACATGGGAGCGCCCACCACCAGGTCATCCAAACTGGGCAGCCAAGCACAGGCAGAAGACATGGCATGGAGAGGAAGATAAAAGGAGAGGAGAGGATAAGAAGAGGAAGAGTTGTATGGAATATATGGAGAGAAGATAAAGAGACATGTGGATTTTAGGTTCAAAGTTCCTTATTTAAAGGTGAAGTCAGCAATTTTGGGGAATGCTTGTTGTCCAAACACTGTTTGTCCGTACCGTTTGTGCTCTGCAAAGAAAATGTGTGTTAATACACAGCCTAGGCTCTGTAAACTGGTGTGTATCTTTTTACAGCGTGTGCACACAGTACAAACAGATAGCCGATCGTGAGGAGACATTCACTAATTTGACAAAAAGTGAATTTGACAACAAGCATTCTCCATAATCGCTGACTTCACCTTAAAGCTGTGACACCAAGGCAATTATCTTATTTAAAAAAAAATATCTTCTGATTTTGATTGAACATTTGGTTTTCCACTTCTATCATTTCCCCTGAAGCAGCTTTAAGGTTGGAAAAATCCAAGACTTTCTTGCACTATGCTGTAGTCTAGATTTCTTGGGCTTCCTTTATTATAAGTTTCCACTTAATTCAGGCGGACATAATTGGTATCTGGGAAAGGCTAAGTATCTCCTGTAAAATAAAGTTCTGTGGAATTGTGGAGTCTGTAATAACCATTCACATGATGAGTGAAACAGGGGAAAGGCGCAACGAAAGAAGAAGTGACTATTTCCTGATAAAAGACTTAGGCATTATGACTGATGAAAAAATGGGTAAAAGTCATGTTTGTCCCTCTGACTCAATGATACCAAAATAATGCCAAAAACAAAAAGACCAAGTCGCAGCCAAATAGAGTACAAGTACCGATGAGGTGAGCATTCTTATAAAACACCAAAACACTTTAGAGGCTACACGAAAAGGAGAGAAAAAAAAATTGTGACCAGGGTGTGCCTCCGCCAGAGTTAAGGAAGTGGAATTTGCCAAAAGAGAAGTTTGTCCTTAGAGGAACTCTAGGCAGAGTGCAGGGCACAGCACATGGTGTTTTTCCAGAAAATGACACATTAGAGAGTAACAAGGTGACTGAGCATGTGAGAGGAACTTTTCCAAAAAGCCCCACTGTTGTTTCAGTGACCTCCTGTTTTAGCTTACCTATTCTCTTCCATTTCTTAACATTTAACAATAAACATTTATTTTTAACATTTCTTGACAAGGTGGAATAGTACAGATACACTTGTTGTACATATCACACACACATTTTCTATTTTTCTCCCCAATCACAGGCACTGACAAATGGCTAACACAGACACAAAAGCTAAACTCATGGAGATACATATAGCAACCAGCACAAAACAATAACCTCAATAGTTACATATAGAATGTGTGCACAGACATAAATATACCTCGAAATGCAACAATCCAAATAGAAAAATCGGCAAAGGAACTTTTCTCTCCCCATCACTCACCCGTCGCAGTTGATGTCGGTGGCTGCCACTGCGTAGCCAAAGTAGGACCCCATCTGGAAGGCATCACAAACAAGGACCCAGTTAGCCTGTAATCACCCCACGGTGCTTATATCCCTTTAGCTTTGCTTTCATTTTCTTTCTCCGTCTCCATTTTTTTTTCTCCCTGACTTTTGTACCTTGCCTTCACCACCACCACCACCACCACCAGAAGCTCTCCTTCTTCAATCGTTCCTTCCCACAATGCCCCTGGGGTTTATTTTCCTTCTTCCTTTTCATGGAGCTCAGTGTCAAAGCTCCTGTAAAGCTCCTTGGAGAGGTCGGAGGTCTGAGGGGGGAGTGGAGGACTCAAAAACCCCTTTAAAACTCACTCCAGGAAATAAATGTTTTTTTTTCCCCATTCTGATTTCATACCACATGGTAAATGAGGGTTAAGTTACATCCTTGGGTGACTCTCCACTTCAAAGTGATTTTTTAGTGTAGTAAAGAGTTTGCGAAACTGCTTTTCAAAACCAAATACTGAATATCGGGGTTGTCTTCCTGTATCGCACAGGCAAAACAGCTAATAACAACATAGACTGTATAAATGGTGCTGGCTACTGTGGGCCCCCTTATTTACATACCATTATTATACATACCCTTTACAGAGTCTAGGCTGTGTTTGTTATGATGATTTGATACCATCAGAGGTAGTGAATGTAAAGCTACCTTGGTATAAATAGTATGACAAATGTTTGACATTATTGTCTTATACATGCCATCATATCACCCATATCACCTAGTATTAAATGTGCAATTTGGACACAAAATGGGCTGCTGAGCCAAGGAAACATGGCCGAACAGAGAAAGTGTTGTTTAATTACGTAACAAATGACGGTTTTCGCTTTCGCCAAATGTACTGGACCTCTTGCACAAATACTCTCTGGTGTGTTTTTGCAGCTGACTCTGACATACACTGTCCAAAGCCCCCACTGAGGGACCAACATTCACACACACACACACACACACACACACACACACACACACACACACACACACACACACACACACACACACACACACACACACACACACACACACACACAGAGAGAGCATAGAGTCAATTAGCCCGGGGTTTACCTCAGATCACTCTCACTATGACTTAACAGTTTACTCAGCGCCCTCTGCCTTCACACTGACACCTCTGAGCAGTCACTGATGACCTCCCACACTGAAAACAATGACACACACACACACACACACACACAGGCTGTCCTGTGGGTGCATTGTCACATGCTCTCACATCTTGCGACAAGTACACAGTGACGCCTCCTTAAATTTCTCAAGAAAGTCAGAGACAAATCTGTTTTCCCATGAAAACATTTAGCTAGCATTTCCAAAGGGGATAGGATCCAAAACTTTGAAAACAATACCAAAATGTACTCTCCTATGTTTGGTCTCCTAGACATTTAAATCTAAAAGATAGAAGGTTAAAATCCACTGTCCTTGTTTTGTTTACATACGGATACTTAATCGATTGTTGTGCCAAAGCAAATTGATTCAGGTAGAAAAACTTCTATCATACATGTTGATGAACTGCCAACATATGAAACCATGTAATGATGATAACTGAAGATTAGCCTGATTTGCTGAGAGAGGTAGTTTTTTCCCAAAGTGTGGCAGTGGGGTAAAGTGAGACAAATGCTGTGGGGTAAAGTGAGACAGTGTCTGTGCCCTCTTTTAATGAATCCATTATATTTGAGGCAGTAAGGAGACTAGTTTGAATAAGACAAAAGACAATGTGGGCTGGAGGTGGGGGTTGAATGGTTATAGGGGTGTCAGCAAGGGCATGGTTTGGCACGTAGGGGAAGGTGGGGTGTTTGTGCTTTTGAAGTTGCAAAACCCCTTGTTTCAGAAAACCGTGGAAGAAATTGGAAAGTGACCACATATTTAAGAAGAGCCATCCATTTGACCTCCTGTAAAGAAGGGAGACACAAGGAATAAGATATAAGCACATTTAAGCTCAAAAACTGTGTTTTGCCTTTCAAAGTAAAATTTCCATGATCAAGGTTTTTGATTATTGTGTCGAACAATTATAGACACGTTTGAAAACATTTGACACATGTTTTAGTGCTTTGGTATGCTATACTTTGAGTCTATATAGTTAGCACAATGTCAACCCTAAATTGCTGCATCATGCCTATTATCCAAAATTCTGGGGATGGGGTGATTTGTGGCAAGGGCCTGGGTGAGTTATAAGTAAGTAAGTAAGTAAAATGTATTTATAAAAGCACATTTATGACAGTTTGCACGTCCAAAGTGCTGTACATAGTGCATTCAGTAGGTAAACAATGAAGGTAAAATAACAATAACCAAAATAAAAGACGTAAAGCCCATACACCACATAAACACAGATAGTAGTGCAGAGGTAAGTAAGTAGTGCAGAGGTTAATGGGGAGGAAACACCAGGGTGTACATATGGGTTTTGAGCCTTGATTTAAAGGCAGAAATGTAGGGGGGAATCACATTTGTCAGGTGGCAGTTGGTTCCACAAGCACGGAGCAACTAGTGCAAAGTACATTTCTGAGAGTTGTGCCAGTGGCATGGCTGTATACGCTGGTCACCAAAAGAAAGTGATTGTCTACAGTAGCTCAGAAGAGGGTGACATCTCAATTCCACTTAACGACACCACTGATGAGAGTTCAGATGGCCAGAAAGATGATGATGGTGACTTTGTCATTGTGACACAATGACGCACAAATCACCCCACTACGTGGGGTGATTTGTGCGACAAGACAACTTTTTTTCCGAAAGCTATATTTCTTAAACAGTTTATTCCAGATCCAAAGTTTTTATTGCCAGGGATGCACAACATCCTGAAATATATGTACATATTTGAGTTGGAGACATAACTGTCAAGGCCTGACTTTAAAATCACTTTGAGTAAAAAGTTGCACAAATCACCCCACCTTCCCCTATGTATGTGGGGGACAGGAGAGTGACCTTTAACATCAATAGACTCTAAGTAATATGTCTTTATTTAATGAATGATCCCAATAAAACAAATGCAGAAAAATATTAATCAAAGACTCAAAAGATGGAAAATGACAGCTGGGTATAGTTCTGTGTTCTGAGTCCCAGGCTGTTCTAGATGGTTCTGATTGTCCTTTGCTCTGATCCCCAGACAATAGCTGGCTCTAAAGGCCAGGACACACCAGTCCGACTACCCGAAAATGGTGACTGCCGATTCAGGGAGCTCCAGTCTTCCCGTCGCGGCCGAAAAAGTGCAAAGAACACACCAAACCGACTGTTGCCTTTCTGTACGCTCTGTGCTTGCGCGGGACGTAATATCTCCATAACAGCAGGCGGCGCCAATCTGTATTGTGGCCCGAAAAAATACAGAAGCCGGAAATGATGGGACGGCTCTCTAGTCCATAAACATAGATAGAAATACGTATTTATATTTATGGACCATAAAGAGCACCATTTTTAGCAGAGAGTGTCGAGCAAGGTGTCGAGTAGTCAACAAGGGTTGATGCATGTGAGTACTCGCTGAACGAAACAAACAAACACATTGAAACGATGGCTAACTGTTGTCAGCTGTTTGTGCTACCCGCCTCACTTCCGGGCTTCACTGATTCGCTAGCCCTCCACAAATCAAATTGCTCAAACTGAAAGACTGTCCGCCGCGTGATGCAAAAGAAGCCCGACGACATCAACTACGACCGATTTCACGGCACACACCAAACAGATTTGTGTCCCCGTCCCCTCGAAACTCTACGACGGCGATTATCGGGCCGGTGTGTCCTGGCCTTAAGGGTCCTGTGTTCTGACCCCCAGACTGTGCTTCAATCTAACTGGTTCTATCTGTCATTTGAATGTTTATTATTGAATATGAATTATATGTTGTATTTGATCAGAGTTAATTTAAAGTTTTTAGAAAAATGTTTTTCTTAATTGACCAAACCCCATGATTCTGTTACTAGTCCGACATTAGTTTTGGAATATTTGGTTTTCAAGCTAGCTGCTGGATTCTAACTGTTACAAAATGTGTTGTTATGGTAGTTTCAGAGTGGAAAAAGTAAGTGGATCAGTTTACCCCCTTGATCTCTCTGGTCTGTAGCTGGGGTAAACTGAGACACAAGACAACTTTTTTTTAAACAATCATATTTTCACTGCCCTTTGTCATGAATAAATTCTGCTAATGCCCTTTTCTAGGAAACATCCTGAATTAATGGGAAATGTGTAAATTTGACTGAAAAGTCATTTTAGCTCCCTTAGAAGGGAGCAAATGTAAAAAGTGCCTCACATTACCCCGTTCTCCCCTACCCATGTCTGTCCCTGCGTTCCGAATCGCATACTCTTTCTTTTTCTATTCTACATCCTACATCCGACAAAAAAAGAATCTAGTTAGGATGCAGTAGGCTTTCTATTGGGACATACTTTTACTTGTTTATTTCATCATAACATTGCGCCTTGATCTTGCCTCTTGCTTTTATATCCGTCGATATATGTTGAGTCAACACAGCGACAACATGAACACTAGCGTGGTCGGCTGGTTCTGGGTTTGATTTGCAGCTTATAACAAAAAACGTGAGCCATGCCTACAGTAAGCCTGAACTCTGACCCTGCTAAAGGCCTCCTCCCCATGGGGCAAATTCCTTTATCTTCCAACAACCCTCCTTTGCACAAGTCACTTTAAATGTACCACCATATGAAACAATAAGGACCTGGAGAGTAAGCTACAGAAAATCTCCAGCCAGATGTGGACATACCTGCTCCCCTGTCAAGTTGAGCAGAGACTTCAGATCCCTTCCATGTAATATGGACACCTATAATAAGACAGAAAAAAGTCAAGTTTATACAATGCTTAATTGATTAGTACTGCAGCTGTGAGCACTGCATGTATATACATTAATGTTTACTAGAGTATTTTCACTGTAAATTGATGTAAAATGAAAATGTGGGGGCTCCTTACTACACCATACAGCATATGTCCTTTTGGAACTCCTGTGATGAAATCTGCAATGAAGGCAGAAAGAGGCTAAGGGTTAGGAGGGGGCATTTCAAAACAAGACTTTCGGACTTAGAACTGAAATGTTGAGTGAAGCTTGAGACAACCAACAAAATGAGGTTTATGTTTGGTAGGTAGCCTATGTATTTTTGAGATTCATGTATTCTTCATTCTCTTGATGTGCTTGCTTCCTGAAAGACTTAATAATCCCTTCCTGCAGTCCTGTGTGTTGTGACAGTTAACTATTAGACAGAGCTTGGGGTCCTGGGTCAGCGAACCCGGTACTCAGCCATGCATTTCTCTGTTCTGTAAATATGACCCTCACCTTCCTCACCATCCCCACTGAACTCCCCACCAGCCACAGAGTAACCTGCAGGACAAAATGAAGAGTAAAGATGAGGATGAAAGTAGGGGATACAATGAAAAGTTGAAGGACACATGATAAAAAGCTGAAAATACAAGTTAGTTGAATCTGTTTGAGCTTGGAGTGGGTAAAAGTGAAGTAAGTTAGAAGTCAAAACAATGTGTACAGTAGCACTAGTATATTTTTGTTGTATTATTTGAGGCTATTAGTAAAAGAACACGCCTTTACACAAAAAAACGTTTCAGCTTTGGTGCACACTGCATGATGATCTTTAAAGACTACTCCAATGATTTAGCATTGCACTTTAAAAGTCACATTTATTCTCAGTTTTATGTTCAAAATTGTAATTTTGTTTCTACTAGACAACTGTTTTACATAGTGTAGTGGCAAAACAAACTTTTATATTTATCACCAAGCCATTGCAAAATCAGCCTTTGTCTGAAACGCTCTGTTTTAGCGGCTGTTTTCTTTAAGCCCCACCTTCCAAAATGCCCAGTCTGCCAAAAGTCTGTATATGACATCATAAGGGGATAAACATCTGATTGAGGATTTTGAAAAAAGGTTTTCAGAAAGTTGAAACAGAGAGAGGATTGTTTTTTCTCATAATTTGGAAGTCTGTACACACACACACACACACACACACACACACACGGGACCTTTACGAAATATTGAAAAAACATGGAGAAGTGCATTTTGCATAATGGGGGACCTTTTATAACATTATCAAATTCTCAATGGATGAATCAAAATCATTATAGCAGAACCAGAGGTATGCTGTTTTTTATTACATGCATTTTAAATTATGTGTCAAAACCTGGTCCATAATTACATTAATGCAATTCAACCAACAGCTCAGTCTGTGATTCAAGTGTGTTATGCTAGTAGCAGCTAATGTAGCCTTGAGCAACCAGCCTAAAGCAGATTTGAGGATCGAGCTACAGAGGTCTAGTCAGGTCACTGGAGTGACATCACTTGAGAAGATCTATCAGATTTGGTTGCGCTCCCTCTGGAACCACAGTTTCCAAGTATGTTTGCCTCTTAAATACCTCTAATATGCATTGGATGGATAAAGTCAGTCGATATCCCCTTTCAGACACTGCAGACAGATGAAGTAGTGCAGGCTACATCAGCTGGTTTGCCAATTCAGGGAGTGTATATGAAAAATCAATCTGGACAGCTATCGTGTGTCAGCACTGGAAAGTTGGACAGTGGCATATGCTGACGCACATTCTGAGACACTGTGTGAAATCACATAGAAAACAATGGAGGCCAGTGTTTTCACATGCGTCACACAATAGCCAAGGCTGCAGGAACATGTTTTAAATGAGGGTTACTCCACAAACGCTATATACTGTACAGTATTAGCAAAAACATGCAGTATCGCGGTCCTTAAAACATTGTAAATCTTATATTGACACCAGTGCAAGACGCTAAGTCAGCCAAACAACATGACAGTGTGAAAACGGCATGGTTAGGAAATGTACTTTACTCATCCAGATAACCTTATGGCAGCAAGGAATTCTCACTGATGATGGTCACACACTTTTTATGTCTGTCTGTTGAAAACTGCAGAAGTAGTGGAGAGGCTGATTCTTGCAGAGGTGACTATTTTGGCACCCTTCCCGACTTTTGACAGTGCGACTGCAAAACATTGCATGCTGTACCATACCAAACCGAACTGCACTGCTCAGTGGAAACAAAGCAAATTGTGGATCTTCATGGTGGTGCTAGATAAAAGGTCAAGGGGTCACTAACTCCCAATACAGTATCCTTTGGGAACCATGAATATTTATTACAATGGCAAATTGAGATAGGTTGCTCTGGACCAAATTGTTAAAACAGATGGTCAGAAAAAATAATCAACTTGAATTAGGGGGCCCTGTTGCTCGCAGGTGTACAATAAATCTAGAATTTCGATGATAGAGGCAATAGTAGCAGTATATGGTTAGAAGTGTTTATAGTATAAGTAGCAGTACTCTCAAATGGTGGGTTGTCAGGGGGGAGGAGGGGGGGGGGCTGCCTTGATTTCCAACTGACCAAAAAAAAAAAAAAGTGCTTGTGTATAGTCATATCCGCGCGAAAGGCCTATAATATAAAAAAAAACACCTTAACTATTGTTTACAGTTATAAAATGTTTTGAATGAAATGCAAACCTCAGTGAATCATTTGCTCTTGTTTCTCTGTCCTGAGATTCACACAGACTGAGCAGTCTTGTTTAAATGTTACAAATTTAGCTAATAAACTGAACTTTGAATTTTTTTGCTGCAGAAGTTAGCTCAGCTAATTTTTGTTATCTAATCTGATAATAAGGTGATTGTATGCAGAATGCTCGTTCCACAAACTCATACAGTGGTTTTGTACAGATAAATAAATAAATATTAGCAGGTTCTCAATAGTATTTCAATTTAGGGGGGGCGCGAAAAAATTTCTGTCCCCTAGGGGGGGACATGACAGAAAAAAATTGAGAACCACTGGGTTAGTTCATGCACACAGTATTAGTAATACTTCTAATTTAATAAGCTTTGACACAAGTGTACTTCCTCACCCAGGTAACTGTCATCAAAGCTCCCGTGCACCTGTCGCGTCTGAACCTGTCCAGCGACCGACAGCAGAAAGTAGGATGGGTAGTAGGCCTTAACGATCTCCTCTGACGTGGCAGAGATCAGCTGACCTATAAGATTGGATGGATAACAAAGGGTTGATGAAGGTCAGAGTTCAAAATCATACATGTGACTTTTGAAACTCCTGAGGTCTGTCACTGGATTCATTTTCTGACTCTTTCAATGGAAAACAAATCTATCTGAAGCTGTATCCTGAAAAGTCCATGCTGTTCCACATTCTTGCGAGCTCACCTTGCCAGTAAAAGCTGCCCGGTCCTCCAAGCACAACCCTCCCATCCTGTAAGGCAAGAACATAGCCAACACTGAGGGGTCTATGTGTCATTGGTTTCATCAAGCATTTCAAACCAACTCTGCAAATCTTAAGTACACAGCAAAATCCCCACTGCTTATACCAGCCAGAAACAGAGAAAGCAGCAGCTATGTGATTAGAGAGAATCCAGCAACAACAATTGTAACCAAATATTTCTCTTACCTTGGTGAAGTCTGCACTAAATCCCCCCTGGCAATAGCCCTGTCCAGCAGGTCCATGTCTTTCTGCAATGAACAGCAGCAAACATGGGAAACACTAATAAATGTTCTGTTACATTAAACCTAGAAGATAAAACTAAAAATGTTCTGTTCTATTGAGTGAAGCAATCCCCAGTGTAACCAGTGTCACATTCCAATTGTTTGTTGACCCCTTAACTGAACAAAACACAGTCACAAGACAATGCCTCACTGTCACTGTCTTTTCGTTACTTTGCAGTGAATTCCAATGGCATCCCTACACACACACACACACACACACACACACACACACACTGAAAAGATCCTTCAGAAACTCACCTGTTCGGCAGGGGGCGTACTCCACAAATGTGTTGAGACTGTCTACAGACAGGTAGCAGGTTCCTGTAACATCAGCAAAGGGTGTGTCGTGTTCGGTCCTCCAGTAGTACCGTGGAGCACAAGCCTAGAAAGCACAGAGAGACAACTGAATTTCAAAGGAACCTGAGCACATTTGCCAGCTGAGAAGAGTTCAACTGACCCTTCGCTAAAACATGGATTGCATAGCTTTGCCAATGGATTAAGAAAATTTGTCAGGACTGAGGTGGTCTGATGCAGAACCAGTGCGAATTATACTCTGTCTGTACCATTACACTTTTCAGGGTGGATAAATTAAACCACCATGTGTGCTCTTAAGAACCTACTTTCATGGCAATCACTGCACCTTCTGGGAGCCAGAGCCAGTCTCAAATGTTTACTATACATAAACCAACTTTGGAGCAGCAGCTGAGCTCAGCTCATGAATGGTCAGCTAGTGATTCATCTGAATTTATGCCTAGAACCTGTAAGTTTTTTCAGTTCCCTTTCAGTCGATTCACTCGTTATAATAGCCTGGCATTCCCAGACCTGCCACTAGGCGCTGGCAAATTAAATTTGCTGCGCGTGTTGGTCTGGACTAGCCTGGTGCTACCAGACCATCTTACTTCAGTTCATTTGTACAGAAGGTCTGGCAGTGCTGTAATTGGCAAACGTTCACTCATGGAGGCGGGTGTCTGTTAAAGTTTAAAACTATTGGATCTGCCCAGTGCCACTCTGGATTAGCCAACCAATCGCATAACGTTTGGTCGTCACGTGTGTCATGAGCCCGCTTCTGGCAACTGAAACTGGAGTGCGACTTCGACGTCATCGTTCTCAGCCACTCGCTCTGTTCGCTGATTGGACCGGCTGTCGAATCTCCGGCAAAACTGGGAAATGGGCTGTACACCCAGACTGACAACTGAAGGGAAAATAAAATTTGGCCGGAAGTAGGCGGGCGGGCGGAGCCAGGCTACAAAGATGGCTGCGGATATGTTGTGTGAGTTTGAGACTGCTTTGGCCTCGACCCTGAACGATTTGGAAGACGGCACTCAAATCTTTCATTAGCAAGTAAGTGGAATGTTCTATTTTGCCGACCGACAACGGCAAACATTTAATTTAACAGTTTAACAGCTGTTCGCTAAACGAAAGGGGCTTACTTCGCCTTGTGCATCGCTCTGATTGGTTGTAGTGCTATCCAACTGCGTGCAGTGGCATTTGAAATGCACGAGTTGGAGCCGCCCCTTGAGTTGGAAATTACTATTGATCGTGGCCAGACCCTCTATCGTTCAAGATATCTGGGTCTGGATTTCCAGGCAATCGTTACAACACATTTAGTATGTGATATCAAGCCTTCGCGTGGCTGACTGAAGACACCTATATAAGCCTCAAAAAGACCTTTGGTGACGTATATGAGTCGAGGGACCCGGCTCCATCTGCGTCCGTCTCAGATGAGCCTCTGGCCCACGTCCCTGCTGGTGACTGGGCTGAACATACGGGGTTTGACGACGGGCTAGCCGAACTTCAACCTGAGCCCTCTGAGAGCGCTCACCAGCTACCTAAACCGACCAAAAACCGATTACCAATGTTCCCAGTATTAGTTTCTGCAAACCTCTGTCCACCAGTGTCACAGTGCCCGGTTATGGGCAATATTTAGACCGGGACGGACAAAATATGTCCTTTCAGTGTTATTGTTAGAATGTATCACTCTCTGAGTCTATCTGAGAAATGCAGCGAATGGAAAGTTTCCCTTAAACTATTTAACATTTTCTGGATATTTGTAGTACCATAACATATAGTAGAACAGTTGTTATATAGTTGCAAAGCACAGAGGGAGCAACCTGGTCAAGTACTTTACATCAAAACCCAAAATATCGCAACGACAATAAAAGTCTGTTGTTTGACTTAAACATATCTGTCATCAGCTGAGTATGCTCATTCAAACTATTTGTGTGCATAGCATGTAATCACACAGCATAATGTAGGTTGAAATTTTTTAACAGCGACTTTTTGGGCGACTGTGGCTCAGTTGGTAGAGCGGGTCGGCCGATGATCAAAGGGTTGGAGGTTCGATCCCCGCCCTGCCACCTGTGTCATAGTTGTTGTGTCCTTGGGCAAGACGCTTCACCCACCTTGCCTCGTGTGAATGTCGATAGTTAGCCTGCTATCGGTGTATGAATGTGTGTGTGAATGGTAACGTGGGAATGGGAACAGGTCTCCCTTGAAAAAGAGTCTTCGGACTCAACAAGGATATACCTGTATAAATAAAGGTTAGAAGAAGAACAGACAGCCCCACCCCTGACCCATTCTTACCAGGGTGCTGTTGCCATGGGAACGCACAGTAGCTCCAAACCACTGATGGGACTTGAACTCAACCTGAGTGTTCACATTGTTTATGTAAAAATATCGATCACCTGAAGAAGGAGGAGAAAAAAACTGTTTAGGAGCATATTATAAACCCAGAGTTTTACACAGCTCTTCAATTACTGAATAACCTGTAATTGCTACGCTTCTTTCCTTTCCAGTGATGTCAGGGGTTGCTATTTTAAGCCCCCCATGTCAGCGGTTTTTGATGTTTGGGCTTCCAGGGATTCATTTGAGAGCTGTTCTTGGATTTTTCTTTACATGGATATTTTATGGCCTTGTTCCAGGGGGTATGCAGTCTTAATCCATCCTCCGCAATATGGCAGACATCAAACAACTCAAAGGGACTTGGACCCTGTTGTTACTGTGACTGTAACGGCTGTACTTCATTGTCAGGATCTGTTTTAAGAGGAGGCCCTAGCTCTATGAAGGCAAGGTGTGTGTGTGTGTGTGTGTGTGTGTGTGTGTGTGTGTGTGTGTGTGTGTGTGTGTGTGTGTGTGTGTGTGTGTGTGTGTGCGTGTGTGTGTGGGAGGGCTGCCAAATGTTTTGCTTTTGCATCGTCAGCAGTGTTGCACCTCACTGACTTGTTGCTTTCAACAGCATGCTGTTATAATTATTATTAATTTGGAAAAAATAGGACAGTAATATTTCTACTTGGATTGCTTCTATTGGACCCCAGCTAGGTGAACCCGGCTGCCTCTGTGCCCTATGGAACGCTGTAAAAACAGGGCTTGGAAAACCAGCTCACATCCTTATTAAGGCACTAAATATAAATGTGGAGTTTGCTGTCAGCTCCTAACTTCTTCTACATGCAAGGTCTCTGTCAGGCCTACGGTGAAACAAGTAATCACACGTGTTATGCCATTTTAGCGGCCTTGAAAAGTCATTTAACCAAACCTGATGCCTTCAACTTTAAGCTCTTAAAAAATGTAAATCATACTTAATTGTGCATTTAACTGTGTAAAAGCTTACAGTGGCATACATTCTGATATATGTGCCTGCTGTCAGTAGCAGAGTGGTGACATTAAACCCTTCTGGCTGGAAGTCAGTGTGCCTGCTTGGTTAATGGAGTCTGAGCTGTGTCGTCCAACACACCATGAATCCTGAGGCCTGTAATGGAAAATGCAAGACTATACTGATAGTAAAAGCATGCGTGTGTGTGTGTGTGTGTGTGTGTGTGTGTGTGTGTGTGTGTGCGTTAGGGTGTATTCACACTGGCAAAGTCCGCTAGTTCACTTGCTTTGGTCGAGACCAAATAGAGTTTAGATTATTTATTTTTTTTGGTGTGGTCCACTTTCATATTGCCTCTTTTGCAAGTGAACCAGCATTAAGAGGCAAAACCACACGTGATCTGAGGTCATTCATTCATTGGACAGACATTCTGGGGTGGAGAGAAGCAGGAAGAACAAAGTGAAAACTGCGAAATATATAACTGATACATATGGGGTTAAAAATAATAAAATAAATAAATAAATAAATAAATAAATAAATAAATAGACCTACATCTAGCCTATAAATAAAATAAAAAAACATAAAAGTATTGTTGTTTCATATGGTTATAATATGTAGGCCAGTGTCAATGTGTGGCTAGTAGCCGATGTGAAACATATTATTTACTGTATTTTTGCTGCTGGACGCGCTGCTCGAGGAATAGGCTCAAGCTGACACACAGCTGATTTAGCCGTGTGTCAGCTGGGTGTGAGTTCGGCGCGGCTCAGCTCCTAACTGACACGGGGATAGTAGGCTATTGACGGTCCCGTAACATGGGAAGCAAAATAAAACACGCACACGCACTTCATACAAAGCGCAGCGTGAACCTGTTGTCACTGTGTGATGGAGACGCTCCCCTCTCCCTCATCTGATCGCTGAACACATCAGCATGTTTACTCGTCCTGTCTATCAAATGTAATATATTGGCTCGGGGCTCCCGGTCAAACCACAACTAATCTTCCTAACAATGGCGACAACAACACTTTCCCATAATGTGAAGCTAACGGCGATTTATAAAAAAAAAAAAAAAAAGGCACAGTGCTTCCTGCAATTGGGTCGGATCGAGTCCGGACAAATTCACACGACAAACGAACTCGAGACCACCTCTTCAGCTGGGTCTTGGAGCGCTTGTTTGGTCCGCCCCCGAGTGCGATTGCTGTATTCACACATGTCTGAAAGATGCGCACCGAAGGCGGAAGTGCATCTGCGTTCGTTTCAACCGAACTAAACACGGCATGTGTGAATGGACAGAACTAAGTGTTTGTGATTCAATTCCCCTCTTGGCAACTTCTTCAAAGAAATGAAACAACCACATTTAATTATATATTATGATATTATGTACATATAGTATATATAATATTCTGACAAAAGTAGGCCTACATTTCTATTGTGTTTTTTTTTAAATGACCAGAAATATAAGTCCACACTTGGTCAATGTAGACTGAATGTCCACTGTTGGCTATTTTGGAATGTATGTGTGTGTGTTTGTGTTCGTGTGTGTGTGTGTGTGTGTGTGTGAACATGAGTGTGGTTTTGCCATGCTTTTCTTTCTACAACATATCACGTTTCAGAGGCGGTGTCCACAGTTTGTAAACAGTTAGGTGTGTATTTATGTACACAGAGAGTGCATAGCTGCAGCTCTCTGCGTGTGTAAACCGCTACTTGCTTATCAGCAGATAAGTGAGACCCTGTGATCCTTGATCCTCAAACGTTGGTCCACTCCTTATCACTTCTTCCTGCGTTTTTTTTCTGATGGAGGTGATTATTTTCTCTGGCAGAGCCGCGGGGGCAGCCCGGGTCCTCTGGGGTCCTTGTCCTCGTAATGACTCTGCCCTAATTAAAGGGGCGCTCACAACACTGGGCTCCAGTCCAGCAGGGTATCAAA
Organism: Hyperoplus lanceolatus; assembly: GCA_026929865.2. Classification (NCBI taxonomy): domain Eukaryota; kingdom Metazoa; phylum Chordata; class Actinopteri; order Uranoscopiformes; family Ammodytidae; genus Hyperoplus; species Hyperoplus lanceolatus. The sequence continues at coordinate 36,458,990 of CM049396.1, forward strand.
GCTCACTGCGGGGGGAAAAAAAACACTCCAAACGCAAGCAGCCCACGTCCCAAGATGGAGACCTTTTAGCGAGGGGTGGAGCGGAGTGAAACCTCAGTCACCGTTAAAACACAGGAGGAGAGGCTTCAGTTCAAAGGCTGGTTTCAATCAAAACACAGCACCGTTGGATTAGGAGCTGTAAAATGGCAGGGAGCCCCACATTTGACCTCAGACACACAGCGTCGCTTAACTGGAGATGCTACCAGTAGCCTCTCTCTCTCAGCCTTCTCTTTTATGGCTGATTAGAGACAACTAAGAGTTTACTACACAGTCCTCCATGTCTCAACTCTTTAACAGTGCCGTTAGGGGAAAAGTGACATTTTAATCTCCTGGAACAATGTGAATTAGCAACAACCCTGCTGTGAATAAGATGTAGTGAAAATATCTCTCCCAGAGGCTTTATATTTTTAGCTTGATTTCTTGTATGACGGTTCACATTTTTATCAGTGTGGGTAGAAAGAGGCGGGTCGTCAACTTTAGATTTAACAAGACAACATACCTTGCTTGTCAAAGTTGATAACGGTGCAGTTAGCTTGGCTCCGGGGTGGACACAAGTACACAGCTCCTCCCTGGGTGATGTCGGGTTGGCTGGTGTTAGCTTTTGGAGCACCGACCAAAATGCTGATGCTTTACGGTGGCAAACAGAAAGAGAGAAAGCAAAGTCTGACTGATTGCGTTCAAAAACTGATTTGAAGAGAAATGCCAGAATACAACAAGAGACAGTTGTTATGATGTGAGATAATTTGCCTTTATAAACATGTCATACACACAGCTGATTGAATAAGTATGAACCAGGACTAAGAATGGTTTGAAGGGGGAAAAGAGGCCGAAAGGAAAGTGTGGAGCCAGTGTATGGTTGGATCCTTTATCCATGTTTTCCATCCATATGCCTAGGCTTTGTCATATGATCTTTTTTCACATTTTTTGCCCTTGCTTACCATCTTCTGGCTGTAGCATCTCAGCCAATTCATATTAATATTATTATCTCCTCACAATATGCTACCCGTCCGTACTGTATCGCCTAGGCTCTGTAGTAAACTGGAAAATAAACAAAGGGGCCCACTGTAACTAGCAACATGCCTGTTTACAGAGCCTAGGCTGTGTATTATCACTGGATTTCTTTTCATTGAACACACAGTACGGACAGGGAGCGGAGTGCGAGGAGATATTCACTGATTTTGACAAAAGGCCTTCTCCAGAATCGCTGACTTCACCTTGAACTACAGATGTGAGTCTCGTATCAAAAATTGTCTTCTAAAATAAGACAGTAAAATTCAAATATTAATATATATCCCAAAAATGTTGAACTATTATTTTTATCAGAACTAAAACCATAAGTAGAGAAAGCAAGCTATGAAAACAATTGAGAAGTAGCACTTATTATCAACACCATTAAGAAGTAGCCCCTTGAATAACTTCCACTGTATGTCCCTGTTTATGAGGGCTTGTAAGTTACAGCCACACTGAGTATTTAAAGTACATTTTAAGATCAGTTTGCAGCTGTTACCTCATAGACTGTATTTCTGCAGATCCCTGTCATTATCATTAACGGTTGGTCGCAGAGGTTTTTCAATGTTAGATGCAGGGAAAAAAACACAACATGTCATGCATTGCAAACCTTTTAATTAAATGTTGATTATAAGTGTGTGAATATTTACATGGCTGGATGAGTTTTCCCTATAAACCACTCACTCCACAGCCACTCAGCCGGCCAGTGTGTGGGCTTATGGCCTTCTCTTTCAAAGGTATACAGTACTTCTTACCCACTACCAATACCAACCCCCTGGGATCTCCACACATGTGGATTTGAGACAAATAAAAAAAAGCCCCGGTAATGAAAACTTAAGAATAACCCCCATTGACAATACCGTGTACGATCAATGGATGCATCTGTTGAAACCTGAAATGAGGATTCCTTTCCTTTAACTCACGTTAACATGGATTTGAACATCTGCTAAACAAGGAAATGGCCTGGAGGCATGGCAAGTTTAAAGAAACAACATGTCAGTTTGATTTGACGATTTATGACCTTGGGGTGAATGTATTTACATAGCCACATTATTCGGAAATAAGTCATATCCTAATGATGGGTCTGTTCTTATGCATCATAACCTAAACCTGCTGAAAATCATCTTTCTTCTACACAAAATTATGTTTGTTATTAAAATAAGTTTCTTTAAAATTCTGGAGTTGTTTTATTAAAAGTGGAGTCAGTGATTATGGAGAAAATCCTTTTTTGTCAGAATATATAGTCAGAGTATGTAGTCTTTATATATATATATATACACAATATCAATTTCCATCACAGTATCTACCCACGATCCGCTACATGTACGTACTGTGTGCGTGCTGAAAAAATCCAGTTTTTATACACAGCCTAGGCTCTGTAAACGGGCATGTTTCTAGCTACGACGTGCCCCCTTTGTTTACATAGACTTTGTTTACATACCTGTTTACAGAGCCTAGGCTGTGTATTAACACTGGATTTTTTTCCAGAGCACAGGAGATATTCGCTGATTTTCAAAAAAAAAATTGTTCTCCAGAATCTCTGACTCCATCTCTCAATGATCTAAATAAAACTATTTAAGAAGTGACGATGACTTTGGTTGGACTGCTCGTATTAAACATGGGACATGGATTACACATGTAGAGATGTTTCTCATTAGAAGGGCCTTAAATCAACAGTTTGGGAACACTGAGGAATAATGGTGTGATCTTCCATTACATTCTGTTACAAACACAATATACTGTATGTTCAGACTCCTTATTCCTCACTAACTCTGTTCATGTTTCTCCAGACGTGATCTGGGTTGTTATAATAAACAGGATATGATGCTTATATGAGCCAGATCCCCAACCCAAATATCTGCTTTGTTTGGTTAACATGTAAATACACTTATTAAACACATACATACATATGGGTGGCCCAGAATAATCTGGCACAATACTCAATTAGTGTGTTTTCCTTCCCGTTGTCTCAATCGTGGATCTACATAAATAACAACAACAGCTAAGATCATGTCTGTAGAATGTGTAGTCAGTTGTGTGCAATGTTGGCTTAAACTGCATCAAACTTGCACTAGAAGTATAGGCTGCATTTCTCAATTCAATTAATTTTCCTTTATTTAACCTCGAAAGATCAATTGAGGGGTGACCCTCTTTTACAATGACGTTGAGTATTACAAATATACAATATACCATACAAATACACAACCATTTAACAAGGAGAGAAAAAAAACAATTAAAACATTCCAAAATTGGAGAAGAAGAACATTGCTTATCCAAAACAGTTACAGTTTATGTGGGGCAGATTAAAAATAATATGTCTAAACTTGTTAAAATATATTAATGTATTTATTTAAATTTTAAGTTGTAAATTGTTCCAGAAGTCAGGGGCACTAAAGCTAAAAGCTGTTTTACCAAGCGCAGACCTGGTGTAAGGAACATATAACATGAGCATGTCAGTGGAGCGGGTCTGATGAGGCCCATCTGAAATTTGCATCATGGTAGTCAAATAATGGGGGAGCTTCCCGGTCAGGGCTTTATAAATACCAACATGCCAATGTGCGTCCACCCAACATGACCACCCAACATTTCTATACAAATCACAATGTTGTGTGTCATAAGCATCTCCTGTGATGAACCTTAAAGCAGAGTGAAAAACAGAGTCCAGGAGTTAAGACATGAATGAGATGCATTCCGATAAATCACATCACCATAATCCAGGACAGACATAAACACTGCCTTGATAATCCTTTTCCTACAGAAAAAAGGAAAGCTGGTTTTGTTTCTATAAAAATAGCAATTTTTTTGTCGGAGACGACATGCAAGATTTTTGATGTGAAAATTAAAAGTGAGTGTATCATCTATCCAGATGCCAAGATATTTATATTCAGCGACTCTTTCAATCAGAAATCCATTTGTGAACAATATTGAGATCATTGAAGTTTTGGGCTTTTGCTCTGGATAGATGGACAGTTTTGTAATGATGAAACAATATTATTGGTATAAATTGTGAAAAGAACTGGACCCAAAATTGAGCCCTGTGGTACACCATTTGTAACAGTTAGAAAACTCTGATTGGTAGTTTCCCAGTTTTACTGATTGCTGTCTATCTGACAGATAGTTTCTAAACCAGCTGCATGCAGAATTATCAAAACCAATGTCATGCAGCCTTTGTGAGAGTAAATGGTAGTCAAGAGTGTCAAAGGCTTTTGACAGATCAACAAAAAGTGCTGCACAGTGCTTTTTACTGTCAAAGGTGACAGCAGAAACCGTACTGTTGGCCTGCCCTAAAACCGGATTGGAAAGGGCTCAAAATGAAAGCACTGGCTAGAAATGTTTTTAACTGTTTATTAATAAGTGATTCTAAAAATGTTGCCAGGCATGGGAGTTTTGATATTGGTCTGTAGTTATTTAGGTCATTTTTGTCACCACCTTTGTGCAAAGGAATGACGTGGAGTTTTTCCCAAACTTTGGGAACTATATCAGAGGAGATTGAAAGATAAAAAATATGGGTAATTTATTTGGATATGATATGTGTAGAGAGATTGATTGAAAACAGGTCCAGATTGTCCTCTCCCATGTACTTCCATTGGTTGATGGCAAGGAGCTCATCTACAACAACACTAGTTGGAACAGGATCAAGGGTGAAAAGAGGAGATAGAGTGATAGGCGGTATGATATTACTGGTTGCAAAAGGCGTACCTCCTCCATTTTGGAAGAGTTGACCAGCAGCTACAAAATGTTTATTAAAAGCTACACCAATCTCTTTTTGATCATTTAGAGTTTGATCATTTATTTTAATCTGAGTTGGAACTGAGCTAGCATTGTTTTTATTGTTGTTCACAACCATCCAGAATAGTGCAGGGTTAGAATAGCAGTTGGAAATTAACTCAAGATAATACTCAGATTTAGCTTTCCTAACCATGGTCGTGCACCTATTCCTGATTTGTTTAAAAACTGTCCAATTAAAATCTTCTCCAGAGCGTCTGGCTAGAGACCAGGCTTTATTTATCTCTGTAAATAAGTCAGGCAGCTCATTAGTAAACCAGGGGTTCGATCTATTTTTTACCCTATGCTTTTTGTGGGGTGCACAATGGTTCAAAATTGAGGTGAAAGTATTGGTGAAAAAATTCAAGCTATCAGCTATTTCAGTTGTGAGATGAATGTCACTGTTAAAAAACCTTTAAAATTACGCTTAAAAATTATTTTAGGTTGAATTTTTTTTAGATGAGTACTTCTGATACAGGCCAGCGGGCAGTAATCACTGATCCCAAGGTCAAAGACACCAGCAGAAACTATTTTATTGATTTGGTTTGATAATATTAAATCAATCAAAGTTGATTTAGCTGGGATTTTTAGATTGGGTCTTGTAGGCTCAGTTATTATTTGTGTAAGATTTAGGTTGCTACAGATTTCTTTGAAAGGTTCAGAGGCACCAGAAAACCAGTCAATGTTAAAATCACCCATCATAATGACCTCTCTATTTACATATGGAGAGATTAAATGTGCTAGCTCACTCAAGGAGCTAGTTACCGCTGAAGGGGGCCTGTACACACCAATTACAATAACACAATCATTGGACGATAAAGACAATTCCAAAGCAATAAATTCAAAGCAGCTACGAACAGAGACAGCATGTAATAATTTTACAGAATAATGTGATTTAACATAGACAGCCACTCCCCCCACCCCGTGTGGTCCTGTCTGTTCTAAATAAATTATAGTCATGTATTGCCACCATAGAGTCGGGGGGCACACTTCTGGGCCCCTATACAGGAAGTCCTGATGGGCCCTCTGAGAGGGGTCTTACAATACAAACATGTAAAAGCTATGTTTGTCTATAGTCCAAAATTTATGAGTGACTTCCCTCTCTGAGCCAGATAACAACATAATGTTTCTATTGAAGAATGACCAAATCATTACCATACTTGAACACAACCCCTGGTATAATGACTCTTAATAACCATGCACACACAGTGTTTCTCACAGGAATTTGGCAGACTGTGTCGTGGACCCTGGACCTTGTAGGGGTCCGGGGAATGCCCCGGAAGATTTTTTTAAATGTTAAAGTAAAATTCATCAATCTGGTGCACTTTGAGAAGAAAACTAAGGCTAAATCAACTGTTTCCTATGTAAGCTATTTAGTACTATTTTCTAGAATAATGTATAGACAAGAATGACCAAAAAAAGAAAGAAGAAATGTAATGTTTAAAAAATCCAGTCAGCTTCAGGAATTTTTTCCCTTCGTTTGTATTTTTTTAATGGCCCAATATAGGCGCATCTTGTAGTCCTGAACAATGTTATTTAAAAAATAACAAATGTACTGACGAATGAAAGGCCCCTGATATCCGTTTTTTTCTTCCTAAATAAAAATGTTCTGGGCCTTCAAAGATCAGGGGCCTATATTGAGCCAGTAAAAATAAAAATAAAAATACGTTTTTATTTTTTTTGGGTGCAGCCCCCTCTGCCTTGGGCTCCCCAAGCCTGTCCGCAGTCCGACGGCCCTGAACGTAACTGACCATCGTCAGATGCTCATAATTACCGAGTAGAACTTGAATGCTCATAATACAATTCAATGCAGCCTCTGAATGGGCGCATAGGCTACTGGAGCACTGTCAGACAGTAATATGTTTTAAACAATAGTCACTGTAGAAACCGTTGCTCTACAATGAACTGGCGACTTTTTTTTTTTATGAACTGGCGACTTGATCAGAGTGTAGCGCGGCCAGATGACAGCTAACGTAGGATTCAGCCTGCACCCCGCAAAGGTAATGTTATGAATGAACAAGTAGAGGCTAATTGTTTCAGCCTCCCTCTGTAGTTTTACTCTCACCATTCTTAGGAAAAAGTGTTTGATGTCCTGGGCCCCTGCTCTGCTGCTTATACTCCTGGCCTCCTTCTCAACTCTTATCTGGTGTGGAACTTCTGCTTTTTGGGGACATCCTCGCCCTGCTGGAGTTCGCTGCCTCACTTAATTCCAATGAGGAAGAACGAACCGCGGGGTGGACCAAACCATTTTTTAAGAAGGGGCCAAGGGGGTTATTGACATTATTAAAATTAGAATATCGTATGACTTGTGGCTTTGTTTTAATTTGGACTCCTTCGTATGATTATATATTAGTTCACTGTATGCATACTCATTTTGTCGTAGATTCTACTGGGGGCTGTGTGGGCCCTAGCTGGCTGTGGGCCCTTATAATCGTCATAACCTTTACCCCCTATACGACGGCCCTGGTCATGCGTACTGCTCTTCAGCCAAGATTCAATCAGAACCAGGACATCTGGGTCAGCCTGAGACACTAAGATGTTAACATGGTCTAATTTATTGTGCTGAAGCAAACTTCTTATGTTTAAGTGAAGAAAACCCAAACCCTTTCTTGTTGATCATCACAGTTGATCTATTACACAAACTAGGTATAGTTTTCAAATTACTAGTAATCCCAAGTGGTCTGTGGTGTGACCTGTATGATCTGTGAGGAGGGATTAATGATGATCTGACAGACTGACATACAGGGATTGGGTGAGTTTTTACAATAATGGATGGCCTGGAGGGGGCACTAGATGCATGGCCACTAGTGGACACAGAGGCTGAGTCACGTGGGCTAATAACCTCTTGACTGACCAGGTGTGGAGATAGTCAATCATGCTGGACAGGGTTTGCAAGAGGAGTGACGCTAGGAATTCAGTTTATTTAAGAAGGGGACAGTGCAAATTAATAAAACACATGATCATACATGGGTTAAAAATGCCAGAATTAGCCAAAAGGCTATTTTTCATCTGTAGTCCCCTGACATCAATGTTAAAAGAAAATGCAATTAATTACGATAAAACAACAACATACTCAGGACGGAACCCCAGAGCACAAAACAGGGCATCTCCACTAGGCTGAAGCATGAATTGATTTCAAATTGTATTGGCCATCTGAAACAATGTGGCCAGCTAATCACCAACGGCTGTGATTTAGGATCTACATCCTGCAGGCCGTTTGACCCAAGGTTCAAAAGCAGACCAACCAATAGAGATTGACTTCAATAGAGCCATGCAGCCTAAAATGTCCATATGTGTAATCTTAAATAAAATGTAAAAAACCCAATTAATGTTGAGTAGTTGTCAATCTACCCTATTTTCCTAGCCTGGCAACGCCCACCTAGTACTTCCGCTCAATTTTAATTTCCCTTCAGTATCAAATGAAGTACGATGGTCTGGTAGGACCAGGCTACTATTTTCCTGCAAGTACTGCATAAATTAAATGCTACTCAAAGCTGTCAAGAATTTAGATAATGCATTTATCGTTAAAACAGCCCAAGGTAGATCTATTGGGAAAATTAAATAACTTATTAATCTTTAGTTTTTCCTCTTTGTGAAGTTTAAGGTGAGACACTGCAGGCAACTACTGTACATTGTTTGCTCGAGCACTGGACAATTTTGAGATTGTTGTCTATTTATGGTCCATAACATGTCTTCGTTCATACTGGTATAAATTAAAGGTTAGAAATGTACATTTAGGTGTTTATTTGACTAAACATAGTCTGTTTGCGTCTGTGTATTTCTCCTTACAACCATTTTTTAACTGCCATTATCTCGACATAATTTTTTTTAATACTCTGAACCAAAAAATGTCATCTTATAAAGCACTTACATCAACTAAACTTTCCATAATCATTTAAGTGTTTTTTTCTGAAGGTGTCTGGCCTTAATTAGCAGTGGACTACTCAAATCGCAGTATAATTAATGTTGGCACATAAAACTCATGTGAAGTATGGATTTGGTTAACTTAGGGGAGAACGGGGAAATGTGAGACATCGGGTAATGTGAGACACCCCCTGTATCTAGGCAACAGAACACATTTTTAGTCATGTGAGATATATGTTTTCAAGCCCCTCTCATTTCCCCTTGGCCATGAAAGAGAGGACCTCATGGTGATGTTGTAAGCATGTTTTTTTCACAAAAATGTCTTTTTTGCATGTAAAAGGGAATTTTCTTGCAATCAACTGTTGCGTCAAAGCAAATTGATTCAGGTAGAAAAACGTCTATCATACATGTTGATGAACTACCAACATATGAAACCATGTGATGATGATAACTGAAGATTAGCCTGAATTGCTGAGAGAGGTAGTTTTTTCTCAAATTGTGGCAGTGGGGTAAAGTGAGACAAATGCTGTGGGGTAAAGTGAGACAGTGTCTGTGCCCTTTTTTAATGAATCCATTATATTTGAGGTAGCAAGGAGACAAGTTTGAATAAGACAAAAGACAATGGGGGTGTCAGCAAGGGCATGGTTTGGCAGGTATGTATGTGGGGGACAGAAGAGTGACCTTTAACATCAATGGACCCTAAATAATATGTCTTTATTAAATGAATGATCCCAATAAAACAAATGCAGAAAAAAATTAATCAAAAACTCAAAAGATGGAAAATGACAGCTGGGTCTAGTCCTGTGTTCTGAGTCCCAGGCTGTTCTAGCTGGTTCTGATTGTCCTTTGCTCTGACCCCCAGACAATAGGTGGCTCTACGGGTCCTGTGTTCTGACCCCCAGACTGTGCTTTAATCTAACTGGTTCTATCTGTCATTTGAATGTTTATTATTGAATATGAATTATATGTTGTATTTGATCAGAGTTAATTTAAAGTTTTTAGAAAAATGTTTTTCTTAATTGACCAAACCCCATGATTCTGTTACTAGTCCGACATTAGTTTTGGAATATTTGGTTTTCAAGCTAGCTGTCAGGATTCTAACTGTTACAACATGTGTTATTATGGTAGTTTCAGAGTGGAAAAAGTAAGTGGATCAGTTCACCCCCTTGATTTCTCTGGTCTGTCTCAGGTTACCCCGAAGCAGGGGTAAAGTGAGACACATGACAACTTTTTTTAAAACAATCATATTTTCACTGCCCTTCGTCCTGAATAAATTCTGATAATTTCAATTGCTAGGAAACATCATGAGGTAATGGGAAATGTCTAAATGTTATTGATAAATCATTTTAGCTCGCTTAGAGGAGAGCAAATGTAAAAAGTGTCTCACATTACCCCATTCTCCCCTATGTATCAGAGCTCAATATTTCAGCTGGATTTTCAAACCCCCCTCAGAACACTTCCAAACAGCAATCACTTCTTGCTTAACTTGGATCATCTCCAACTTTGTTAAATTGGACCAGCTCTCCCAACACACACACATAGACAGTGAAAACAGAGATGACACAGTATGGCAACAGGAGCAACTTGTAGCAAGGCTCCCATACAGACAAACAGTCTACCAATTGTCAGAATGCATAAGAACAAGCAGAAACCATCCCACCAGCAGAATGCAAACATCTCCTTCATTCAGTAGAGCATCCTTTTCCAGCTGTGTTGTTTTCCCAGCAGCGCACAACAACAACCACTTAGAATCACATGAATCTGTCCAACAGTAATTGTGAGCATGTCAAAAAATACATGAATTTGCTCATAAACTAAAATGTGGTATTGTTCAGTGTGGGCTAGTGTGGGCCTTTTTCCGTATAAATCGCTCCAAGTCAACATCTCATTAATAACTCTACCACATGCTCTTTAACTGCTAGAGGCTTAGCTAAGCAAACTGAGAGAATCTTAACCAATTTCCTAACAGGGAAATAGCTACATCCATTATAACAACTTTGCTGTTACTCTGTGAGCCCATGATGATGTCACTGAGGATAAATGATGACACAGAGGGGTTAATACTAAACATTTGCGCGTATAAAATCGTGTGCAAACAGGATTTTAGGTGTTCACTGAGGATTGCATGTCAAATAACATGTGCTGTCCATTGAGTACGTTTGACTTAATGAATATGAAAAGTGTTGATAAGGTGGAACTGGGATTTATTTTATATGGTAATTGTTACGCGCTCCCACCTTCTGCTCTTCTCTCCTGGTCCTCCTCTCTTTAGCTGAGATTATTACATTGTTTGCTTTCAATTTAAATGATTGAACAGTGGAAAAAGTATAGCCTACACAATTCACTGTGATGGGTAACTGGGTTGGTTATTCACCTTTGAAATAAACGTAACAATCTAACCATTTCACTGCCAATTTTGAGAAACTTTAACAATTTGCGCAATGGACCAACGTTTTTACATAGCCTATATTTCACTATGAGACTGGGTTAATCAATAAGAACAGCGCCCTCAAGGGTCACACATTCTGGCAGGTCACAGCTTTCGGCGTAACACCGGGTCTCTCACACAGTGCACGGTAGAGGCGTCGGGGTGCAGCTCGTGGCGATTCTGTTTATGTTCTTTAGTTTATTAGATGGGGGCTGTGAGTTAGTGTTTCTGTACTTTGGTTGTAGTTGGAGGGGTCGGGGTATAAGTTAGGAGGAGGAAGTCCTGGACCGAGCAGTCCAACTGTGGCTGCTCCAGGCTTCCTCCACTTTTTCTTTTGTTGTACAGCCCTCCAGTGAGTTTTGGGATTGCTTTAATAAAATCATATTATCGTATAAGCTTGAATCACAGTTTTGGTGTGGGGCGGCCGTAACAGTAATGATATGAGCATCCTACATGCTTACAGAAGCAGCTGTGTACCAAATATTGTCTGCCACAAGCTGCTCTCCAGCAGGTTACCATGGAGCAGATAAAAAGTCACACATCTGATGCACAGTAGAGTTCTGTCATTTTCTATCAAGGGCTTTAAGGTGATGGAACACATCCTACAGAAGTCTCTGACAGCAGCTGTGAACAGCTGGTTGAGAATGTGTTTTGTCTGGACAAGCCAAAATCTCTTGGACTGTCCCAACATATGTAAATAATCTAAACTATAATCAATCAGATTTTTTTTCTGTGGTACAATAAGATTGTTGGCCGGCTAATAAGTGTATTGCAAAATGTGTCAGCTAGCCAATAATGTCTAGTTTATATCAATCAGATAACACTGCTGTTTCTGCAAGGAATATTACAAACACGCTTATTTCCCCATGTATTTTGCATGGACGTGTTATAAGAGGTATTTTGCTCAAAGTACGTCCATGGTTATTTGCGTAAACAGCAAAGTAATTTTTTTGCTGCTTTTTATACTTGAAGCGTTTTAAATGAAAAAGTACCAATGTGCACTGTGCTGGAATAGGCCTAAAGAAAGTGAAGGGTGCAACAGGTTGACGATTGCATCGAGAATCGTTCTACAATTAAACTGTGATTGGTGAATGGTAATGGAATGCAATCGCGCCTCACATCTGATTCAATACATTCAAGTCACTAAGCTACACTCTGCAATCTTGGTGTAGTAGATCATTTAACAAAACTAATTGTTATTCTGAAGATGTTTTTTCCAAAATCTTTCAAGATTCTTCTAAACACATATGGATGTTCAAGATGTGACTGTTTGCTGTCCAGGTGAGTTACTATTATTAAAGCTGTATTGCGTAACCTCTGCCACACCCATGTGGAATACAGTGTAATAACAACAACACTGTCTATGCATCTACATGAGGTAAAGCCTTCGGTGATTGCGCATGGATTTGATACCTTCTGATGTACATCTAGGTTTTTTTTTTAGCAGAATAATCAACAACTGAAACATTTATATGGCATTTCTTGGGATTTTTCTGAGCTGGGGGGGGGCAGTTTGTAAACGCTGCCATACTGAGAAATAAAGAGAGACTTTTGTGGAGCTGATAGCCTTAATCAACTTTGACTCAACTCGTTTGGTGATGGCTTGAATGTAACCAACATTCATTTATATGAAAAGGTTACACACTATATCTTTAAAATAAAAAACACTGAAATATAACATCAATATATGACTGGTAATTAATTAAATGTTTTAATGTTGTTCCATGATGTACAAAATGGCAAGAGACAAGATGTATTATCTCTGGTCACCATCTTTGTTAGAATGGGGAAAAAAGAGTCCTTTGGGGATTCATTTTTTTTTTTTCAAAACAATATTTAAAGGTACAATCTGTCTCTGTGACTGAAAAGTAATAGTAATACATGAGAGGCACATACTGTCTATGTGCAACTGATTAAAATAACACCATGAAGCTACCAGCCTAGGTTGATATACTTCACACCTCATCATTCATAATCCAAGAATACTTTTGGCTTGTTGTGTGCGTGTTCCAATCCACACTACAGTGCAGAGGAGCCTAGTGCCTGTTTTAGCCTCAGCTAAAACAGGAGATGGTAGGCTACATGCTGTGTCTAAATCAAAATTATTGGTAACACTTTATAATAACTATCCGTTGTAACTCGTTAATAGATCATTAGTAAACTCTTAATTAATGATTATTAATGATTTGTGAAGTGTTTGTTAGCAGTTTGTTAAGGATTTATAACAATGGTAGATAGTTAATAGCTTAATAATTGAATCAATTTCATCTGGGAGGTAATCCGAGATTAACTGATCACGTCACGTTCAAGTCCATGGCATGCACAGTGTGTATTGAGTTTATTTAAAAATATTTGAAAATGGGGCTGCCCTCAGTTGCCCATGCACTGTGTATAGTCTATAGCCTAT